>VDFB02000015.1:254777310-255424531 GCA_007258455.2 Sequoia sempervirens
CATCTCAAAGAAAATAAGAAGGGGTCATTGTTGGCATCCTCAATTATATTTTTTATTTCATGAGCCAAAACACTTCATCAATTAGATTATAGAAAAAGTGGGAAGAAAATAATTTTATCCTAAATTTGATGAAGTTGATAATATAATTTGGAATTATGCTTCAGATGCAGAAGTATAGAGAAATAAAAATGCATGGTTCATAATTCTTAAAGGAGAATAATGCATAAAACATTTTAACCCTAATTATTTTTGAACTTGATTGATGTGGAAAATGGATATAGGTCCTAAATCACACTTGTCCTAATTTTTGGAAGGATTAGAAGTGATCTCAAATCCACTTCACTACATACCTAAGTGGAAGAGTCAAAATTGTGGATTAGGATTCTAATCCTTGTTTTAATGTTTTGTGTTTGAGGGGTGATAGATTTGATGATTGATAAATTAAGTAAATTTGAATATGTAATGATTTTCTTGGGTAAAATATGGAAATGCAATAGTCTATTATGATTTTTGAGAAATTGAATGCAACAAGAAAGAAACAAAATTTACAAATATAGAAGGAAGACACTGAGGAACTTGGGGTATAAATTTGGTGCAGATTTAGTTGGTCTAGGGTGCGATGTAACCTAGACTATCCTCCCTTTTTCAAGATCTAAAAACATAGGCCCAAGTTCCTTGGTTTTTAGCTCCTATTCTCTTGAGGTTACTATCGAAACTTCATCTATTGAAGATAAAATCTAGTTTTCGTGGCTTGAAAACTTGTAGGAATTGAAAGCATGAATGAGAAATCAATCTTTATCTTCCTCCAATTAGCTTCAAATTTGAAAATTTACACACATGAAAGAGGGGGAAGGGTTGTGCCATATAAGGGCTTACCTAAGTCAAACCCTATTTTGGAATTTATACCTCCATAATGGCTTTGACAATATGGAAAGAGATCTTACCCTTGGTCGAACATAGGCTAAATGATAAAAAAGTAATGAATTGACTAATGTTGCAACTCACCACTTAGATTTTAATTCCTTTATGGACTGAAGTTATGTACTTATCACCTTCAAGAAGAATTGCATTGCTTGATTGATGTCTTGCAAGTGTTAGTACTCACAAAACAAATGAACATAAAACAAAAACACACTTACATAAAAGCATGATGAATGATTGACACGATGCTTGACATGAATAAATATTTCTAAAATTCTAATAATTCTACTCTTGACTACTCTTGAATCCTCAATTTTCTCAATGAATTTCCTTTTGTGTGTTTCTTGGAATTCAAATGATAAAATGACTAGTATTTATATGCAATTCTTCTAATTTCTTGACAATCAAATACCAATAGCTAACAATTGAAATTAGAAATTAAAATAATGAAATACCAACACCAACATATTCAAATTGGAGACAAAAAAGGGTGGTCTAGGGCATGGGGTGCCCTAGACTAGATCCATTCTTTTTAGGGCCCAAAGTGTTGGGGGAAAATATTGAAAGCTTATTTTTGTTCCCCATTGTCTAATTTTTTGAGGATGTTTATAAAATGGGTAACTAAATGCATAATTAGGTCCAAGCACATAAGGGGAAGCCAAACCTAACGTGAAATTGTTAAGGGTGACAATTTTTGACGCTATATGGAGCATATAAATAAATCAAGGATCCCATAACTAGAATATAAACCATGCTTGAAAATGTTTCCATTCTTGCTCTTAGGCTGGTTACATCACCACAAAGGCTAGTTAGAGAGGAAGAAATTATGAGGGAACATGTGGTTCAACAACCTATGCAACAAATTGAGTTGCCAAAAGCATCAAGTGCTCCTCAAATTGCTCCTTCAAAGAAAATAAGTGTTGTAAAACCTTTGGTTGATTAAATTGTTATGTAGAAAATAATAAAATTGGGAAAAATATACTAAACCCTAATGAAGTGAACCAAATTCTTGCATCAACACCTGGGGTCTAGATTGAATATCCCCTCAAGATAGAATAATTAATCTTAACATAAAAGGGAATGTGATGAATGATGTTAGAGCATTGGCATGGAAAAAATTTGTTTCTGATAATGAATTTGTGAATTCTAAGGAAGTCAAAGATTTATTGATCAATAGTATGATGGAAGAATATTTTTAAAAGATAAATAAGGAGAGAAATAATGAAACAAAGGAAGGAATGGAATAAATTGCCAAGAAAGTCATGTAGGAAGTGGAATTTCATGTTAGTAAGATTACTCTTGAAGAAGGAATTGGGTAGGATAGTGGTTGCTTGTTGTTGCCAAGATGGGATGTAGCTTGAGTTATTTCACTAGATACTATTAGGAGGTAAGATATAAGTGAGGAAGTATTGACATCCAAATAGTAAGCCAAGGATATTTAATTTGGTTTTGGATTGAGTAAAAGATTTGAAACTCATGAAATATGGGAAGTTTCCCCAAAAACTCAAAATCCTCAAGTGACAAATAAAATCAAGGAGTTTATTAAAAACATTACTATTAAGAGACTTATAGATACACCTTCTCCTCAAGAAACATCATTGATAGTGAGCATTACATTTTTTAGCGAGGTTGCAACCAAGAAATTACAAGAAGAATTAAATGATAAGGTGTAGAGAGATCATATTAAATTTTCTTAGGAGTAGATTATCTAAAGTCAGTACCTTCCCCTTCCCCATAAATTATATCAAATCCTGATGCCCCTCAGTCAAGCTCAATTGAAACTTCTATTTAAGATAGAAAATATCTATCTTTGAGGATAATTGAGCTAAAGGAACAATTAAGTCAAAGTAGAGAAGATAAAAGGTTGGCCAAGGAGGAAGGAAAAAATAAAGTAACTAATATCATAGATGATCTATTAGGTCATAGATTATCATGCATTCTTCACAAGTTGAATGATACTTGGGTTGGATACAATAATTTGAGGAATTCTTATATCTAGTACATGCAATATGAAAAAATATTAAAGTAGATATTAAGTAATTAGATCCTTATAATTGTTTTCTAAAAAATGGGATCTATATGTAGGCCAATTATGACAATGATCCCCCTAAGCAATTGGAAAGTACACATGAGGTGATAGGAATATTGGGAGATATTTCAACTTACCAATCTAAATCGGAGATCCAACTAAAAGGTAAATTGAAATATTTCGAATCTCTAGAAGAGGAATTTATGCCTAATATTTTGGATGATAATGGAATTGTCAAATATTGTCAACAATAGAAGAATGATTTCAATATAGTGTTTCCTTCTTTATGTTCTTGAACATATTTATACATGAGAAGCCTAATTAAAACTTAATGACCAATGTCATATATGAGTTAATAAGGTTGGAATGAAATTTGGATAATTTCAAGAAGAAAGAAATGGTTTTTAGATACAAATTATAATGTAAATGTTACTAAGGTGGTAAAATTTCTTGAGTTCAAATGGCCTTCAAAAGAAATTTATGCTTAATGGATTGAGAACTATCAATCATCTTTCAACTCATCATAGTCAACAAAATTTTCTTTTCATTAAGCTTTTTGAGCTTATGTGTAGCTTCAAAGGTGCCCTATTTTATCTTTATGAGCAACTCAAATCAATTTGTTTCTTCATTAGCTTCAAAGATACTCTTTTTTCTCTATTATAAAAGTAATCTACTCTCTTAGCAAGTTGTTACACTTCCTGGTTTGTAACATAATTTTGGTTGTCATTTGTGGCAAGTGTCATATTTTTCCTTAGTTTTGAACTCTTATCCTTACTATTTAAGGGGAGCTTACATTATTTTAAAGGGTTTGGGAATTGTAAATTGGCTCAATTATTTTAGTCATTAAAGTGTTAGGGTTTTTTTCTCACGTTTGTAAAAGATTTCTGAAAAAATAATGTATCTTTGAATAAAGAATATATGAATAATGATTTCAAGATGTAATCATCTCCACCTTTATAAGAAAATATATTTTATGAATAACATAATCAAGAATTATTGAGATATTCAATGAAAATTTATTACACTATGTATTTTTCATTGATAAATTATGTTCAAGGAATGGAATAATTTATTTCATTAAAATGTAAAGGATATTTTCATTAAAAAATGGATTTTTAATTAGGAGCATGTTGTGAGCCTTTATTTTTTCTTGTTATTACAAGGTAATGCAATTTATTAACTATCAAATTATGTTAAATTGTTGTGAGGAATTTTTTATAAGATTCCAGGACTCTATAAGCCTAGATAGACACCAATCAGGCTAAAATAATATTTTCTAATCCCATAACAAATATAGAATGACAAATCAAAAGCTATTTGTAACTTATTTGTATCTCATAAAGGGTTTTGAGTATTTACAAGGCTACGAAATGTTTTTTCTATTTTTTGTGTGAATCCTTGTCATAAGTGTATAGGAATTTAATTTTCTAGATATCATTTTTTGTTGTAGTGCATATTTTTAAAATGATATAATAAGGGAAACTCACCTAGGTTTTGTAAAGCCTAAAGAACATGTTGCTCGTATTTTTGAGTTATCTTGGATTTAAAATTTGTGTGGCATCTATCAAAGGATATTGTGCTAAAACCCATTGAGATAATCCAATTATACAAATACTTTCAACTAGAGCTGAACTACTTTCCAAGGTTGAGAGTATTTTTTTTACCTATGTTGCCACAAAAGTTCAATATTGCTAGACTCATTTTGACCTTGTTGAATTAGAAAAAAAATCAAATATCACAAATCATGTAAGATGAAATAAAATAGTTTTTTAGGAGTATTTCTAACATCATCAAAGATACTGGGGCAAATTTTCTAGTTGAAAAGCTTCTTGGAATGGGAGATTTTAAAAGTTCAAATTCTTAGTGGACGGTTTATGAAAATAGCCAAAATTAGGGTTTTTGATATCGAAAGTAGAAATAAATAATGGGTTATTCTCCAAGAATGTTGTACATCATTCATTTAAATTTTCATGCAAAAGAAAGATTTCAGTTAAAATTTACAAAATATTCAAAATTCTATTGAGGTTGTTGCTTTTGAGTTTTCAATGTTAATCAGAGCTTTAAATATCATTGAATCTTCCATAAAATAATTTTTTAATTCAAAAAAATTGATTTGAATTTTTTTGAAAGTTAGAAAACATCTTTCAAAACTTGACAAGATTCTCATAACCTTATCAAAATTGAACATGATCATAAAAACCACTCAAAATCGTCATTGCAGGTTTTAAAGAAAATAAAAGAAAAAAAAAATCTCCAAAGATTTTGGAAGATTAGAGTTCTATTGGACCTAGAAGTGCTTGTGAGAATGACTTAATGGGACAATTATCTATTCATTTCACATTAAAGGGAGGGTGAATATGGAAGTCAAAGTTTATTAGCACTTTATAATGGTTCTAAAACTTGTTTTGGGCCCGAAAGAGCTTTCCAAAATCCTCCTTTCTGTCAGTATTTTACCAAAGGCAGAATATTCACAAAAGTTTTGCATAACATAAAACTGATCTAGAAATTATAGAGTAAAAACAGGGCAAAAAGGATGGAGCGTTCGAGCTCATTAATGTTCACAATAAATACTATAACTAACTCCCTGACTACTATGCGTGAACTTAACAAAAAAACAAAGACATGAGTGACGTTTATGGGTGGCGTCAATAATTACATCTAACACTCCCCCTTAATTTTGACTCCACTTTCATTACAATGTTTTTAGCACTGACAATTCCTAATTGTTGTTTTTGAAATTCAAAGTTTTCTTTTGCCAATGGCTTAGTAAATATGTCTGCCAATTGATCTTTAGAGTTGCAAAACTACAGACTAACTTCTCCATTGCTGACCAACTGTCTAATGAAGTGGTAACGGGTGTCGATGTGCTTGCTCTTCTGATGGAAAACATGGTTTCTAGAAAGTGCTATTGCTGAGTTGTTATCACAAAAGATAGTAATTGGCTCCTTCTTTGTTCCTAGTTCAATATCACTTATTAATCTTTTCATCCATACAACTTGACAAGCTGCTGATGTAGCTACTACGTACTCTGCCTCTGCAGATGAAATGGTGACTATGGGCTACTTCTTGGACACCCATGAAATTATACATGTGCCCAAACAAAATGCATAACCAAAGGTGCTCTTTCTATCATCAACACTTCCTGCAAAGTCACTATCTATAAATCCAATGAGCTGGTTGTCTTTAGAACCTGTGTACAAAATACCATGTTGTGTTGTTCCTGCAATATATCTTAATGTTCTCTTCCCTACCTTCCAATGGGATTCCTTTGGCGAATCCATGAACCTGGAAAGAAGGTTGACTACAAACATAATGTCTGGCCTTGTTTTTGTCAAATACATTAGGCTCCCTAATAATTGCTTGTATGATGTAGAGTTTACTGCTGTACTTTCATCATTTTTGCTCAATTTGGTACCTGGAACTATAGGAGTACTAACTGTCTTGCAGTTATTCATTCTAAATTTGGTCAACACATCCTGTGCATACTTCTTTTGGCTGATGAAAATACCCTGCTCATATTGCTCAATTTCAAGGCCTAAAAAATACTTCATGTGACCAAGATTGGTCATTTCAAATTCTCTCTCCATAGCAAGCCTAAATTCCTCAAGATGCAAATTACTAGTGTATAACAAGTCATCAACATAGATACATACAATTAGAATTTTACCTTGCAAGTATGTCTTTGTGTACATTGTAGGTTCATTGTTGCAATGCTTGAACTCTTTGTTAAGTAGATAAGAATCTATTCTCCTATACCATGCCCTTGGTGCCTGTTTCAATCCATATAGGGCATTTTTCAATTTATAAACCTTATGTTCCTGTCCTTGAATCTCAAATCCAGGTGGTTGTTCAACATATACTTCTTCATTCAAAATTCCATTTAGAAATGCAGACTTGACATCTAGTTGGTAAACTACCCAATGGTGTTTTGCTACTATTGCTAATACTGTTCTAACTGTGTCCAATCTTGCCACTGGTGCAAATGTCTCTTCATAGTCTATGCCAGGCTACTGAGCAAAACCTTTGGCTACTAGTCTTGCCTTATGCTTGTCAACTTGGCCTTTCTCATTAAGTTTTGTTTTGTAGACCCACTTAACTCCTATTCTTGTTTTCTCTTGTGGCAATTCTACTAAGTCCCATGTGTCATTTTTCTCTATGGCTGCTATTTCATTATTCATGGCTTCTACCCACTCTTTCTTTTTAATTGTTTCTTCAAAAAGTATAGGCTTACTAGACATCAAGGCAAACATTTCTTGTTCATTATTGTCTTGCTGTTCATATATCTCTCTAATAGTCTTGGTCTTCTGGTTCCTGAGTTCTACTATTGTAGGGTCTGAATCACTGCTGGAAGAAGGACTGTGCACTTGTTGTCCTTGATTTTCTTCTGCTATTGTTGGAACTTGCAATTTGGGTATACTCTGTCTTGGCTGCTTAATATCTGCTATATCTTCTGGTGTAAATGTGTGTGGAGCAATTTGACTGTCAACTATTCCACCATCTTGTTGCCATGCCTTATCTTCAAGAATCTTCACATCTCTAGACACTATTGTCTTCTTGGTAATTGGATTATACAGCTTGTAGGCTTTGATGTATTGCTATAACCTACGAGTATACACTTCTCACTTCTATCATCCAATTTTCTCCTTAACTCCTCAGGCATGTGAGCATAAGCTACACTTCCAAAAATTCTCAAGTTTGTTACATCTGGTTTCACTCCACTCCAGGCTTCTATAGGTGTCTTGTCCTTTACACTTTTTGTAGGTGATCTGTTTAGGATGTACACTAAACATGCAACTGCCTCTACCCAATAATCATTTGATAGGTTTTTAGCTTTTAACATACTCCTTGCCATGTTCATAATTGTTTGATTCTTCCTCTCTGCCACTCCATTTTGTTGTGAAGTGTACCTAGTGGTGAATTGTCTTTGAATGCCCTGTTCACTACAATATGCTGCAAAAGCTTTGGAGTCATATTCACATCCTCCATCAAACCTTAAAAATTTAATATGTCTATCACTTTGTTTCTCTACCATTGCTTTAAATTGTTTGAATCTGTCAAAGGTGTTTGATTTGTTCTTAATGAAGTATGCCTAGGTCATCTTACTGCAATCATCAATCAAGGTTAAAAAATAACAACTTCCTCCTATAGACTCTGTTTGCATGGGACCACAGAGATCAGTATGCACTAGCTCTAGTAGATCTCTAGCTCTGTAGGTTGCTACATTTGGAAAGGCACTCCTTTGGTGTTTGACTATTATGCAGTTTTCACAAGGATTATGGTGGACATCAATTGTTGGTAAACCTAGGACCATTGACTTTTTCTACAACTGATCTAGACTGTTAAAGGCTAGGTGGCCATATCTGAGGTGCCATAACCAAGTTTCATTAGAATTGGTAGCATAATGAGCATAAGATGTGGACTGTTTGACACTTCTTAGGTTTAGGGGATACAATATGTTTCTAGTCATTTGGACTCTTGCCATGACCATTTCACTTGGGGGTTTATCTAAGATAGTACATGCGGAATCTTTAAATTTAATTTCAAACCCATTCTCACTCATTTGGCCTACACTCAACAGATTGTGTTTTAGGTTCTAAACATAATACACATTATGGATATCCCTTTTTTCATTCTGCTTGTTTACTACTATAACAATACCTCTTCCTAGAGCATGTACCAAATGGTCATCTCCTAACTTGATCTTGGACTTGACTGTGTCATCAAAACTAGTGAAAACATTTTTATCACTTGTCATGTGATTGCTGCAGGCACTATCCAGTAGCCATGTGTCTTCATTGTTATTGTGTTCTACTATTGAGCATGATAGAAACATTGATGGGGTTCCTTCTTTTGTGTTGGACACATAAACTCTGCCCTTGTTTTGATTTGCTTGCTTTTTTCTGCACTCACTCTCATAGTGTCCATATCGTTTATAGTAATAGCATTGTATATTTGACTTATCAGATCTACCTCTTCCTCTGTTACTCCCGCCTCTTCCTTTTTGGCTTTGAGGCTGTGACAAAGGCTGCTCTAGTTGATTCTCAACAATGGAAGAGGTTCAACCTCTTCTTCCTCTGCCTCTACCACTTCTGCCTCTTCCTCTACTGATTGTGGCTTGTGTTTGTAGGGCAGTTTCCAAAGATTCATTTTTATTCTACATTCTGGACTCGTGGTTCAACATTGAACTAGTCAACTCTTCTATGGAGTACTGAGAAAGATCCTTACATTCTTTGATTGCAGTCACCAACATATCATATGAGTGTGGAAGACTTCTAAGAATATTCTCCACAACTTTCCTGTCTATGATTTCTTCACCATAGGCTCTTAGTTGATTTACTACATCCATGGCTTGAGACATGAACCGATCTACAGTTTCTGTGTCCTTCATTTGAAAAGTTTCAAACTTTTTCCTGAATATCTACAACTTAGCATTTTTTACCTTATCAATTCCTTGATATGCAGTTGCAAGTATCTCCCAGGCTTGATATGCACTGGTTGTTGCTACTATTTTGGGAAAGATGGAGTCTTCAACTCCATTGTGTAGATTCCATAGAGCTCTAGAATCTTTCCTTTTGTTCTTTGCATTTGTATTCCTCTGTGCGTTGGTCATTGTAGCAAGGTCATTTGCACTGGGTTCTTCATATTTGGTGACTACGGCCTCCCAACATTCCAGGTTTTTCAAATAACTTTTCATTTTGATGGCCCACATGGTATAATTCGTATCATTTAGTATTGGTCCCTATGTGCTAGGGTTGCTAGTGGATTACATGACTATTCAAATCTATTTGTCCTTTTCTTAAGCTAATAAACAAGATCTTGTTTCAAAAGTGTAGAGATACGTGATTACCTTAGCCCACTCTTTTGCTGAAGAAAACCTGCTTGCACTGGCGTGTTTTCACTGTGGTGGGTTTTGTCTCTGCAGAGGTCAAACTTGACTGTTCACCTCAACACCCGAATGTGCTACAAGTTGCACATCTAGAATAGATCTCTCTGCATGGGAACATAACTGTGAGCTCTGATACCATGTCAGTATTTTAGCAGAGAATATTCACAAAAGTTAGATTGCATAACATAAAACTGATCTGGAAATTATAGAGTAAAAACAAGGCAAAAAGGATGGAGCGTTCGAGCTCATTAATGTTCACAATAAATACTATAACTAATTCCTTGACTACTATGCGTGAACTTAACAAAAAAATAAAGACATGAGTGACGTTTATAGGTGGCGTCAATAATTACATCTAACACTTTCCACCCAAAACTGAATAGGAAACACAGTTGAACTATTTCAAAATTCTATATTTAGAAACCTTCGAGCAACGAATGCTAGACCTCACTTGAAGAGGAAGGAAATGATTGTAGGATAGACACAAAATGAATTGTTGAAAGAGCTTTTAGAACTCTCAAGTATGGTTATTATTCTTGGAATGTTTCATTGAATAGGTATGTAAAATATGAAAACATGGGCTTCTAAGAAAAATGACTCAATCGAATGTGATCTCGTTGCCCTCATGGTTTCAAAGCATGTCATGATCGCAAGCTATGCAGATAATAGATTTGATGGAAAGTTTCTAGGAACTTTGCAAATGGAAAATAAAATGCCAAGTTTCAAAACCTCTATATGTTGAATATATTTTGTTGATGTTCTAAATAGGGTCACTTTCATTTTAGATTGTGTGCAAAATATATTTATTGAAATAGATTTAGGAATTGTTAAGAAGATACAATTTATAGGCATCAAATGGGAAGCATTGGATCAAGTTATGTACATCTATTAGAGCATAATGGTTTCAGGCAAATTCACCATCAACAATTCACTGTCAACAAATTCACCTCCAACAATTCATCGTCAACAATTCATCGCCATTATAAATTCATCTTGTGGAAATTTAACCCAGCAATTCATATCATATTGCTTGTGGTGAATTTTCCACGAGATGAATTTGCCGTGGTGATGAATCGCCAACAAATTCACCTCCAACAATTCATCATCAACAATTCATCGCCACAAAAAAATTCATCTCATGAAAACTTCACCTTCAACAATTCATATCGGAGATGAATTATTGGAGGTGAATTGTTGGCGGTGAATTTTCCTAGAACTGAGCATAACAAGAAGATTTTGGTTAACTGTCGTACTTTTAGCCACCCTATTAAATAAGTTTGTAAATGGAATAATAAAAAAGGCATAGGAATTATTTGGTAAAATGCTTCAAATAGGGGATAGGGGCCCATAATGGAGCAGGGTTGATTAGTGGGGATAGAAGTAGTCCTCAGTGGGCCCCATAGTGGAGCATTTTAATATCCAATTGCAAAACACTTTTTATCCATAAAGTACACAAAGTGACAAATCATGTGATGCCACATCAGCGCACCAATAAAACATGACTTAGTGCACCACTATTGGTCTCACTTTTTTTTGGGCCCTTTTGGATACCTCAACAAAAAGCATGCTGATGTGGCATCATATTTGATGATGTGGCCCTAAAATGAAATATAGAAGCACATGAGTTGCCAAATAAATTGTTGTACAGAATTGGGAGTGATTTGAAATTTCCACGTAGGATTTTGAGAAACACAAAGTTAAGGTGCTCCACTATAGGCCCTTCTCCCCTAAATATAGTCTTACTATGTGCTACAATTGCACACTCTGCACGAAACAAATTTTTCAGAAAGGTTTAAAACTTCAAGGAAAATATAATTTATCGGAGGTTTTAGCCATAAGTACGTCGATAGACATGTATGTGAAATGTTGAAGCATGAACAAAGAAAGCACATTTTTTTATTATCCCATGGAACGTTGTGATGCTCGTACCATTTGGAAGCTTTGGACAGTGTATGAACACCCATCAAGGATGTGATCTCATAGGATTGGATGTTCTTAGATTGTGTATAAAATATAAGTGAGAATTATGAAAAGGTTGAACTTTGGTTTTCTACCTATGCTCAAGGGCATGAAGTTCCTTACAAGGGATTGTGTATTATCGATCGTAAAATTTCCCTTTAAACTTCCCAACCCTTTCTACTCAATTCCAGAACATGCACAACACTATGTCTGGATACAAAAGTTCGCCATCATAACAAACTATATTTTGGAATCCATATGTTTATAATAGTTTTCACTGGCAGTTGTATTGCTTTTTAAGTGTTTTATAGTGAGCGAACAATCTATGCATCAGAAAAAATGATTTAAAGGGAACAAATACTTACAATAATACAATTTTTTCTGAACTTGACACTTTAGCCATGGAAATTATTGATCACAAAGGTCACAGGGTTGTCGCACAGAGTATTATTCCTGGTATCCTTCAAGACGACGAATCTAATTCTCTTTTCTATGGTTATGATGACAATAGCGAAAAGATATGCTGGAATGATAAATTTTATAAAAAAGTTTTGGAGATTGCAAATGTGCTATATATAAAGGAGCAAGAGGTTCTTTATGGCTTTGGATAACAATTGAAAATGGTATCTCCTCTGGAATATATAGGAATTATCGGCAGCAATGATGGGAATTATCTTTTAGATTTGATGAGAACAACTCCAAGGGATGCAAACTACATGAGCTCATATTAAGGCCTGAGCTTTTTGCTTTATTTTTCCAGGGAAATTTTCCAAAAGAGGGAGCAATCAAGACCGATGGGAAGCTTATATTCAAAATTATGATGTCATTGCTGAAAAACTAGACGATATGGAAAACCATGGGCCTCAACAATCACCTCATTTTCAATATCAATTTGTAAAGAATGAAAAGAAAAATCACGTTTTGCCAAAGGTGTATCATTTCATCATGAAACTTTTTGCCTAGAATTTTAGTAAAAAAGTGCTTTCTTTCTATGGTTTTTGTAATTTATATTATCAAACTTTATAAACTCTCGAAACAGAAAAAGAGTCAATTATGGGAATTGAAAGCTCTCTTTTTTTCTGAAGGTATCAAAGAATTACAAATCAAACAAATTATTGATGATTTGTAGATCATCTATCCATTGAAATAAGAGACACACCAAAATAAAACTCTTGTATTGAGTAAAGATGAAAAATGATTATTTATACATGATGATACAAAACTGACTGAACTAACTACTATCTAATCGGTGATAACTATTTTCTAACAGCAATTAACAATGTTTATTATCCAACATTCTCCCTCATAATGAACATTGTAAGAAAATGGTCATTATTCCATATTTTCTCCCCCATAATGAACATTTGGAAGAATAAAAATTCCAAAAGACGTGTTGCAGCAGTCTAGCCATCTCTCAAAAAATAGTGAATCTGCATTCTCCAATCATCGATGCATTCACTCAGCAATCAAGGATGATCAAACTATAGTTGACCATCATGAGTCACTCTTCTAGTGCTCAAGCTCTCCTCCATCGACAATGTCCTGCAACCTCAATCTTGGGATGCATCACACAATCTAACCATAAAGCTATTGTTGAATAGGAAAATTGAGAGGGGGGTTGAATCAGTTGTCATAGAATTAAATGTTTAATTCAATCACTGGAACAAATACTTAATACTGCTTAAATGATTAATCATCAAATGCCAAAGTAGAAACTCAAATCCAACACATACACACAGTAACACCAAATTTACGTGAAAAATCCAATGAGGGAAAAACCATGATGATGATTAACTCACAGTATAGAGAATATTAAAACCAATTACAAAAAGGCTCACTATCTAAAATAAGGACTCACTATCTAGAACAAGGACTCACTGTCCAAGAAAAGGACTCATTGTCCAGAACAAGGACTCACTGTCCAATAGGGCTACAACCCAGAGGGCTCACTGCCATAGAGATACAAAGAAGACAAAGAAGAATTATTACAGAGAGACTACAATCCCAATGAAACAAAGGATTCCATCATAGTCACTTGATCAACTTGCATGAATGATAGAGTTCATCTTCTGCTCACTACATCCGAAAACTTAGCATTAAGCTTTACACTGATCTCCCACACTCTCAATACACACTCTTATTGAATAGAATCAATGTTGCACAAAGTTGCACTTTCTCTTTCCTCCTTTCATGCTTTTTTTTCACTCTTGTATATTTTCCATTACAAATTGATCTTGTATTTATACCATCTTCAACTTTAAAACATATCCAAAGTCGGCTATCCAAATCCAAATAATTAGGTCGGTGCCAAAACATCGTAGGGTGGAATTAGAATGAGGGTGACCCAAACACATGCTTCATAGGAACCCAAATAGATCCAACACCCTTCATCATTCTTGAAAGTAGTATTTTACACATGATCATCCACACCAGTATAAAACACTTGGAACCATTAAGTACAAACTTTCCAAAGGCTAAAATTAACTTCAATACAATCAAGGCAACTCAACTTTAGAACCATACATCATAAGACTTAATCAAAGAGAAATACAAACCAAGACCATTTCTCCTGGACCTCAATCAAAAAAACATATTAGAGAACCACAATTCACAACTGGGGAACACAACTTTCACTGCACCACAAACCAACAACCAAGCACCTTCTCACAACCATGAGTAATATATCTAAACCGCACAACCATAGGAGTAAATCTGGACCAAAAATTAGAGCAACCACAAAACACCTGCAACATATCTTTTATTACAATTTTTTGAATATCCTTGACATATACAACCAACAACAATTGGTGGATAACCAACTTACCAGTTGACATCAATAACAACACCTTCAATCTTTCCATTCTTGCAATAGCTACAATTTTACTAATGTCTTACAAGACAATATCTGTCACTCTTCACAAACCACCAAACCTTGCTTGCTTACTCTCATTGATAAACAAATATTGATATTTGTACAATTGTTTGAGCATATCGATAATATTTTCCCAATTCGATTCATGACTCCATCCACAATTAATTCACATGCATTTTATCATATATACATTTTTATGCTCTCTATGCCAACACACCATTTCAAAATGATTTGTCAAACCACATATGCAACAATGATGTATATCCCAACACCTATCCATTGTATGTCCTTTCCTATTACAATGAGAACATTGCACACATTGCATTCCTTGAACAAATTTATTTGAACCTATAACACTTGTAACATAATTCCCTTTACCTATGACATAACCCATACCTTCATACTTTGGTCTCCTAATTGATTAAATTGACTTTGTAATTCCTTATGCATGTTTACCTAATCCTTGACCTGCATATCCCATTCTTTGCATCATTTTGAAACTGATGTTCTTCTCATTACAACTAATAGGATTTTCAAATTCAAACATATGATCACATTCATCTTTACACTCTTCATCATAAATAGCTTGAGTGATAATACACAAATCAACTGATTGATCAAAAGAAAAACACTACTGTTTTGTGCTACATGAAACATCACAAACTAATGGTTTTGATTTCAAACATTCATTTTCCTTCTGACATGATGCAAGCAACTTATCTAATTGATTGTTTTGTGCTTTCAACCTAGATATCTCATCATTTTGAAGTCTATTTTTCTATTCTAACTTTTTCAACTATTCTTCCAAATCATCATTTTTCTTTTGAACTTGTTCAAACAAATTCAACCTATCTTCTAATTCAACATTTTTTTTAACATTGTCCAATATTTTCAAGATTATAGATCTTTTTACACAAATATTCATATCTTTTCTTGTGAACTTCCTTAGTACCTACTATCAATTGAGAATTAGATTGTTTAACTTTCAATATTTCTTCCAAAAAATCTTTTTATTTCTTATTCTCTTACCAAAATTTTCCATTTTATAGACAATACACCCTTATTTTCCTTATTACTCAAAAATATGCAAACACAATTTTAACAAAGAAATCCTTATATCAAGCTTTACAAGTCAAACTCTTGCCACAAATAACTCAAATAAATAAAATACTTTCACTTCAAATATATTCCAAGCTATAATAAACTATATTTAAAAACATCTTTAAATATCATTACTTGTCAGGCCATGCCATATTTAATCCAACACAAATGTTATATATAATTACATTTTATCCTATCAATGTTTCTTAATCCTAGAGAAAATTATAGATGCTTTATTTGAAAAAATGGATGCAACAAAGTTTCTATAAAAATATGAATGCTCCTAATTTTGGATGCCCCTCCACATAGCTAGGAATAGGTAATGTCATTATTCCATTTGCAGACAACGAATCCTTTGATCTTTATTCAAACAAGTGCCATTTGTCTTCCTCAGTGGCTTAATCCTTAATATCACAACCCTTTCCCCAAAAATCTTCAAATATACAATTCATCTTTTGATATTATTTCACAAGCATTCCTATCCTAAATCTTTCAATATTTCTTTTGGTACACCTTTCCTTGAATATATTTACAAGCAACCATCACAAGTCTATGTTGTGTCTTTAAATCCTCTTTTTCCCTCTCACACTAGGTTCTTCCATGTGTAAAATTTAGTATTTAAGGGTATACCCACAAAACTAGTTTATAATTCCATTGAGGAAGGAAAAGTTGCAAAAAATGCTCCCATGCAAAAAAAATTGGTTTTTGGGGGTTCAAATGAACATTTGGTTCAAGTGAACCCATTAAATGTTGGGTCCCACATTTCTCGGGAAAAAAACAAGGAAAAGGGTTGTGGAAAGGGGGTTTGCTCAAACCCCCCTTTTCCCCCCTTCTCCCCCTCTGACACCAAAAAACTAAAGAATTTTTCCCTTCAAAGCTCGAGTTGAGGATGAAAATGGAGGAGACTTCACAGACCCAACTGGATGATGGTATTCCTTAGAATGATCTATCCAATGAATATAATTTTAATACGTTTTGGTTTTATTATGTATTTTTTTTTTAGTTTGATTAAACATAGGTTTTTCACTGAAAATCAAGCTCTTTGTTCTGCACATGTGAAAAAATAGCAGGTTATAAAAAAATTTGAAAAATATGAGTACACTAGATATTGAAGTCCTTGATCCAACAAAAAAAATTGAATTTCAATACATACAAAAAAATTTATGTTGCCTACAATCCACCTGTCTGAATTGTAATTGCTTTGACTTCGAAAATTGATTAAGGAAACAATATTCAATAAAACACTATGAAACCAATTGGAAGCACTAGATATCATAGTTACAAATCTAAATTCAAAAAAATTATAATTTTATCCTTCATGGAAAAAAGGTTATGTTGTATACGATGAGCGTCATTCCTCAAAAGTGGTGTTTATTGAAAAAAAAACTAGTTTTCAAAGGAGATGGATAAAAAAGTGCAATTTGATTCCAAATATTTTGAAAAAAAATAAATTAGAATCTACAATTTTTTTTCACAAATTACTAGTTTGCATCACTTCAAATTCCTCACGGTTTAGCTGCTATAGGTGCCCAAAAGTGAAGATTTAGTTAGAAAAAAATAATTTAGTGTCCAGTTTGGCCAAAAATTGTAAACTAGTATTGTAGGATCACCTTTAACATTCGATAGGATCACATCTAAAACTAATGGGATCTCATCACATTTTGAGACTTATAGGAATGACTTCTTTGGAATGCAATCTTAAACATCTTTGTACTCCTAGGCAAAAGAGCAGTGCAAGCTCTAATACCAAATGAAGGTATAAAAGAATAATAAATCAATTTAATTAATGATGATCTGTAGATCATATACCCATTGAAATGTAGAGAAACATCAAGATAAAAATCTTTATTGATCAAAGATGGAAAATGACTATTTATATATGATGATACAAAATTGAATGAGGTATGTACTACCTAATTGGTGATAAGTGTTTTCTAACAACAACTAACAATGTTTATTATCCAACATTTTCCTATTTGTTGTAAAACTTATAAATTAGGAGAGTTTAGTTTTATTAGGTGGAGAGTAGGAATTTCTAAAGGAGAGGATTGAGTTTCTCATTTTTGTACACATCAAACCATCAATGAGCTCTTCTATTAAAGAAATAAATCAAGAGTAATATGAATGGTCTGAAAATCATACATGTTTTCTTTTTGTTGTGGATTCTTTTGTTGGTGACTTTGTAGTTTTTCTTTGATGTATGTCATATGATTAAAGGTTATGTGCAAAATCATGATGGGCCAAAAAGTGGCGATATGATGGGTATGTGTAGGGAATGTGGCTGATGATGACTTTTTTTTACCCAAAATTGATGAAATGAAAAGGTTTTTTAAAGGAGATTCTCAACTTTCCACCAATATAAATTATGCTTTAATTTGAATTTAATAAATAATTATTATTCATTTTCTATTTGAATTATGACTAAAGTCTTGATTGATAGGCTAATTCAAAAACATCTATAGCTTTCAAATGGTATCACATTTTTTAAATTTGAAACATGAATCACATTGTATTCTTTGCATACTATACGATTAAAAAAAAATGAATTTCATGAAGTTTTGACCAAGTTAAGGTGGTCAGACATAAGAGTTTTTATATTTTTTACAAGTTGTAATAAAAAAATCATAATTAATTATTTAATTGGAAAAAAATTACAAAAAATTATGTATCACATTGAGACATGAGTCCTCTACTTATATCTAAAATCTTAAAAAAAAAAATTATCATTTTATTGTGGTTAGGGTGTTCAGATAGACACCTACTTATTTTTTCCCCAAAATTTAAGTACTACTACATTGAAATTTAAAATTTTCACCAAATAGATTTTTTTTTTTTTTAAAAATAAACCTAGTAGTTTAGAAACTACATTCAACTTGCTATAGATTCTATTTTTGCATATTTTTGAAATAATATAGATAACTTATTCAATTTTTTATATCAAGTTTCCTAACTCTGATTTTTCTAAATTTTTTGCCACTTAAGGGCCTATTTTTTCCATAATGATTCCCCACATACCCTAAAGCTCTATTGTTTTCTTCATTTTATGTGTGATATTTATGCCTTTGAAGGATGAATCTATGTGTTTGTCCTCTTTGTATGTAGTTATCTTTCTCCTCTATGTTTTAAACTATTTTCCTTTCATTATTTTTGGTTAAAATCATACCCATTAAAATCCAAATTTAATCATATGAAGAATATATACCTCTGAGATTTAAAGGATGATGGCTAATGTTGAAAACTTTTAGAGACTAAGAGGGGGGGATGAATTAGTCTTATAAAAACTTAATCCCTTCTAGAACTTAACTCTTTCAGCACAAGACATCCATCTTTACTAGATCAAAAACCTTTATGTAGAATAGTAACAAGGGATGATATAGTAGTTTGAATCCTTAACAACTTCAACACTTCTTAAACAATGAAAGATATAGAAATTCTACTTGTAACTAGATCAATAGTAATGAGAAACAAAGAACACACGCATGCACAAGGAGCACACCAGATTTATGTGTAAAAATCAATGAGGTAAAAACCATGGTGAGAGTTAACACACAATATAAGGCTCACTACCAAAAAGACTTGCAAGAAGACACACTACCTTAGAGCAAGATATAGGGGAATTTTTGAATTGAAGACAACACAAGAACTCAAGAACAGATACACGGACCTAATGAGATTCACTATCTCAGAGAATGATACAATATGATTTAGAGATAATTACAAAGATTACCAACACAACATTGAGTTGAAGGAGGTGTTAAAGAACAATTGATCTTTTCTTTCACAAAATTTATCACTATCACTGTTGGATATTCAATACAATTTGTACGCACACTTCTTCACACTTCTACACATTTCCATCTTGTATCCAAAATGATCTTGCTTTTATATCCACCACAACACTTCAAGACTTCAATTAGGTCAACCAAGAAAAGGATCAATAGTAAAATTAACTAGTTGGCCACCAAAACATAATGTGGTCCTATCCAAAAGATAGAGAGGACCAAAGAAACTCTTAACACTTCTTCCGATGTGATCCAAAAAAAATTACATGTAGGTACACATCAACCTAAGTCAACATCAAGGAAATGTGTGGATGAGAAAATTGAAGCACATACCCAGTCAGACCAAAAACATACTTCTATAGTGTCAAAAAATGTATCCCTTTTTCCACACTTAATTTGGGAAATAATTAATATTAAAATGAACCTAATGTTGCCTTAATTTAGTGTTGTAATATGTTTTACATATTCACATTAAGTTTAGGGCCCTTCTAAACTAAATGGACTTAATTGTGCCTTATTTAGGGTGTTGTAAGGTGTACCTTTACACTTTCACACTAATCTAGGGTTTTATCAACTAATTAAGGTTAATTGGTCTTAATTGGCCCCTTTAATTCAAATCCAAGCCTAAATAAATTCAAATTTTAAGTGATAAAACTTGACATTTATAAATGTCATTACATAACACTAAATTTTAGATGGTGTGTGTCCTAGGTAGATGACCTAGGGCCCATTTTCCACATGGAAATGGGTCCTAACTAGGTCTTAGGACCCTATTTTCATATAACATTTAAAATTTCTCAAAGTGTGTCCTAGGTGAGTGACCTAGGACCCATTTTATGCATGGGAAGTGGGTTCTCACATAGACCTAGGACCCCTCCTTGAAATATGTTTTTGGTGGTACATTTTAATGACTTGAAATCCATGATTCAATGCCATCTTGTGATATTTGAATTTTGGAAATTAATGATAAGATATGCATAAATACGAGGCTATTTCACTTAGTTGCACCTAGCAATTTCGATTCTTTGAGCATCCTAGCAAGTTTATGAGATCAAGAGCATTCAAGATCATTTCTAAGGCATTCAAGGGAAGATTATTGAGGATTATTGCAGTATTCAAGAGTCATTTCATCATGTCAAAGATCTAGTGCATCATACATGTTATTGAGATAATGTGTTGATGTAGCATTTAAGATCTATCAAAGGCATTGTTTCAAGATCAAGATCTACATTCATTGAGGCCACTTCATGCTAGATTGTAGATCTACATTCCAAGATTTCAATTAAGGTGTGGTGAATTGTGAAATTGCATTTGTTCATTCATCATTCCTTTATGTATTGTTTCATTTCAAGGTTTAATTACCAAAATGAGGTTTGACCAAGGCAAACCCCTATTCCCTAACAAACAACATTTTTCTCTCCATTGATGTGTGATTACAGGTTTTAGGTTGAAGATATTTTCTAGAGAAAAAATGGAGAAAGTTGAAAAGTTGTCACCTTTCTTGTAAAATCATGGAAACTAAGCTACAATATTTATTTCTTACTTTCCAACAGTGCTTGACTAGAATCTCAGAGTGTAGACATTGAAGAGAAAAACCCAGAAATAGATTTTTCAGAATCCTAGCTAGGACCCATTTACCATAGGGAAAATGAGTCATTAATGAATTCTATTTTTTTTTGTTTTGAAATAGGTGCACAACATGTTACCCTCTCCAAATATTCCCTTTTACCACTATATCAGTTATATTTAATTTATGTTCCTCATTTGCATAATATAACACACATATTGAATGAGATTAGAGAGTGAAATTGGCTCATCATTTTGTTTCATTATGGTGAACCTATTTTCCTTCATTTTATTTTGGTGAACTTGACCTTTTGAGTGTTGTAATTTTCTTATTTTGGAGTCCATTTTCATCTGAGAATTAGATCTTGAATTCATTTTCATCTCTTTGCATTGAATTATGTCTCATTTAGGGTGTCTAAATTTTCATTCAACTTTGCATGGCATCTAGGGTTTTTAGGATTATATTTTTTACATTCTTTAAATATAAAAAACACAAAAAAAAATGAATCATATTACATATCATATACATCATATAAAATTGCATTTGAAAATTTTAAAAAATTGCATATCAAACTAGGTCTTCTAGGTTATAATTTTGTCACATTTTGAAATTGTGTCGCATTAAATCTATAGAAACTGAAATTGAAACTTGTTGTGAAAAAATTGAATCTGAAAACCATTGGAAAACACTTAAGAATCAATAAAAATTTGTTTCAAAACCATAATCTAGGACCCATTCGACTTGGGGCGAATTAGTCCCTAATTAGGCTATATTCTAAATTTCTGATCATTAAAATCTTCATTTTTGTGCTTCTATTTTCTATTTTTTAGATTTTTGTGGCTACATGTTGAGTTTTGGTTTCATTAATTTCATCATATTTATCTTAGTTTGGTATATTTAGTGCATTGTGTGCTTTCAAAATTGCATTTACAAGACTTCAATTTCATATTTTTGCATAGTGTAATCAACAAATTACCTTGTATAGAATCTAAAAATTGCATTCTAGGTCATTGCATTGCATTTTAAGCCTCTTTCCATTTTGGGTTGGCATTGAGTTTGTGAAACTTGTATGAGATTTAAAAATTAGTGTCCTTTTATCAATACTATTGTGAGACATATTTTGAGACTCATGTCATCTTGCAATACACCATTCACCATGGATATTGGGTTTTCTAACTCTCTTTCTAATGTTGTTGATAATCAACCCTCGTGGATCGTAACATGCATTCTCCATTTCCCATGAATTCCTTACCTACAATTGATGTGCATGATGTTAACAAAATCATCCCTACCATGACTAGTTGTACTCAAGCTTTGAGGAATACCCGAAGAAAAGGTGGTGTTAGGTCTCAAAAATGCAAGTTGTAAAGTCTAAGAGGATGCTAGGCTTTATGATCAGACTTACAATGTTTTTGAACTAACAAACAAAGCTAACCTATGTGGTTGATGAATCCCTACACTTTAGGCTCTGCTAAACCTAAGCATGTGGACCTTAATGATTGAAGTAAATTTGAGCAAGATATATGACTTAATTAGGTTTTGAGTATCTACCCACAATGACATGAAGTGTGGAATAGATGAAAGCTTGTCTATTACTCCTACTCCTAAAGCTAAAATTTAAATGTGAAGGTATAAATAAGATTTTGTAGATTTTGAAATGGAATGGATGTGACCAGTGCCTACTACTACTGGGCTAATGGAGTCAAGAGGTGAATGATGTGTGACCTACTTATTAGATACAATTCAAACTATTTGGCACTTGTGACTATTTACACCTTGTGTAAACGTGTAAGAATGTAACTATCATACTCTTCTTATTGATCCAAGTAGTCCTTATTAGGTTACCATGATTAATCAATAGGGAATTTTAATCCTTTAGAGGAACCAATCAATTAAATCGCATAGAAACAACAAATGTGTTCTAAGAAATCAAAATGGATTTCTGATTTGAATAACAAGGTAAAACCAAGTTGGAGATAGTATGATAATTTTAATGATTGTATGACTCTTCTTATCGATTCCAAATAGAACTTCCAAATTATTGTGATCTTATTAAAAGGATATTTAATTCTTTGAAAGAAACCAATCAATGAAACCACACAAGAACAAAAAACATGTTTTGGTAAGTTGAGTTTTGACACATCAACTTAAATAATATGGAAGTAGTAAATTGGAGATAGCCAAATAATTAGATAATAACAACAAAAAATTGACACCAATGTTGGGTCACCAATTAGTTATCTTCCTCCATTTTTATATTACTTCAAAATGATGGACATTGTATATGAAATTCTTCTTTTATGTGAAATAATATACTTCTAATGTTGTTGCTGTAATACTCCTAATCTATATATTTGTTATCAGGCCTTGGTTTCCAATTTTATATGTGGGAAGCTATAAGCTTTAGGCCTTTTACAAAAATTCACGTTGCTTGATAACTAAATTTTTTAAAAACTTCATTAAACATACACATGAAATTTTAGAAGTTCGCAGGTAGATGTATGACTATTTGTTAATCTTCAATAGGAACTTGTGATCACTAAAGATCTATTCAAAGTCCATACTCTGTCATAGTGCACCAGATACTACAAGGCTTTGTTACCTCGTATTCCTCATTTGGTCCATGCAATAAACATATTGATCTTTGATAACTGTACAATATATCCTGATTTTGCATAAGTGTCTGCATTACTAATGATATCTTTCATTGCATACTCAAGATCAAAGATTCACCCCAATTGTACATGTGTTTTTCCAACACCTCATCTTCATCATTGAATTCATCAAGATCCATCAGTAGATACTTAGATATTTCATCTTTCGACACATCCTAATCCTTCAATTCTCCTTCATCAAAGAATTTTGGAAGGGCCATACTCAATGGCTAGTTAAAATCACTCATTTCTTGTGTTAGTACATTGTGGAAATGATCATGCATCTTCACAACTCTTGGTACTCCTGAAGCATATACTCACCACCATCCCCTTTGGCTTTTATTTGAGCCTCTACTTCTTTCATTCTGGTACATAATCTACCATGTTCTTGGAAGGCTATGAATGTCTTACTATGGATAATCCAAACCTTGTTGACATTCACAAACATCTTGGTGAATCT
The DNA here is from genome assembly GCA_007258455.2 of Sequoia sempervirens. NCBI lineage: Eukaryota > Viridiplantae > Streptophyta > Pinopsida > Cupressales > Cupressaceae > Sequoia > Sequoia sempervirens. The sequence continues at coordinate 254,801,542 of VDFB02000015.1, forward strand.
TTTGCAGACCAATTTTGATACCACCTCAAATGTAGTATTTTTTAATTCCTTCTTTAATTCATCCTATTTTTGTGGATTATTTCATATTTTTGCTTCCAATATGTAGTTCCAAACATTACTTCAAGCACTTTCCTTTCACATTCTACTAGTGGTGAGTAAAGGCCTGAAAAGGAAGGAATTTTATCTCTATAATTTATTACATCTTGTTTCAATCTTTTTTTTCATCATCCAACCCCTTATTATCTCTTATTAGCTTTTCAACTTGAGCCTTGGTAAACTTGGAAACATTTACATTTAGGTCAACTGTCTCAATAGGGTATGTATCCCCTACTCTTTGCACTAAAATATGACCAAAGACTTGATAAGGACTATCAATAAGAGAAGGCCTCTTCCCTAGTGGGTAAAGGGACCAAATCTACAAAGTGGTATTGTTAGGATTGTACCTTGACTTGGTGTAGATCTTGTCATTGGAATCATCTGTTAACTACAAATTTTTGTTTTCTTTTTTCATGAAACTATCAAAGACTATGGCTTAACTAATATCCCACCCCGGAAGAAGCATGACCCCCGCTTCTTGTAGGGACTCTCTTCCTCTTTCAGGGGTGATGCCAATTTCCTTATCAACTTCATCTTGAAGCTCTTTTAAAGAATTTCATTCTCCCTCAGGGCTAATCTCTTTTATCTATTCTCTTATCATTATGCCCTTGTATTCATAAATGAAGGTTTTAAAATCAGGAGTTTGAACAAATGCATCATTTACAATGAACTCCTAGCTATCATGATGCATTACATCATCGGATAGATTCTTAGAGGCCTCAAAGGTTCTCACTCTCCTTTATGGTGGTATTTCATATTGGGGAATGGTAGGAGCAGTAATCTATGTGATCTCATCCTCTTCTTCAATGTCATCCTCAACTACGATAGGATTGTTAGCTGACAAGCTGACATCTAGGGTGGGTTGTGGTGATGAGTGACTTAAGGTTTTTATGCTCTCAGCTTGTCTCCTTGAACAAGCACCTCTCCTTTTCTTAAAATCTACAAGTGGTATATCCTTTGCTAACTCCTCTTCATGCAAAAGCAAGTGCTCAATTTTGTCCATAGAATCCAATATTTCATGAAAGGCATCTATGTATGATGGGTCATGGCCTTTACTGCATGCTTTTGCCATCATTATCCTATTTCACACAACCTTTCTCATCGTTTCTTGAGTCTCATCATAGTTTCTAATAACATCATCTATAAAAAAAAATGTTCATATCTTTTCAATTTTTGTGTCATCTTGGCATTATGAATAAAATACTCAAGGTCAAATTTCTCCCTCTTATTTCCTAGTGGCATGCCATAGTAATATACTTTGTTGCCAATTGAATCATACCCTTTCTTAGAAATGATGGTAAAGTCATTGAAACATAACGTAGAAGGCATGAGAGACTTTTCCATAGCTCTTTAGATTCATATAGTCTGAATAGGTCAATTTCCTCACAATTTCCAAGTGTGCAACCTTGTTAGGCACTATCCTAGGTAGAAGGAATGGAGCTTCCTCAAATCCATAGACTCTTATTATAGTGTAGGCTTCATATACATACAAGTCCTCCTAGTTGTGGTTTACCTTCCCTTCAGGGCTTGTATCTTTTGGTCTGAGGAATTTCTATATCTCTAGAGACAAGTTGTAATCACAATTATGGTTGAGAAATATATATAGGGGTTTCACAAAATACTCTTTGAAATACAAATAGTGGGACCTTCCACATATGCTATCCCATATAGAGGTCCACATTTGGACTAGTCTTATGTTTTCATTGCTATCCAAACCTTTAATCTTAAAATCCTCTCCCTACATGCCCATTTCTTGTCCCTCATATAATATAATATGCATGAGTAGGGAGTACACTATCTAAAATTGATAGCATCACTTTTCTTTTTGATAGAAGCAAGTGAGGTATTAATGACCTTAGATAAGTGCTCTACATAATCATATGACCTATCATCTTGGCTCTAGACATCTGTGTTGCAGTATGAGATGTGAGTGTTGGAAGAACAAGGATAGACAATTGAGAGGGGGGGTGAATCAGTTGTCACAAAATATCTAAACTTTAATATCAAATCTGATGAAATAATAATAAACCATAATCAATCAACACATCATAAACAAAGAGAACACCAAGATTTTTATGTGGAAACCTTGTTAGGGGGAAAACCACAGTGGATGTTAGTCCACAATATTATACCTTATTAAAATTATAATGAGAAATAATGGGAATGCACATGCATTCAAGCACACTACCTAGAGCTCACTGCTCAAATACAAGAGGGCTCACTACCCAAGGAATACATAGTAATTCGTATTAGATCTGTAGGGTATGAACTGAGAAAATAGATTCTACACAAGCCTAATTACAATTCTAGTTAAGCACAAAAACCTCCTTCACACTTCACTCAAAATTCTTCACTCTGCTCAACAATCAAATGAATAGATCAGTATTCTCACACTTTCTATTTTCTAGCTTCACTTCCTTTCATACACCCTTTGATTTCACACAAACAATCACTCTTATATATCTGTATCATGGAATTTATAAACAAAATTTTAACGTGAATCAAATACAATCGACTAATATTATGATGCAGACCAAAAAAATATCCTCGAGCATGCCAAACATTCAAATTTTAGTCTCCAAGGATCTACAACATGTTACAACCACTATGTGGGCTAGGAACATAAAAACCCAAACATACACGAGAAAAATATTTGACCACAAGCACATCGACCAACATAGACATTCTACAAAGATAGAGAAAGATCTAGAAGCATCCACAAGCAACAAGAACTAATAGAGAAGCATCTGTAACAATAGAAATTACCAGAATCACATAAACTTCAATTAGGAATACTGATAGAAACCATAGAAACACTGTTAGAGCACAACTATTTATAGCACTGTCAAATCTTCATGCAAACCTATGAAACTTCCGATAGATGAACTAGGTACTCTTAGCAATAAACCCTTTATTCTACAATAATTGATCTTCAATGTAACAAAAAAAAAACACCTTCATGACCTTCACTATTCCATTGGCAACCGACAACTCTTCCTTTAACAATTTTCTCAATATCCTCGACATATACAACCTTCACTACAACAATGGTAATGGTGTTGACATCAATGATAGCCACATATCAAAAACACAACCACAACATCCAATAATCTCCCCCTTTGGCATTGATGGCAACACTTGATGTGAAAAATAACATTAACACAACTACACTTACTCCCCCTTAGGTTCTGACTCTTCTCCTCAATTGCTCTTTTCCCAAGAAGATTTTTCACATTTCTCTTCTCCCCCTTTGACATCAATGGAAAAGATAAGAATTATATTCCCACATACAAGCTCTGAACCACATATCTACACATTTGACTACTCGCCCTGTGTAGTAGCCACAAAAACATCAATATGGATCAGGAACTATCTATGAAGCACATGGATTGATGCAAGCAATTGCATCTTTAGTTTATATTAGAAGGGGTAATCACCCCTAGCATCCCTCTAAGATACTCAAAAGTATCCTTTGACAACTTGGTGAAAATGTCTGCAATCTGTTCTTTAGTAGGCACATATTCCAGTCTAACTTCTTTCTCATTCACTTTCTCCCTTTAGAAGTAAAACTTGATTGATATATGCTTGGTCTTAGAGTGTAGCACTAGATTCTTTGATATGTTAATTACAATTGAGTTGTCATATTATATGGCAATAGATTCATCTTATACTACTCTAATATCTTTCAGCATCTATTTCATCCACATCACTTGAGTACAGTTATTTGCAACAATGATATACTCTACTTCAATAGTAGATAGAGAAATGGAATTATGCTTTTTACTAAACCAAGACACCAACTTCTTCCCTAGGAAGAAGGTACCACCACTAGTACTCTTCTTGTCATCTACATCTTATTCCCAATCCGCATTAGTATATGCACTCAAAGTAAGATCATCATCCTTAGGATACCAAAGCCCAAAATCAACTATTCCTTTTAGGTATCTAAAAATTCTCTTTACAATAGTCACATGTGATTCTTTTGGATCAGCCTAAAATCTTGCAACCATACATACAACATTCATACTGTCTATTCTAGTCTAAGTTAAATAGAGCAATCCACCAATCATTGACCTGTATCTTGTTTGGTTTTCCTTAGGGGAATCATCATTCTGTGTTAACTTGCATCTAGTTACCATGGGAGTACCAACTAGCTTTGAGTCTTCCATGCCAAACTTCTTCAATAATTGCCTCACATATTTGGACTGAGATATGAAAATCCCCTTATCCAACTGAATAACTTGCAATCCTAGAAAGAACTTCATCTCTCCAATCATACTCATTTGAAATTCACTCTTCATTTCATCAACAAACTTCATACATATATTCTTATCTCCTCTGAAAATAATGTCATCAACAAAGACCTCAATTATCAACTCTTTGTCATGATCCAACTTGAAATACAAGTTGCTGTCAGTAGTACCTTTATTGAATCCAAGCTTTAAAAATTATTTATCTAGCTTAGCACAATAGGCTTTGGGTGCTTGCTTGAGTCCATATAGATATTTCTTCAATTGGAAAACCATGTCTTCCTTGTCAGTTAGTTGAAATCCATCTGGTCGTTCAACATAAACCTCTTCTTCTACTTCACCATTCAGAAAAGCTGACTTTACATCCATTTGATAGACTTTATAATTCTTATATGCAACATAAGCAAGAAATAATCTAATAGCTTCAATTCTAGAAACAGGGGAAAATGTTTCTTCAAAATCAATACCTTCGATTTGTGAAAACCCTTTACATACGAGTATTGCTTTATTCTGGACCACTTCACCTTGTTCATTCAACTTATTCCAAAAGACCCATTTAGTACCAATCAAGTTTTTATCTTTAGGTCTCAGAACAAGTATCCATGTATCATTCTTTTCAATCTACATCAATTCTTCATGGCTTCCATCCAATGTTCATCGTTTCAAGCTTCATTGACATCTTTAGGCTCAATCTTGGAAATCAGGAAATACTCTCTTGCAATCTTTCTTCTAGTTTGGAAACCTTTATTCTTGTTTCCTATAATTTTATTTTCAAAATTATTTAGCTTCACATACCTCAAAATTCTAGAATTTTATCGAACTTCTAGTTCTTCTGTTCTTTATTTTGCGCTTGCACTTGTCTCTCCTTCCTGACTCTCTTGATTTACTAGAACAAATGGAATTTGATTTACCAGAACAAATGGAACAATTTGAAGTTGATTATGTGTCTAAGAATTTTTCCCTTTGTTTGTGTTGTCTTCCTAGTCATTTGAATCATATCCACAGTATCTGAATCATCTAGCAGAGTCCTCATCAACTCTAACATTTTCACTTTCAACCATTTTTCTCAATCTTTTGTTATAGCACCGGTTGGCCTTGCTTTTAGTAGAGTAACTATAAATATTCCTTTGTCAATTCTTGCATCAAACATTCCTATATCTTGATCTCTTTTAATATAGCATTTGCTTCCAAAGATCTTGAAATATTTAACAGTAGGCTTATAATCAAACCACAGCTCAAAAGGAGTCTTACTAGAATTACCATTGTCATTTACCCAGTTTAAAGTGTACACATCAATGCTAGCAGTTTCACTCCAATAGATGTGAGGCACATTTCCTTCTATTGTCATTCTTCTAGAAGCATCTAGAATTGTTATGTTCTTCCTCTCTACAACTCCATTGTTTTGAGGGGTTTGAGGAGTAGATAACTATCTTTTGATTACATGCTCTTTATAGAAAGAGTTGAACTCCTTGGAGGTGAACTCACTACCTCTATCTGACCTTAAGCATTTGATTTTTAGACCTTTCTCATTTTTCTCCATGGCTTTGAAACTTTTGAACTTCTCCAATGCTTCACATTTTTCTCTTAAGAAAGCAACCCATATCATCCTAGAGTAATCATCAATAAGAAACATAAAGTACCTTTCTCTAGGAAGACTTCTAAATATGGAGGGACTGCATAGATCAATATGCACCAACTCTAGTAATTCATTTGGATGATGTTTTTTTCTTTGAAAAGAAACTCTAGTCTATTTCCCATCTAACATTCCTTACAAATTGTGTTAGTAGGCTTCACTAGCTTAGGTAGATCTCTTACTGCTTGAGTGGAGCTTAATTTGATAGTGTTGTAAAAGTTCACATGACACAACCTCCTATGCCATAACCAACTTTCATATACTTGATAAATTAAACAACTTTCACTAGCAACATTTAGGTGAAACATATTACCTTTTTTCTTTTTACCTAAAGCAATTACATTTCCAAAACTTCCAAGTATCCTACATCTTCCACCTTTGAATTGAAGATAATAACCCTTGTCCACCATCTATCCAACACTCAGTAGGTTGTGCTTCAATCCTTCAACATCATTCAACATAAAGGACATCATCAGTGCTATGCTTACCACCAAGACAAATAGATCCTCTGCCACAAATCACACCAACATTGTTATCTCTGAATCTTATAACCCACCGTCATACTTTTCTAGACTTACAAATTTTCTTTTGTCACTAGTCATGTGATGTGAGAATCCATTGTCAATAACCCACCCATCCCTTTCTTCAATTTGTGCTACAAGAGCTTTCTCAACTTTAGCATATTTAGTAGCCGCCGAACCATTTTCATTGATAGCAAAGAACACCTATTCATCTTCATTTCCATTTTCTTTATCAAACTCTTCATCAGTCACTCCTTCTTTAGTATAGTAACATTTCTTTTGAAATCTAGATTTGCTAGGCTTATACCTAGGAACTCTTTCAGGACATCTTGATGCAAAATGACCTATTTTATTGCAAGAGAAACATTTAATAGGAAACATTCTGCCTTCTTTCTTCACAATCAGTGCTTCCAACTCTTCCAACTCTCTTTCTTCATCTTCAAGCGATTTCATTTCTTCCTCATACTTGAATAACTTTCTAGAACACTCTCCTAGATCATATCTTTGCTTGTTTCTTCCAAATACAGAAGCCCTAATTGCAAATTCAGTATTGGGAACATATTCACCAAATTCATTCAACTCGAAGGCAACAAGTTTACCAATCAGTGTATCTCTTGTCATATTTGTCACTAATCTGAATTCTTCAATAGCATTGAGGATTTGATTTTTAAGAGAGAGGCATTGATCTAAGCACTTTAGCTACAATTTATTCCTCTTCTAGGGTACCACTGACACATCTAATACCCATCACTAGTTCATTTACTCCCTACATAAAAGAAGAAATATTTTCATCTTCACCCATATTCAAGTTTTCATACTTTCCTTTCAAACTCTATAGCTTAGCCATCTTCACATGTACATATCCTTCATACAAATTTTCTAGCTTCGTCCAAATCTCATGAGCTATCTTTAGACCTAACACATTTTCCATTTTTGAATCTGTCAAATCCCTCAACAAAGCTTCAATAGCCTTGACATTATTCTCAGCCTCTTTAATATCATCAACACTGGAAGGACCATTCCGAGGAATAACATATGGATTCTTTGTAATCTTCTAGAAGGTTTCACCAATACACCTCAAATGACACTCCATCCTAGCTTTCCATAGTGAGTAGTTTGTTCATCAAATCTAGGATTTTCCTTCTTATATGATGCCATCTCGGATCACCTCAAGCTTTTCAAATTCTTTAGGGGAACCTGATTTGATACCAATTGCTGGCAAAACAAGGAAATACAACTGAGAGGGGGGTTGAATAATTTGTCACAAAATATCTAAACTTTTTAGCTCAATCTCAAATTTGATGAAAGAATAATAAACCATAAACAGTCAACACATCAAAAACATAGAGAGCACCAAGATTTTTATGTGGAAACCCTGTTAAGGGAAAAACCATGGTGGATGTTAGCCCACAATATTATACCCTGTTAAAAGTATAATGAGAAATAATGGGAATTCACATGCATTCAGGAACATTTACTAGAGTTCGCTGCCCAAGGAATACATAGTAATTCAAATTAGATCCGCAGGGTATGAACTGAGAAAATAGGTTCTACACAAGCCTAATTACAGTGCCAGTTAAGCACAAAAAACCTCCTTCATACTTCACTCAAACTTCTTCTCACTTTGCTCAATAATTGAATGAATAGATCAGTATTCACACACTTTCTCTTTTCTAGCTTCATTTCCTTTCATACACCCTTTAATTTCACACAAACAATCAGTCTTATATATCTGCATTATGGAATTACATCAACAACTTCGTCGGCCAAATATATAAGACAAGTTTACAATGTTGACCCCAATTTATAGTAAATTTTCAATGTGAATCAAACACCGTCAGCTAATATTATGATGTGACCCAAAACAATATCCTCGAGCCTGCCAAACATTCAAATTTTAGTCTCCAAGGATCCACAACATGTTACAACCACTATGTCGGCTAGGAACATAAAAAGCCAAAAATACACGAGAAAAATCTTCAACCAAGAGCACAGCGATCAACGTAGATGTGCAACAAAGATAGAGAATGATCTAGAAGCATTCACAAGCAACAAGAACTAATAAAGAAGCATCTGAAGCAATAGAAATTACTAGAATCACATAAACTTCAATTAGGAATACTAATAGAAACCGCATAAACACTGTTAGAGAAAAATTGTTTATAGCATGATCAAATCTTCATGTGGACCTCTAAAACCTTTGGTAGATGAACCAGATACTCTCAATAATAAACCCTTTAGTCCATAGGAAGTGATCTTCAATGTATAGAACAAAACACCTTCATGACCTTCACTTTTCCATTAGCAACCTAAAAATCTTCCTTTAATAATTTTCATAATATCCTCGACATATACAACCTTCACTACAACAATTCTAATAGTGTTGAAATCAATGAAAACCACATATCAACAACACAACCACAACATCCAACAGTGAGTGCACTCTAAAGGGGGAGTGATCAAACTCTGCCATTGATGTCAAAGGGGGAGAGAGAGTCATATGAAAAAGAAAAAGTTGAAAGGAGGAGAGAGAGAGAGAGAGAGAGAGAGAGAGAGAGAGAGAATATTGTAGGGAAAAGAGAGTGCAGGAATGTTGTGTAAGTTTTCTAATCTAGAAAATAAAGGACAGTGTGTATTGTTTCTTTGGTGGTTTTTCACATCACGTGTTTCCATCAATGACAAAGGGGGAGATTGTTGCAAATATGAATGAGTGTGGTGGTGTTGTCATTAATGTTTTCATTGATGTCAACATAATATAGGTTGTTGTAGAGAAAGGAAAAAAGTGATTGCAAGTTGTGCATTTATAGTTGAGATATTATAGAAATGTGAGTACATGGAGCTATCTTTATGGTGTTGTAGGTGTGCTGATATGATGAGTCACCAAGTGCTTTTGAGAAATAGTGAAGAGAAAATTGTATGCGTGTTCAAAATGTGTTGCAGTTTTTGCTCTGCGTTTCTTTTGTGTTGATCCTATACTTGTGTGGATCTAAAGTGTTGTTTATGGGCATGCTTGGCTGATATATTCTAGACTAGAGCTTCTGGTTTGATGAAGAGTGAAAGTTGTGTTCACCAGTTTGTGAATTGGTATGGAAAAGTTATTTTTCTGTGTATAGGGACAATTGTATCTTCTTCGTATTCTTGCAATAGTTTGTTTCTAGTCTTGTGGATCTAGAAGAAGGCTTGTAATGGTGTTATCTATGTTCTGTCAAAGGTGTTTGTGGTTTGGTGCTCTAGAAGACTAGTTTCAGAATTACTATATGTGTCTGTATATTCCAAATGAGTTGATAAAAAGTATTGAGTATGAAGGTTGTTGCATTTGCTATGGATGAATCTAAAGGCATCCAACATGTGTTCTAGTGTATGGGGAAGCATGTTCTATGGCCTGCATGTTATCTTCTTGTTGCAGAAGTGTGTACTTCAAAGTTCATTTATGTTTTCATTAGGTTTGGCCAACTTGGTGTCTACACATCATGTGAAGGATAAGTATCAATTAAGGAATCATGTGATTGATCCAAGATTTTTTTTTGGGTCTTAGTTAAGTGTTGGTTTGGTTCATTGTCATTCTCTTCCACTATGGGAATGTTGAGTTGCTGACCTAATTTGAATTTGTAATATGAAGTGTATGTAGCCGACCTTGGAGAAAGTTTCTAAGGTTGAAGATGGTATAAATACAAATCGAGATGTTATGGATTGGATGTATGAAACATGCCAAAAGTGTGAGAAGCAAAAGTGTGTGAAAGTGAAGTAGGGAAGCAATACTTTAGTGTGTTAGAATCTAGAAAGCAATGAGTTGATGGTCTTTGTAATTCTCTGATTAAGGTTACTAATGTATGCAAGTTGTTGTGGTGGATTTTTCTATCATTTTGTATCTATAGGAAGTGATCCTCCTTGTTGGATAGTGAGTCCTATCTATAGGTAGTGACCCTCCTTCTTGGGAAATGAGCCCTTTGGGAGTGACCCTCTTTGTAATCATTTTTGCTATTACTTTATATTGTGAGTTAATCATCAGTGGTTTTTCCCTTATTGGGTTTTCTACGTAAATCTATTGTTTCTTGTGTTGATATTGATTTCTATTATTTGCACTTCAGGCTCATACTTAATAACAAATTAAAGTTGATGTGGAGTTAATGATTGTTTGAGAATTGTGGATGTGATTGGTGACAATTGATTCACCCCCCATCTCATTTGTCTTGTGCCTTTCAACAATCTTTTACTAAAACCATGGAAGTTATGACCATTTTAGTAGGAGCATCCACGTCTAAGACCTAGCCAGTTGAGTAATAGGTACACTAGTAATACTCCTCAAACAAATCCATAGAAAATAGGGGTTTCTCATTACTAGAAAATATTTTAAGTTGGTTTTCCACATCCCTGGGTCTATGCAAATGCAATTTGCACGTCTTGTAGCTTGTTTCCATGGTTCAATACTCTTCCAAAAGATTCCTTGTCCTTAGTGGTGTTTTCTTGATATATCTAATTGAAAGACCATATAAATATAATCTCATGTTATGAGGATAAACTACGAGAAAACATGAGAATAAATTGAACTTTTCTTAGGGTTGTAGTTTTTAGCTAACACCTTAATTAACTCCACATTGATAAATACATTGGGCATCACAAGTTTTTCTAAGTTCATGGTCAATGGATTTGATATGGGTTTGTGCTTGTATTTCTTCCTATAATTGTATATAAACAAGTCATACCATCACTATGAAGTCCACACATCTCCTCTGACATGAGTAGTTCAATTGGGTTGTCCTCCTAGATTGTGGCCCACAACCAAGGAATTGTTCAATGAAATCTTTATTTAGTGGCCTAGTCTCAGTTTTCTATCTTTAAACTTTTGGTTTCTCTAGTGTTCTTTCCATGTTTCAAAGCCCTCTCTTCACTGTAATTCAAACAAGCTTTGATAAAATATCTTTGTAGATGCATAAAATTGGTCATATCTGATTAATTCTAGCATTTAATTAAATATTTATTATTTTCTCGAAAGACTTCTACATATAATTAAATTTAATTAATTTAATTATATTATTCATTCATTTTATTCTCTTGTCATAATTAAATAAATTGACTTTTATTTAATTATTTTATATTCATATGCCCACTTGATTAATTAAATAAATGCACTTTATTTATTTTAATTAATTATCACTTTTGAATTTAATTAAGTCTTTTTTATTTAATTAAATTTAATTATTTCTTTTCAAATCTTTCTTCTAGTTAATTAAATATCTCATTTAATTAATTTCATTTACATATCACTTCTTTAAAAATTTAATTAAATATCTTTATTCAAGTAAATATCTTCCATATCTTTTCAAAATCATAATTAAATATTTATTTAATTATGAAATCTTTCACTATTCTTTAAATCTAGGGTGAATATTCTATTTTAAGAAGAATCTCTGCGTCACCCATAGATAAATAATTGAATTTAATAATTCATTATTTATCTTCTTCGAAATATTTCCATATTCTCACAAAAAGGATGATTTTTTACAATTCATCTCTATCATCTTATCTTACCTCTTTTACATAAAAGAAAAAAAATCTTGCTTTCTGCTTTCTTCTATTTTTTTTCACTCTTATCCATCTTCAACCATTCGATCTGCCAAGAATTTTCACAATCGTTGATCATATCAACCAATCAAAAGCTTTCAAGAACTCTATAAATAGCACTATTAATCCAAGCAAGGGTTACACAACACACATCAGAGTAATTAGAGATTAATTGCATTCTAGCACTATAGCATTATAGTTTCATTATTCATAGCATCATCAATAGTCTTTTTTAGCAACAACAATCATGTTTAGCATTAGAATAATCATGTCTTAGCATCACCAATTACATGCATTTCATGTTCAACCTTGTTCTCTAGGAAGATTGTCCGTTGAGCCTAGCATACAATCTAAGAGCCAGCTAGAATCAATGAAAATACTGGAGATAGAGGACGATAAGACAACATTGACAACAAAATACTGAGTTTGCAATCTTTAATATTTTAATATTCTATTTTGATATAATGTCTTATTGGTGTGATTGATTCAATTTGTTTTTACATGTTTAACATTCATAAAAATTGACCACACATTTCTAGCGCCCACCGTGGGGCCTTGCCCCATTTTTAACAAGTACTTGTAGGATTTTTCACAGGATTTCGCATTCTGGAATTCAATTTTTTGACAATTTTTTCTGTTTTAGTGCATACGACAATTTCTGAAGCGTATATACATCTTTTTAAAGCACATCTGTGGTTTATTTCAATGCTTTTACAAGTGCTTCGACACATATAGGAACTATTTCAACACATCTAGGGACTATTTCAACACATTTACGAGACATAATGGCGCATATACTGACTTAGTTTCTTAAATATTTTTGAAAAACAAAAAAAAATTAGTTGCATTTTGTTTTAACGCATTTAGGATTTTTTTGTAGCACATCTAGATTTTGTTTTAGCACATTTATTTGCTATTGTAGGGCATATAGATGATCTCTTAGTGCATACAAGTTGTATCTAAATAGGTTTCTGAGTCTGACACCTTCTGCAAACATAACCTATTCTGGCTGAAAAATAACCAATCTAGGATAGTCACATCTGGTTTTAAAAAGTAGCAACCCTAGGATAGACATGGATTTAAAATGAAGCAATCGAGGATAGTCACCAAACATTAATTTTTGTGGTTAAAATGAATTCCATGCACTTTGTGAAGCAACATCTTCACATAGTTTAGATCATTGTGGTTTGGGTTTAAAGAAAAAAAGAACATTGTCTACTATGCTTGTGGCAATAGGTCTATGCTCTCCCCTTAACTAGATGACCAGAATACCAGACTTTCCTTTTACATTCATGCAATTTTACTACTTTATTACATCCTATAGAGAGCTTGCTCTTGTGGGAAAAATTATTCACCCAAGAGGAACGACTCAAGTGGGTTCAAGTCAAAGCCAGACTATTCCACCCCACTATAAAATTTAAAGCAAATCAGGGGAAACCCTCTTTTTCCAGTAGTGTGCAAGATAACCATCCCCAAAGCCTTTGTTCTAAAGGTTGTGAGGTCTCCTGAGGGAGTTTATTATTACTGCATAGAATGGAAACCCTTACTACAAACCTAGTGTAGTATCCAACTGTGTCAGTATCCAAACATCCTAATAATTACAATGCAAGGGGAGGGAAGAATTTTCCCCCAAGATACTCACCATATAACTGCCAAGGACCATTTTCTCAGGGGATCTAGTATCCACTTCCATCACTCTAAGTACGCGCCTGGAAAAGACAAAAACATGAGTTCCCCTTTGGGGGTGACATGGATGTGTGAGTCAATGCAGTTATAAGATGTGGGTTGTGATTATTATGATGACCTACTTGAGTACTAAGAGTGAGTCTGTCTAAATTGTTTATCATGTGCAAAGCCTGTGAAAACACTTTTTGAAAAACATTTTTGAACATACACTTGATGTTTAGTATAGGGATTAAGAACAACTATTTTTAGAGTGTTTACTATGTTTTCAATCACAATAATTTAGATAAAAGATCATCTGAAATGAACATGCCAAATTTTAGCTAAACCTGCTCACAAATTGTTCAAAAAATTTACCTGGGAAAAACTATTTTAGTGCATCTAGGGTATATTCTAGTGCATATAAGGTATGTTCACTAGTTGTTTTAGTGCTTTTAGGGTCTTTTCTAGTGCATTGAGTACTTTAGCCCATTTGCTGGCTGTCCTAAGAAACAAACTTTCTGTCACTATCATTATACTTTTCTACAGTGCATATAGGACACAGAGTAGCGCATCTGGGACATATTGAAGTGCATTTGACCATTTCTCTAGCACATATCCTTTTTTTTGAAGCACATATAGCCAACAAAAAAGTGCATCTATCACTTTTCCTGAATCATTGATTTTAACAGATTTGAGTTTATAACATTCTTGGTCTAGTAGCATATCAACATTTTTCTCTCATGCTTAGGGAGTCGAAATATACCAAGTTTGTCAAGAAGTCAATTACCAATAGGATCAGCAAACCTAAGAAACCTCTAGGGTACAAGAAAAATTTACAACGAAGGAAGTTTCTATACAAGAGTCAAAATTTCTTGCTTCATTATCCCAAATTTCTCCACAAGTACCAAGATTTTGTCAAGGGATTTATGGACGAATACAGTGTAGACCCTCTAGATTCACGAGCCTATTTTCAAAGAAGAGCCCTCTCACAATGACACAATCATAGTCAACCTCTCAATTTCAACTATATACCATAACCTTCTATTGAATATTCGACACATCCTAGTCAAATACTTTAGTGAATTGAAATAGGCTATTTGATATACAAATCATTCTTTGAAAACAAAGATAAAATCTTACAAGTGCATCTTTTATCAAAAACTTCTAAGTTCTTGGTTCAACTTCGCACAACAAGATTCTGACATCCTTTATCATTGGAATCCACAACCATGAATTAGGAACATAGTTTTGATCATATAATAATATTTTCATCTTATCAAATTAAAACATCATCATTGATTGCACTCATCAAACTATGATCTGGGTCTAGGAGAACATCTTGAAATCATAATCCTATTTTTACATGATCACAATACAACAAACTAAAGGAAGATATTAAAACAACTCAAGAAGAAGGTGAAAGTAGTGATCCCCTTTATAAAGTAAGTCAAAATCCCCTTTTTGAAGACAACATGATTGAAGGAGCAAAGGAATCATTTAATTCTGACAAAGATATAAGAAAAACCTTTGAGGATAGTGAAGATGAGCAAGCAGAAGAACGTCACCTTAAAGAATCCGAGCAAGATCCTAAATTTCTCAGAGCATTAGCAAAGCTCGTAGCACACAATAAACAAAAATACTTCCTATTTTTGGCCGACAAAGGAGTCGAATTGCCTCACAATTTTGATATTGCGAACATAAAGAGTAGTCCAGATGAAACACCCTTATCTGACTTTGGTGCCTTGACTAAAACAATTAGAACATTAGAAGGAAAAAGTTAAAGATCTACAAGGGGGAGCCACAACAAAGACATACGGTCTTGATGATATTTTTCCATATCCTTTTGATCAACGTCTCAACATGATTCCATTTCCTAAGCATTGTGAAATTTGAAAGTTTGATCGTTCTAACAGAAATTAGATCCCATTGATCATATTAGAGACTTTTGAAATATGACTTTAGAATTCTCTCATTAGTATACATACTTAATACGTTTGTTCCCACGAAGTCTTGGAGGCCAGTCTATGGAATGGTTATCAAAAACTACACCGCCTATCAAAAAAATTGAAGAATTCATCAATGAGTTCATCTCTCAATATTCCTATAGCATACAACACCAAATCACAATGATTGATTTATGCAAAGATAAGAAAAAACCTAGTGAACCGTTCATCACATTTCTTCAAAGATGGAGAAGATTGTTCACTAGATATCCATGTCATGTTCCGGAAAAGGAAAAGATCACTACATTCATAAATAGCTTGGATCAAGAAATGAGTTATCATCTAAATCTTCATTGTCCTCCCTCTTTCTAGAAATTGATTGAGAATGCAATCACAATTGAAAATGCATTAGTCTAGAGGGGGATAATCAAACTTGATAGAGACAATCCTAGCTCTTCTAATCACTACAATGACAAATCTAAGCTTTGGACTTGCAAGAAGAATTTGGTGAATGATGGTGTTGTAGATGTACATCATGTCTCATCTAAATCAATTGTTCTTAGTGTTCCTCGCAACAACAACTACAACAATGTCAACTCAGTCACAAATCAAGGAAACAATCCTCCTCCTCCTCCTTGGAATAACCAAAATCTAACTTTTGTTCCAAATAAAAATAATACCAACAATCAAGGGTATCGTAGAAACAACAATAAAAATTATTTAGGAAATACATCAAACAAAAATCCACAGTGATCTTCATTTTTCTCCAACAGAAGAACTTTTACTCTGTTGGGGCAATCTCTGGAATCTACCCTTAAAGACTTGATGGAAAAGAACATTATTACCCTACTACCTCAACATAACTTCAAACCCAGTGTGAAACTTCCATCATGGAATGATATGTACTATTGTCAATATCATAGATGTAAAGGCCATCATACGATTAATTTCCAAGCCTTGAAGAACGCTATGCAAGATTTAATTGACAAAGACATTGTCACAATAGAAGGGAACCAACAATCAAATAAAGATCACCAAGCATTTTGAAACCCATTTCCCAACTATCAAAAGGGTGAATTTTCTAGGAAAAATGTGAATCATATCAATGAGCATATAATCAATAATATCTACACTGATGACAAACGGGTTAATGTTATAAAAGTTAAAGAGAAAACAGAATATGGAGAAGTCAACGTAACAACAAGGGAACAAGCTAAGGTTGTCCTAAAAGGTGCTCCCTCCAACTCCATGGTGCCCCCACCTCAACATTGATATGATTTAATCAATCAACTTGGGAAAAATTCTACTCAAATTTCTATTTTGGAACTTCTAAAAATTTCCCTAGCACATAAAGAAATTCTAGACAAGGCCCTCATTGAAACAACTATATCTGATGATCTGGATGTGGATCGATTTCAAGCCATGGTAGGACATTTTTCCTCACCTACGTGCCTTTCATTTTTTGAAAAAGATGATGTTTCCATGACTCATCCCCATAACTCATCACTATACTTAGAAGTCATGATCCACAAGTTTTGTTTTAAACATGTACTAATAGATGGAGGTGCTGGTTTGAACATATGTACCATGAAATTAATTTGAGCTTTAGGATTTTATGAGGATTCTATTGATCGCAGAAGAAAGATTGCTATTAAAGCCTATGATGATGAGCAAAGATCATCCAAGGGGTTAATTATGTTACCAATTAGACTGGGAGCTATTATCAAGAATATTTTTTGTCAAATATTAGACCACGATGTCGCATACAACATCTTGTTGGGTTATCCTTGGATCCCAAAAATTCAAGTTGTACTGTCTACATATCATCAATGACTTAAATTTCCTTATGATAGATAGGAGATCATGATACCAGCTAATAATTCTCATAGTCAAACTTGTGCTAGCATCAAAGCTAGTCAAGACACTTTGGTTCCTAACAATCGAGAAGCAACTACTAGTACTTCTCCAAAAGTTGATACACAAATCAATCAAGTGACCAAAAGCTTTGACAAGCAACTATGGTTCAAGGATAATGGAGTAGGAGAATATTCTCTCTATTTGGATAATCTCCCTACATCGCCTCGGTCACATGGACAACCTTCTATCATGCAACATCAAATATCTATAGTGTCAACATCAACACAATCACCAACATAACCAATCACAAAGTTCAATGGATAATTTATCAAAGAGAAATTCCCAATGGAAGACCCTAAGGATAGAAAAATGCTAAAATGGCTCTATAGAGATGAAGATGAAGATGATATAGCTCTAAATTTCAAGTTACCAGCTGAAAAATATGGTAAGGGATATTCAATCATGCAAAAGATGGGCTATGAGGATAATGGTTGTATTGGAAAAAGAAAAGGAGTAGTTGAGCCTATCGATCCTCCAAGATTTACTAAAAAAGATAAAACAAGACTAGGCTATGATACTAGCTCAAAAGAAACAACATCAAAACAATTGAATGATACTGTACTCACATTGCAAGAAAGTTCTAATCCAAGAGAAGCATGCTTAACAACAATTCAGAATTTCATTGATAATAACTCTGACATAGACTCTGGAGAATATGAATGGGATACCATCCATAATGATGAATTCTGGAGGGACAAATAGGTTGATGTGATACACAAGTATATGCCTACTCTAATCGAAGGAGAAAGTTTAGGAACCCAACCACACAAATCTGAACTACAATGCGACTATAATTCTAGTGATATCGAGTCAGACTTAATCAAACAAGACTATCATGAGGATAGTACCATCATTGACCTACCTCATACTTCGGATCCTACAAATAGCTCCGTTATGAATTTAACCATAGATGATTTCATGCAACCTAATGACCTGCTACCACTAATACATCTTGATCTCATCAAATGGGATCTATCTGAACCTCTTATACCAATGTTTCCAACCAACGAATCTATCATGAACTTCCTTTCCACAGATGATGTAGATGATTATTCCACCGATGATTTTCAGCATAGAGCCTTTAATCAGAAGAGTGTCAAGTCTCCTAGCTGCAAAATTAAAAATCAAAAAGAAGGATCTAATGGTGAAAACCAAAATTTGGTAGTATTAGATCACACAAAAGATAAAACAAAGAGCGTATCAGATGGTGAAAACCTTTTTTAGGCACCAGATGATGGGATGCTTAACACTCTCTTAGAGCACTATCATGAGTGATCACTTGTATTGATTGAGCCTACAAAAGTAGTTAATATTGAAACTACTGAGAAACCAAGAATTATATAGTTAGCCACATCAATGACAGATAAAGAAGTGTCTGAGTTCATGGAATTTCTTAGAGAAAATCAAGTCATTTTTTCTTGTTCTTATGCAAACATGCCAATTCTTGATCCTGATCTTATAATGCATCACTTTTCCATCAAGCCAGGAGTAAAACCTATGAAACAAAAACTTAGAAAGATGCATCCTCATGTTGCACTACTAGTTAAAGAAGAACTTAAGAAACTCCTTGATGTGGGATTTATAAGATCAATTGACTATGCAGAACAGATCTCCAACATTGTTCCTATATCTAGACCTAACAAAAGTGTTTGAGTGTGCATATATTTCAGATATCTTAATAAGGCATGTCCTAAGGATGATTTTCCTCTTCCAAGCATTGATATTATAGTTGATCTGATGGTTGGCCATTCCATGTATTCACTAATGGATGGTTTTTCTGGCTATAACCAAATCAAGATTGCACTTGATGACCAGGACAAAAAAAATTTCACATGTCCATGGGGAACTTATTGTTGGAATGTCATGCCTTTAGGTCTAAAGAATGTTGGAGCTACATATCAAAGAGCTATGACTACAATTTTTCATGGCATGATGCACACATTCATGGAAGATTATGTTGATGACATATTGGAAAAATTATACACAAGAGAAGGACATCTAGAGGTACTATCCAAAATCTTTGCAAGGTTGGAAAAGTTCAAAGTTCACCTCAATCCTAAGAAATGTGTTTTCAGAGTCACATTTGGAAAACTCTTAGGATACATAGTTTCAACAAAAGGAATTGAAGTAGATCCTGCCAAAGTACAAGCAATAATGGAAATGCCTCCACCAAAGAATATCAGTCAGTTGAGGTCACTACAAGGATGACTCCAATCTATACAAAGGTTCATTGCACAACTAGTAGATAAATGTCTATGTTTCACACATTTGCTACATAAGAATGTTCCTTTTAAATGGGATGAAAAGTGTGAAATGGATTTTCAAAAAATCAAACAATACTTAATGAATCCACTAGTGCTAGTACTACCAAATCTAGAAAAACCACTCATCTTATACATTGTTGCAACAAAGACATCTTTGGGGGAATTACTAGCACTAGAAGACTCTACAGGAAAGGAACATGCAATCTATTATATCAGCCAAACATTAATAGGTCATGAACTTAACTACACTTTCATTGAGAAAGCTTTCCTAATAGAAATTTTGACACTACATGTTAACTCATACAATCAATCTTGTCGCAAAAATCGATCCACTCAAGTATCTACTAAGCAAAGCTACACTGACAGGAATGCTAGCAAAATGGGTTATGATCTTAAGTGAGTTTGACATCCATTATATTGATTGCAAAGCAATCAAAGGACAAGTTATTACTGATCAACTTGGTGAAGCACCTCTACAAGTAGAGCATCCCATGCACATTGAATTTCTAGATGCTGATGTCTTCATTGTAGAATCAAAGCAAGCTTGGTCATTATACTTCGATGGATCTTATACTCAACATGGATTGGGGGTAGGCATACTCTTTGTCACCCCTCAAGGAAATACCATTCCTCGATCATATCAGCTAATGTTTCCATGTAGTAATAACATAGCCGAATATGAAGCCTTAATCACTAGACTCAAAATATCATTGGAATGGATAATCACAAAATTACAAGTTTACGGTGACTCATAGTTGGTCATTAATTAGATCAATGATGATTATCAGACTAAAGATGACAAGTTGTTGCCATATAATAAAATGGTTGATTATTTTAAGAAATACTTTGTAGATATCAAGTTCATCCAAATTCCATGTCTTGATAACAAAGCAGCTAACGCTATGGCCACAATCGCTTCATTGTTACAGCTCCTAGAAAATCAGGCTCGCTACAAATTTCTGGTGGAACGATCATTCACACCTACCTATGACACACCTGAAATTCAAATCATTTGCCACTTAGTAGGATCCGATTCACCTTGGTACAACAAGATTTATGCCTACCTAAAAGACAACATCTTACTACTTGAATTATCCTGAAACCAAAAGCACAACTTTATCCACCAATCCTCTTGCTACACTCTTATCGCTAACACTCTTTATCGCTGTGGTCTCCATGGTACTTTACTTAGATGTCTTGAATGTGACGAATCCGATAAGGATTTACAAGAAGTTCATGGTGGCATTTGCAGTACTCATTCGAGTGGACTAAGCTTATCCAAGAAATTGATTAAAATGGGTTACTACTTGCCCACAGTGGAGAGGGAATCATTTAATTTTGTGAAGAAATTCTCTAAATTTTAGATACATGGGAACCTCATTCATGCACCAGCATAGGAACTACAACCATTTACACCAACTTGGCCATTCTCTCAATGGGGTTTAGATCTAGTTGGCAAGATTCATCCTTCATCCTCGAATGAACGCAAGTTCATCATCACAACAATAGAGTATTTTACCAAGTGGATTAAGGCAGTACCTCTCACTAAGGTTACCAACAAAAAAATTTCATCTTTCATACTCAACTATCCCATTTGTTGGTATGACATTCCCAACTCCATCATCATAGATAATGGACGACCATTCAAGAATCAGGATGTGGATGAACTTTGTGAGAGATTCCATATTCAACACAGATATTCCACACCTTATTATCCACAAGGGAATGGCCAAGAAGAGGCCTCAAATAAAAAAATATTAAAAATTGTCAAGAAGACTATGAATGATGTAGGGAAGGATTGGCATGTTCAACTTAATCCCGCATTGTGGGCCTACAAAATTAGTATTCGAATGCCAACAGGAGCAACACCATTTTCTCTAGTATATGGAGTAGAAGCCATCTTGCCACTAGAGGTTGAGATCCCATCACTTATAGTATCTCTAAAAGGTTTGATCACAGATGATGAGTATGTAGTTTCCTAATTGCAAGAACTAGAACTCCTTGATGAAAAGAGACAACGAGAAACTGATCATTTGAAAGAATATCAACAAATGATGTCTCGTAGCTATAATCATAGAGTCAAACCACGTACTTTTTAGGTTGGTGATCCTGTTCTAAAAGAAAACCCATGCAATCAGCAAGACAGGGAAAATAAAGGAAAGTTTGAACCGAATTGGATGGGTCTGTATGTGGTCATTGTAGTATACGGTTCAGGAGCATACAAGTTATCAACACTAGAAGGGGACCTGTTTGACGAACCCATCAATATCATGCACCTAAAAAAGTATTATGTGTGAAACAGTTATCATCATCCAAAAAAAATAAGAAAATGTCTTGAAAAAAATACAAAAACATCAGAAAAAGTCCTAAAAAAATACAAAAACACTAGAAAAAGTCTTGAAAAAATACAAAAAAATTAGATAAAGTCCTGAAAAAATACAAAAAAATTAGAAAAAGTCCTTTTTGCACATCTTTCCATCATCTTAGGGTCTTCTCAACATCATGTTGTCATCATTTTTCTAGAAGCGATAACATTTTACCATGGCTTGATTATTGTATATATCCATTTCAACAAGTTGTATCAAACACTAGGGGAAAATGTTGACATACTTGAGAGCAACCAATTTTCAGGTTACATAATCAACTACATAATGACATAAGAATCCAATCACACAAAACAAACAATCAAATCCTATGAATAGCTATCCAACCATTGATCCATATCACAAACGATTTTTTAGCAAAATACCATATCATGACTCATATTTGGATGATCTAAAATCTGAATAATGATTGGAATATTAGTTTTACTTTGTGAACAATGGTTGTTTGATTTTTGATATCATCTCTCTAGAGCACACTCAATGGTGTACTGAACTAGAGTGGCAAGGAAAGAAGATGATTTTTCTTTGTCTATTATCTTGAGGTTAATTATTGATTTGGTGCAAATATGTCGTGAAACATGATTACCAAAGCATATAATTGATGATAGTTCCACATTTGCATCAAAAAGCTGGTTAGTCTTTGTCTGTTTATGCAAGAAATGCTCAGGTCATCTCAGTTAAATTATACCTCGATGCTTGTGTTCGCTTGCTATATCAAAAATCATGAAAGTTGTACTTAGGTCATCATTGGTGCTAATCTCCCCTTCAATGCTTGTACATACTTGCAACATTTTATAAGGCTCTATGATGATTCAAGAAAGCTACCTAAAGGCTAAACAAATAAGTAGTTCTATTTAGTTGCATTTCATTTAGATCAATGTATATATTTTGCATGATAGATCCACATTATAGTTTTAAACAAAGCTGAATAGATAAGTCAACGGTTGTCATGTCTCTTTGGACTATATGTGGAGGACATTTGGACATTTGCTTCATCCTCATTTCATTATCATTTCATCTAGGTCTATTGCATATCATATCATTACATTAAATTTCCTTTTATCATTTTACATTTCATCATATAATTCACTTTCATTTCATATCATCTCATATCATTTCATTTCATTGTGTATCATATCATTACATTACATTTCATTTTATCATTCCATATCATTTCAATTTTCTTGTTTTATCATTTCATTTTCCATATCATTTCCATTTTATCATTTTATCATTTCATTCCATTACATTTTCTTTTCATTCCATTTCAATCTTATCATTTCATCATTTTCTATTTTTCCATCTCATTACATTGTATCTCATTTCATTATTTCATCATTTTTCATATTCATCACATCATTTTCTCATCATCATCATATCCTTATTATTCATCTAGTTATCATTTATCATTTATCATCTCATCAGCTCATATCAATTTATCATCTCAGGTCACTTCATAATTCATTTTATTTTACCATTACATTTTATCATCTCCTTTCATTCCATTTTATCATTTCATATCATTTCATCTGATTTTATATCATTTCATCTCATTTCATTTAACATTTCTTTACATTTCATCATTTCATTTCATTACATTACATCTCATTTCATATCATTACATTTCATTTTGTTTTATCGTTCCATCTGATTTTCTCATCTCATCAATCTTTTTTGTATTCATTGCATTTCATAGCATACATTTCATCATTATTAATCCTTTCACATCATTTACCATTCATATATTTTCTCATTTTTTATATACCATTTTATTTATCATTTTTTATACAAAATTTGATTCATATTACATATCATATTATCAATCCATGATACATTTCATAAACAAGACATCCATCACATCATCATTTATAGCATTTGAAAAACTCAAAAAACACAAATTTAATTTATTCTATTTTCACATCATTTTCCAACCATATGTTTTCATAACAATTCATATCATATATCATACCATCTCAACATGTTACATTTTACCATCATCATCCACCTGCATAAGATCATTAGTACACATCATATCATTTTATTGCATTATCATCATCATCTCACATCATCCTGCAAATCATGTTAGTCAGTAAATCATCCAAATCCATATCACATAAATAAGGAAATAAATTCATATCCATTTCATATCATCATATCAAATGCAATACATCATCGCTCATCAAAATTATATACAAATTTCCAAAAGTCCAATGAAACTAAAAAGTATAGAAATGATACATGAGATATGATAAAAAATCAATGTACATGCTCAAAAGAATATGAGATACATCACATAAAAATCCTACATCAATGACTCATGGCTGGCTAGTAGAACACCCTAATGGAGTTGGTCCCGCAGATGGTGGCCTACCACTAGTCCCTATGTCTGGATCCCATCGAGTCCTAATAACCCCCATGCTCTGAGTACCTATCCATGTCCTACTTTTGGTCCTACTGTGGGACCATGGGAATGGCTCTCTATGCTCAGGAGAACATAAATCCTTATATTAGACTCTATAGTACTCTACCTCTCTAGCCATCTCGAAGCCATCAACAATGGCCTTTCATAATGATGCACTCTCTTCAATGCCCATAAGCCTCTAAGCAACACCCTCGGCCTCCACTGCCCTCGATCTCAATGCATCTCTCTCTGTAATCAACTGGGCTATCTATAGGTCTAGGGTAGGAGGATGTGCCTTTGCTTGTGCTTGGGATTGTGTCAGCTTTGCCTATAATTGTGCGACCAATCCCTGTCCCTACACCAACTGACTCTCCAACTGCACCTGTTGTCCCTGCAGTTTCTACACCTAGGCTTGTGGAGTGGCTATCTATCCTTGCTATGATGAGAATCCAACCTTGATCACTGTCTACTACCCAATCCCAGTCCTCGGTCACTGCATGATATGTACACCACTTAGAAAGTCTAGCCCTATCCTCCCTAGTACCTACCCCTCATCTCTACCATCATCCCCATCATCCCCATCTAAGCTATCCTCCTCTTCAATCTCCTCCTCATCTCCCCCAACTGCTGCCTGCTCCCTACCTGCCACATCCTCCTATCTCCCTACCTCTGGCTATGGCACTACCAAAATGGGTGTTGGCTCATCAGGACCAGTAAACCGTGGAAAGGGATGTGTATGGTAATAGACTGAGTACTTGTCGGACATTCCACCATCATCAATATCTCATCTATCATCCCATCCCTTAGGCACAAAGCCATATACTTTGTATATGCTATCTGATATGAAATACATGGCCCCTATATGGCCTCATCTCTCCTCCATGCATAGTGCACAACCCCTTGTGGCATCCCCTGTGTGAAATCGAACTATCGCTGAACTTGCAATGCCAAAAACCTCTCAATGATGAAAGGGGTCCCCCTATTAAAAACCAAGGAATACCTACAAAGGACATCTCAAGGTGATATGTATCCCATGGCTTAGAATCTAGGTATAGCCCCATATCATTGCATCCATATCATCCAGGCACCGTCTCCAGTAATCCACCTTGCCCAGCTTGGGTTGCACAAGGAACATAGCATAAGCATACACATAAGATCTATTTGGTGGCCTCCCTCGGGGATAAGTTGGTCTCATCACAACAATATGCTCCCACACCTAGACCTGAAGCAATGTCACGTTGCATGAAAAACTAGATGCATCCCTATATACCACTTGATGTAAATCATGATATAAGTGAGCTAGCATGCAACTCCCCCAGGAATGTCTTCATGGCTGTAATAACATCTTCTCTAGAATCCTCCCCCATCCTATCAATAATCCCTTTGATCGGTGATCTAGAAAAAGGAGACCTCCAATGAATGCACCTAACATTGTAGGCAAGGTTGGATATCCTTTGAAATTGGCCCATGGCACCCAGTACCCTGCTATGTGTGCATCGCCATAGACTCTCCTCAGCGCATTTGTACCACCAAGCTCCTTGTGATCATAGAACACAAGGGCTCCAACCACTAGAATACCCAATATCTTGTAGACATCCTCTGGACTCACAGTCACCTCACTAGTCAGAAAATGAAAGGTGTTGTGCTCTGAATGCCACCTCTCCACCAATGCGGTCAATAGTCCCCTATTGACCCAAATCGACAACATGGCCAACAAGGATCTCAATCCACATGTACCTATCCATGCTACCTCATTTGGTGTCAACTTGGCTATCCTATCCCACCTTGCTAAGTGACGTTTCCTAATCTGGAGGTTTTTTAAAACCTCCTATTTTCAATTATCATAAAGATAGCGAATTAGCATCATATCCATGATTCAATCTCAAATCAAGCGAAATCAATCTGACTCATATCTATCTATGACCCATATCAGTGGCACATACTCATCAGACTCATATCAAGTGACCTATATCAAGTGTTTTATCTAGGAAATTCATATCATACAATCAATGCACAATCTATCTATCTGAATCTCACATCAATTTGATCTATCATCAATTACTATTTGTTTTCTTTTTCAAGAATGCAAATTTATCAACAATCAAAACATTATCCTATTTGTATTTCAATCACGAATGCAAATATGTTTTCAATTGATAATCTACTATTTGTTTTCTATCGTAGAAAGAAAATTTATCAGAAGTCCGATCAATCCTTTACTCTTTGTTTTTCGTACAAGGGAGACAAAGTTATTAGCTATCTACTCTTTGATTTTTATTTTGGGAAACAAAGCTATCAATTCTTTCTCAGATTTTCTATCCATATCAACATGATGACAAGAAAATTTCTATATCTATTAACCAAGGAAGCAATATACATCATCATTTTTACATCACTTTCATCAAATCACACATTCTATCTCTTTTTACTAGATGTGTTAATCTGTGGGCTCTATGCGCTAAAACTCATATGCGCTATTTTGTATCCTAGAAGTGCTAAAACTCAGATGCGCTCTTCTTTGCTTGGGATGCGCTCAAACAGTTCCCATATGTGCTATTTCCCTTTAAGCACTAAAACTCTAAATGTAAGTGCCACTTCATTTCCTAGATGCGCAATAACACCGAATGCATTAATGCTTTTCCTAGATGCGCTAAAACCCTAATTTTCCTATAACATCCTATACCCACTACTTTTTTCATTAAATTCGCTAAACTGGTTTCTATGCTAGACATGCAAAAATATATCCAATATGCACTAATATTTTCATCGAAAGCGCTAAAACTTTTCTAAATCCACTAAAACAGAGGACTAAAACCTATATCTGTAGAAAAATAGAAAAATCTTACTCAAAATGAAAAAAATTGAAAGCACAAGTAGTTAGATCGACTCACTGGTGGTCCATACACTGCTAGCCTCTAGTATCAGCGAGACAACCCAAATCTGTGACGATGATACAAAATCTCCATTTTGCTAGGTCACTATCAGAGCTACAAGATTCAAAAAGTCAAAAAGTGTGAATGACTTGTCCTTTTCTACCTTTTTACCTTTTAAAGGTCAACCAAAGGTAAGTTTTGTGACATTTTTATCTTTTTATCCAAATTTGACTTTATTTTCACATTGTGGCATCTCTATACATCATTTTTTGCGAGCTAAATCACTGAATTCACATCAACATCAAGCTCTCCTCATCAGATCAAACAGTATCAACAACTCATATCATCATCAGTGATTTACCTCCTAAGGGGGCATCATTAACACTAGCAGCATCTTTCGATCAGAAGCATATTAGAATCAGATCAGGGGCATATTTTTCAGAAAAGGGGCATAGTCAAACACAACAAATTTAGAAAGCAGGAATATTTTCTTTGAAGCAACGTGTTTCACACATTACTTCAAAGAGGGAAAAAATGTAGATGCATAAAATTGGTCATATCTGATTAATCCTAGCATTTAATTAAATATTTATTATTTTCTTTAAAGTCTTCTACATATAATTAAATTTAATTAATTTAATTATATTTTTCATTCATTTTATTCTTCTATCATAATTAAATAAATCAATTTTTATTTAATTATTTCATATTCATATGTCCACTTGATTAATTAAATAAATGCACTTTATTTATTTTAATTAATTATCACTTTTGAATTTAATTAAGTCTTTTTTATTTAATTAAATTTAATTATTTCTTTTCAAATCTTTCTTCTAGTTAATTAAATATCTTTATTTAAGTAAATATCTTCCATATCTTTTCAAAATCATATTTAAATATTTTATTTAATTATGAAATCTTCCATTATTCTTCAAATCTAGAGTGAATATTCTATTTTAAGAAGAATCTCTATGTGACCCATAAATACATAATTGAATTTAATAATTCATTATTTATCTTCTTCGAAATCTTTCCATAATCTCACAAAAAGAATTATTTTTTACAATTCATCTTATCATCTTATCTTACCTCTTTTACAGAAAAGGAAACAAATCTTGCTTTCTGCTTTCTTATGTTTTTTTTTCACTCTCATCCATCTTCAACCGTTTGATCTACTAGGAATTTTTACAATCATTGATCATATCAACCAATCAAAATCTTTCGAAATCTCTATAAATAGCACTGTTAATCCAAGCAAGGGTTACACAACACACATCAGAGTAATTAGAGATTAATTGCATTCTAGCACTATAGCATTATAGTTTCATTATTCATAGCATCATCAATAGTCTTTTTTAGAAATCATGTTTAACACTAGAATAATCATGTCTTAGCATAAGAAATTGCATGCATTTCATATTGAATCTCATCATATTCAATCTCGTTCTCTAGGAAGACTGTTCATTGAGCCTGGCATACAATCTGAGAGCTAGTTGGAATCAATGAAAATACTAGAGATAGAGGACGATAGGATGACATCGACAACATAATACTGAGTTTGCAATAATTATTATTTTAATATTCTATTTTGATATAATGTCTCATTGGTGTGATCGATTCAATTTTTTTTACATGTTTAACATGCACAAAAATTGACCACACAATCTTTAGCTAAGTCTGGAATACTTACTTGAATCAATGTCATCATTTATGAACTACTCGCTATCGCTTAACCTTGCCTCCTCAATTTTCAGCTACAATTCATTATGATTTCAAGATCTTACGAGTAAGATATAGCAATACTTGGCTCACTTCCATCAACTCTAGTTCATAGATGACACTCATCCCACCTTTCTAATCAATATTAGCATTAATGCTAGTTATATCTTTGAAAGCCTCACCAACCATGTCAATTAGGTGAGAAATCATTTCACTATGTCAATGAGACTTTGATTGTACTATCAATGATATCCTATTCTCCCTTTGCTATGTTTTCATGTTTGATTCCTTTTTTGAGATTCAATTATTGGTGGCTCCATTATGCTACAATTTTGCATAGATCAGGCATAATAAGACCAATACTAGTATTTTTTCATCATAGAAACTCTACTCAAAATGATATTGTTCTAGCGAAATGGGTTCATAGTAGTGGACTTAACGCAATGACTATGGGGAGGGTGATTTTGAATGATAATGATTTTTATTAGAATAGGTTAGGGAGACTATAGTTATAATATTTTAAGCTTATTTATATACAAATGATGGTTTTTAGGATGAATGCATATGGTGTCTAATAGAGTGGTCATACTAAGTTGGCTAAAATCGATCAAATTATGGGGTTAAATTTTGGTTTAAATAGGTGGAACTTCAATTGGTGTCCTTCTACAATTCCTAATTCCATTCCTATATACACTATTACTTAAGTTACCACAACCATTCAACCTACTAGCAATGTTAACACTTCCTTAGGTGTTTCCACAAAAATCCTTCTAGCTTGGTGCATTCACATACCATATCTCCTAAACCATCCTCCTTCAAAAATTTACAATTCACTATCCCTTTGTATACATACCCCACTCCACCTTACTCCCCTTCACCTTACAATAATAAAAATTATTCCATCCTACACACACTATTGAAAATAATGACTTCCCTTCAACAACAAGTCGTAACCTTAATTCAAAACAACAATGGTCAACCTTCACAATACATCAAAACCAACCCATTATGCCAAGAGATATTGAGAACACAAATTCCACAAGGTATAGAGGTTCCTATATTTGAGAAATATGGTGGGAAAGGAGATCCTTTTAGCCATGTTTCTGCATACATAGCCCTATGTAGTGATTTCATCTTTGAAGATAAAATCTTGGCTAAACTCTTCCCTAGATCCTTGAAAGACACTACTTTAGAGTAGTTTTCTTCCTTACCAAATAATTCAATTGGTGCATTCAATGATCTTGTTGATTCCTTATACAACCACTTCCACATTCACATGGGTCCCAAGATGGCCCTAGCTGATTTAATGACATGTAAGAAAAAGGATGATGTGAAAGTGATTGATTTCGTAATGAGATACCAAACACTTTATTAATAGATAAACATTAATATTCTTGATGCCGACCTTCAATGAATGTTTATTTCCAATTTACAAACTAGACTAGGCGTTGGCATTCCCATCCTTCACAAAGTTATGTACAACCCTTCATGATTATCAAAATTTTTCTTATGGTCATGATGTGAAAAATCCTCCTAGCCATCCTAAAAAGTCTAAATTTGCACCTCAAAATAATGACCAACCTTTCAAGAAAAAAAATATGAGACTTTTACAAGTTAATTCCCCTCAACCAAATCAACAAGTTGATAACAAAGTATCTACTATAAATACAACAAATTCATATGCCTTTGTGGATAGGAATAGAAAATTTACCTCTCTACTTGATACCCTTCATAATATCATGTCCCAACTTGTGGACAAGAATATGTTTTCCTTACCTCCTGATAGAGCTCCTGGTTCTAATAAACCATTACCCACAAACTATTGACCAAATTCTTATTGCCATTACCAAAAAAAAAAAATGGACATGATACTGAATATTGGAAGCTTCTTAAACATCTTGTGCACTTGACCTCATTGATCCTAATGATCTTCTAATTGGAGGTGTGAATGATCAAGGTAATAAGTTTGTAGCTCCTCCCAACCAAAATTTACAAATCTTAAAAAATACCATGACAAAACATACCATTTCATTTGTCAAAGCTAGAGAAACAAAGAATGATGTGATGAATGTTGACATGGATAATGAAAACAAAAAAGATGAAAATGTAAATGAAGTAGTTAAAGCGGTGTCACTTATCAAAGCTAAACCTTGTAAGGGATCAACTATAATTCCCTTTGATATTTCTTTCTCACAAAAAGAAATACTTAAACATGCACCCAATGGTCCTCTTTACATAGCTGGAAGAATAAATGACAAGCCTACTAATGGGATATTAATCAATCCCATTTGTGTGGAGAATGCAATCACTAAAAAATTCCTATTTCTAGATGAACTATATCAAGATCTATATGAAAAATTGAAAGCATGGATCAAAATGCATAATAGTTTTTCTTGTCCTGTAATAGGCTCAATAAATCTCTCTCTAAAAGTTGGGCCAAAAACATTAAGTGTCTCATTCACCATTATCCCATCATTAGACTAATTTCATGTGAAGTTAGGCTACCCATGGCTTTGCTCCATGAATGTCATCCTATCGGTTGTGCATAAATGTTTAAAGTTTCCATTAGGAAATGAGATCTTTACTGTTCATCATATTGGCTTTAACTCTATGTCTTCCTGTGGGAACTTTTCAATGGATTTCTTTTGGCACAAGCCTATTGAACCTATTAGACCTCATGAGGGATACTTTTCAAAGTGTGTGAAAATTTTACGGAAAGTGCATAGAAAAATTATCCCCTAGAAATATGCCTCAACCTGTGATTGAGCTAGATATCCTTGACAAACCAATGATTGAACCAAAATCCATTTGAAACATCCAAGAGAAACCTATGAAAAATACCCCTACCATTTCCCATAAGAGACCATGATACAATAAAAAAAATCCCATTGTACCAACAAAAATAAAACAAGTTTACAAAGCTAAAGAGAAAGTGGTTGAAAAACCTCCTATAGTTCCTTTCGTTCCTCACCTAAAGGAAGAAAAAACCTATAGTTGAAAAACCTTCTCCTACACAATCACAAATCAAAAATAGAATGAAATAAAATTGAAATGCTAGAGAGCGTAGGCGTAAATGTCATTCTATTGCTCATATGTTATAGAATAAAGAAGAAAATAACATAGAAATCAAATTCCAAACTTACCTAAAGAAATACATGATGATTCTATACCCTTTCCCCAATGCAAACAAGAACCTTCCAAAGACATTGTCATTTGACCCCCTATTGTGATTAATTGAGATGATGGCATTACTATTGCAAAGATTGATGAAAAAGTGAATAATGAGTTGAATTCATTGTTCTCTTCTTCTATGAGATCAAATGAAAATTCTACTAAAAAGAGTGTTGAACTTGGTGCTTCCCCTAGTTTGGCACTTTCTATTGTCCCTTTAGCTAGTTTTCCTCCTTATGTATATACTAATTGAGATTGGGATGTAGATAACTTTCTATAGGTTGACTCATAGGTGCCTTACTAGTGTTTTTCTTTGTTTTTCATGCTTCTTTATGTGATTTCATGTGTGTAATGTGACCCCCTTGTTTCATTTGATGTATCTCTCTCTCTCTCTCTCTTTGTGCATTCCTCTATATGTATCTACATTCTTCTCTATGTCATAAGCATTTCCATTTTTCACTTGTCTTGTGTTTTCCTATTGTAGATGACACAAGGTTCCAAGACATTTAGGTCTCTTCAATGTTGACCCAAAAGGATTTTTCTTTGTTTGTTTTAACTCTCTATGTGTCATTCTTCTAGTTCTAGGAGTATTTGGGGAATGATGACACTTTTAAGCTCTATAACAAAGTTGTAGCAAAGATATACTAACCCCAAATCCATAGATCCCTTATGTATTTTTGGGGGCAACCCCTCCCTCCTTTTTCATTACGTAGCTTTATTTCATAAACATATGACTTAGCATAGGGATTTCTGAGGAAGCTCTCATGTCTTAGGAGTAAATACATTGGATACTTTAAAACAATTTCTCACAACATTGGTGTTAGGAATCACTTTAAAGTGGGGGCATACATTGATAATGTCTTTTGACATTTTCATGTTTCATGTTGTGATTTTATTTTTCTCTTATGATGTGTCATTTTCTTGGTGGTGTAATGGGGTTTGATGTCCTCCAAGAGTGTGATATTTCTTAGCATATGAATTTCCTCTTAGTGGTGATGTGACACACTGCATTCCCTAAGTTGTGAATCTGTTGCTCTTGACTTGTCCTCTCTTGGAGACATTAGGCATGATGATCCCTAAGAAGAAAACCTTACACGAATGTATCAATATCCCTTTGAACAAAAACCTATACATGATGTTCATAAGTGTTTGGCATAATACAACTTGCTAACCTTGTGAAGCTCAAACCCTAATTCAAGGCCACCTAGCATAACACACCTTGCTTACCTATGGAGCCTTGTCTAGCATTGTGGTTGCTTATTGAAGCTGTCAGGAGGATAGTGTTGATATGGTATGGGAACCTAATATGATTCTCTCATTTTCCACCCTATTGGAAGACTGATGTAGTGGACAACCTAGAGTTCTGCTACCTCAAAGTGAGTGCAAACTGATCGCTTAAATGTGTTCCACATCACGTTGGGAAGCTTAGGCTTGATCTTCTTGGTCTTTGGTGTTGTATGGTTGATCATATTTGTAATTTTTTCATACATAAGTGTCTTGAATGTCTTTAGAGGCATCTTCCTAAGACCAATTCGAAGGAAACTCCAACTCGTTTTTACTTAGGCCAGTATATAAATGGATAAGACTAAATTGTCAAGTCCTCATGGTATGTAGGCCTTAGCCTTACAATGTATTTTAGAATGGGGTACTATTATCAAAAGCATAAGATCCCCTAGTAGGATTGATTAAATCCTTTAGTGGCTTATTGGATGCTTACAAGGTGCCATGTAATTGATTACCCTTACTACAACCCATTTGTTTAGAAAGCTAAAATCCTAAAATATTTGTTGGTGCAAGAATGGTCATTCTAAAGCCACCCCACATCCATACTATTCAATTGTAGAAATAGAAAAATTCCTTTTAATCTCTAGATTTTAAGGATTTTGAGATTTAGTGGTTCTAAAAAGTGTGTGTCGTGGAGGGGAGCCAATGTCACCAAATATCTATATGTTCACATTGTCTAGTGTTTGGAGAAATCTAAGTGGGGACTCAACAAATATGGCCATTTATATCCTAGGATTATAAATGATAGTGATTTAGTTTAACACTATTCTTGGTTTCAAAATGATACAAAAATAAACATTCACTATCTTTCTCAAAATTTCAAACACTTTGGCCTAAATATGGATACCTCTTGAAAAAGCCTTGATATTACTGCTTGTCCTAACCATTTATCCTTAGAGATTTCTAAATATCTTGACTCATATCAAACTCCATATTTTACAAAGACAACATAGGCAATTATGGCTTCAACCTCATGATTTTCATGAAATGGAGATTGTGAAAGTTATGATGTTTTTGACATAAACATTTAGCTTGAAAACATACCTAAGACAAGTGTTTGTGGTAAAAATAACTTCGTTAATCCAAGATTAAATAAAATGAACACCCCACATTGATTAATGTTCAAAATTTGACTCCAAAACAAGAAAATTGAGACAAGGAAAATGTTGCAAACATTGAGTCCAAAATCATTGACTTCCATTTTCCAAAGTCATTGAGTTGTATGGTCAAAATCATTGGGCCCTATTTACAAAATCATTTGAGTCCTATTTTACCAAAATCATAGAGTTCTTACCTAGGGTCTCATCAATTTAGAGGTATATCATTTTTCGCACTACCTAGGTCTTCCAAAACAAAGGTTCACTTTAGGTCAACATTGGGTCAAACACTTCATCCACCCCTCCATAAAATTTCATCATTCACTTCACCAAACTTTGTATGGTAAATGAATCTTTTTCCATGCATTTGGTTGAGTTATTTATCATCCTTCAACTAGTTCATCTTGAAGGTCACTAGACTACCTGAAATATTTACAAGTTCATAAAAATCCTTTATCACAACATCAAAACATCAAAACTTAATTCAAAAGTCTTGTCCCAAAAAAATTGCAAAGATCACTTCCCACATCACCCATCTTTTCATACCCAATTATCATCATTGCTCTGAAAAGACTTAGAGCGTCTCTTCTACCTAGATTTGAGTCAACTAGAGAGTTCAAACATTACAAATCTTAACACACCTCTCCCATCATTTACTCACAATCTATGGTAAAGACAAGATCACAACACAAGAGAATCATGGAGAAAACCAAAGTATTATCTACCATCAGTGATCCAAATCCTCAAGAATTTTATCTAAGGATTTATTCTACACCATCACAACAACCATCATCTCCATCAGGGCCATATGAGATAGAAGATATCACAGAAAACCCATTTGGACTTACTGGAGAAAAAATCATAGAACATCAAGCCTTAGAAAACATGGCTCCAATTTCCCCACATTTTGTTGCACAATCATTGACACAGGGCTTGACCTCATCTATGATTCAACCAACTCCATCCCTTGTACCAATTCAGCCCTTAACATCTAGTCTTGCAACTAGGCTAGGAACCAAGATTGGTCTCACTTCATGTCTTGGAACAAACAAAACTTTTGGTATTCATAAAAAAACCATTCCATTAACCACCAACCTTTGGAAAACAACTTACATTCCATGATGCCATAACAATCTTGACATCTCTAGCACAACCATATTCATCCATCATCACAAATACCCCAAGTATGCCTAATGTTACACAAGGTAATGTGAACCAAGTACCTCAATTAGGAAAACAAGGGAAAGTTAATAATCTTACACAAAGTCAACCCTTGACAAGTGGTTCTAACAACCCTATTGACACATCAAAACAAGTGATTACCCAAGCTACTCAAATCAATCCACCATCCACATAAAACCCATCCATCATCAATCCAAATCAAAACAATACCTTGGTTAAAAATCTCATCAACCGAGGTAATACATTGATCACACCTCAAATACAATAAAGGAACTTCCTACCCATTGGTCAAGGAAACCCTTTCAATTATTTACAAGGTCTGCATGTGCCATTACCATTGTAATATCTAATGGCATCATCATCTTTCTCCATAGTCCCTCTCACCATGCAAAATCAAATGGGACCTCAAACTTACATTCCTCTATCTCAATCCACCATCTTGCAAGGAATTATGAGCCAAGAGAACCCCCAACCTCTCATCAAAAATATGCTACCCGCTAAAAACATAAACATGAAAAACCCATTGCAGATTTATCAACAATCAAATGATCCTACATTTCAAGCACGTGCCTTAGCTTTATGGCTAGCACAATAGGCTTACCAACAAGTAGTCCAATAGTAGAAAAAACAAGCATATAGCCCCATACAACACCTTATAATATTAGAATCCTATATACAACCCATCCATCATCCCAACATATGTTCCTCAACCAAACCCGCACGACGATCTAGCGTCATAATTGAAAGCACTCTCACAAGAAATGCAGGACCTTTGCATGGGTAAGAAAAAGAAACCTCATACATAGAACTTGTGTCCTTATCCATTTGATCAAAAAATTGCAATGGCACCATTCCCTCCTAGCTTTGAAATCCCCAAATTTGATAAATACAAAGGTAAGGGAAATCTTGTAGACCACATCAAATAGTTTAATGTCATGTGTATGGAGGTCACTTATAATGAGTCCTATTTGATGTGCCTTTTCCCATGAAGTTTAATAGGTCCAACCATGGGCTGGTTTTCTCAATTGCCTCCAGGTATTAAAAATTTCCAAGAAATCACTGATAAATTCATCAATCACTTCTCCTTTAATCTTGACATGGATGTAAGCCTAGAATAGTTGTACACTCTTAGACAAAACAAGGGAGAATATTTTTCCAATTTCTTGCAACAATGGAGGAAAAGAGCTAGTAAAAGAAAGTGGCCACTTCGTAATGAACAAGTGGGCATTATCATAGAAAATATAGATCTATCCTTCCACTTGAAAATGTAGTGCATTACCTCTTATGACAAGATTTTCCCTAGAGACCTTAACATCAAGAGAGCTCTAATCTCACAGGGAAACACACAAGTGTATAAATACAACCGCCCATCCACTAGTTTTAATGACAAGCCCCACTATTGGGACAAGAACAAAAATGTTACTAGTGATGGTGTTGTTGATGCAAAGGTGGTATTAACTGCTCCTAGACAACAAAACCCCCAAACCATGAACACAAAACAACTATAGGCACAAACACCAAACAATCAAACAATAATCAATGCTACAAATACACAACATGAACAAAAGAGAACAAACAATGTTGCTAAACAACAATTCACTCCCTTAGGGGAACCTATGGAAGATGTGTTGAAGAGGTTGATACCGTCTAATAACCTTATCACACTCCTAGATTTCTCAAACTATCAAGAGCCACAAATCAAACCTCGTAGCTATAGAGATCACATTTGTGAATTTCACTAGTACAAATGCCATAGCACACAAAATTGTTTTAGGCTCAAACATCTAATAGAGGATCTTATTAAACAAAGATATATTGAGGTTGATAAAAAATATAGGAATGAAAATATGAAAATTTACATGAACCCTATGTCTAATCATGGAAAAATAAAAGATTCAACAAAGGCATCAACTTCAAACAATACTTGGGATAACACATTGGGACATGTTTATGTTGTTTATGAGGAATTAGACATGTATCAAGATACTATTTTAAAAAAAACTCCAAACCCATCAATAGTGTTTGGCACTATTTTATATCATAATGACATCAAGTGGATATCAGATTATGACATCTCTCCCACATGACTCAATGATTGGACATGTTGTAGAAATTCCAAATGAGCCAAAAATATCCTTTGTTGCACCAATACCCACAAACTATTGTGAACAGTCTTTTATCGATGATATAACATCCACCCAAGGATCATGTCAAGAGAGGCTCTTGAGGATAACAAAATTTATTCTAAATCGAGTCAAGATCAAGAACCCATATCCCCAAAGTTTCACAAAGAACTAAGGGACATATTCCAAACCATTTTAAACTACAAGGACATCCTCGATATCAATCTTGAGATGTTTCTTTTGGATGGACATATAAACATTCTTCATCCAAAACATGAGTCTCCCACTCTTGATATTCCTATACAAGAGCAAGCAATAGTTGAGATTATTGATTCTTACAGTGATTGTGCATCATCAACATCTTTTCAATTAGTACCAACATCTTTTGAAATAGTATCAACAGATAATGATGTCATAGAATCAAAGAAAATAGTTCATGAGCGAGTGATAGTCTAGATTCTTGATTCTGCATCATCAAAATCTTTTGAGTTAGCATCAACATCTTTTGAAGCAGTATCAATAGAGAATGATGTCATGGAACCAAATAAAATAATTCATATTCCTGAAAATTCTAAATCTACAACTCAAAATAGTTACCAGCCTTTCAAGAAACAAAATAGGGGATTTTTACAACTTAATTCCCCTCAACCAAATCAAAAATTTGATAACCAAGCATCTGTTATAAAGACAAAAAATTCAAATGCCTTTATGGTTAGGAATAGGAAATTTACCCCTCTACTTGATACCCTTCATAATATCATGTCCCAGCTCATGAACAAGAATATGTTTTCCTTACCTCCTATTAGAGATCCTGGTCCTAATAAACCATTACCCAAAAACAAAATGGACATGATACTGAATATTGTGCACTTGATCTCATTGATCCTAATAATATTCTAATTGGAGGTGTGAATCACCAAGGTAATAAGTTTGTAGCTCCTTCCATAATATTTCATTTGTCAAAGCTAGAGAAACAAAGAATGATGTGATGAATGTTCACATCAATAATGAAAACACAAAAGATGAAAATGAAAATGAAGTAGTTAAAGTGGTGGCATTTATTGAAGCTAAACCTCGTAAGAGATCAACCATAATGTCCCTTGATATTTCTTTCTCACAAAAATACTTACTTAAACATGCACTCGATGGTCCTCTTTACATAGCTAGAAGAATCAATGACAAGCCTACTAATGGGATATTAATTGATCTCATTTGTGTGGAGAATGTGATCACTAAAGAATTCATATTTTTACATGAACTCTATCAAGATATATATGAAAAATTGAAAGCATGGATCAAAACACATAATAGTTTTTGTTGTCCTGCGATAGGCTCGATAAATATCCCTCTAAAAGTTGGACCGAAAACATTAAGTGTCTAAGTCACCATCATCCCATCATTCGACTAGTTTCATGTGAAGTTAGGCTACCCATGACTTTGCTCCATGAATTTCATCATGTCGGTTGTGCATAAGTTTTTAAATTTTCCCTTTGGTAATGACATCTTTACTATGCATCATACTAGCTTTAATCTTGTGTCTTCTTGTGGGAGATTTTCATTGGATTTCTTTTGGCATGAGCTATTGAACCTATTAGACCTTGTGAGAACTACCTTTCAAAGCATATAAAAGTTTAAGGAAAAGTGTAGAGTAGAATTATCCCTTAGAAATATGCCTCAACCAATTATTAAGCCACCTATTCTTGATGAACCAATGATTGAACCAAAATCATTTCCAAACATCTAAGAGCAACCTATGGAAAATCCCCCTACCATTTCCTATAAGAACCATGAGACACTAATAACAATTCCATTGTGCCTCCTAAAATAAAACAAGTTTACAAAGCTAAAGAGAAAGTGGTTGAAAAACCAACTATAGTTCTTTTCATTCATCCATTAAGTGGAGAAAAATCCTATAGTTGACAAACCTTCTCCTACACAAACACAAATTGAAAATAGAATAAAAGGAAATCAAAATGCTAGAGAGCATAGGCATTAACGTCATGCTATTGCTCATATATTATAGAATAAAAAAGAAAAGAACGTAGAAAATCAAATTCCAAACTTACCTAAAGCAATGCATGATGATTCTATACCCTTGTTGCAATGTAAAAAAGAACCTTCCAGAGACATTGTCATTAGACCTCCTATTGTGATTAATTGAGATGATGGCATTGATATTGCAAAGATATATGAACAAGTGCATAATGATTTGAATTCATTTTTTTCTTCTTCCATAATATTAAATGAAAATTCTACTAAAAAGAGTGGTGAACTTGGTGCTTCCCCTAGTTTGGCACTTGTTGTTGTCCCTTTGGCTAGTTTTCCACCTTCTATATATAATGATCAAGATTGGGATGTAGATAATTTGCTATAGGTTGACTCATAGGTTCATTACTAGTGTTTTTCTTTGTTTTTCATGCTTCTTTATGTGATTTCATGTGTGTAATGTGACCCCCTTGTTTCATTTGATGTATCTCTTTCTCTCTCTTTTTGTGCATTGCTTTATATCTATCTACATTCTTCTCTATGACATAAACATTTACCTTTTTCACATGTCTTGTATTTTCCTATTGGGGATGACACAAGGTGTCAAGACATTTAGGTCTCTTCCATGTTGACCCAAAAGGCTTTTTCTTTGTTCTTTTACACTCTCTATGTGTCATTCTTCTAGCTCTGAGTATTTGGGGAATGATGACATATTTGAGATATGTAACAACATTGTAGCAAAGATATACTAACCCCAAATCCACAGATCCCTTATGTATTTTTGGGGGCA
This sequence comes from Sequoia sempervirens, assembly GCA_007258455.2. Classification (NCBI taxonomy): domain Eukaryota; kingdom Viridiplantae; phylum Streptophyta; class Pinopsida; order Cupressales; family Cupressaceae; genus Sequoia; species Sequoia sempervirens. Next base: position 254,842,403 of record VDFB02000015.1, read on the forward strand.
ACCCCTCCCTCCTTTTTCATGACATAGCTTTATTTCATAAACATATGACTTAGCATAGGGATTTCCAAGGAAGATCTCATACAGTCTTAGGAGTAAACATTGGATACTTTAAAACAATTCCTCAGAGCATTGGTGTTAGCAACTACTTTAAAGTGGGGGCATAAATCAATAATATCTTTCAAAATTTTCATGTTTCATGGTGTGATTTTCTTTTTCTCTTATGGTTTTTCCTTTTATTGGTGGTTTCATGGGGTTTGATGTCCCCCAAGAGTGCGATATTTTTTAGCATATGAATTTCCTCTTAGTGGTGATGCAACACACTGCATTCCCTAAGTTATGAATATTTTACTCTTGACTTGTCCTCTCTTGGAGACATTAGGCATGATGATCCCTAAGAAGAAAACTTTACACAAATGTAGCAAGATCCCTTTTAACAAAAACCTATACATGATTCTCATAAGTGTTTGGCATAATACAACTTCTAACCTTGTAAAGCTCAAACCCTAATTCAAGGCCACCTAGCATAACATACCTTGCTTGCCTGTGGAGCCTTGTCTAGCATTGTGGCACCTTATTTAATTTTTTAGGAGGATAGATTTGATATGGTATGGGAGCCCAATATGATTCTCTCATTTGTAACCCTATTGGAAGACTCACCTAGTGGACAACCTATAGTTTCAGTACCTCAAAGTGAGCACAAACTGATGGCTTAGATGTTTTGCACATCATGTTGGGAAGTCTAGGAATGATTTTCTTGGTATTTGGTGTTGTATGATTAAGCATATTTGTAATTGTTGTATACATAAGTGTCTTGAATGTCTACTTTAGTGTGAGTTTCACATGGGGTCATACTCACTAAAGTAGGGGAAAAATGTAGTGTCAAAAAAAGTATCCCTTTTTCCACACTTAATTTGGGAAATAATCAATATTAAAATGAACCTAATTTTTCCTTGATTTAGTGTTGTAATATGTTTTAGATATTCACATTAAGTCTAGGGCCCTTCTAAACTAAATGGAATTTATTGTGCCTTATTTAGGATGTTGTAAGGTGTACCTTTACACTTTCACACTAATCTAGGGATTTATTAATTATCTGAGGTTAATTGGCCTTAATTGGACCCTTTAATTAAAATACAAGCCTAATTAAATGTAAATTCTAAGGGCTAAAATGTGAAATTCATAAATTCCTATACATAAAACTTAATTTTAGGTGTGTGTGTAAAATGTCCAAGACACTAAGAGGGGGGGGAATTAGTATCTTCTTAAATTCTCTGAGAAAATAACATCCAATTATTCCAATGCATATAATGACAGAGATAAATAAAATCATTAACAGATCATGAAATCACATAACACATGAAGACCAAGATTTTTACATGGAAAATCCAAAATGGGAAAATCCATGATGAGTGTTAGCTCACAATATTGTATAACTGGTTATAAGATATTACAAAATGGGTGGGTCACTGCCAGGACTCACTTTCCAAATACAAAGGCTCACTTCCTATAGTATTACAATGACAAAAATGGCTTACAACTAGAAAATGAATTGATAATGTACACCAAGTAAGTGTAGATTTAGTTCCAATGAAGCTCAGTAAACTGACTTGACACACTTCATCATTTTCACTCTTCTTCACACTCACATTCACAACATAACCATTACATTTTCAATCTTCAAAAACTATTAGATATATATATAATCTCTTCGCAAGCATCAATTAGGTCGACCTAATTCGATGCACTTCTCATTCACCAAAAATACTAGCTTTCAACTTCAAGCTTTCAAAAAATATTCTCAAAAATAAATTTTCACATCCAACATGCTACATCAAGTCAGCATGGACCTAAAATAGGTCACACATGTATTCACATAACAAAAATTAATTCACCATTATACAATACATCCATTAGGTCAGCCAAGGATAGACCTAATAGAAAAATTTCAAATACTTGTGTAATGCCGATACACCGTACAATCATCTAGATACATGAGATCTTGAATGTATGTGCTCTCGATGTCTACAAACCATTTCTAAAAAATACAAGAAGTAGTAATCACTAGCAAACCAATGTAGACCAAAATATGGAAGGATGTAAGAAAAATACTAGTTTAGATACCAGACTAGAATATTGAAACAACTTCATAATTGATCTTGCAATTGCAACTCATATATAATGGTGACATCAATGGTAACACAAAATAACAAAATGATTTGTTCTTCTTCATTGTTCCAATAGTGTGTCGCCCTAGTTTGTTGGCCTAGGACTAATTTCCACATGGTGAATGGGTCCTCACTAGGTCCTAGGACCCTATTTTCATAGAACATTTAACATTTCCCGAAGTGTGTACTAGGTGAGTGACCTAGGACCCATTCACCACATGGAAAATGGGTCTTCACTTAGACCTAGGACCCCTCCTTGAAATATGTTCTTGGTAGTTGTTTAATGATTTGAAATCTATGATTCAATGTTAGCTTGTGATATTTGAATTTTTGGAATTAATGATAATATATGTATAAATACAAGGCTATTTCACTTAGTTTCACCTAGCAATTTCAAGTCTTCAAGCATCCTAGAAATTTTATGAGATCAAGATCATTCAAGAGAATTTATAAGGCATTCAAGGGAAGATTATTGAAAATTATTGCAGCAATCAAGATTTATTTCATCATGTAAAAGATTTAGTGCATCATGCATGTTGTTGAGATAATATGTTGATGTAGCATTCAAGATCTATCAAAGGCATTGTTTTGTATCAAGTTTCAAGATCAAGATCTACATTCATTGAGGCCACTTCATGCTACATTGCAGATTTACATTCCAAGGTTTCAATTAAGGTGTAGTGAGTTGTGAAATTGTATTTTTTCATTCATCATTCCCTTATGCATTATTTCATTTCAAGGTTTAATTACCATAATAGGGTTGGACCAAGGAAAACCCCTATTCCCTAACAATCAACATTTTCTCTGCTTTGATTTGTGATTGCAAGTTTTAGGTTGAAGATCTCTTGGAGAGAAAAAATGGAGAAATTTGCAAAGTTGTCACCTTTCTTGCAAAATTACATAAATTAAGCTATTGTATTTATTTATGGCTTTTCAATAGTGCCCAAATAGAATTTTTGAGTACACGCATTGAAGAATAAAACCTAGAAATAGATTTTTCAGAACCCTAGAGAGGACCCATTCACTATAGAGTGAATGAGTCATCAGTGAGGTTTGAAAAAGAAATTTTTGCAACAAGTACACAACATTTGACCCTCTCCAAATCTTCCTTTTTAATACTATATCAGTTAGATTTAATTTTTTTTCCTCATTTTCATAATATAGCACACATATTTAATGAAATTAGAGAGTGAAATTGGTTCATCATTTTGTTTCAATATGGTAAACTTATTTTCTTTCATTTCAACTTCTAATTAAATTTACTTGATGCAGTCCCAAATAGGATAGGTCAAGACCCAAATCTATCATAGCACATCTTCCATTATTGGCACAAACCCCCAAGCACACAATGCAAGCAAAGGAAGTATTCCTATCAGCTAGATATCCACAATAGCCCAGAAAGCTAACTCAACTAAAAATGTAACACCAAAGGGGAAAATTAGCAAGGTGTGGATCACATGGGGATGTTCCTTGAACATTCAATAACACTTCCATATATTTATTTCATACTATCATATCATCAACAACCACTGCAAATCAAATAGTTATAGGACACTTCATTCAAAAAACATGTAATGCTTAATCGTGAGATATAATATTAACATATTAGGTTTTGGACCACTTCAACACATGAGATTGGAACTAAGACACTACACAAATGTTTAGAGTACATTCACCAAGCTACAAGAGTAGATACATCAATACAGAGAAATGTGGAGCATTTTCTAGCCCAATCTAGACAACCAACAACACTTCCAAACTTTTGCAATTCATAGAAATATCCTCAACAACACTGGTGACCTAAAAAGATAGGAGTGCAATATTGACATAATAGTGATATTGAATAACAAACTCCAAGGCTAAATCATCAATAGTGGAGGAGTGTGGAGCATTCTCCTAGACATTTCAATGTAGCTTCCTAAACCAAAAATACTTAAGCAGCTTGTGAAGGCCAAAACTTTGTTTTAGCAACACATAATTCATCAAGAACATCAAAAGAGAGCATAGGATATATTGTAGACCATCAGAAACATCTCTTCACTATAATTCATGCTTCTAATCCTCATCTTAATGTTTCTAATCCTTATCTAAATATATCATTATGAAATAAAATCTATTGACAACAATAATACATAATGCAACTTTCTTTGACATGAACTTCAACAAAATTCTTCTTAGATGAACTTCAAAAACTATTCTTTGATAAGTCATGACATCCAACCATGAGCTTCATCATCAATGTTAGCCTAAACTAAATATAACAATGACAAATAATGTCAATGACTAACAACTTACTACTTAAGTGTTGAAATTAATGACAACCAACAATCAGTGTTGACATCAATGACAATAATTTCAAACATTATCCCCCTTTGGTTTTAATCGAAACACACACTTCTCACTCTCCCCCTTTGACATCAAGCTCAATACAAGAGTTTTATCTTGTATAAATGGTCATTTTCCATCTTTGATCAATACAAGAGTTTTATCTTGGTGTTCTCTATATTTTCATGGGTAGATGATCTATAGATCATCATTATTATTTTTTATTTATAATTCTTTTATACCTTCAATTAGTATTATATCTTTCATCACTCTTGTGCCTACAAGTACGAAGAGGTTTAAGATTGCACTCCAAAGAAGTCATTCTTGTATGTGTCAGAATTTGATGAGAAACATTAAGATGTGTTCTTTGTATAAATACTCAGTTTCCATCTTTGATCAATACAAGAGTTTTATCATGGCATGTCTCTATATTTCAATGGGTATTAGAGCTTGGATCACTCCTATGACTGGTAGTGTGAAGAGGTTTAAGATAAGGTCACATCTAAAACTAATGGGAACTCATCACTATTTGATACATATAAGAATGAATTCTTTGGAATGCAGCCTTAAACCTCTTCAGACTCCTAGGCACAAGAGTGATGCAAGCTCTAATACCAAATGAATGTATGAAAGAATAATAAATAAAAAAAATTAATGATGATCTGTATATCATCTACCCATCAAAATATAGAGGCATTCCATGATAAAAATCTTGTATTGATCAAAGATGGAAAATGACTTTATACATGATGATACAAAATTGAATTAACTAGCCACTACCTAATTGTTGATAATTATTTTCTAACAACAACTAGAAATTTTTACTATCCAACAATTTCCTATTTGTTGTAAAACTAATAAAGTAGAAAGGTTTAGATTTTTTTTTGGCAGAAAGTAGGAATTTCCAAAGGAGAGGCTTGATTTTCTCATTTTTGTACACATGAAAGTGTCTATGAGCTCTTTTACTAAAGAAATAAATGGAGAGTAATTTGAATGGTCTATGAATCATACATGTTTTCTTTGTGTTGTGGATTCTTTTGTTGGTGAATTTTTAGTTTTCCTTTGATGTATGCCATATTATTAACTCTATTATTTCCTTCATTTTATGAGTGAGATTTATGCCTTTGAAAGATGAATCTATGTGTTTATACTCTTTGTATGTATTTATCTTTCTCCTCTATGTTTTAAACTATTTTCCTTTCATTCTTCTTGGTTAAAATCATACCCATTAAAATCCAAATTTCATCATACAAGGGAGATGTACCTCTAAAATTCAAATGATTATGGCTAATGTTGAACACTTTTGGAGACTAAGAGTGAGGTGAATCAGTCTTATCCAAACTTAATCCCTTCTAAGACTTAACTCTCTCAGCACAAGACAACCATCTTTAGCAAATAAAAAACCTTTAAGTAGAATAGTAACAAGGAATGGTATAATAGTTTGGATCCTTAACAACTTCAACACTTCTTAAATAATGAAAGATATAGAAATTCTACTTCTAACCAAATAAACAATAATGAGAAACAAATAACACACACATGCAAAAGGAGAACACCAGATTTATGTGGAAAACCCAATTAGGGAAAAACAATGGTGAGAGTTAACTAACAATATAAGGCTCACTGTCGAAAAGACTTACAAGAAGGCTCACTACCTTGGAGAAAGATACAAAGGACTTGTTGAAATGAATACAACATGACTTTAGGAGTAAGATACATCGACCTAATGAGATTCACCATCTTAGAGTAGGATACAATATGATTTAGAGATAATTACAAAGCTTACCAACACAACTTTGAGTTGATTGAGTTGTTAACCAACAATTTATCTTTCCTTTCACAATATTTAGCACAATCACTACTAGATATTCAATACAATTCATACACACACTTCTTCACACTTGTACACCTCCCTATCTTGTTGCATCTATTATGATATTGTGTTTATATCCACCACAACACTTGAAGACATCAATTAGGTTGGCCAATAAAAGGATAAACAATAAAATCAACTACTCGGACACCAAAACATAATGTGGTCCTATCCAAAATGTAGAGAGGACCAAAGAAATGCTTAGCACTTCTTCTAATGTGATCCAAAAAAAATTACATTCAGGTGCATACTAACATAAGTTGGCATCAAGAAAATGTGTGGATGAAAACATTGAAGTGGATAACCAGTTGACCCAAACATTTACTTCCAATAGAATTTACTTTATGTAGTCCCAAATAGGATAGTTCAAGACCCAAATCTATCATAGCACATCTTCCATTTTTGGTGCAAACCTCCAAGCATGTCATGCAAGCAAAGGAACAAGCTCAATTGGCTAGATATCCATAAATAGCCCTAAAAGCCAACTCAAGAAACAATGTGGAGCTAAAGAGACAAATTAGAAATGTGTGGATCATATGGGGATGTTTCATGGACATCCAAAAACACTTCCATACATTTCATTCATACTGGAATGCCATCAATAGCCATTGTAGATCAAACAAGTACAAGACAATTCATTCAAGAAGAACATAATGCTTAATCATGAGATATAATATTAACTTATCATCTCGCAAGACACTTCAGCACATGAGATTAGAACTGAGAGACTATACATACTTTGAGAGCACATTCACCAAGCTATAGGAATGTAGATACATCAATACAAAGAAATGCAGAGCATTTCCCCAAATATTCTAAACATCCAACAACACTACCAACCTTCTACAATTCATAGAAATATCCTCAACAACAATGGTGCCCTGAATAGATAGGAGTATAAAATCCAAGAAACACTAACATTGAATACTAAATAACAAGACCAAAGAATCAATAAAAGAGTAATGTGAATCATTCTCCCAAACATACTTCAGTGAAGCTTCATGAACAAGAAATACTTAAGCAACTTGTGAAGGCTAGAACTTCCATTCAACAACACATACTTCATCAAGAACATCAGGAGAGAGCATAAGACATGTATTATAAACCTTTACCAACATCTCTCCACTATCAGTCATGATTATAATCCTCTTCTTAATGTTTCTAATCCTTATCCAAATATATCATTATGAAATCAACTTTGTTGATAGAAATAATACATAATACAACTTTCTTTGACATGAACTTCAACAATTATTCTTATAAGAACTTGAAAAAATCTTCTTTGATAAGGCATGACATCCAACCATGAGCTTTAACAATTCTTCTTTGGATAAGGCATGACATCCAATCATGAAATTCAACAATTCTTCTTTAATAAGGCATGACATCCAACCATGAGCTTCATCATCAATTTCAGCCCAAACTGAATATAACAATGACAACCATTATAAAGGACTAACAAATAACTACTTAAGTGTTGACATCAATAAAAACTAGCAATTAGTATTAACATCAATGACAATAATTTCCAACAATCTCCCCCTTTATCATTGGTGGTAAAACACATTGCTCACTTTCCCCCTTTGACATCAAGCTCAATACTATTTTTATCTTGGCGTGTCTCTATATTTCAATGGGTAGATGACCTACAGATTATCATTAATTTTTTTATTTATAATTCTTTGATATCTTCATTTGGTATTAGAGCATGCATTTTTCCTATGCTTGGGAGTGACAAGAGGTTTAAGATTACATTCCAAAGAATTTATTCTTGTATGTGTTAGACTATGATGAGAAACAAAAGGATGTGAGCTCTGTATAAATAGCCATTCTCCATATTTGATCAATACAAGAGTTTTATCTTGGCATGTCTCTATATTTTTATGAGTAGATGATTTGTATATCATCATTAATTTATTTGATTTATAACTCTTTGATACCTTCGTTTGGTATTAGAGCATGCATCACTCCTATTCCTAGGAGTACGAATAGGTTTAAGATGCTAGGTTATTCCATGTGCAAAATTTAGTATTTAACATTCTATAAGATCACATCTAAAACTAATGCTAACTAATCATAGTCTGACACACACAGAAATGAATTCTTTATAATTCGGTCTTAAACCTCTTCGTACACTTGAGCATAAGAGCGATGCAAGCTTTAGTACCAAATGAAGGTATCAAAGAATTATAAATCGAATAAATTAATGATGATCTACATATCATTTACCCATCAAAATATGGAGATACGCCAAGATAAAAATTTTGTATTGATCAAATATGAAAAATGACTACTTATACATGATATTAAATTGAATGAACTAGCTACTACCTAAATGGTGATAAGTGTTTTCTCATAGCAACTAACAATGTTTAGTATCCAAAATTTTCCTATTTGTTGTAAAACTTATAAAGTAGGAGGACTTATTTTTATTTAGCAGAGAGAAAGAATTTATAAAGGAGAGGATTGAGTTTATCATTTTTGTACACATCAAATTGTCTATGATCTCTTTTATTAAGGAAATAAATGGAGAGTATGTTGCAAGAAGGTGTTTCCCTTGGTCTTTATTGTACAACACGATGCTTTGGTTTGTGACATGGCTTAACCGCCTCCTATGGATCTTACATAAATTTGGTGATTGTATTGGGAATTGATAGGTCAATATTTTGGTGCAACAACAACCACCAATGTAACAATTGGTATGAAAGCCGAGGTCACGGGTTCAAACACCTCACTCTTTTTGGGGGGTTATTGCAAGATGGTGTGTCCCTTAGTATTCCTTGTCCAACACGACACTTCGGTTTGTGACATGGCATAACCACCTCTTGTGGATCTTATGTAAATCTAGCAGTTGTATCGGGCATTGACAGGTCGATCTTTTGGTACAATGAAAACCACCAATTTAATAGAGTAATATGAATCATACATGTTTTCTTTGTGTTGTGGATTCTTTTTTTGGTGAATTTGTAGTTTTTTCTTTGATGTATGTCATATGATTAACTCTATCATTTCCTACATTTTATATTTGATATTTATGCCTTTGAAGGATGAATCTATGTGCTTGTCCTCATTGTATGTATTTATATTTCCCCTCTTCATTTTAAAATTTTTTTCTTTTTTTCTTTTTGGTTAAAATAATACCCATTAAAATCTAAATTTTATCATACAAGGGAGATTTACCTTTGAAATTTAGAGGAAGATGGCTAATATTGAACACTTCTAGAGACTGAGAGGGGGAATGAATAAGTCTTATCAAAACTTAATCCCTTTAGGAACTTAACTCTTTCAACACAAGACAACCATCTTTATGAGATAAAAAAACCTTTAAGTATAATAGTAACAAGTAATGATATATTAGTTTGAATCCTTAGCAACTTCAACACTTCTCAAACAATGAAAGATATATAAAATTATACTTCTAACCATATCAGTAGTAATGAAAAAAAAATAACACACACATGCACAAGGAGAACACAAAATTTACATGGAAACCCCAATGAGGAAAAAAACACAGTGAGAGTTAACTCACAATATAAGGCTCACTGCCAAAAAGGCTTGCAAGAAGGCTCACTGCCTTAGAGCAAGATATTGAAGACTTGCTAAAATAAAGACAACACAACTTCAAGAGCAAGAAACATAGGAATTGCTAAACTAAAGACATCACAACTTCAAGATAAAGATATAGGGACTTGATAAGATTCACTCTCTCAGAGTAGGATACAATATGATTTAGAGAGAATTATAAATATTGCCAACACAACACTCAATCGACTGAGCCATTAAAGAACAATTGATCTTTCCTTTCACAATATTTAGCACTATCACTATTGAAAATTCAATACAATTCCTACACACACTTCTTCACACGTGTACACCTCTCCATCCTGTTGCATCTAAAATGATGTTTCATTTATATCCACCACAACACTTCAAGACTTCAATTAGGTCATCCAAGAAAAGGATAAACAATAAAATAAAGTATTTGGCCACCAAAATATAATATGTTCCTATCCAAAAGATAGATAGGACTAAATAAACTCTTATTAATTCTTCCAGAGTGATCCACAGCAATTTACACATAGGCACACATCAACCTAAGTGAACATCAAGGAAACGTGTGGATGAAAACATTGAAGTGCATAACTAGTCAGCCCAAAAACATACTTCCAATTCAATTTACTTGATGCAGTCCTAGATAGGATAGGTCAAGACCCAAATATATCATATCACATCTTCCTTTGTTGGCACAGACCCCCAAGCACACAATGCAAGCAAATGAACAAGCCTTATCGACTAGATATCTACAAATAGCCTAGAAATCCAACTCAAGACACAATGTGGCACCAAAGTGGACAATTATGAATGTGCAGATCACATGGGGATGTTCATTGAACATCCAACAACACTTCCATAAATTTATTCCATACTGGCATGCCATCAATAGCCATTGCAGATAAAATACGTACATGACACTTCATTCAAGAAACACATAATGCATAATCATGAGATATAATATTAATATATTAGCTTGTGGACTGCTTTAGCTCATGAGATTGGAACTGAGACACTACATAAAAATTAATAGCACATTTACCAAGCTATAGGAGTAGATAAATCAATGAAAATAAATTCAGAGCATTTCTCAAACTAGTCTAGTTAACCAACAACATTGACAACCTTCTACAATTAATAGAAATATCCTTAGCAACATTGGTGACCTAAAAGTATAGGAGTGCAACATCCACAAAAAATTGAAATTGAATAGAAAAACGCAATATGAAAGCATCAATAGTGGAGTAATACAGATAATTCTCCCAAATATAATTCAATGTAGCTTCTTGAACTAGAAAGAAACTTACAGAGGCTAGAAATTCCTTTCAACAACACATACTTCATCAAGAACATTAGGAGAGATCATAAGATAAAATATAGACCTTCAACAAAATCTCTCCACTAGAAATCATACTTTTTATCCTCAGATTATTATTTTTAATTCTTATTTAAATATATCATTATAAAATTAATTTATTGTCAACAATAATACATAAGGAAACTTTTGTTGACATGAACTTCAACAATTATTCTTAGATGAACTTCAACAACTCTTCTTTGATAAGGCATGATATCCAACCATGAGCGTCATCAATTCTTCTTTGGATAAGGAATGACTATTGGATGTTGTGGTTGTGTTGTTGATGTGTGGTTTTCATTGATGTCAACACTATTAGCAGTAATGAATTTGAAGTTGTATATGTCTAGGATATTGAGAAAATTGTAAAGAAATGATTTGTAGGTTGTTAGTGGTAAAGTGAAGTTCAGTATGTTAGTATGTTCTATACATTGATGATCATAGGTTATGGAATAAAGGGTTTTTTTCTGAGTGTATCTAGTTTATCCATGTCAAGTTTTAGAGATCCACGTGAATATTTGATCGAGTTATGAAGATTTTCATTTTGATATTTTTTCTATTTCTTCAGTTAGTGTTCCTAATTGAGGATGAGGCTATTTCAGTTACTTCAGTTGTTGCAAATACTTATCTATAAATTCAAGATACTTTTGGCTGTTTCTAGATCATGCTCTATCTCTGTTGCACATCCACATTGATAGTTGTGCTTGTGATTCAATATTTTCTCTTATGTGTTTTTCTTGTTCTTGGTTGACATGGTGTTGAAGCATGTTGTGGATCTTCGAGGAGTAATTAATTGAATTTTTTCATGTTGAATATGTTCATTTGGGTCCTCACTAAGTTTTGGCTGACCTTGGTTGATTCACATTCATAATCTTTAATGTTTTGGGATGAAAATTATATTTATTTTATTATTTCTTTGTGGCCAACTTGTAGCGATGTAATTTCTTGTTGTAGATATATAAGAGTGATTGTTTATTCAAATTGGAGTGAGTAAGAGGGTGTGAATGTATGCCAGTGGATGCCAAGTGTGTGTATGTGTGAATATCATTCAAAGGTAGAGCAAAGTGTGAAGAAGAGTAAAGAATTGTTCATGTGCTTAATTGGAACTATAATCAGGTATTAGCAGATGCTATTTTCTAAATTCAAAATCTAGATAGCTCCTTAATATGAATCTCTTTGTAAGACAGTGTGTTTTCCTTTTTAATTGAGTAGCGAGCTCTAGGAAGTGTTCCTGAATGCATGTACATTCCCCATATTTCATTTTCATTATAATTTTAACAGGGTATAACCTTGTGGACAAACCTCCACCATGGCTTTTCCCCTAATAGGGTTTCAACATAAAAAAGATATTAGTGTTATGTGTGTTTTTGATGTGTTGTTGATTCAAGTTCTCATGGTTAATTATTAGATCTATGAATAAGATTAATAAGTTGAATAAGTTTTGAATTTCTATCACAACTGATTCAACCCCCCTCTCAATTGTCTACCCTTGTAGTTCCAACAATTGGTATTAGTGTAGGTTCCTTGGAAGAATTTTATTAGCTTAAGGTGATATGTGATGGAAAGTTACAAGAAGGATAGTTTGAGATTTGATGGAACAAATTATTCTTTGTGGAAGACTTGAATGGAGTGTCATTTGAGATGTATTGGTGAACCCTACTGGAGCATTACAAGTAATGTGTATATTATTCCACAGAATGGTCCTACTACTTTTGTTGAGATCAGAGATGTTGAGTATAATATCTGGGCTAAGGAAGCTTTGTTGAGTACTTTGACTAATTCTAAGATGAAAAATGTTATGGATCTAAAGACTACTCATGAGATCTAGAAAAAGTTAGAAACCTTGTATGAAGGTGATGCTAATTTGAACATTGCTAAGTTAGAGAGTTTGAAAGGGAAATATGAATGGTTGAGAATGGGTGATGATGAGAACATTAATACTTTCATGCAAAGAGTGAATGAACTTGTGTGTGGTATTAGATGTGTTGGTTGAAAGATAGACGAATCAAAGATTGTTGCTAAAGTGCTTAGATCCTTGATTGATTCCTATAAATTCAAAGCTAGTGCTATTGAAGAGCTCTAGACTCTAACAAACATAACCATAGATACATTGGTTGGTAAGCTGACTGCTTTTGAGTTGATCAAATTTGGTGATGCCCCTCCTAAGGTTGAATTTGCATTTAAGGCTACTACTTTTGGAAGAGATAGACAAAGATATGATTCAGGTGAAAGTTCATCTAGAAAGACATTCAAGTATGAGGATGAAATTAGAAATATTGAAGAAGAAGAAAGATAGATGGAAGAACTAGAAGCACTTATTGTCAAAAGAGTATCAAGAGGAAAAGGTGAATATGAAGGAAAATTGCCTCTTAAATTTTTTCTTGCAATAAGATAGGTTATTTTGCATCAAGGTTTCTAGAAAGAGCTCCTAAACTAAGAAATAATAAGCCTAGATTTCAGCAAAAGTGTTATTATGCTACTGATGGTGTAATAGATGATGAATCTAATATAGGAAATAGAAGTTATAATTAATTGGTATTTATTGCTATCAAGGAAAATAATCTTCTATCGATTGAATCTAATAGTTGTACAAATGTGGAGAAAGCCCTAGCTGCTCGAGTTGAAGAGAATAATGAATGGGTGATTGATAGTGGATGTTTCACGTCATATGATAGGAGATAAAAGTAAGTTTGTAAGCTTGGAAAAGTATGATGGTGTTGTGAGATTTCATGATAATATAGCTAGTGTGATCCATGGAAGAGGATGCATTTCTCTAGATGATAAGCGTAATACTAATGATGTCCTGTATGTGGAAGGCTTGAAGCTTAATATTTTGAGTCTTGGTAAAATGGTTGATAAGGGTCACATTCTTCAATTCAAGGATGGAAAGTGCAGAATATTGAGTTTCAGAAATGAAATTGCATCAGGTACAAAGAAAAAAAGTAATATCTTTCAAATAAGTGTTACTTGTTTGATTGCTCAAGTTGATGAAAGTTGGTTATGGCATAGGAGATTGTGTCATGTTAAATTTGATAATATTGTCAAGATAAGCTCTACTAAGGATGTGAGAGATCTACCTAAGTTGGTGAAACCTACTAATATAATATGCAAGGAATGTCAATTGGGAAAGCAAACTAAGATTTCATTTCGAAGTAAAAAGCATTTTTCAAATGAATTGTTAGAGCTTGTGCATACTAATCTATTTGGTCCCTCTAAGATTAGAAGTTTACAAGGTTACATGTGTATTTCATGTTACTCATTGATGATTATTATAGAATGGTATGGGTTACTTTCTTAAGGGAGAAATCTGAATCACTAGAAAATTTCAAGATCTTTAAAGCTATGGTTGAGACAGAGATAGGTTTGAAGCTTAAATATCTGAGATTAGATAGAGCTTGTGGATTCACTTTCAATGAATTTAATTCTTTTTGTTAAGAACATGGAATAAAGAGACAATTATTTGCACCATGGATGCCTCAGCAAAATGGAGTTGTGGAAATAAAGAAAAAAACAATGAAAGATGCTTCTAGAACAATGATTTTCAAAGAAAATGTCCCCCATATCTATTGAAGAGAAGCTATGAGTACTGTTGTGTACACACTCAACTGAGTACAAATCAACGGTGATACTGGTAAGACCCCTTTTGAGCTATGGACTAGTCAAAAGCGTACTATTAAATATTTCAAGATATTTCAAGTAGATCTTATATTAAGGGATATGAAGACACTGAGAGGTTTGATGCTAGGAGTGATGAAGGTATCTTTCTAGGTTATTCTACTAAGAGCAAGGCCTACCGGTGTTACAATAAAAGATTGAAGAAAATGATTGAAAGTGTAAATGTTAAGGTTAATGAAGAATTAGGTGCACCATACATAACCTATGAATATGACTTTGATGATCATGATGATAGTACAAACAAAGGAAAGCAAGTTCAAATTATGAATTAAGTGCAAATCAATCTGGTGAATCAAGTAAATGAAGAAGAAGAAGAAACCAGTGAAAGAGAAGAAGAGAGATTAGAAGAGTATGAAGTTGAAGAAAATCCTAAGAAGACTCAAAGGTATATAAGATTGAATCATTTAGAAGACCAGATTATAGGTGATAAGAACAAAGGTGTCTAGATTAGGAGAAAGATTGCAAAAGAGTATTGTTTTATTTCAAAAACTGAGCCTACTAGTGTGAATGTAGCATGTAAAGATGAGCATTGGGTTGAAGCAATGAAAGAAGAGTTAAACCATATTGAAAAGAATGATACATGGATTCTTGTTCCTAGACCTAAGGATAAGAATGTGATTGGAACTAAATGGGTTTTTAGAGAGAAATTGAATTAGAAAGGTGAGGTGGCTAGAAATAAAGAAAGAATGATATGTAAAGGATATTCACAGATGGAAGGAATTGATTTTGAAGAGACTCTTTCCCCTGTTGCTAGAATTAAAGCTGTAATATTGTTTCTTACCTATGCTACTCACAAGATCTACAAAGTT
This sequence comes from Sequoia sempervirens, assembly GCA_007258455.2. Taxonomy (NCBI): domain Eukaryota; kingdom Viridiplantae; phylum Streptophyta; class Pinopsida; order Cupressales; family Cupressaceae; genus Sequoia; species Sequoia sempervirens. The sequence continues at coordinate 254,858,159 of VDFB02000015.1, forward strand.
TATCAAATGGATGTTAAATCAACTTTTCTAAATGGCGATTGGAAGAAGAAGTGTATGTTGAGCAACCTAAGGGATTCCAGTTGACTGATAAGGAAGATATGGTGTTTCGGTTGAAGAAAGAATTGTATGGACTTAAGTAAGCCCCTAGAGCATGGGATGGAAGATTGGACAAGTATTTGTTGAAGCTTGGATTTAACAAAGGTACTAGTGATAGTAATCTATATTTCAAGATTCATCATAATAAATATTTTATTGTTGAAGTCTTTGTTGATGATATCATTTTTGGAGGAGATGATGGTTTTTGCATGAGGTTTTCTAATGAAATGCAAAATGAATTTGAGATGTCTATGATCGGTGAGATGAAATTATTTTTGGGATTGCAAATTACTTAGTTAGATAAAGGGATTTTTATATCTCAGTCCAAGTATGTGAAGGAATTGTTGAAGAAGTTTAGTATGGAAGATTCAAAGCCAATTGGTACACCCATGATGCAAGTTGAAAACATAAGATGACTCTCCAAAATCAAATCAGACAAGATACAAATCAATGATTGGTGGATTGTTGTACTTAACTCAAACTAGGCTTGATATCATGAATGTTGTATGTATTGTTGCAAGATTTCAAGCTAATTTGAAGGAATCTCATGTGACTGCTATGAATAGAATTTTTAGATACTTGAAGGGAACTATTGATATTGGCCTATGGTATCCTAAAGATGGTGATTTTAATTTGAGTGCCTTTACTGGTGTTGATTGGGAAGGAGATGTGAATGACAAAAAAAGTACTAGTGGTGGATCATTTTTTCTTGGGTAAGAAGCTAATTTCATGATTAAGCAAGAAGAAAAATGGCATTTCCTTGTCTACTATAGAGGTTGAATACATTGTTGCTGCTAACAACTATACTCAAGTCCTATGGATGAAGAAAAGGTTAAAGGATATTAGAGTTGTATATGAGGAGCCTATTGCTATATTCTTTGATAATTCAAGTGCTACTAACATTTCCAAGAATCCAGTGTTGTGTTAAAAAACAAAGCATATATATATCAAGTTTCACTTTTTGAGGGAGAATGTCAGTGAAAAAGAAGTCAGATTGGAGTATGTGCCTACTAAGGAGTAGATTTTAGATATATTTACCAAGTCATTTCCTAAGGATATTTTTGAGTATCTCAAAGGGAAGTTAGGGGTGATTACCCCTCCTAATCAGAACTAATATGTAAAGAAATGCATTGCATCAATCCCTACATTTTGTATTCATATATTGGTTCATATTGATGTTGTGGTGGCTGCTACTCATGGGGAGTTGTGAGATGTTAAAAAATTAAGATATGTGGTTTAGAGCTTAGAGATCTTTGTCATTTATGTCAAAGGGGGAGGAGATTCATGTGAAAGGCTAGTAATCAATCTAGGGAGAAGATCCTTGTGAAAATAAATTATGTGAAAGAGTTGAGGAGAAAATCAGTCAAATCCTAAGGGGGAGAAAGTGTCAAGAGTTAGCTACATTGATGGTGTTTTTCACATCATGTGTTACCATCAATGCCAAAGGGGGAGATTATTGGATGTTGTGGTTGTGTTTCTAATATGTGGTTGTCATTGATGTCAACACTATTAGCATTAATGCATTTAAAGCTGTATATGTCGAGGATATTGAGAAATTTGTAAAGAAATGAGTTGCAGTTTGTCAGTGGTAAAGTGAAGTTCAGTATGTCATTATGTTCTATACATTGATGATTAGAGGTTGTGGACTAAAGGGTTTGTTTTTGAGTGTATCTAGTTTATCCACACCAAGTTTCAAAGATCTGCATGAAGATTTGATCGAGTTATAAAAAATTTCATTCTGATATTTTTGTGTTTCTTCAGTTAGTGTTCCTGATTGAGGATGAGGCTATTTCAGTTACTTCAGTTGTTGTGGATTCTTCTCTAGTCATTCATGATACTTGTGTATTTTTCTATATCATGCTCTATCTTTTTTACACATCTACATTGATCGTTATGCTCATGATTTGATATTTTCTTGTGTTCATGTTTTTCTTGTTCTTGGCCAACATGGTGTTGAAGTGTGTTGTGGATCTTTGAGGACTAATTAATTAAAGTTTTCTCATGTTGAAGATGCTTATTTGGGTCCTCACTAAGTTGTGGCTGACCTTGGTTGATTCACATTGATAATATTTAACATTTTGGGCGGACAGTTATATTCATTTTATTATTTCTTTATGGTTGACTTGTAGTGATGTAATTTCTTGTTGTAGATATATAAAAGTGATTTTTTATTCAAATTGGAGTTAGTACGAGGGTGTGAATGTATTCTAGTGGATGCTGAGTTTCTATATTTGAAAATATCATTCAATGGTAGATCAAAGTGTGAAGAAGAGTGAAGAAGAATAAAGAATTGTTCATGTGCTTAACTGGAACTATAATCAGGCATTAGCAGATGCTATTTTCTCAGTTCAAAATCTAGATGGCCTTAATCCAAATCTCTTTGTAAGATAGTGTGTCTTCCTTTGTAATTGAGTAGTGAGCTCTAGGTAGTATGCCTAAATGCATGTGTGTTCCCCATATTTCATTTGCATTATACTTTTAATATGGTATAATCTTGTGGACTAACCTCCATCATGGTCTTTTCCCTAACAGGTTTTCCATGTAAAAAAGATCTTTGTGTTATGTTTGTTTTTGATGTGTTGTTGATTCAAGTTATCATGGTTAATTATTAGATATGTGAATAAGGTTAATAAGTTGAATAAGTTTTGAATTTATGTGACAACTGATTCACCACCCTTCTCAGTTGTTTTCCCTTGTATTTCCAACAATTGGTATTAGAGCTGATTCATTGGAAGAAGTTTAATAACTTAAGGTGATCCAAGATGGAAAGTTACAAGAAGGATAATATGATATTTTATGGAACATATTATTCTTTATGGAAGGATCAAATGGAGTGACATATGAGATGTATTGGTGAACCCCACTAGAGCATTACAAGTAATGTGTATATTATTCCACATAATGGCCCTACTACTTATGCTGAGATCAGAGATGCTAAGTATAATATCCGGGCTATGGAAGCTTTGTTGAGTGCTTTGACTGATTCTGAGATGACAAATGTTATGGATTTGAAGACTGGTCATGAGATCTAGAAATAGTTGGAATCCTTGTATGAAGGTGATGCTAATGTGAAGATTGCTAAGTTGCAGAGTTTGAAAGGGAAATATGAAAGTTTGAGAATGGGTGATGATGAGAACATTAATACTTTCATGCAAAGAGTGAATGAACTTGTGTGTGGTAGATGTGCTAGTGGAAAGATAAATTAATCAGAGATTGTTGCTAAAGTGCTTAGATCCTTGCCTAATTCATACAAAGTGAAAGCTAGTGCTATTGAAGTGCTCCAGATTGTAACAAACATAACCAGAGATACGTTGGTTGGTAAGTTGACTACTTTTGAGTTGAGTGAATTTGGTGATGCCCTTCTTAAGGTTGAATATGCATTTAAGGCTACTACTTATGGAAGAGATAGATAGAGATATGATCTAGGTGAAAGTTCATCTAGAAAGACATTCAAGTATGAGGATGAAATCAGACATACTGAAGAAGAAGAAAGAGAGATGGAAGAACTAGAAGCGCTTATTGTCAAAAGAGTATTGAGAGGAAAAGGTAAGTATGAAGGAAAATTCCCTCTTAGTTTTTTTTCTTGCAATAAGATAGGTCATTTTCCATCAAGGTGTCCAGAAAGAGCTCCTAAATCAAAACATAATAAGCCTAGATTTCAGAATAAGTGTTTTTTTTTTTTTATGAAGGTTTAATAGATGATGAATCTGATAAAGGAAATAGAAGTAATAATGAATTTTTATTTATTTCTATCAAGAAAAATAATCATGTATCTACTCAATCTACGAGTTGTACAAATATGGAGAAAGCCCTAGCTGCTTGAGTTGAAGAGAAGGATGAATGGGTGAATTTTAATGTAGGACTACTAAGGCAGAAACTTTAATTATTTGGCAGTAATTAAAATTTGTATCTTGTACAAGTATGTAGGGATGTGACTATCAAACTCTTCTTATTGATCCACTAATTTATTACTAGGTTTTTGTGACTCACCTAAAAGTATTTTAACCATTTCTTGAAGGAGGAAACTAAATAAAATCACATAGTTATTCATTGAAAACAAGGTATATAATTGATATTCATTAATTGAACAACTAATAATAAGACAATGGAGATAGAATGATAACACTCAATTGTTGATTCTTCTTCAATAATCAAGAAGCTTAACTTAATTACTACGATATATCCACATGAATTTAATTCCTACTTGAGAAAATCAAATGAATAAACCACGCAAGCATGAAATAGGCCCACTGAATTAAAATATTCACTTGGAATAGAATTAGATAATATAAAATAGCACTACTATAGATAATCGAGCAATTGTTTCTAGTCAACAAATAATAAACACCACAGATGGATCAAACTCATTGATATTTCATTGATTCTTCAAAATTTAGAGCATGTAACTAATTCATGAAGAACAATAATTGTCCTGGTAGGAATTATAATTAAAAATTGATGCTTAAAGATGGCCTTGGGTTCCCTTATATATACGGGGAGAAAACAAGCTTTAGGCTGTTTGCAACATTTCAAAATGCCTTTTCATAAAGTTTGTTAGACATAACTAAAACATGAATTGAATAGATAATTAAACACATCTTCCCACTCAGTTAATTTCCATAGAAGTACCTATGGTCATCAAAGACCTATTCAAGATATTTTCTCTCTGTGATGTACATAATTAGTTTTCTTCACAACCCAAGTATTTTTCTTGCTAGTTATTAATTGTCAAGTCACTTGGCCATTTGAATTCTTGTGTAGCCATGAATTTTGTAAGATGGCTATCCCATCTGTTATCCAAGAGGTTTTCGACATCCAACACAAAATTTGTGTATCCACTATCCATAATGATGATCCCATCAAGTAAAGTATGGAACTTGTTGAGATTGATCTCCCCCTCATCTTGTATATGTGCCAAGCATTTAGGAATGATCTGATCAAATTATTCTGTCCATTCATCTATACCTTTTAAATGATTGTTATCTTTGAGGATTGATGGGTTGAAGAGGTATTTGATGGAGTCAAATGTACTCCTCCTACTTTCCACTTTCTTTTGTACACAATTTCATTCTTTTTGTCCACTTTGATTTCATTCTAAAATAGGATTGACACATTAAAGAATATTTCCTAACAGTAATGGGGGCCTTAGCTTCCCTAACTTACAAAAATCCCTCATGTATTTGTCCCTCAATTATAGATGCAAAATAAAACTCTACGTTTGACTCAAAATTTTGAATTATCATGGTCATTCTCATCAATCCCATTGACATATGTTCCTCTACATCTATCCCCAAGACATGACATAATGCATAATAAGTTTTTTTCTGAAATAAAATTGAAAGTCTAAGACTTGGAAATGTTCCATTTTAGAGGAAGGGATGGGTAGTTTTCTCTTATCCTCACCCCCCTTCCTGTGTAGGGGGATCTCATCACTTTGGAATGTTCTTCTCAACCTCTTATACTCTTGCTCTAGTTTAACTAATTTCACCTTCCTTAAAAATTGTTTATTCAACTTGAAATACTTTATAATGGCACCTCTTGTGACATCAACTAAGCACTCACCATTTGGAAGCCTAATCGTTCTGGTTGGGGCATGGTAGCTATGGGTAATGGCTTTAATTAGCTCAGTGTCAATGAAAAAATTAGGGACAATCAATTTATCCAAATATAGGGTCCATGGGTTTGATGTAGGAACCTTGTCGTTCCTATTCTGATAGAAGTATCAATAAAGGTTTCAATCTGACTGAGTTATAATGGGGTCTCTACAACCTTGAGCTAAGTCTCAAAAAAACTTTTTAGGTCCTTTGTCTACTAAATCAGGCAACAAGAAAAGCAATGGGGATTACAAGGAGGGTTTACTGGTTTTGGTTTCATCCCTTTTAACTCCTACTTCAATCTTATTTGGTGCCATATTATGAAATTCATAGAGAATGATGAGAAAACCTTACCTAGGGATAGAACTTGCTTTGAAGAATTCCCTTTACTCCTGCAATTTGAGCTCATCTGCAACTTGGTTTCAACTGTTATGAGTGAAAAAATCTCAACTTGTTTCATGTATTTCAACACCAAGATACATTTACTCTTGGCTCATAAATTCCCACAATTCAAATCTTTGTGTCGAGCTCAATTTTATGTTTTGATTTTGACTATTGTGAATGGTGTGTTTTAAATAACCCAATGACTTAGTTACCACACTACCTCATGTAATTTTTTGCTCCCCTGTGGTACTGTGGTGTGTCTTTAGTACCTTTCCTCAATATACAGCTCTACCGTGGGCTATCTTGACCCCCTGAGGTATAGTGGTATAGTGTGAAGGGTGTGGTATATGGTAGTGGCTCCTCTCACTATTGTACTGCGAGCTGCTTGGGGATGAATTGTGGTAGAGAGGTATGGTATGGGTGTTATGAGGGGTGGCGAATGTGATAGAAATATCATGGTAAAGGGTAAAAATTAATTTGAGAATGATGATAATGTGATTTATTATGAAAATACAGGTTGGAATTTTGGATTTTAATTGATAAAATACTTATAATTTTTATGAAAATTATAGTTTCAACAACGGGTCCAATTGGGGATGAGTGATTTACCAATCATTGCAAGAATCCAAAATATCTCTGGGTGCAGACTAGGTGTCCCCTTCATATGGTTTTAGAGGATATGAAAAACTAAAACTATGGTGAGGATGGAAAGAATATGGATATGAAGGTGAAAATGATGGAAATGGAAATGATACTATACTACTATACATGGAAAGAAACTTTTTTTTATTGAGGGAGTTCTAGGATTGTCCATGTGCTGGCAAGTCCTAGTCCCTTTTTGATTTCCTAAACTACTATGCATGGAATGAATAGTAGTATCTTTGAGAGTTTATTAAGAGTTTTCCATGCACTGGCAACACTTATCCCTCTTTATATTACTGTACATGGAATTGGTGATTTTATGAAAATAAAAGTTTTAGAAAGTGTCCATGCACTGATAGTTCATGTTCTTCTCTGAACATATTTTACAAATAATAAGAGTCCTCCAATACTTTTCCAATGATAAAAAAGGGACCTAACCACAAGGCTTCAAACTTTCCATGATTTCCCTTTTCTTGGCATCTAACATTCCACATTAGTACCAAATCATTCACCTCAAATTTTCTATCTTTGGCTTTCTTATCAAAAAGATATTTCATTTATGATTGCAACTTCATATTTTTCTTTTGGGCCATTCTCCTTACTTCATCAAGTTCTAAAAGCTACTCCATCCTCTCCTCCATTAGTTCTAGAATATCTAGGTCTTCCTGAAGGATGAACTTGCAAACTTGTGAAAGGTTTTGTAATGGCATCTTGGTTTATGTTTTATACACTAGTTTAAATGGAGACTTTCCAATCACCTTCTCTATAGTAATCCTGTCCACCCTCACAACCATTCTCAACTTGGGTCCCATGCCTTCTTGTTCCCATCTAACATCCTTATTATGATTTTCATAAGAATTTTATTACTAGATTCTGCCTAACTGCTTGCTTGTGGGTGGTAAGGGGCAGCATAAGAAATGGTAATGCCATATGTGTCATAGAAATTTTTGAATTCATCAAACCTAAAACACATCCCATTGTCTATGATCAACCTTACTAGTGTGCCAAATCTAGTTATGATATTCTCCATCAGGAAATTTATCACCACCTTGCTTGTTTCTTTTTTAGTTGGGATTTTCTCCACCCATTTAGTGAAATAATTAGTTGCCACTAGTATCCATTTATGTCCTCCACTTTACTTTTCCTATATTTCCCCAACAAAATCAATTCCCCATTGATGCAAATGGGATTCTTCTTTTAAAGGTTTAAGTGGTAGAGCTCCTTGATATTTCATCTTTCCTGAGAATTTCTTACAAGATTCTTATGCAAAAGAGTCTCCTTTCTAATAGCCCACCCTAAGAATCAATAAGATGTCAAGACATTGATGATCCATCTAGACACAATAATAGGGTACTTGGAGTAACTTTAGAGCACTCAATCCTTCCTTCATGTGTTTGAGAATACACTATGTTTGTGTACCAAGGAGTATGTGCTTGCAATTGTACCATCCTCATTCTCCACATTGCAGATTTGGTTAGCTTCAATGTTTGCTTCTACCATTAGTTTAGCTAGAACCTCCACATCTATTTTCTACAACCATGTGGTACACATGCACTTTCTCCAACTAAATATGGTCTGAAAGACAATTCTTTAGCTTGCTATAGGCTGCTCATACCCTTCATCATTATCCATAATATGCTAGACTTTGATGGCTTTCTTGATGGATATAAAAGCATAGCTTCTGCAGTCCAATCTATTTTTTCTCCCTTCTTCAGTATTTTGGATATATTTTTCCAAAATGGATCCCCTTCTATAAACACATACTTGGATGCCTGTAACTTTAGAGTTCTCCTCTGATTATCACTCAATCCTTCAAGGAACTTCATGTGTTTGAGATCATACACTATGTTTGTGTACCAAGGAGTATGTTCAATGCTTGCAATTGTACCATCCTCATTCTCCACATTGCAGATTTGGTTAGCTTCAATGTTTGCTTCTACCATTAGTTTAGCTAGAACCTGCCCCTTACTAACTTAGTAATCTGCATTTTCATATTAATATGTTTTACAACTGCATGTGGTACACATGTAATCACTTTCGCTCCAACTAAATATGGTCTGAAAGCTTTTGTTGCTTTGATCAATTCTTTAGCTTGTTTCTCCATAATATCATACTTCAATTCTAACCCATGTAGTGATTTGAAAAGAAGGATATAGGCTGCTCATACCCTTCATCATTATTCTGTAACATAATAGCTGCTATGGTGTGGAATGAGGAAAATGAAAATATTTGGAAGGGTTTGGAAAAATCAAGAGATTTTACAATAGGGGCTTCTTTGATGGCTTTCTTGATGGATATAAAAGCATCCAGGGCTTCTGCAGTCCAATCTATTTTTTCTCCCTTCTTCAGTATTTTGGATATATGTTTAATAATCTCATCAAAATTTGACACAAATCTTCTAACAAAGTTATTTTTTCCAAAAAATGATTGAATGGATTTGATAGTTTTGGGAATGGGGATTTTGTTTATGGCTTATACTCTTTCAGAGTCTATTCTAACTCCTTTTGATACAGTATGCCCCAAAAGCTTACCCTCTGTGACAACAAAGTGACATTTCTTAGGATTGAGAGTGATACCATAATCCAAAGTACTAAAAAATATTTTCTCCAAGTGTTCTACATGGTACTTTTCCATTTTGGAATAAGAAGTGAGGTCATCCTAATACACTACCATTATAGTATTGATTAAATCTACAAATGCCACATCCATGGCCCTTTGGAAAGTTTCCCCTACATTTGTGAGATTGAATGTCATTCTCACATAGAAATATGTCCCCCATGGTGTAGTAAATGCTATCTTGTATTGCTCATATCTTTAAATTTGATCTGATTATACCCAAAAAATCCATCCATCATCAATAACAACTCACATCCTGTGACTCTGCAATACAACTTCCATATTTGGGAGAGGGTAATTGTCTTTAAGGGAGGTAATATTTAAATTTTTGAAGTCTACACATAGTCTAATATCCCCATTTTTCTTTCTTACTGGGACCAAGCTTGAGAACCATGTTGAATGTCTAATGGGCTTAATAATACCTCCTTCTCTGAGTTTTGCTAATTCCTCCTATATTTTGGGCTCCAAGGCAGGGTTAATAGGCCTTTGTTTTTGTCTAAAAGGTTTGGTATTTGGTTTAAGAGGTATTTGATGTTGGAATAGATCCTCTTTGTATGGTTTCAAGTCTTCATATGACCAATCAAATACATTTTTGTACTTTCTAAGCAAATCAATCAACATATTTCTCACTTTTGCACTAATTTTCTTACCAATATAGACTTTCTTTGGAGCTGCTTCTATTCCAAGATTAATCTCTTCTAGATTTTCTTGTTTGACTTGGTCTTGTTTATTAAATGTCTTGTCTTTGTTATCATACACCCTTTCCAATGCTACCAATCCCTTTGGTATTTTATTTCTTTTTAACTGGACAACTTCTTGTCAAAAAATAGTCTCCTTCCCATCCTTTATTTCAACAAAAGCATTAAAGTCAATCTCTTGTGATTCATATTGATCAATGGAATGCAGGAACTTAAGAAGATCTTCGTCATCATTAAAAACTTTCCAATTGTATATATTGTTTGGGACTGCTACTCTGGTTTTATATTCTACTTCTGGGTATGTGCAAGATCATGATGGGCCAAAAAGTGGCAATATGATGGGTATGTGTCTGACGACTATTTTTTTATCCAAAATTGATGAAACGAAAAGGGTTTTTAAAGGAGATTCTCAACTTTCAAACAGTATAAATTATGTTTTATTTTCAATTTAATAAGTAATTATTAGTCATTTTCTATTCAAATTACAACTAAATTCTGATTGATAGGTTGATTGAAAAATGTCTATAGCTTTCAAATGGTATCACATGTTTTGAATCCAAAATATGTGCCACATTCTATGCTTCACATACTATAGGATTAAAAAAATAAAAAATGAATTCACGAAGTTTTGACCAAGTTAAGGTGGTCAAACATGCGAGGTTTTATATTTTTTTAAAGTTGTAATAAAAAAATCATAATTAATTATTTACTTGGAAAAAAAATACAAAAAATATGCATCACATCGAGATGAGTCCTCTACTTATATCTAAAATATTATAAAATAATATTATCATTTATTTTGGATAGGGTGGTTAGATTACACCTACTTCTTATTTTTTCCTATATATATATATATAACAAACCTAGTAGTTTAGAAACTAAATTCAATTTGCTACAGATTCTATTCTTACATATTTTTGAAATAATATAGATAACTTATTCAAATTTTTGCATCAAGTTGCCTAACTCTAATTTTTCTGAATTTTTTGCCACTTAAGGGCCTATTTTTTCCATGATGATCTTCCACATACCCTTTTGCAATTCTTGACATAGTATATCATCCCTTTTCAATGCAACATTCACCAAGAAATTTTCCATGGTATTTTTTCGTCTGTGAATCCATTGAATAGAGAATGCATCAAATAGTTCAATTGTATCCTGCATGGCATTCCTGTATTGTTTTAATCTTTTATTTTTGGTAGAATATTTTTATCTTATTTGTGAAATCACCAATTTAGAATCTCCAAAAATAATTAGTAATTTTATTCCATATTTGGTGGCCATATTTAATCCTATCAACAAGGCGTCATACTCTACTATATTGTTTGTACATTCAAATGTCAATAGGAATGAATATTTTAATGTCTTACCCTTGGGAGATATGAAGAAAATTCTTGCCCCATTACCCTCTTTGCTGCAGGCTCCATCAAAATACATCTTCTAGATCTTGTGTTTTTCATTACTAACCCCTCTAGTGATTGGATCTGTGTTGTTTAGTTCAGGTATGATAGGCTTAATCTTGAAACTTCCCAAGTCAATATCACAAATACAATTGAGCTGGTTTGGATTGACTTGTTCTACAATTTTTTCTACCCTTGGTTCTCTATATAGTTTTACCTCTTTTCCATTTATTGGTATAGTAGCATATGACAAGTCAAATTCTACATTTCCATCTACTGTTGCAGTCCATTGTCTTGATAGTAGCATCCCAAAGTGTGGTGGTGTATCAATTATAGTTATGTCTACCATGTATACTGCTTGTGGATATTAGTTGTATCATTTATTTTAATGATTTCTTTGCTTCCAAAATTTCCTTTTGCTTCATTCAATATTAGTTGAATAGCATTTTCCCTATATTCTTTTCCTTTCATCATTTCTAATAGTGATACAAATATTTTTATTTGGGACAATGTTTGTGTAAAGTCAAATGAATGAGCAGTTTTTTTTTGCGTGTCTTCTTTTGTTCCAATGGATCTCTTTTATCTTCTTCCTTTTCCATTTTAATTTCATTATGATTTTTATTATTTCTATAAATTTCCTTATTTTCTTCTCTTGGAATCTATTTTTTCTCATTTTTATTTAGCCCTTTTCTTTCAATTTTTCTAGATTTGTCATGTGTTATCTCCTTATCTTTGATAAACAACCCTCTTGGAGTGCCACTGTATGGATTTATTGTTCCATTCCTCAGGCTATAATTTATGCTTGCTTTCTCTACAACAACAACAGTCAATTTTTCAATCTCTTCTTATGTGGGTCTCCTTAACCTGTACTTATTTGATTTAGGAAAAGGGTGCAAGGGTGGTTCTTCTTGACTTTCATTATCATGATTAAAAAAAATTGTTGTTTTATCCATATGGATATGATATCTCTAATTATTCACATCATATTCATAACCCCCTTCTTCTGAGGATGAGTACTCTTTTTCCATTTGGTGAAAAAAATTTGAAGCCATGTAAACAATGTGATCCCTTTCTTCCTCATCATATTGTATTTCTTCTTCTTGTGGTACTAATTGTTCTACCACACAATGTTCTGGGGAATGTGGTGATTGATAGACCTCACACCATAGATTTTTATCCACCATATAAGCTCCTTTTCTTTCTAATGGATCAAGAGTTTCTTTAAATTTTGGTCTATCATTGAGAGGTTTCCGATCATTCCAATTTGTATTATATGGCATATCTTGTAGTCTTAGTCTTTCATTTTTGTATTGGTTGTCATATCTATTTTGGGGGCTATTAGGATTTTGTGGGATTTTGATGTTATCCCTTTTTCCAATCATGTCAACTACCTTTCTGTTATTTTCAATGGTCAATGTTGCTTTTTGTGCTTTAGCTAGGCTTTCTAGGTTTTTTTCCTAAGCTCATATCTAGTTTTGGGATCAAAAGCTTTCAAATAGATGCTTTTGGATATAGGATCAGATAGCTTGAATGGTATTTTTTTGTAAAGTTTTTTGAACCTCTGATTGAATTCATAGACTATCTCATTTTGATGTTTTTGTATGGTCATGAGTTCATGTAAAGCAAACTCTGGTGCACATTGATTTCCATATTATTCAAGGAACTAATCATGAAACTCTTGAATGGAAGCAATAGAATTTGTTGGTAAACTATTAAACCAATTTATAGCTTCTTCAATTAATGACATCATAAATAGCCTCATCTATACATCTTCATACTACATATCTAGATCTTGGATAAAAGCATTAAAATTCCTTAAGTGTTCCTAAGTTGTGACTACACTACTTCTTATAAATTTTGGGACAAGACCTCTCCAACTATTGTCCATAGGGTAAGGATATACTTGGAATCCTACTAAGTCAAATTGTCTAATCATAGTTGTGTAGTGCTGAGGAGCTGGTTTTTGAGGATGCTAATATTGGTATAATGGATTATTGTATTGTACGTGGGGTGGTGGAATATATTGTTGGCTAGGTGGTGGCTGAGCATTTGGGTGTTGTGATGGATTTTTAGGTTGACCATTTTATGGTTTGTATTAATTCTTGGATTGCTTTTGTGGTGCTTTTGGTAGATTTGAAGGTCCTACATTAGTATTATTTTTAGTATGAGATGGTGTGTATTTATGGAGGTTAGCTATTTGAATATAAAATTGGGGTCTCTACAACTTCAAATCCAAGAGTTCTTTTATCACTTGGATTTTATGTTCGTATTCTATTTTCTTTCTTTCTAGTTCTTGTTTTGCATACTCCAACTACACATTTAATTCTTCTTGAGTCATATATTCATAATTTTCTTCAGAGGCTACATTATCAATAGGCTCATTCTAATTCCCTTGGATTAATGCCATTTTATGATCATATTCATGTTGTCTCTTGATTCTGTCAACCTCAAATCCAGGCATAAATTCTTCCACTTCCTTAGGATTTGACTAAAATAAAGGATTCCTTTTTTCTATAGGAGTCTGAGGTTCTCCAGATGAGCTATTTTCATTTTTCAATGTATCATAGTGATTATACTTCTCAAAGTGTGGTTTTGATGTTTTATCCTTATTTGTTATGCATATTTCATCATATGCCATCTTGCCTTTATCATTCTTATGTGTTTGTTTACCATTGTCACTAGGACCTTCTTTATACAAGGACCTTCTGCCATGCATGTTGTGAGCTATTGTGATGGTTTGAACTCTAGGGTTTTTTCTTTCTGATGTGTACTTTATTTTATTATTCACAATATTTTATGGAGTCACTACCCACCTTGAAAGAGTGGGATGAATGATCATTGGTTAGTGACCAAAGATTCAATGCTCTTTTCCCAGTAGAGTTAACTATCAATTTCATTTGATTCTATTGTGATTCTCAACTTGAGATTGGATATTTTGATCCCCAATGGAGTCACCAATCTGTTAGGACTCAAAAATTTTGGTTTGAAACCACAAGAGGTTTCCAAGCTCTTGATACATTTTTGGCTAACTAACAAGACCAATTAATGTGATTGAATCTTCTTCTCTTCAGGCTCTACTAGACCTAGGTGGGTATACCTATATGTATGAGGAGACTTAGGTGATGTGTTTCCTACTTTGGCAATCTATCCACAATGGCAAGTATGAGTGGGATAGATCCAAAGGGAAAATTGGGATAAATTGTATAAGTAATATCAAGCAAATGAATGAATTTGTTTAGTTAACAAATGTGGTTAAATAGAAGATTTCCTAAGGCAATGGATATGGGTTTGGATTATGGGATGAATATGATCAATGCCTTATTGGATGATGGAGTCAATAAATTTTAATGTTGGACTGCTGTGGCAAAAAGTTTAATTAATTGGCACTAAGAAAAACTTGTATCTTGTACAACTATGCAGGGATATGGCTATGAAACTCTTCTTATTGATCCACTAATTTATTACTAGGTTGTTGTGACTCACCCAAAAGTATTTTAACCCTTTCTTAAAGGAGGAAATTGAATAAAACCGCATAGTTATCCATTGACAACAAGATATATACTTGATATACATTAATTGAACAACCAATAATAACACAATGGAGACAAAATGATAGCACTCAATTGCTGATTCTTCTTCAATAATCTAGAAGCTTAACTTAATTATTGTGATATATCCACATGAATTTAATTCCCACTTGAGAAACTCAAATGAATAAACAACACAAGCATGAAATAGACCCACTTAATTTAGATATACACTTGGAATAGATTTAGATAATATAAGATAGCACTATTGGAGACAATAAAGCAATTGTTTTTGGTCAACAAATAATAAACACCACAAATGGATCAAAATCATTGATATTTCATTGATTCTTCAAAATTTAGAGCATGCAAATGATTCAAGAAGAACGATAATTGTATTAGCAAGAATTCTAATTAAAATTTGATGCTTAAAGATGGCCTTGGGTTCCCTTATATATATGGGAAGAAAACAAGCTTCAAGCCGGTTACAACATTTCAAAATTCCTTTTCATAAAGTTTGTTAGAAATAACTAAAACATGAATTAAAGAGATAATTAAACACATCTTTGCACTCAGTTAATTTCCATAGAAGTACCCATGGTCATCAAAGACCTGTTCAAGATATTTCCTCTATGTGATGTATATAATCAATCTTCTTCAGAGCCCAAGTATTTTTCTTGCCATTTATTAATTGTCATGTCACTTGGCCATTTGAATTCCTATGTAGCTACAAATTTTGTAAGGTGAATCTTCCATCTATTATCCAGGATTTTTCTGACATCCACCACAAACTTTGTATATCCATTGTCTAACATGATGATCCCATCAAGTAAAGTATGGAATTTTTTGAGATTGATCTCCCCCTCATCTTGTATATGTGCCAAGCATTTAGGAATTATTTGATCAAATTATTCTCTCCATTCATCTATACCTTTTAACTGATTGTCATCTTTGAGGATTGATGGGTTGAAGAGATATTTGAGGAGTTAACTGTAATCCTCCTACTTTCCACTTTCTTGTGTAAACAATTTCATTCTTTTAGTCCACTTCATTTCATTCTGACATAGGATTAAGTGACATAATAAAGAATATTTCCTAAAAGTAATGGGGGCCTTAGCTTCCCTAACTTGCATGAGCAAGCCCTCATGTATTTGTTCCTCTATTATAGATGCAAAATAAAACTCTACATTTGACTTAGAATGTTGAATTATCATGGCCATTCTCATCAATCCCATTGAAATATGTTCCTTTGCATCTATCCCCAAGACTTGACATAATGCATAATAAGTTGTTTTTGAAATAAACTTGAAATTATAAGACTTGGAAAGGTTCCATTTTAGAGGAAGGGATGGGGAGTTTTTTGTTATCATCACCCCTCTTCATGTGTAGGGGGAGCTCATCATTTTGGTATGTTCTTCGCAACCTCTTATACTCCTGCTCCAATTTAATTGAATTCACCTCTGTTACAACTTGTTTATTCAACTTGAAACACTTTATAATGGCATTTCTTGTGACATCAACTAAGAACTCACCATTTGGAAGCCTAATAGTTTTGGTTGGGGCATGGTAATTGTGGCAAGGGATTTAATTAGCTCAATGTTAATGAACACATTAGGGACAATCAATTTAGCCAAATCTAGGGTCCATGGGTTTGATGTCGAAACCTTGTTGTTCCTATTTCAATAGAAGTACCAATAAACATTCCAACCCAAATGAGGTATAATGGGGTGTCTACAACCTTGAGCTAAGTCTCTAAAAAACTTTTTAGGTCCTTTGTCTACTAAACTAGGAAACAAGGAAAGCAATGGGGATTGCAAGGAGGGTTTACTAGTTTTGGTTTCATACCTTTTAAATCTTACTTTAGTTTTTTTTGGTGCCATTTTATGAAATTCATAGAGAATGATGAGAAAAGCTTACCTAGGGATAGAACTCGCTTTGAAGAATTCCCTTTACTCCTATAATTTAAGCTTGTCTGCAACTTGGTTTCAACTATTATGAGTGAAAAATCTCAACTTGTTTCATGTATTTGAACACCAAGATAGATTTACTCCTAGCTCATAAATTCCCACAATTAAAATCTTTGTGTCAAGCTCAATTTTATTTTTTGATGTTAACTAATGTGATTGGTGTGTTTTAATTGACCCAATGACTTAGTTACCACACTACCTCATGTCATTTTCTGCTCCCCTACGGTACTGCGGTGTGTCTTTAGTACCTTTCCTCGATGTACTGCTCTATCGTGGGTTGTGTCTTGACCCCTCGAGGTATAGCGGTATAGTGTGAAGGATGTGGTATATGGTAGTGGCTCCTCTCACTGCCCTACCACAAGTAGCTTGTGGATGAACTGTAGTAGAGAGGTATGGTATTAGTGTTATAAGGGGTGGCTAATGTGATAGCAGTATCATGGTAGACGGTAAAAATGAAAATTTGAATGGCGATAATATGATTTATTATGAAAATAAGAGTGGAAATTTTGGATTTTAATTGATAAAATGCTTAGAATTTTTATGAAAATTTTGGTTCCAACATCTGGTGCACTCATATTTTTCAAAAAAAAATTATAATCTACTATTTTTCTAGATGTGTAGAATAGAGAGCTTGATTTTCAGTAAAAAAACTATAATCACAAGAAATAAAAAATAAATATAATAATAAAATTTAATTTAATTAAAATTATACTTTTTTTGAAGCTTATAATAAGGACTACATACTTACAAAAAATAAATTTTAAATGAATTCATTTGATCCCCCAAAAGGTAAATCAAAAGTGGTTTTTTATCAACATTTTGATAGGTGTAAAGGAGACTCTGTTATAGGTATGGTTTAAAACTAGTGGGGCTCCATCCAAGGGGTCTTGGTCTAAGGTGGTTTGATCAAACTCTCTTCAATTGGAATCCTTTAAATGGAGCTTTTCAAGGGTTAAATCATTATATTTTCTAAAAATATGCGATTTTAGCAAAAATCAAGATCTCCCATAAAGTGTAAACCACTATTGTGGTAGCACCCTATTACTTCTGTGAAAAGCAAGTCTGTGGAAGAAGTGAGGGTTTCACCTTCAATAGATGGTTATGGTTTTGGGTACCCAAGGGTACACTTTCTTCTAAAAAAAAGTTACTTGTTGATGACAATCAAGGTGGCTTCCAACACAACCAACACAAATCCAACACTATTCACCAAGAATTTGAAGCTTCAAACCCAAACCAGGGCACTTTTTCACACAAGCACTCTTCTCCTCTACTAGGTCTACAGACCTAAAAACTTGAACCAAACTCACTCTAAATCCTCACAACCAACCATCTCCCAACACATTATGTAGACACATAAAAATGACCTAGGCCTGCAAGCTCTATTTTACCACTTTCGTCCTAGCATAATAATGACATTTAATTATGTCCTTGGTGCACATTTGACTGTTAATTAAATAATTTTTAATTATTTAATTAATTGATATCTCTTTTATTCTTCATGATTATTAAATATATAAATTCTATTTATTTATTCAATATGTCACTAAGGGTCTATTGTCCTCTTACAATTAAATAAATTTCTTAATTTATTTAATTACCTTTATTCATTTATGTCTTCTAGATTGTTAAATAAATTAATTTTATTTATTTATTTAACATGTCACTAGTTCTCATAATTAAACGAATTTATTAAGTTATCAGTCATAATCCTCTAAATTAAATAATTATCTTTAATTATTTAATTACCTAATTTAACATTTCTCTCATTTTAAATAAATTAAATTATTTAAAATGATCCCACATTATTAACTGTCACTTCATTTTAGTAAATAATGTTAAAATTGATTATTTATTGTCACAAAAAATCCATATTTTGAATTAATTTAATTCAAAATGGTAATCTTCTTCCAAAAATCAAGTAATTGAGCAAATTCTTGATTTTCCAAATCTGCTTTTTAGCTCAACCTTTATCCTCTTGATTTTTCAAATCTTACAAATCAAGCAATCTTTATCTTCTTGATTTTTGAAAATCTTTATCTTTTTAGCTAATTATCACATTTATTCCCCACCATCGATTCAATTTTCTCAAATGACATCTCGACCAATCATTTAATGATTTTACCCTAGCTCTGATTAGGGATTGTAACATTAAATCTCGACCATTGATTTTAGGCTTGTCAGCTTTCAATCTCATCCACCTACCCAAAATTGCATTTTCTATAAAATGCCAATTTGCTCAAATTCTCAGGATGACTTCATTATTGCAAGACATTTATGCTTAGATTTTAGTTGCATACTTTGCACTTATGTTGCTTAATTCAATTTGTTTACGCATAGGCATAGTCATTTTTCATAGTCATAGGCATTGTCTTTTGTCATTCAAATCCTTAAACAACTTGCATAGGGCATAGTCATAATCATTTGCTCACACATATGAATCAAAGGCAAACAATCATATGATGCAAGCTAGAAGGTGCTATGGAGGTGAATCATGGAAGCCACGAGTATCTAGTATAATCTTTCTTCTTTTTAAGCTTTCACTGTATTTCATAGCTTCTTTGGGTTTTAATATTGTTGATATGATCTGCTAACCCTATTTGAAAAATACCCATTGATACATTGGTGAACTCGACTTTGTTATTTTTTGTTTTCGTATGATTTTTTGTTTTCTATCATTTTTATAGATTAAGGTATAGAGTGACATAATTAAGTTTTATCGAGACACATATGTTGCATCATGATGCATTCAGCTGCTAAAATGTCACAATAACTCTATTGTGCCGCAATCGCAGTCAAGAATGCCCCATCTGACAGATCGAGCCACATTTGCACAACCAGTCAATGCATTTTCTTGTTAGTAACTGGCACATAGGATGAAGCCACATTTGTTGACACAGCAATGCATTTTCCTGGTAAATTTTCTTTTCAATTTTTGCATTCAGGTTTCTCTTTTTCCCTTTGTATTTTGGTTTCCTCTTCTCCATTTTGGTTTTTTTCTATATTCTGCCTAGCTTAGGTGTTTTTCATGTTAATAATAATTGTACATAGCATTTTGTTGTTACATTTCATGGGCCCAAGACTATTTGATAAAACTCCTAACAAGTGTTTTTGCAAATTCAAGTGTCCAAGAATTATTTCAAAACGTTGTGTTTGTTATTTTTTAGAATAGTAAACATTTTTTTTTGTTGCACATAAAATGAACATGCTTTCAATTCTGTTTGATTGTGTTTGAAAGTGGTTGGAAAATATGCTCTCACCCTGTGTAAACTAGGTGATTAGAAAGCTAGACCCACTTTATTTCTGTGTAACCCTTATGCAATAATCATAGTATCCTCTCCCCTTACACAACCACACAATCCTGGGTGTAAGAGAAACAATGATTGCCTCTAGAAATTGGGTCTACCAGGGGATTTCATCACCTCTAGGTGACTCAAATTGGCAATGAAGCTAAAGCCAAGCTACCCTTGACTGGTATATAAATGTGAATCTTAAGGGAAAACCTAAGATTATGAGTGTGGATGTGTCATACAGACCAAGTAGTACTCCCCAAAACCCTATTGAGCTTAACCTCTTCAAGATGGAGTGCCTCCTAATCAGAGATTAATCTTGCACCCCATGTATGGCCACTAGAATGGGGGTCTTGAATTAAACACCATTATTTAGTGGCCAAAAACCTTCTATTTTCTAGCCCAACACCGATAATTATGAAGGCATCCAGATCTTCGCAGTCTATAGTAGAGGTGATCAATCTTCCATGGGAGTTTCATGGGGGTTGGAAGCTTGGTTGGCTTTAGAAGAGAGTGCACTATAAGGGGGAGCCTGTGCAACCAAGATTTTGAATTCACATGCAATTGATATGCAGCTGGGGAAACCCATGTGGAATCTAGCGAATATTGTCCTGACTTAACCGTAGGATTGTACTTGCTCTCTTTTGTGTTTGATTACTTTCAAAATATCATGCTTGCCATGTGTTTTCTGGTTACTGAAATGAAACAAAAACACTCAAACATTTCAAAACAAACAATCAAACTTCAAACAATTCAGGCTTTTGACCAAAATATCATAAAATTTGACTTTTTACATTCTGCACCACATATGTTAAACCACAATCACTCTGTTCCACCACATTCACCTATCTTGCAATGCATTTGCAATCTGAAAAGCCACATTTGACAAATTAAGCCATATTTGCAATATGTAAAGTTGCATTTGCAAAATCAGACCAAATTTTCCATTTGAAATGACACATTTGACAACTACAATGCATTTTCCACCTAAAACGATGCATTTTCCTAAAAGAAAAATAAACACTATCATAGAACATAATTTGAGTCCAAACATCTTACCTTGTTATCAAATATCTTTTAAAAAAAAGGTCTTTGTCTAAAACCAGAACTGAAATTGCTCAAAACATCTATCATTTGCATTCACTACCTTGCATTTTTTACCATAGGTTTTAAATTTCCAAAATTTAGTTGCATTCCCTAGGCATCATAATCATCATTTCTAGCATAAAATTTTCCTTAGGTTTCATCTTGCAATATTTTTGATTAGGCCAAATCACCACACTTTGAAAAACTATTGTTTCAAAACTAGGTTAGCTTGGGACATAGTCATTATTCCTCTTTTCAGTCATTGTCCCTTTGTGAGAACCTCCAACTCAACAGTCTAGTTAGGAAGGCTCACTCATCATTTTGACCTTGTGACTTACTCCCCTTAGCAAGTCCTTTTGATAACCAAAATTGAGACATAAGTCAAGCTTAGAGTGGTTAAGCAAAAACCTTTCTCCAAATATTGTCCAAACCTAGTCCTCATTTTAAACTTAGACTTTGCATTGTCCATCTCTAGTCCTCATTTTGAACCTAGAATTTGTATTCATCATCTTAGTCCTTAGTCAACCTTATCATCTTAGTCCTCATTTGGCAATTCGACCTTGAAAACCTTGTCATATTTCCTTGATCATTTCCTTTAGCAAACACCAACATCATGTTGCTTTGTCATCCTTTATTCCAACATACAAAAATTTAGTGTCATAATTTGTCATCCTAGTCTTAATTTTACATTCGCCATTTCATTTAGACAACATTGTCGTATTGTCATCCCTTATTATCAAAAATCAAAAAAATAGTTTGGCATTTTCATCCTTTATCACAAAAGTACAAAAACATAGGCTAACATCATCCTTGCATTTAGTTTTCATCACCCTCATTTGAGCAATTTTATTTTTATGGTGGAAACTAGACTCCAAAGAAAGAAAAGACAATTGGAAAAATTTGGACAAGACTCTAATTCCAATATCACCAATCACACTTATGACCCAAATTGGAATTTTGATGACCCATTTTAGCAACACAAATACTCAACCTCTCATGACCATACCATCCTCATCAAGCAACCCCTTTGAACCATTGTTACATAAGGATGAATATGGAAAATTACTTGAGGAAAACCTAGACGAAGCAACACAAGATCCAGAGGCAGCCTACTTCATAGAACAAATGGTCTTGTATGAGAGAGACAAATATTTGACCATACTTGTAAGTCAAAATTATCCCATGGGCTCAACATTAATACTTTGAGACTAGCATCTCCTAACCATAATGTCAACAATACAAATAACATGTCCAATAGTGGTCAACCTCCAAACAACACAAACTGTCACAACTACCATGAGTGCTACCTCCAACATTCCAAACAATTCCAATTTAGTCAATGCTTTATCAATTAGAGGAACACAATTTGTCACATTTCCTACACTGTCCACAATATTGCCACAATCGGTTGGAGCCACCTTTGGATCCTTAGCAATATGGGTTAGTTATTCCAATCCTCTATTTACCACTTTGGTAAATGCCATGGGGCATCATCAAGCCACACAAACCCTTCATTTACGACTACATCTAGTACCATGAGTACATCCTCATCAAATCCTCTCATTGGTACCTCACTTAATCTTTTGGGAGGAAGTAAATGACATTTTCTTATCCAAGAACCACAAACAAATGTTAATACATCAACACAGTTTAATACCAACCCCTCACAAGGACAAAACATGAATACTCCTTTGGGATAGTTCCAACAACCCCGAAAAAGAAATCAAAACACGTAACCTATGGAATCTATCAGACACCAAAATATTCCTAGTCACCATATTCCCCAAATATCGACCCAAATGGATCAGGGACTCATTCTGACATATTCATCCCATATTCATACCCATCAACATGTCCCCAATCCAAGATTTCAGTACCAACATGCAAACCAAAACACATCATACATGTCACAACAACACATCCCTCAAAAACATACCAACATCCACTCACAACAAATGGGGACCCATGGTGTACCAATTAATCCAATGTATGGGGCCACAATGACCCTATAATCGATTCCTTTCAAGAACAGGTAATGGGTCTAGAGAAGACCATAAAAACATGCAAATATCTGACGATTAATCACAAGTGTCATATGACTTATCTGTATATCCCTTTGACATGAACTTATACATGCCACCATTTCCTCCAGGATATGTGTCACCAAATTTTACAAAATAAAGAGGAAAGACAAATCTTATCAAACATGTCTTATAATTCGCATCCAATTGTATGGATGTCACCTATGAACAAACATACTTGATGAAAATATTTTCTAAAAGTATTGCAGGTCCTTCCCTTGAATGGTTCTCCACTCAAAAGGATATCAAAACATGGGATGAACATAAACACAAGTTCATAAAAAACTACTCATATAACATTGGCATTGACACCTGTATTACTAGCTTATGCAATCTCACACTAAAGGAGGCTGGTGAAACTTTCATCCCATTCTTCCAAAAATGGAGAAGTCTAGCTAGTTGCTGCCACATTGACATACCTGAAAGAGAAAAGGTTGAAATTTTTGTTCAAACACTTATAGGCCCCTTAAAATATGGATTGCAAGTGTATTGTTGGACAACTTTCATAGACCTCGTCAAAAAGGGTGTCCAAATCGTGAAAGTGCTTATTGCAAAAGGAGAGTTAAAATACAGTCCTAAAAACACAAATGTGAATCCTCCTACTGATAAAAATAAGTATTGGGTCAAAAATAAACATGTGTACCAATGATGGTGTTGTCGATGCCAAGGCTGTCAACACTATGGATCTTGTACTAGCTCTGAAAGGGGTTCAACCACAAAAAAAACCAACAATGATATTGACACCCCTACCAATGTCACTCCAAACAACCAAAATGGTCAAAATGGTCAAAATCATGGACAATACCCTCAAACAAGATGATTCCCAAAAAGATGAACATACTCTGCGTTAGGAGAACCAATTGAGGATGTCCTTAAGAAGCTCCTCCAAAATGGTCTCACTAACTTGAAGAACCAAAGTTGTATGACCCAGGACAATTTAAACCATCATGGTGGGATGATAACACTTTTTGTGATTACCACTAGCCTAAAGGACATAAGACATCATTTTGCTGATAACTCAGAAATATTGTGCAAGACCTTATTGGGAGTCAAATAATTGAATTAGGTGGGCCACAATTTCCATCAAATTCTACCCATACCATCCATAAGAACCCACTGCAAGACCATGGTTCTAATAATGCTTCCATGTTAGGTCCTAAGACAAATAATAATCAATCCAATTATGCACACACCAAGTATGACTATTCTAGTGGACCTATTATAAACAATGTCTGAGCTCATAATGAGTGTGTCAATACCATCATAGTCAAAAGAGCACCTCAATACAATGCTACTACTAGAAGTGGTAAGGTCACCATAGTTGGTCTGCCTCCTGCTAGGTAACCTAAGATCACCATACCTTGTCTATCCCCTATTCAGTCATAGCCTAGCTCATCCAGAAAGCAGTGACAATGCAAGAGTCATGATACGTCGCTGCTTCTCTAAATCCTAATGTCTGGATCTCACTAAAAAACTATTAACATGATGAAAAATCAACAAAAAAGTGCCAAGTGTGTCTAGATGCCAAGTGTTTTAATTTCAAGATGTCAGGTTTGATGGTGTTGAGATGCCAAGGTGTCATCTTTGGATGATGCCAAGATGATGAAAGCTGAAGATTTCTAAATTCAGGAAGGACGCATCCTGAATAATGTTGATGTTGAGAGGATTGATCTTCGAATGTCAAGAGGATCCCTCAAAATTCCAGATGATGGTGATGATGTCAAGATGAAAAATGCCAAAGATTTCCAAATTTAGGAAGGACACATCCTAAATAATGTTGATGTCGAGAGAATCGATCCTTAAATATCAAAAAGGATCCCTTAAAATGTCATATGACAATGACAATTCCTAGCAAGGACACATCCTAGGGCATATATGATAGAGGTTGTTCTTTAGGACACATCTGAAAGATATCGATGTTGAGAGGAGTGATCCTTAATTCTCAAGAGGATCCCTCAAAATGTCAGATGATAGTTACAATGCCTAGGAAGGAAACATCCTGAGGCATAAATGACATAGGCTATTCTTCAGAAGGACACATCTAAAAGATAACCAAGAATTGACAGTTTGATTGATTGTGACAATTTAACTTGTTTTGAATGAGTTTAACTAAGTTTTACTTGTGTTGACTATATGTCGATGTTGACATGCTAATGTGATTGTCATTTTTAGTAAGGAATTGCCAAAAGTTGGTTGCTATAATTGGCTTATTTTGAGATGAATTGTTTGAATTTAATACTTTTTGACATGTGTGCTAATGTAGTGTCATGAACCTTAATGGACTGACCTAGTGCAGCCTTGAGGGCTCATTGACAGATGGTCTTTCCTACATCATACACTCAGAGACCTCACAATCCGACACAAACAATGAATTTTTCTTGATGACCAAAGATTGAATCATTATTTTAATTTTGACAACCTAAAAGGACTGACCTAATGTCTTGGGGACTCAAAATTTAGTCTTTCCTACGTAGAAAATGCGTAGAGACAATGTAGATCAGACAAATTATGGAGACTGGTTGAGTTATGGACTTGACAAGGAATGACTCTGTTTTGTTTTTTCTAGACATTTTAACTTTGTTGGGGTTTCTTTAGGACTATTTTGGATTTTTAGGTCTTTTTTTCAAGACATTTTACAATGTTTTTGGCCTTTCTTCAAGATGTTTTGTGATGTTTTTTTTCTTTTTTTAGGACTTTTTGTAATTATTTTGTCTTTTTTCAGGACTTTTTGTAATGTTTTTATCTTTTTTTAGGACATTTTGCAATGCTTTTATCTTTTTTTAGGACATTTTGCAATGTTTTTGTCTTTTTTCAAGACTTTTTAAAATGCTTTTGTCTCTTTTTAGGACTTTTTACAATGTTTAATATAATTGAGGATACATGTCAAAACAAAAGTCTAAATCATGACACATCACCCTCATGTCAAGAACTGTAAGGTAGTCCATCCCATGACCCTATCTTCTAAACCATTTAAGAATTCCTCCTAGAAAACCATAATAGCATCCAAAATACACCTATCCTTGACAAAGATTATAATTATATCATCCAAGACACTACCATTTTTTACCAAGAACCTACCATTGATCAAGTCCAAAAAAATCCACTCCTTGACCTTTACGCCATTCATAATCAAACACTTGATGACCCTATTCAAGCCCCAACTAGGAACAATTTACAAAATGAGACACTTGCCTCCATGAGACACATAGATGATATTCCTCCAAAACAAGAGTCTTCCACTATCGATATATTTTTAAATGATCAAGATATAGCCAAATTCGCTGGACTATATGACAATGAATAGAATGATGGCTTCAACATTGTCTATGGGACCATCTGTAGATTTGGCATGCAAGTTTGGCTAGATCAGTGTATGGCTCAGGTGATACAGGAAGTTATATGAGTAGGTCATGCTAGCTGAGATGAGAGATCCAACTTTGAATAGGACACAAACAAGTAGCAACAATAGGTCAGGGAGTGGCAATGGTAGCTAGAGTAGTGCAAGGGGTTGGATATCTTCAGGGCATAATTCAAATCATAGGTCACATCATAGGTACTCCTCTAGTAACAGGTAAGGGAATTAACATGGGTCATCAAGTTTAGGCCATAGATCCGTACCTAGCCTATGTCTAGTGACAAATCCTTTGGCCTCATAGAGTCACATCACAATGTTGTCATATATGCACATTACCATGGAGATGATTCCATAAGTGTCAATTCCATTGGGTTCATAGATAGAGGCTACTATAGTTCCACCAGTTACCTGAGTGTTAGGCACAGGTCCTCAGTCACCACACTATTCACCATGAAGGGGTGAGGAGAGAATTTCATAGGGACATGCTTACTATATTTGGTGTCATGTTTTAGACTTTATGTTATGACACATTATGTATTGACTATCGAGCCTACAAGCTTTATTTTTGGGATATCCCCTGAATTTATCCTGTGACATTATATTTTTTGAGATGATGCTATATATATGATGCAGTTTTGATGTGGCCTATATGTGTGTTATGTGATGTTATTTGATTTATGCACTATGATGTATGATGAATGATTTATGTATGATGCATTTATCATGGATGGTGGTATTTATTTATATGTCCTATTATGTATGTCCTATGATGGTTGCTTATGATGTGATGCCATGATAATGCCATGTTTATTTTTATGTCATGCTAATGTTATGCCATGGATGATGATGATATGCATATTATATTTATTTGAATGGATGCCATGTTTATGATTATGTTAATGCATGAATATGTAAAATGTGATATGTGATGTAATGGATATGAGTTACTAATATGGATGAAATATGATGGACCTCATGCAATGCCTAATGATTATGTATGCACTTATGTTTTTGTATGTCACATGATATTATCGTGAGACAGACGAGAAAAGATGTCAAGACAGAAGGACATGCATGTTAGTTCCTAGACCATATCCTTCAAAGTCTTACCATAGGACTTTAATATTTATTTCTCTTAGTCATCATTAGGCATATTATTGTAATGGCCAACAAACACCATGATATGACATAAATCAAGGTGTGCAAGGTCTTACCATCACATAAGACAAGTAGCCATAGACAACGATGATTGTGACTCATAATAAGGACAAAATTTCCCTAGTCTTTTTGTCATAACCAGCCATAAACAAAAAAAGACAAGAAGGACAATTCATGAAATGTCATTGCTTCTCTAAATCTTGTTTCTAGGACATCCTCGAGTAACTAGTAGCATGATTTCTAAAAGGACAAAATAAAGCCATTATCATGATACACTATTATTTTTCTAAATCCTGTAGTCAGGACATCGCTAAGAAACTAGTAACATGAGTGTCAAAATACAAGACAAACATCATGATACATTGCTAATTCTCTACATCATGTTGTCTGGATCTCACTGGAAAACTAGTAAATCTCGCTGGAAAACTAGTAACATGATGAAAAATCAATAGACAAGTGCCAAGTGTTTGCCAAGTGCTTTTAGATGCCAAGTGTTTTAATTTCAACATGTTAGGTTTGATGGTGTCGAGATGCCAACGTGTCATGTTTGGATGATGCCAAGATGATGAAAGCCAAAGATTGCCAAATTTAGGAAGGACACAACCTAAATAATTTCAATGTCAAGAGTATCTATCTTTGAAAGTCAAGAGGATCCCTCAAAATGCTAGATGACGGCGATGACGCTAAGATGACAAATGCCAAATATTTCCAAATTCAGGAAGGACACATCCTGTATAATGATGAGATCGAGAAGATAGACCCATAAATGTCAAAAAGGATCCCTCAAAATGCCATATGATAGTGACAATTCCTAGGAAGGACACATCCTAGGGCATAGATGATAGAGGTTTTTCTTCATAAGGACACATTTTAAAGATATCGATATTGAGAGGAGTGATCCTTAAATGTCAAGAGGATCCCTCAAAGTGACGGATGAAAGTTACAATGCCTAGGAAGAACACATCCTAAGGCATAAATGATGGAGGCTATTATTTAGAAGGACACATCTGAAAGATAACTTGAATTGATAGTTTGATCAGTTATGACAATTTAACTTGTTTTGATCAAGTTTGGCTGAAGTTTAACTAAGTTTGACTTGTGTTGACTATATATCGATGTTGACATGTTGATGTGATTATCATATTTATTAAGGAATTACCAGAAGTTGGTTGTAGTAATTGGCTTATTTTGAGATGACTTGTTTGACTTTAATAATTTTTGATGTGTGTGCCAGTGTAGTGTTGTGAACCCTAATGGACTGAACTAGTGTGGCCTTGGGGGCTCATCGACAGATGACCTTTCCTATGTCATACACTCAAGAACTCATAGTTTGACACGACCAATGATTTTGTCTTGATGAAAAAAGATTGAATCATGATTTTTATTTTGACAACCTAAAAGGACTGACCTAATGTCTCAAGGACTCAAAATTAAGTCTTTCCTACATAGCGAATGTGCAAGACAATGTAATTTAAAAATGACAAAGACTGATTGATTTGACAGACTTGACAAAGAATGTCTTCATTTGTGTGCTTTCTATACATTTTGACTTTATTGGGGTTTGTTCAGGACACTTTTCAATTTTTAGGTCTTTTTTTTAGGACATTTTACAATGTTTTTGGTCTTTCTTCATGATGTTTTGCAATGTTTGTCTTTTTTTAGGATTTCTTTTTTTAGGACTTTTTGTAATCTATTTTTCCTTTTTTAGGACTTTTTGCAATGTTTGTATTTTATTGGACTTTTTGCAATGTTTTTGTCTTTTTTCAAAAGTACAAAACAAAGTCAAAACATTGCAAAAAGTCCTAAAAAAGACAAAAACATTACAAAAAGTCCTAAAAAAAGACAAAAACATTACAAAAGTCTTGAAAGAAGACAAAACATCACAAAACATCTTGAAGAAAGACAAAAACATTGTAAAATGTCCTGAGAAAAAAAAAAGACTTAAAAATCAAAAAGCATCTTGAAGAAACCCCAACAAAGTCAAAATGTCTAGAAAACACAAAAATGAAGTCATTCCTTTTTCAAGTCTAGCAAATCAATTAGTCTTTGTCATTTTTCCAAACTACATTGTCTTTACACATTCACTACATAGGAAAGACTCAATTTTGAGTCCTCGAGACATTAGGTAAGTCCTTTTAGGTTGTCAAAATAAAAATTATGATTCAATCTATGGTCATCAAGACAAAGTCATTGGTCATGTTGAACTACTAGGTCTCTGAGTGTATGATGTAGGCAAGGCCATTTGTCAATGAGCCCTTGAGGCCACACTAGGTTAGTCCATTAGGGTTCATGACACTACATTGGCACACACATCAAAAAGTATTAAATTCAAACAAGTCATCTCAAAATAAGCCAATTACTACTGCCAACTTCTGCAAATTCCCTAATAAACATGACAATCACATCAGCTTGTCAACATCTACATATAGTCAACACAAGTCAAACTTAGTTAAACTTTAGTCAAACTCGATCAAAACAATAAATTGTCACAACCAATCAACCTATCAATTCTTGGTTATCTTTTAGATGTGTCCTTCTGAAGAATAGCCTCCATCATTTACACCTTCAGATGTGTCCTTCCTAGGCTTTGTAACTATCATCTACCATTTTGAGGGATCCTCTTGACATTTAAGAATCACTCCTCTCAACATTGATGTCTTTTAGATGTGTCCTTCTAAAGAAAAACCTCTATCATCTATGCCCTAGGATGTGTGCTTCCTTGGCATCATCACTATCATATTTGATTTTGAGGGATCCTTTTTGACATTTAAGATCGATCCTCTTGACATCAACATTATTCAAGATTTGTCTTTCTTGAATTTAGCAATCTTTGGCATTTTCCATCTCTGCATCATCACCATCATCTAGCATTTTGATGGATCCTCTCGACATTGACACTATTCAAGATGTGTCCTTCCTAAATTTGGCAATGTTTGGCTTTCATCATCTTGGCATCATCCAAACATGACACCTTGGCAATTCGGCACCATCAAACCTAACATCTTGACCTTAAAACACTTGGCATCCAGACACAATTGGAAAACACTTGATAGTTGTCTATTGATCTTTCATCATGTTACTAGTTTTTTTGCGAGATCCGAACAACAGGATTTAGAGAAGCAGCGACGTATCATCACATTTTTCTTGTCTTTTGACTCTCACTAGTTTCTTAGCAATGTCCTAACTATGGGATTTAGAAAAACAATGACGTATCATGATAATGGATTTTTTTTCCTTTAGGAAATCATGTTGCTATTTTCTTGAGGATTTCCTGGAAACATGATTTAGAGAAGCAACAACGTTTCATGACTTGTCCTTCTTGTCTTTTTCTATTTATGGCTGGTTGTGAAAAAAAGTTTGGGGCAATTGTCCCCTTAGTATGAATCATGATTATCCTTGTATGTGGATAATTGTTTTATGTGATGGTACAATCTTGCAAACCTTGATTTATGTCATATCATGGTGTTTGTTAGCCATTACAATAATCTTCCCAATGATGATTAAGAGCAATAAATATTAAAGTCCTATAGTAAGGTTTTGAAGGATTTGGTCTAGGAACTAACATGCATCTCCTTCTATCTTGACATCTTTTCTCATCTGTCTCACGATGATATCCTGTGACATACAAAAACATAAGTGCATACATAATTATATAGGTATTGCATTAGGTCCATACATACATCATCCATATTAGTAACTCATATCCATTGCATCACATACCACATTATACATAGTCATGCATTAACATAATCATAAACAATGCATCCATTCAAATAAATATAATATGCATATCATCACCATCCATGGCATGACATCATCATGAAATACAAATAAACATGGCATTATCATGGCATTACATCATAAGTAACCATCATAGGATATACATGATAGGACATATAAATAAATACCATCATCCATCATAAATGCATCATACATAAATCATCCATCATACATCATAGTGCATAAATCATATAACATCACATAACACACATATAGGCCACATCAAAACTGCATCATATATATAGCATCATCTCAAAAAATATAATGTCATAGGATAAAGTTAGGGGATATCCAAAAAATAAAGGTCGTAGGTTCGATAGTCAATACATAATGTGTCATTGCATAAAGTCTAAAACATGACGCCAAATATAGTAAGCATGTCCCTATGAAATTTTCTCATCACTCCCTCATGGAAAAGAGTGTGGTGACTGAGGACCTATGCCTAGCACTAAGGTAACCAGTGGAACTATAGTAGCCTCTGCCTATGAACCCAATGGAACTAACACTGATGGCATCATCTCCACGGTAACATGCATCTATGATGACACTGCGGTGTGACTATGTGAGGCCAAAGGATCTGTGACTAGAGATAGACCAGGTACAGATCTATGGCTTGAACTCGATGACCCATGTGGATTCCCTAACCTGTGACTGGAGGAGTGTCTATGATGGGACCTATGACTCGAAGTATGCCCTAAAGATTTCAAACCCCTTGCACTGCTCTGGCTACCACTGGCACTCCCTGACTTGTTGCTGCTAGCTTTTTGTGTCTTGGTCAAAGCTGGATCTCTCATCTTAGCTGGTATGGCCTACTCATATAATTTCCTATATTTACCAAGCCATACATTGACCCTGCCAAACTCATGTGCCAAATATGTAGATGGTCTTGTACATAGTCATGCAAACTCTGTACACCACTATGTTGCCTCCTGTTAATGAATCATTGCTTGATATCGCTCTACCTATAATACTATGACTTGTGTGACACTCTCATCCAATCTCCCTTGTAAGTATGCCACCCTCTAGTTTGTCGTGGCATCATGAGAAAATTCCATGCTGGATGGTACCATATCCTCTCCCTCCACCATGCTTCTTCTCAACAATCTCTTGGCCTCATCAATGGCATCATCCTCATCATCCTCCCTTGTATCCTCCTCTCCTCTAACCCCCTCCTCCCACAACATATCAACATCCATATTAGCCTCAGGTAGAACCTCCTCCTCCCTGACCTCCTAATCCTATCTAGCCTCCTCCTTGGCCACATGCTCCTCCTCAACCACGTGCTCCTCATGACCTATATCCTCCTACTCCTATCTAGGCTCCTCCTCTCTCTTCTCATCCTCACCTACCTTTGGGATAGCATGCAGTGCCACTCTTGTTGCATTCTATCACACCCTCCTAGCCTACCTCCTACTATCTCTCCATCTTCGGTTGTCTCCTCTATCCTCCCCAACATCTCCATCATCACCATCTCTCCCTCCACATCTACCTCTGTCCCTTCCATCATCTCTCCCTCTCCCTCTATCTTTTTCACCACCTCTACTCACTGGCCTAGCTCGTGGAACATGTGGTATAACTGATCTCCTATCAGTTGGCACTGGTCGATGTGCCTGCCACCACAAGTCATAGTCTACTATCATCTCAAGATCCACAATCCCACCCCTGCATCCCCACTAGTGCACCAATATCCCATCAATCTATTACATGGAAAATGGTACAGGAATAGGTAGACCCCCAGCTCCTTCCTTCAAAGATTTGGCATACTTGGTTGTGCCTACTAATACACCCTACTACTCTCCAAACTGTCTTCGTACATGCTATGGAAAATACATCTCTATGATGAGCTGACTTTGCACTATCCTACTAGTCAAATATTTGTACTGTTTGAAAAGGTTGAGGTGGTCATCTACATCATCCCACTACTCACAGTCTCTATAAGGCCTCCAAATTAATGCAATCATCATGTTGATCTGATGGCGCCACCAACCTGTCTCTCCCACCCTCGTTTGTTGTAGAGCATCAACATAGTAATAAGCATATGAAATCCCATTTGCTAGCTATAGTCTCTTGATAGGAGGTCAAAATATCACCACATGCTCCTAGGCCCATATCATCAGAAGTGTCGTACCACATTGAATTCTTTATGCCCTCTTGTAGGCCACCTCATGGAGCTGATGGTAAAGAGTGCCTAACAAAAACTTGAACCAAAATCACTCTAAATCCTCACAACCAACCATCTCCCAACACATTCAGACACCCATTAAAACATGTTATCACATACCTCATAAACTTATGCAACTCCTTTGAAACTTCATCCTCAAATCTTGTCTTCTACACTAACCTAAGCCTTGAATTAGGCCTTTTTTACAAAGAGACACCCATTTAATCTTGCAACCAACCCAAGAAACCAATGGGAAAACAATAAATTTCCATGAAAACTCTAAATTTCACAAGTTATTTGCAATGACACATTTACTAAAGTGCTCTACCATGAAACCCTCATTTCTTGCATTCTACATGGGGGTTTATTGAAAAACCATCTTACAATCCAAAAAATACAAGCCACCACTTCAAGAACTCTTCATTATGCTTGTATATACTTAAAAAAAATTCACCAAACCACTATCAGCATTAGTTCATCAAACCCTAGTGTAAAACCTCATGTTTCAAGCAAAATCTCTTAGAAATCCCTGAGGACATTTATCAAAAATCTCTTCAAACACTACTTCCTACTTTATTCAAGCAATCTACATCTAAACCTTTCCAATGGGACCCATTTCACTATTCACAGGTCGTACAGTCAATGAAATGGTCCCTTAAAACATGATTTTTGTTTTACAAACCCTTAAACAGGGTATACAGGCCAGTTCATAGTTCAAAGAAACAACATAATTTTTGGAAAAACATAGATTTTCCAAGGAAAACAATGAAATTTTATTACTTCTTCTCAATGATCAACTTCTCCAATAATCCCTTTGAGTTCAAAATCCTTTTTAAAGTCCTACAACCTCATTCAATTGTTACAAATACTTTTCAAACCCAAATGATCATTGGTTTACAACCTTTACATTTTCATTAACTTTTCAACATTGCTTTGCAATTTTTGCATTCTTGGCACAACTGACCCTCAAATCATTCTAATCATTCTAAAAAAATATTAATGGTATTATTATATCTTATCCAACCTAATAACATGACTCCAAACAAGAAAAATGCAATTTTACCCTCCTAGACAACTTTTTCCCAAAATGACAACATCCTTAACAATGTTTGCAACTTCTACAAAATGGAAACAAAAGACCTCAAAACTTCACCAATTACATTTGAATGGTCACAATGCATCTTATTGAATTCAAAATATCCATAAAACACCTAAACTCTAACACTTGACCATTTTTTTGCGTATCTTGAACTTGGTGCTCCTGCACCACCTGCAAAGAAAACTATGTTATAACACTAGAGACTTGGCCACATCAGAGAAAATGGTTTAAGGACATTTAAAAATGAAAACATTGTCAAAGGTTTGTTTGATTGTAATCTTGAATTTTATTTCTGTGAGAATTTCATTTATGGAAACCAAAACCATTTTTAATTTTACTTGAGCTCTCATAAATCTTGTGGTGTGTTGGATCTTATTCATTTTGATGTGTTTGTTTTTATAGATGTTACTTTGATTGGTAAATTGACATATTATGTTTCATTTATGGATGATTATAGTAGAATGACAAGGGTATATTTTCTAAAGATTAAATCCAAATTTTTCAGGCAATTTAAAGAATTCAAAGTAATGGTTGAGTTGCAAACTAGAAAGAAAATAAAATGTTTGAGGATTGATAATGGCGATGAATTTTGCTCTAATGATTTTGATAGATTATGTAAAGAGTATGGTATTCATAGAAATAAGACAAATTTTTATTCTCCATAACGGAATGGAGTTGTAGAAAGAATGAGCAAGACATTGATGGAGAAGGCTAGGAGTATGTTGAGTGGTGCTAGCCTAAAACAAAGGTTTTGGGCTGAAGCTATTGCCACTACCTATTACCTGATTAATTCTCCTACATCAGCTCTTGTCGATAAGATTTCTATAGAGGCATGGTTGGGTTGCAAGCCTTCATTAATACATCTTAGAGTGTTTGGTTGTGAGGCATATGCACATGTTCCAAAGGAGAAATGAACAAAGTTGGAGAACAAGGTTGTGAAATGTATCTTCATTGGATACCGTTGTGGTGTGAAAGGATACAAGCTTTGGGAACCTATTGCACAAAAGGTATTATATAGTACAAAAGTGTTATATTTAGAGAAACTAAGCTTTCTTCTATTACATTGTAGCCATAACAAAGTAAATAGGAAGATGTGATTCAATTTCCTTCTACACTTGAGAAAGTTGAATTGAGGCCCAAGGATAGACAAGAAGTTGAGGAGAGCTCATCTATCTCTAGATCTTCAAAAGAGGAGGAAGAACCTCCAATTCAACTTGTTTGTAGGTCTACAAGGAATCTAGACAACCACCTGAAAGGTATAGACCTAATGATTGGAGATGTATTTTTTCTTTGAATACTAACATGGATGAATCGAGATCTATAGAAGAGGCAGTAGGTATGAATGTTGCAAAATCCTGGAAGATTGCAATGGATAAAGAAATGACATCTTTGAAAAAGAATGATACATGAAATCTTGTACAATTGCTTGAAGGATGGAAACCTATTTGTTGCAAATGGGTGTTTAAGAAAAATATTGGTTCAGATGGAGGTATTGAGAAGTATAAAGCAAGGTTGGTTGTGAAAGGTTACTCTCAAGTTGAGGGTGTTGATAATGGTGAGATATTCTCTCCTATTGCAAAAATGACATCCCTTATATTTTTTATTTCTATTGTTTTTGCTTATGATTTAGAGGTTGAGAAAATGGATGTGAAACTTGCTTTCCTTCTTGGTGATTTGGAGGATATTTATATGACACATCCAGAGCATTATGTGGTGAAAGGTAAAAGTAATTTGGTTTGTAAATTGAAGAAATATTTGTATGGCTTGTGAGTACTAACCTGTAAATCTTGCTCAAACAAAGGCAAATATTAGCATTTGGTTAGTTTAAACTAGGAAAATACAATGCTCCCTATAAAATTCATTTGAACACAAGAATAATGAAAACAAAGTACAAAAGTAAGCAAAACACAATAGAACATTATTCCAATGATCAAACCAACATCTTATAGGGGGATTGGTGCTATTTTGATGTGAAAAATAGCCCTTTCCCAACCCCTTCAGATAAGCTATGTGATGAAATTGCTTTGAAGATGATATGAGATGGAAAAAATTAGTTCTCAATTGAAGAGAGTGACCTTGCATGAGGATTGTGGAGGATTGATACAATAGAGAATTCTCATAAGAGAGCAATGTGGGATAATTATTTGGCCAATGAGATGAAGCCACTTGTCAACTTTTGATAGGATAAGGAATGAACACATCTTAGTCAATGTGCCAAAGAGGGGGAGATTCAAATTTGAATTTGAGAGTTAAATGCTAACTTTGACCTTTGCAAGGGACACGTAAGAGACATATAAGACCTATAATATGCCTTGTTGGATGTACATTTCAACTTGCTTTTGAATTCAAATTTGCGGGAATATTCCTCAAAGATGCCATGTTGATGGAAAATGCTGATTTTATAAATGAATTAAAATGATTTATTGGTGCAAGTGGGAAAAGCTAGAGGATGTGATGGGTGATTAGATTAGGTTAATCAAGATTAGATTAGCTTAGATGATGTTTAGGTGATTTTGACCATTTTGACATAAATATTTTGATTTATTTAAATAAAAAGGGGATGGAATATGCATTTGGATTTCAATTAAATAAAGTTTGGTTTATTTAATTAAAAGGTTGAAGTGAGATGAATAACCTTAGGAATGAATTAAATAGTCCTAATTTACTAGGCGAATGGATTTGATGTGTTTGATTTATTTAATGAGTAGATGAATATGAACTAAGTGCATAATGCTAATTTCACACGTCTACATTTTTCCCCTTTTTGAAGCAATGTACTTGTTGCATTGGTTCAAAGAATAAACTTGCTGCGATCAAACTTGAATTTTTTTTTAATTTTTCCAAATGCCCTAGTTGAAATAAGCACACTAGTACATTGCCCCCTCAAGAGATTGAGAAAAAGGATTCAATTTGAGGGTTGATCTCATGATAAAGAGGTTCAAAATGGATAGTTATGGATGATGATGAAATGAGATGGTTTTAAGATGCTTAGAATAACGAATGTATATTATCCTAAACAACTTAAATGATGATATGATATATGTGAGATTGATGATATGGATGATGTGATATTCTATGATTATGCAATGGATGTTCTATGAAGATGCGTAGACTAACAGATCTATATTCTAATGATGAAAATGCATGTGAAATGATCGGTGTTTTCTATTATGTATGATATGAATGATATGTGGTATGCTAATGGTTTGTGGATAGCATGATGGATGCATGTTATCACAGAGAAAGAAGAAATGAGATGATGACAAGAGGATCCACCAAGTGCATTATTTGATGAGATTTTATTAGAGATGATAATGATGATAGATGATTATTTTCTTATCAAGGATTGGGATTTTAAAAGGGATACTTACCTTATGTTTGATTACACATGTAGATACTATGCATCAAGGTATAAATAACCAAGATGGCATTGTACCTAGTGCGATGGAATTTGACTTGATAAATAGATAGGAGTATTCTTGTTCACACTTGACATATGGAAACCTTGCTAGGATGTACCTAACAAAGCAAGTATTTGCCAAGTTATTTTACAAGAACATCCAACAAGAACTACAGACAAAAGATAATGATCCTTACCCATTCCTATCTCTCTAAATCCTTCATTTGGATATCATTGAGAGGTCCTTGGAATGAGTGCAATAAGATAAATCAAAAGAAAAGATCAAGTACGCAAACAAGCCAATGTTCATATCTTGAGTCAAAGGGATGTGTTTTGATAGGATAAGAATCCAAAGTGATATCCAAAATGATGCCCATTGTCGAAACGATATATCCTCAAACATGCATTGTATATGATGATGATGGTTTGATAAGTTGATTGGTAAGCTGTTGATATAAGTTTGATTGACATGTCTGAAAATGATCAAGATTTTGATTTTGTTTTAAAAGTTTGTTGTTTCAATTTTGATTTTGCATTTGAAGTTTTCTTTTGCTAATTGTTGTGGTTGTTTCTATTTGTTTTGCCAAAGGATGAAGGTGACAATCACTTTATTATGGATGATTGATTATTGTGGGTGAAATTGAGATGAGATTGATGGATTTTTTTTAAATATTTGGATTCTTTTGACGTTTTTGGAATATTTTGCAAATTTTTTGATTTTTTGGATTTTTTCAATGTTTTGGGGTTTTTCGAGATTTTATGAATGTTTTTTTGGATTTTTGTGTTTTTTGAATGTTTTTTTGTTTTTTTTGTGTCTCAGGAGCTGATGAAAGGTTAGCCTTGCCTACGCTTAAGCTTAGAGACAACGTAGTTTGAATTCCAATGTTTTTGACATTTTTGGACTTTTATGAATGTTTTTTGGATTTTTCAATGTTTTCAATGTTTTTGGATTTTTTGCTGGATTTTGACGATTTTGATATGGATATGTGTGATGATATCAGTGATCTATTTTGGGATTTTGTTGAAGACCAAGCTAAGGTTGATTAATCAAATTGATGTATTGATGATGATGATAACATTGTTGAGGATGGACAACAATGCAAGGATTGATTGATCCGAATTAATGACGATAACATTGTTGAGGATGCACAAAAATGCAAGGATTGATTGATCAAGATTGATGATGATAACATTATTGAGGATGCACAAAAATGCAAGGATAGTGTTAAGAAACACAAGGATTGGGATGGATATCCCAAAGTGATGATAGATTGATGATGATGTTTTGATTGGATTTGATTGATCATGTTTGATGAAGCTTCATTTGGAACAAAATTTGTTCGAATGATTTGGTGTGATGTTTTGGATTGATGTTCGATGAAAGATGAAGACTTGATAAGGAACATCTTCTTGTCAAATATTCCATGGGCTTGTGATTTGGATTTTTTCTCACAAGTAGTGGACCAATTTGGTTTCACATTTTCCAATGTTTGGATCGCCACATAAGTTGGAGGATATAGATCAAGATTTATTCCCTGAAGCAAGATGCAAATATCTGCCCCCAGTGTCTAGCAATGTATAGAATGTTATGGATGGATGCTTAGAGAAGTGTATGGATGGATGGATATGGATTATCTTGCAATAAGATAAGGTGTTTGGATAAAGGATGCTCATTTGAATAATGTTTCATGGCTCATATAATGCTAGGTAGGATAATGAAAATGACCAATGTCAAGATGTTTACCATAAGCAAGTGTAAAGTGTGCCCCAAACTTTCATCAAGATCAAGATAATCTAGAATATAGATGGAGATGGATGGAAATGGATTGGGTAAATGGTTCATGGATGAATGGATTTATTATGGCTAAGATGGATGGAATGTTGGATTTATCATGGATGGGATGAGATGCTTTCATTTGAACTAGCACACGTAGATGCTCAATTCCACACACAATGCCTGTTTGTCAGGTTTTCATCATGGTCTTGCCTAAAGCACCGCCCATGGTTTTCACTAGAGGATGATTTTTCTCTTTATTGTTTTCAATCCTTTTTCTTTTTTTTTGGATTTTTTTTTAAATTTTTTCTAAAAGATTCATGTTGACCCACCTAGTGGTGTTGATGTTGATGCTTCTTTCATAATGTTCCATTGATAGCTTGCTTGAACAAGTTTCTCTGCTAAGATACGCGCACTTGAATGCAACTTTTGGGATTCTTGATTTGCTTTATTGATATCAGGGTTAACTCTATCTCTGTGCGCACATCGTGATAGAGTGCATTCAAAATCCTTATGATGAAGGGTCATTGCCAATACATGGTCAATGTAAGAATTGGATATCATGCGTGGAGGTGTGGATGGAGTGCGTTTAGGGATAAAATATGGATTGGTTGATAGTTTGGAACCTTTGACTCTCCAAACTTGGGAAGATGAGCAATGATGGGTGGATACAAAAGTGTGTGTGGAATTAGGGCCAACTGCTTGATACACTTTGTACATTGCTTGAAAATCCTACTTTTTCTTTTGTAGAAATCTTTGATGGATACTTTTCCCTTTTATATTTTTCCCCATAGTTTCTTTGAATGATGAAGTTTGATAGGGATGATCTTTCTTTGTATTCTTTGGTATCCATTTGTATTCAATTTGTCCTTCCTGCTTCTCAGCTTCTTTTGCTTTGATAACTTTCTTTGTGCTTTGATTCACATCCTTCATTTGATTTTGGTCCCAATTCGTGGATGGGGTGATGGGTGAAAGAAGATTCATGATGTGGCTAGTTGTAGTATTGACATCAGTTTCATCATAAGGATTCTTCGTGCTTCCTATGTTGACGTTTTCTTGAGATGAAGTTGATGGAGTTCTGAGAGCTCTTATTTATAATGCATTCTTTGATAAATGACCATGATAGGTGACGTTTCAATTTTTTGCTCCGCTAACTCTAAATTATTCTGTTCTATCTAACTTGTTTCCTTGAGCTGATAATGTTGGATATCCACATACTTGATGTCCTCAGTCTGAATTTGGGATATATCTGATCTTGATGTTGATAACTCAATTTGACTATAGGAGTTAATAATTTTCTTTTTTTGTGTAATAAAATCTTGTTCTAGATGAAGATCATCTACGCATCCATCCATAGAAAGCATCTCATGGGTAGATGGAGGAGTATGTGCTACATGGATATGATCATCTTGCATAGATAAGAGAGTTTCCATTAGATTATTGTAGTATTTTGAAGACACAAATTCTTTATCTTGAATGATTTTAGAGTTGCTTTCAACATGCTTTGGATCAAGTTCTTGACATGGGTTAGTTTCAAAGGATGGATTGCTTACAAAGGGTTCTTGGATGTCATCCTTAGACATGGTAAGTCGTTCAATATCCTCAAGTGTTGAGTTTAGGGTTCCTTCAGTATCTGTAACCATGAGGTCGAAGGGGGTCAACATGTCTTGGAAAGGACCATTGCTAGACCTTAGCGAAAGATTTTGATCATGCTTTGGAATAAATTTTTGAGATATGTCCTCTAACTTATAAGGGTGATGTAGAGACATTTTCAATATAATCATTGGTTGATAGATCGTACATTATTTCAATAGGATCAAACCATCCTAACACTCCTTGAAATAGATCACTAAAAAGTGGCTCTTGATGTATGGTGATTTGATCATCGAATGGGGTAGAAACATTCTCAATGTGCTCCTTAATTGAGAGATCTTGAACATTGTTTTCAACAATTGTGGCAAAGAGAATGTGAATTTCTTTAACCATAGGGTCAAGGGATGTTGACATTTCTTGAATTGGATCATTGTTGAGTATTGTTGGTGGATTTTGATCATGATTGAAAAGTGACTCTTGATCTATGTTGCTTTGATCTTCAGACGAGATAGAAACATCTTCAATGTGCTCTTTGATGGATAGATCTTGATCATTGCTTTCAGACACTATGGTAGGGAGATTGTCAATGCTATCACCAGTGGTTGAATGTTCATCTTTATCCCCAATAGTTATCATTTTTCGTGTTTGTGCTTGTGCTTTTTGGGTAGCTTGAGAGGCTTGGGTAGCTTGAGAGGCTTGTTGCGCTTGTTGAGCTTGTGTTGCTTGTTGTGTGGCTAGATATTATTGGATGGCCTTTTGGTAGGCCTGGTGAGCTTTTAGCGCAATGTTATATTGTCTTGCTACATTTGGTTTTGGTGGTAGTGGTGATGGATTTGGAATCGTGTTGGATGTAGTGACAAGTGGTTGAGATACACTTGGAGTGATCGTGAGGGTTTGAGATATGATGGGATTGATCAAGGTGATAGGAATGGTCAGAATGACTAAGGTGATATATCCTTGGAAGACCATATTTTGATTTATTAAGATTGATATTGTCATTTTATTAGATACCATTTTTTGGTGTGATGTCGATGGTATATTAAAAGGATTTGATGTGATGGATTGATTGGTGTTAGGTGGATTGATTTGGACGGAGTGATTCGTGCTAGGTAAAGGGGGAATCCCTAAACCAAGGAATGATGTTGATATGGGTAATGATGGTGGAGATGTCTCTTGGTACAATGACTCAACTATTTTGGTAAGTATAGCAATTTGATCTCACCAAATTTGATCTTGATTACAATCTTGACTCCCTTGATATAGTTGATTTGGTTTTTGTTCAAGCAGATTTGGGATGCATACTTGTGATTTTTGAATGGGATCATGAAAAAAATGATTTTGGACAATGTTTTTAGTTGGGATGATGTTCAAATTTGGCATGATAGGTTGAAATTGAACATTTTTTATGTTGGGAATCATATTGCCTTGTTTTAGGTAACTTTGATTTTGTATGGTGTTACCTTGACTTGGATTAATACACAGAGTCATTAGCATCCTGTTTGTACTTTGAACAAAATTTGTATGATTTGCAAACATATCCATCCCAAAGTTTTCCAAATTCATGTTTGGAAAACTTGTACTTGGTATATTCACTTTTGGCATGTAGGGATTTTATGAGATGGTGTTGTTCGTTTGAAGGCTCATGCATTTGGTGTTTGGTTGATAGATTTGTAGGTTTGAATTTAGATCTACCATCAAGAAATTTGTTCCAATCTTTGATTTGGGAATACTCACACTTGTTGTACCATTGACATTTGTAGAAGGTAATGATCCCATGTATGGATTGTATAAGTGTGAGTTTTGAAAATCAATTGGCATTGTAAGGATTTGATAGCTTAGTTGACTTTGATTACTCATGATGTATGGATCAATTTAATATTCCATGTTCCTCTTGTGTTTTGACCTTGTTGTAAAAGTGACCTCTAAGGTTATTAGGACTAATGACGAGATGAAGGATGAAAAAGGGGTGAGTGGTATGAGTGTTGAACATTTAGGGACTTTGTATCAATGGTAGACTTAGGATTTGATTTTGATTGGTTTGATTTGGATAATGAACTTGTAAACCCTAAGATGTTAGATGTGA
This sequence comes from Sequoia sempervirens, assembly GCA_007258455.2. Taxonomy (NCBI): domain Eukaryota; kingdom Viridiplantae; phylum Streptophyta; class Pinopsida; order Cupressales; family Cupressaceae; genus Sequoia; species Sequoia sempervirens. The sequence goes on from VDFB02000015.1 coordinate 254,901,940, forward strand.
TTTTAGGATGAACTTGTTCAAAGGATTGCTAATTCAATTAAATGTATGAGAAAGGATGCATTCCCATACACCTAACTAAACAAGGTGATTTTGGTTTTGATGATTTACCCAAGGCTAGAATGATGTTTCCAAAGCTCTAAAGTTGTTTGGTGGGATGGGTTTTTGATAGATGTTTGGGATGTTTGATAGTTTCCTAATGTTGACCTATTTTTTAGCAAATTGAGATGAAATCCAAATGTTTAGAAGCCTCTAAGGATATGAATCTCAAGGGAAAGCAATAACATGTGAATTTGTTCAAGGATATTTGCTTCTCCTAAAGGGTTTGAGATTTGATGCTCATGTTGAATATTGGTTTTCCAATGTTTTCGATCAAAGAACTGTGTTTCCAAATTGACTCACAAGCAATATAACACCCTAGCTCAATTGGTAAATTTTTCTTAGTGGGCTTGCCTCATGCCCTTCGTAGTAGAGGAGATGATTTTACAAGCAACCAAGGAAAAAATCTAAAGGTATGTTAAGAATGAATTCTTAACCTCTATATTTTAACCAAGATCGGACATGGCAAGTAACTTCTTGTAATCTAAGTTCCAATGCACCACTTTGATAAAATTGTTGGATGGACTGGTTGGTTACTAAAAACAAGGGTTTTAGTTCAAACTTTTTGTTCATGGAGATTGACCCATACGGTGAGAGTCCCTTTTCAGATCCATCTCATCGAATCCAACCACGAGATATGAGATGGAAAAAATTAATTCTCAATTGAAGAAAGTGACCTTGCATGAGGATTGTGGAGGATTGATACAATAGAGAAGCTCTCTATTTATAGATTCTCAAGTTGAAAGAATGCTCATAAGAGAGTAATGTGTGATAATGATTTGGCCAATGAGATGAAGCCACTTGTCAACTTGTGATAGGATGAGGAATTAACACATTTTGGTCAACGTGCCAAAGAGGGGGAGATTCAAATTTGAATTTGAGAGTTAAATGCTAACTTTGACCTTTGCAAGGGACACGTAAGAGACATATAAGACCTATAATATCCCTTGTTGGATGTACATTTCAACTTGCTTTTGAATTCAAATTTGAGGGAATATTCCTCAAAGATGCCATGTTGATGGAAAATGCTAATTTTATAAATGAATTAAAATGATTTATTGGTGCAAGTGAGAAAAGATAGAGGATGTGATGGGTGATTATATTAGGTTAATCAGGATTAGATTAGCTTAGATGATGTTTAGGTGATTTTGACCCTTTTGACTTAAATATTTTGATTTATTTAAATAAAAAAGGGATGGAATATGCATTTGGATTTCAATTAAATAAAGTTTGGTTTATTTAATTAAAAGGTTGAAGTGAGATGAATAACCTTAGGAATGAATTAAATAGTCTTGATTTACTTGGTGAATGGATTTGGTGTGTTTGATTTATTTAATGAGCAGATGAATATGAAATAAGTGCATAATGTTAATTTCATGTGTCTACATGGCTTAAAATAAAGTACTAGGATGTGGTACCTAAAATTTTATATATGTGTGTGTGTGTGTGTGTGTGTGTGTGTGTGTGTGTGTGTGTGTTTAGTTTGGTATTTTGAGCATTCTAAATCAGATCATGGTGTTTATTATAAAATTGAAGGTGATCATTTCTTGTTTATTCCATTATATGTTGATGATATGTTATTTATTGACAAAGGGAAAGATATGATTTCATAATTGAAATCTCAACTTGCTGCTAAATTTGAAATAAAGATCTTGGTATAGCTATACACATGCTTGGGATGGAAATTAAAAGAGATAGAATGAATAGAAAGGTATGGCTTGGCCAAAGTAAGTATCACTAGTACATAAACAACGATAAACAATTGAAAAAACTACTAAAAATTACTTATAAACAACTGAACATGGTTGTGTGACTAGTAGTAGTTTATTGCCAATCATTTATAACATGACTGAATTGATAACTAAACCATTTTTATTCACTTTATTGATAGATTTGGTCGTTAATTTAGTCATCTGGCTGATTGATTTGGTCATTGATTTAGTCGTCTAATTGACCGATTTGGTTGTTGATTTAGTCATCTGATTGATCAATTTGGTTGTTGATTTAGTCATTAATTTGATCGATTTGGTAGTGTGTTTAGTTGTTAATTTAGTCATTGGTTGTTTTAAACTGGTCACTTATTCAATCATTTTTTATTCACTAGTATATTTAGTCATTAATTTAGTCATTGATTGTTGTTAACTAGTCACTTATTTAGTCATTTTTATTCACTAATTTTTTCTCACTCATAGTGTATTTATTCATTAATTTTAATCATCATTTTGATCAATTTGCTAGTTTATTTAATTGTTTTTGTTCACTAATTTTTGTCAACTAGTAGGTGTATTGATACATTTTTTATTAATTATGTAATCATTATATTTAGTCATATTCATTCACTGATTTATGTTAGTTGGTAGTATATTTAGTCAATTGATAGTTTATTTAATTTCTTTTGTTCACTGATTTCTACCTATAAGTGTTGGAAATGAGACAATGCTTTAATTGAGGTTTAAACATATAAAAAAAAAATCAATTATTCATTTGCACATAATGAAATGGCTATTAAGAAGGAAAAATGATGCAAAGCATCTACAACCTTCAAGGGTTCTAAGACCCAAAACATAAAACTTGAGAAGGTCATTATTCATTCACCCAAAATTCAATTCTTTAACTCTTGATTTCCACATGAATAAAAGAAACCAAAATATCAAATCTTGCTTCTAACTTTTACCAAGCCCAAGTTCATCTTAACCCTCTTTATTTTGATTGAATAAAAAAAAAACACTTTTAGAAAACTTAGATTCATCAATTCTTCCAATATTCACAACCTAGACCCTAAATGCTTGTAGTAGTCCTTAGAGGGAAAACCAATCAAAAAATTTCAAAGAGATGGAGTTACAAAAATCTAAACATAGATTCTAGGACCCATTTCAGTCTTCATAAACATACTTCAGACTTAGGGTATGTTGTTTTGGAAAGTATATGAGAAAAAATGACTGTCCCACAACAAAATAAGCTCAATTAGGATTTTTTTATCAAAGCAAGTACTAGCTCATCAACTCCACAACACCAAATAACTGAAAATAGTCCTTTAACAGGTGATAAAACTTCAAAATAACCAACTCTTGGAGTTTGAAAAACTCATAAATGCTACAAAATATAAACCCTTCCTCTAGGTCAGTTTTGTCTTAGTTTGACAAGGGTTTATTGGTTCAATGCATTCCAAACCTCATAATACCTTGCCACAACTTACAACATGCTTAAATAAGTCTAAAAAATCTCTAGAAACCATTCTCCAACCTTTTCCACTATTATTTCACCAAACCCTAGTCTGTAGGCATCAACTAATACACAAAAATCACTGAAATCCCCTTGGAGAAAAAACAAAACTCTATATTTTTTCATTCCCCTACACTTTCACACACACTTAAATTGTAAAGATAACTAAATTAACCCATTCCACTAATCTAACTAGACTCCATCAATGGAATGGTTATCAAACCTCACTCTAGACTTGCAAACCCTCAAATTAGGGTTTACAGACTCTATAAGATCAAAATCAAAAAATATAGCCTAAGAAGTACTATACAGTCCATACAAGGCTAGAAATAAGAGAGAAAACACTGCTACAACATATTAGAGTACTTTTATTACAAAATTTGTTTCAAAATACAAAGTATTATGCCTTTCTTTCCCTTAAAATGCTTTTAAAGATGTTTACATGAGTTTAGAATGACTACCCCTTCATCTTCAACCGACCCACTAACTCCTAATATGTAGGCATCAACTAATGCATGTAAATAACTGAAATCCCCTTGGAGCAGCAACAAAACTTTGTATTCTTTCCTTCCCCTACACCTGCATACACACTCAAATTGAAAATCTAAATAACTTAACCCATTCCACCAATCTAACTAGCCTCCATTGGTGCAATGGTTATCAAACCTCACTATAGACTCTCAAACCCTCAAATTCGTGTTTACAAACCACTTACTATAAAAATTCTCTCAAAACCCTTAAAATTAATGAAAAGTATTCAAATATCTTGAAAAGGGGAGCTAATACCTTACTCTATAAGATCAAATAAAAAAATATAGCCTAATAAGTATTGTACAGTCTGTACAAGGCTAGAAATTAGAGAGAAAACCCTACTACAACATATTAGAGTACTTTTATTACAAAATTTGTTTCAAAATACAAAGTATTATTCCTTGCTCACCCTTAAAATTCTTTTAAATATGTTTACATGATTTTATAATGACTTCCCCTTCATCTTGAATTGACCCACTAACTCCTTTTACAAGAATGACTTCATCTTCCTAAATTTTGTAACTTTTGCATTTGTGCAACAAAATGCCATTTTTTTGTAAATTGACTTAATTCACCTCCTAGAGAGCTAATTGGGACTCATTTACATTTGAGATGATCTAAACATGACTCTTTTACATGCATATCATGAATAAAATTCAAAATTTACAATATTGTCTAATGGAGGCATATAATGCACAAGGTGCTCCTGCACCAAAAAATACTAAAATTTTATTGAGAAAATGTGTTCTTACAATAGATACAAGACAAAAATTGTCTTTTATTTGAAAAATGTACTATTAAAAAGTGTGTTTATTAGTGTTGTGACTGAGAAAAGTAAGTTACAATTCCTATTTTTTTTCTTATGCAAGATATCACAATTTTGATGAAAATTCTATGTTGCAACTTATTTGCAACTGCACATACATGTATCTTGCATTCTCTACAACTTTTCCTCTTCTCTATACCTCTTCATCTACTCTGTATTTACTTATTTTTCAACATCCTTGTTCTTTGCATTTATTGCTTACACAACAACATATCCCATCTTCTATAATGCACTAGTTTGGATGAGGGAAACCCAAACAAAAAGAGAAAAACGTAATCAAGGGGTTGTACATTACAGGTGTAGTAAGATAGAAAATTCTCTGTTCTACTCGCAAAATGTACACCCAAATAAGATTCTCTAGTTTTTTTTTGGGTTCAACTTATTCATGTTCAATACATTCTTTGTCTACAACTTCACTCTCCACACCGTGCTACCACTAACCCTTCTTTTTCTCTTCTACACTTACAACTAACACTTTTCCATTTTTTTCAAATATTTTAGTAGCCACCGTGTGAAGGTCCCTTATTTCTCTTTCATATGGACAACTCCATTTATTTTTTTTAGAAAAGGAAGGGGTATGTTACTTGTGCCCTATAAAATACTTACATTTTCATCTCTTGTTCCTTTCAATTTGACTCCATGTACAATAGATAGTGAGTGAATCCACCCAATTCCCACAACAACACCATCAAATAGATTCAACACCTCAAATTTATCCTTGTCTTAGAGTTTATCAGTAAATGTTTGCAAAAAAAAAAAAACATTACATTGAGATATAAAACACACATTATATTGTTTTTGACAACTATATGTAATGTCTTATGTCTTGGAGAAAATCAATTTTTGTATGTGCTTTTATAAAACACTCTATTAAACCTAATCTCTAAGCTTCCCTATGTAAGTTATATGTTCTCCCTTATTTCCATAATCTATGTATACTATCTAATTACACTTCACTACTATTCTAACTAACTTCTATCAAATAGGTAATGATTACCCTTATTTACATAATAAAACAACCATCACTTGAATAGTACTTACTTGCATGTAGTTTCATAGCACTCACCTTGATTTTAGCACCACTACCACTATGAATATCATGTTCATGCTCATCGAGTTCATCATCATAACCACTATCAACATCATTGCAAACATGAAATTGTAAAGATTTGCAAAGAGTTCTTTTGACAAGTCCTTTTTCTTTTTGTCCTGCTTTCATATAATTGCTCTACATCATGTGGTTTAATCATCATGCAAAAATTAATATAAGTCAAATAAAGAATGCAAAAGCTATATTTTTTTTCCAAAAGAACATTTTTAGCATGGAGAATGACAAAACATTGAGACAAATTAACTTACAACTTAAAGAATGCAAAAACTATAAATTTGTGTCCAAAAGAAGAATGACAAAACATTGGGACAAATTAACTTACAACTTAAAGAATGCAAAAGCTATAAATTTTTGTCCCAAAGAAGAATAACAAAAAATTGGGAAAGATTAACTTACAACTTAAAAAATGCAAAAGGTATAATTTTTTGTCCAAAAGAATATTTTAAGCATGAATAACGACAAAACATTAGGACAAATAACTAACAACTATTATATTAATTACCTCAACTTTGGGAAAACTAAGATGATTGTGCTACACATTCTTATCCAGTTCATCACTATCAATATTGGCAACTTTATTGACACCATGAGGGCAATTTTTGTTCCTATTTCTTTGATAGAATTTCTCTAGATGTGTTTTAACCATCATGCAAAAAAAATATACAAAGCATTCAATAGACAAGTAAAGAATGAAAACTATAAATTTTTCCAAAAGAACATTTTTCTGGATCACTCCAACAATAAAGAAACTAGGTTGGACTCTCCTATGCACATATTTCAATAATCTACATATTAAGAGGAATTTGTATATAGAATTTCCAAACAAGAATAAATGAGATCAAAAGAGCCTCTTACCTCATCTAAATCCATGGATTTATGCTCATTCCATGCAAAAACTATAGGGTTAATAGATTCAACCAACTGCATAACATGTTGAGTGAGACTGAATATGCAACTCATTACTTTTCAGTACCCTAGTTCATTTGAGTTGAAATGATCTATAGAGGCTCCTACTGGGCATTGAATAGTTGGCTATGAAATCTTTGTTGATGAACTAGATTTCTATTTCATCGTACTCTTAGATTTACTAGCATCTAGTGCTAACATATAATTGACAATATCTTTTCCTGCTTCTATATTACTATTTTCCACCTAAAATACAATGTCAATTTCAACATATAGTTAGTTTAATAAAAATAAAAAATAAATAACACAATTTAAATTGAACCAGAAATCCATACACTTAATGCAAATTTTTCCATTTTGGCGTGCAACCCCCCTTGGAAAAATGTATATCCAACCCTCACATTATCTCTTGCTCTCTTTCCTCTATTACTCTTTTCCAAATATTCTTTAGAATACATACTTTCTCTCAATGCCTCCCACTCTTTGGGAGAAAGACTAGAGTCTAACCTCTCTTTTCCCTCCATGATTTTTTTTTCAACTATATCTATAATTGTTCATCAAAATTCTCATCCTTTGCTTGTGATATTTTCTAGATATTTGTCCACCAGTAGTCTCAAAAGAATTTTCCATCTTTTTTATAACATTTTCCACAACTCATGGATCTTGCTCTGCAAAACTTGATTTGCAAATATCCAAGTGGGCCCTACATCTTACACCCAACTCGATGGGCCACTTTGCAGTATTTGGCCCAATGGGCTCACCATCTCTCAATACCTCAAGCAAGAATGGCTTCTTGCCTTCTAATTTTCTTTATTTTGCATTCCTCTTTGTAGATTTGTACAAAACTTGACTAAATCTTTTTCTTTTGACAAAAAGAATCCACCTCTTCTAATAAATTACCACTACTAGTATTTTTGGTTGATCCACTAGTTCCATGAAAAGTTCTAGATGCAACAGGTGCACTCTTAGGCACAACAGATGCAAGTAGTCTCTCTTCGACACTTTCATTAACTGGAACTTCATGCTCCTTGGCCTCATCAGGTGTGGCATGAATAGGTAGATCAATACTAGTCTCTACATATTTCACATCATTAAATGCATCCTTTAATGTTAAAATAACATATGTAGATCTATTGTTCCTTTTCCCTAATGTTTTTCAATAATATCTCTTAGAATTAGTTCTAAGAGATCATCACAATGTTGCACATCTCCATGTGATATATCAGGCTACACATCACCATGTGCTATATTAGGTTGCACATCACCATGTGCTATATCAGGCTACACATCACCATGTGCTATATTAGGATGCACATCACCATGTGCTATACTAGGTTACGCATCATCACAACTATTTTTTTCACCAACTACATTTGTTGAATCACAAAAGTGTCGGCTTCTATGAGATGGTGACATTGTATCTTTTCTTTCCTTTTGTTTTTTCTCCATATTTTCTTTGCACTCTTTTTGTTGCCTATAAAAACAAAATCATATTATGTATTATGTACATAATGATCTTTCCTATAAAATTTCATTAAACACTATTAAACAAATAATATAATACTTAGTAGATTTACATCTTGCTCACTTGTCAAACCAAGACTCAATAAATATTCATTTTTCTTGGCCACTTTTTCACTATGTTCATGCTCATATTCTGTCACTAGAATTTCAACATTATGATCACTATTACCTAATTTGTGCCTTATAGTCCTTGTCTTCATTTCCTGAAGTCTAAATAAATAGTAATGTATAAATCAACAACTTGAATCAGTAAAAATTTATTGAGTTCATAAGTTGATAAATTTTGACTTTCCGATCTACCGATAATTGCAAATGGAAACTTAAAATAGAATTAAGTTTATAGATTGAAAGAATTTGTAGTACAAAAAATTAAAGATGTTTACAACTATAAGTATTAGAATTTTTTTGCTTAGGGATATATTCATAAGAAAAGAACTCATAAGAACATAACACAATTAGGATGAAGGAAAAACATAGTCTAGTTCATCATGAGGTGTGTTAGAACCTTAAAAAATTTCCTAGTTCCATCATGGAAATTAACCTTGAGCTCCATGACCCAAGCCTTGACCCTTATATTCCTTTTTATTTTTGACTAAGTCTGCCCACTATAAACAAACATACAATTTTTTTAGGTCTAGCTGACACTAAAAAACCTATACAAAGCCGAAAATTCATCATATATACTTAAGCAAAAACATGTCTAGCTAAAAACATTCAAAATCCCTTAATAGTCTATTACTACAATCCCTCAGTAGTAATTTGAACCCTTGGCAAGTTGGTGGTGTGTAATAGACAACATGAAGATATTTACTACCATACTGTGGAACTATTATGATGAGGACTTGGTTGGGTGGTATGAGAGAATTTAAAAATATCATAAACTACAATACTGTGAGAAGGAAAAATGAAGGGTGCGATATAGTGGGGTAGCCTACCATCCTACGAGGAAGATCATAAAGGCATGCAGTAGGGTGGTATGAACTGCTATACCATAGAAGGATGTGATGAAGCATACAATTTGGTAGTAAGCCATATGTGACCATTAATGTAAACTTAGTACAATAGGTTAAACTAGTCAAGCTTGTGGTATAGAGGTAAGGATCCCACTACCACATGATGAAATGCAAAGAAGCATGTGGTATATCAATTTATACCCCTCTATCCTATGATAGTTATAGAAAGTGGTGGTGATAAAGTGGTATTATATGCATGAATCACATCAACTCTTTGATCTTGTAAAATAAATGGTGCATGTTTACACTCAAACTATGAGAAAAATATTTGGTGTAAGGTTGATAATAATGTTGAAATGATTGAGCTCAAAAGCCATTAAACCAAGAATTCAAAATTCTCTTCAAACTCATTTAAAAAAAAATTGTGTGGGGAGCTACGAGTCCAAGGAGGTTAAGCTCTACAACCATCATAACTTAGGTAAGTGTAGAAAACTCGTTATGAATTAAATTTTATGAGTACAAGATTGTTTGGAATTCTACATTTTAGAAGTATAGGAGAAGTAAGATAGTTAAACTGTGAATTAAGTTTTATGAGTACAAGATTGTTTTGAATTCTACATTTCAGATGTATAGGAGAAGTAAGACAGTTAAACATCATGTTGCCCAAGAAGAAATAACCTAAAACTAAAAATGAAGAATCTAAGGTTAAAAAGTGGTACTTACAACAATCTATCCCAAATATACTCCCTGAAACAAATGATAGAGGATTTAAGAAATTTTTTAAGATGTGGCTCATAGTTGTAGAGATGCCCTTGTCCTTATCTCCGGTGGGAACTATTCTAGTACTTTTATGAAAAAAGGGAGGACAAGATTCTAGTGTCAAATCCATAGGCATTAGGTTTGGCCAAGTTAATTTTCCCAAATATTTTTATTGATGTAGATTTCATTAGAGTATTACCTCAGAGTTATCATCCTGCTACTAGGTCTATGACATTTCTAGATGGTTCACCATTAGTTGTGTTGAATAAAGTTACCATCATTGAATGTTTTCACCTAAAGAAACAAGCCTTGACTAAAATTGATTTGTAAAGAAGTGAAGAATAATATACTAGATTGAGGAGAACCTATGGAAGTGATGAACTCCCCATTTACATGAAAAGGGGTGTGAAAATAGGGTGATTCCTATATTCCCTTAAATGTTATTAAACCATTTGCTATAAGACATTTCTAATTCTATTTCAAGAAAATCTACTTTTCTCTCTGTTAAGTAATTGGGATAGATGCACAAGAACGAATGCCAGTTAGTTTAATGATGATGGCTATGAGGATCCAATCCCTTGCGAAAAACATTGAATATGATTTTGCCTCATATCTTGAGATAGCATTGCATGAAATATTTCAGAAAGTCAAGGGAAATAGAGCCCCCTTAACATTTATGAATTATTCTTTGTTTTGCCACCTAATATTATACCAGAATAAAGATAGATGGAGCAAAAGGATGTGTTTGGGTATGATTGACCAGCAATATAATTTTCTTCTAGTGCAACGATGGTGTTATATATGGGACAAAAAATGTAAGAATTCAAATTATGTGATATTCCATGATGACTTTGTGTATAAAATTATGAGATTTCTTGGCCACCAACCAACAAGACTATACACACTTGTTCTACAATTGCTAAGACCTTTGGATTTGAAACTTGAGAAAGGCCATACTCATATCTTTGGGGATTGGTTTTTTCTACCAGATATCACAATAATTAGGATTTATGGATGCCCACAGGCCCCACATATACTACCAAAGTTTGTCCCCCTTCAATTATCCTTTTTAGAGTTCATGTGGAAGATTTTATGGATGGAAAAGGATGTCATGCATAAAAAAAGGAAGGGTACATTTCTACTCAATTTGAGAACATGTGGGGAACTAATAGTGGGATTTGATACACTTGAAGAGTTGCAAAGTTATCTAAAAACAAGGTACTCTTTAGAGTTTGGAAAGGAAAGAGCTTTTGACCTTGAGAGTCACATGAATTTTGTAAGACACACCATCCTTACCAAGGCTATGGTTACTCACTAGATTTATTATGAAGAAGATGTAATAAGAAATTATTTCACTCCTCAAGAGGTATATGAGAGGAGGAGAAAATGGTAAATTATGAAAAAAATTGAGGAAGAAAGAAAGATGAAGCACAATGATTTCTTGAGGTATTTCATAGAGGAAGCAGATCTTCTCAAGAGGATTGAAAAGATGATTGATAAGTTTCATGAATTGTATAATTATGCAATGGAGATGGGGATGGGGAGACCTACCAAATTGTCTCCCAAAAGATCGAGTGGTATTGTAATTATAGAACCAACTTTGGATACTATTTCAATATGTCACACTTCTCCAGGATCACCTCCTAAACAACCACCTTCTAAAACAAAGACACAAGAGATAGAACCACTTGTTTCCTATGAAATAAGTGAGGTTGGAGATACAAAAGAAGTAGTTAATGTATTAAGACATTTCAAGGATGCTATTGAAGTGGACCAACCTATGCTTGAAACTAAAGACTACAAACTTGAAGCTAAAGTTGATATTTAGGTACAAGGAGAAAGAGATATGCATGAGGATGAGAGGGTAATTGCAACTCTTAGGTTATTGGAAGATGACAAATTTATCAAAACCCATAAATTTAAAGAATTTTGGATTAAGATGAAAATGAGAGTTTGAAATGAGTGTTGAAATAAATAAGATGGGATTTGAGGAATCCCAACATGACTTGATAGTAGCCAAAACTTTTAATGAATTAAGGATTTGATAATATTGATGTCAGCCCATAAGAGGCTAAAGATATTATTTTGAAAATTAATATACTTATTGTCCCTAGTATGGAATTAAAGAAAAAAAAATTACTTGATCAAGTGAGAACAGAGGAAAACCTAATGTTGATTGATGAGTTTGAATCAAATGAAGGGGTAAGTGCATAGGGTATAACCCTAAGATTGAAATCTTGGAATTTTGGGCCAAAAAAAAGAGTACACAAAAACTAAGGTTACTAGATGTAGTGCAACAAACGAAAGGGACAAGTATGGTGAAAAAATTAAAGGAAACATCTCCTCTAGAAGCTGCAACCATGACAATGCATTCAATTATGTTCACCCTAGATGTAGTTAAAGAGATGGAAGCTGGATTGGGAGAGTATGAAAAGGAACAAAAGTTTTTAAATGAAGAAGTCAATAAATTGTTCATGGAAAATGTGAATTTTAAGGAACAATTGAAAGGAGCAGGTCCCTCATAGAACAAGGAAATAATGTTATACTAGCCTCCTCCTACTCCACTAGTTGATATAGAAAGTGCTTCTAAGGAACAAGTGAGCATTCTTAGATAGAAGATTGAAGAGTTAAAGAAATCCAACAATGAGGGTAAGGAAGGAGTGAAAAAGAAAATATACAATTTTTTAGAGAAGGTCCTTGAGGATAGGATAAAGCTAATTATGGATAACTTGGAAAGTGTGTATGATTGCTATAGATCATTGACACGAGAAATTCATTAGATGAAAACACATGTACCCATACTAGATCCCCTTTTTAAGAAATAGTAGCCCACACACCACACACTGGTAACCTTGTGTATAATCTTATAGAGGAGTACTAAGGCTCTTGCAACATTAAAACCTATAGAGTAGATGACCAAAATAGTTATAGATGAATTCCAATATATAAAAGGAGAGGAGCAAAAGATGAGAACAATAATATATTCATTCCATTCTCTGCAGCAATGGTTTGTGCCAAAAATATTGAAAGATGATGACCACTTGAAAGACCTCAATGAATGGAAGAGTGAATTTGGCCAGATTGTTCCATAGTGCAACACTTGCATACAAAAGGATGGTGAGTTGAGTCTTGACAGGTTTGACTTAATCATGGATGGAGTAATACCATTGGATGCTAGATATTCTAAGTTTATCATGGATGGAAGGGCGTTACTAGATAGCTGATGGAAGATTCACCTTGAAAATATATTAAAAATTCAAGAATACAAATGGTCACATGGTTATACAGTGTACGAGTGGGAGCATAAGTATTTGGGTCCTCCAAAACAATAGGCCTTGGGTCTATCATAGTTGAAGAACCTCACATTCAGATACACTAATATGGAGATAGGACCTTGAACAAATCTTTAGTGATCATGGGTGCCTTACGTAGATTAATGGAATATGGTGTCATGAGTGTTGCGAACTTCATTAGTTATCTACTTTCTTTGTTTTATGTTTTAAGAAAAAATAATGTTTAGTTTAGATTACACAAAGAGGCATGAATTTTGAAAAGATGCCATATTTTGTAAATGTCTAAAGCTTGTTGCTTCTCTTATAAAAGAGAAACCAAGACCGAATTTGGATATCATCATCATAGGCATTTATAGAAACATATACGATGATACTTATGCTATATCGTAATATCTATTTGAAGTAATTAATGGAAAAGAAGATTTAAACTGGTGCTCAAATTTTGGTTCATAATATTGTGTATGATTGGTTTTTTATGTGTTTATGTTGGAATATAGGGGTATATTATGAATTGGTATCAATTATTTGTTCATAATACTATGTATGATATAATAAGTTGTGGTCTCAAATTGTGGTATTATATTTTTTATGTATTTTATGTGGGAATATAGGGGTATATTATGAATGCAATATTTTAGATATCATTTTATTGAAAAGATTGAACAATTTTCTAATTTTACAGTCTCTTAGTTTTAGTTTTCAATGTCAGTCAGACCTAAGATATCATTTCTTTGTTTGTAATGAGGAAGTTTAGTTCACCTAATCTTAAGATATCTATATGTATTATTAAATCACAAATTTTCATTATTGTTTTCTTCACACAATCATATTCAATGCATGTGGAAGCTAGAAGCTATATTACAAAATCAAGCTATCATATAGGACATCAAAGAAAAGTCTAGAAAAACATATAGGACATACAAGAAATTACATTTTAAATAAACAAAATTAATTTCAACCAAAGTAAGAAAATTAAGAAAAATGAATTACATTCAATAATAAATTAGACCATACATATAGCCAATGTTTAGGTGACAAGGTAACCTCTTAAGGTGATAGGCTAGTTAAGGTGGAAAAAAATCATCATAATCATTTGCATTGCTAATTACATTGCATTGCACATCTTTCAAACTCAAAGAATTACTTCACATTGCATAACTAATAATTGATAGATGAAAAAATTTCAATTACAATATAGTTTTTACAAAGTCAACCTAAGGAGTTATGCAATTACTTCACATTACATAAATAATAACTAGAAGCAGTTGCCAATTGCATTTCATTGTCATGGAATTCCATGAGACCACATTTCTTTGAGACATTTGGGTTGAATTCATAAATAAAAGCCCCAATACCAATTTTGCAACTTTTTGTGTGCTTTAAGGATATGGAATTCTTCCATAAACTAGAAGAAGGTGGTGTTTCACTTTAGCTACCATCGGATAAAGTCACAACATTATTTAATCTTGCTACATTGTTTGAACAACTACATGATATTGAAAAAGAAAATATTTTATATAGGCTAAAATTGTTCAAGTTTCCTGATTATGTGGATGCATATCTACATCTTGCAGCCATGGCATAGGTTTGGAATGAGATCCAACTAAGCCTAGAATTTATTAGCGATGCACTTAAGGTAGATAAAAACTCATCAAATGATTTATGTATGCTTGGAAACATGGAACTAAAAATAGATGATTGTATTAAAGCAAAAGAAATAATTACAGTAGCATGCCAACTTTTCTTGGATGATGAAGCAAAACAAAAAGTTAATGAAAAATGAAGGATTTAGATGGAATGAAGAAATCAAGAGGAAGCACTTTTGCGGATGATGAAACAAGAGGAGAAATTTGTACATGTGAAGGAATTATGGAAGTGTAAGCATAAGGACATGGATGACGATGATGATGAGGTTGGTTAGTCTAAGAAGAAATAAAAGAATGAAAAGAAGAAAAAGAAGAAGGATAAGGACCGCAAGGCTTATGATTTTTAAATGGAGGAACCTGATGTTGCCATGGAAGATGAGGAAAATTATATGAGTGATAAGGCACAAGATGATACAAAAAATTCCCATGATCTTCATGTAGTTGTAGGTCTAGAAGACTCTAATGATGGCAAGACAAATTCTCTAGTTTCAACAAAATCACAAAGGAGACATGCATACTATGATTCTAAAGATGATGAACCATTATAGAAATAAAGTTTGAGAGAAGATGATCCATATGATGATGATGTCTAGGCTTCTTGAGCTTTAACCAAACCTAGCTCCTATTTTCAAGAGAAAATTCCCCAAGGTCCATGGGAAATAAATAATCAACATTTGAGTTTCAACTTGGTTTCATTTTGAAAAGGGGACATTACATTTTACAATATTTTTTTAATACAAAAATAATTTAATCCAGCTATTTGGGACTGTAATATAAAAATAGATGAATTAATCTATTTTCAATTATAAGTTCTTTTAATCTAGAATCTAATAGAAAGATAAAGCATAATACATTGAAGGACACATAAAATGTTCTAAAATAAAGACTAAATAGGTTGCCCATAAAAAAACAAGAAAGAGGAAAAATGAAAAGATAGCATACAAATGATTCATTTGAGGTTTTTGATAAGATCGCATTTAACTATGTCAAATGGATTTTGAAGGGACAAAGCATATTTGATTGACTAAAATTTTGAGGTAGCTTATCCGTCATTGTATCCATCAACTTCTCTTGGTGCATTGTAGAAACAGATTCCAAGAGAAGATGATACATACAATGATGATGGATAAGCTATCTCAAAAATTTTGTCAATCAAATATGCTTTGTCCCTTCCAAATCCATTTGACATATCTAAATGATATCTTATCAAAAACATCAAATGCATCATCTTTATGTTATCTTTTCATTTTTCCCCTTTCTTGTTTTTTATGGGAAACCTATTTTAGTCTTTATTTTAGAACAGTTTTTGTGTTCTTCAATGCATTATGCTTTATCTTTCTATTAGATTCTAGATTAAAAGAACCTATAAGTAAAAATAGATTAATTCATCTATTTTTATTTTATAGTCCCAAATAGGTGGTTTGAATTATTCTATTGTTAAGCAAATCTTTTGCAATGTAATGTCCCCTTTTCAAAATGAAACCAAGTTGAAACTCAAATGCTCAGTGTTAATTTTCCATGGGCCTTGGGGATTTTTCTCTTGGAAATTAGGAGTATAATAATAACTCAAGAAGATCTTAATGTAATAAAAGGGGAAACTTAAATGTTTGCATAGAGACCAAGAAATGTTTATGTTGCAAATGGGGTAGCCATTGTGCTAGCTGAAAGGGGTCAGCTTGGTATTGCAGAGAATTTTTTTGCACAAGTACAAGAAGCTACTATAGGAAACTTTTTATTTAGATGCTTGATGTGTGGTTAAATCTAGCACATGTTTACTTTGCACAAGGAAATTTTTTCCTTGTAGTGAAAATGTTTATGTTGTAAATGGGGCAGCCATTGTAAAGTGTTGGCACAGAGACTAGGAAATGCTTATGTTGTAAATGGGGTAGCCATTGTGCTAGCTGGAAGGGGTTAATTTGATATTGCAAAGGAAATATTTACATAGGTACAAGAAGTTGTTGTAGGAAACATCTTTGTTTAAATTCCTAATGTGTGGGTAAATCTAGCACATGTTTACTTTGCACAAGGATAGTTTGTGCTTGCAGTGAAAATATATCAAAATTATTTGAGGAATTCTATTTTGGTACTGACACCCAAATTTTATTATATTTAGCTTGAACACATTATGAAGTAGAAGAGTGGAAAGAGTGTAAAATAACATTATTAAGAGCAATACATTGTAATTACTATAAGTTTCCAATTAGAAAGCTATAGATTTTGTGTTTAATATAATGAGGGTTTTAAATTACCTTTGAATTCACATTGTAGAGGGTGTCCCCAAATCTAACTTCATTGTAGAATTTAAATAATTTGTATTAAAAACAAAATTCCTTGCCTACCTTTTCCAAATTCTCTAGTTCCTCTCCAAACAATCTTTATCACCCATGCAAGTGTTGTCACTCAAAATGCCTAGTGTAGTTCATGCGCCCAACTATTGTAAGTCAAAACTACGTGCCTCAATGCCAGGATAACTAGCTGCAATAATGTTTGAGCTCTAGAATGAATGAGGTCTACAATGAATGTGAATAAATGTAAATTCATGAATCACGCCAATACATCGCACCAATAATTGGCCAATTTATTTTTATTTTTTTCTAATTTGTATTTGGTGATTAAATATTTAGTCATTTTTATTTTTGTGACTAAATAGTTTTTTAGTCAATGACCAAGCTAATCATTTATTTAATCACTTATAGTTGAGTTTCATAAAATTAATATAATTTAGTCATTTTTAGTTGTTGTGACTAAAAATTTTAGTCACCTAGTCATTTATTTTCCAAATTCTACTAGTGTATGTGAATTCAATTTTATAGAGATTTAACATGTAGGATTGCAAACCATTGTGTGTTCCTATTTTAGTTGGAACAAAGTTATCCATTTTAAATTATCCAAAATCTCCATCAGAGATGAAATACATGAGTAGAGTTCCTTACTAGAGTACAATTGGAAGTTTGATGTATGCTATGGTTTGTACTAGACTAGACATTGCCCAAGTAGTAGGAATTCTTTCTAGATATATGTCTAATCTTGGTAAATTTCATTGGGATGCAGTTAAAAGAGTCTTCAGATATTTGCATGGTACCTCATATTATTCCTTGTGTTATCATAGTAATATGAATGTAGATGATATTTCCCTTGATATTCATGTTTATTTGGATTCAAACTAGATAGGTGATATTGATAGTAGACGATCCACTAGTTCTTATGTGTTTACTTTATTTAGTGGCACAATCTATTGGATGAGTAAGCGACAGGATGTGGTTTCTTTGTCCACTACTAAACTAGAGTATATAGTAGATACTCATGCTTGTAAAGAAGTCATTTGGCTTAAGAGATTGTGTTCAGATATTGGAATAAAACATGGTGCAGTGACAATTTATTGAGATAGTTAGAGTGCGATATGTCTAGCCAAGAACGTGACATTTCATGGTAGGACCAAGCACATTGATGTAAAATATAATTTTGTTTGAGATATGGTCAAATATGGCAAGGTGAAACTAGTTAAGGTAGAGATTTTGATGAATTTTTTTGATTATCCAACTAAGCCTATGAGCATAGAGAAGTTTAGATGGTGTTTGGAGATTATGGGCCTTTTGGCCCCTAGCAATTAAGAGACAATTTTTATTCCCTCCCATTGCTCTTGCAAGGCGTTCAAAAAGTGGGAGATTTTTTGGGAAATAGTGCCTCAATCTTGCAATTGTATAAAGGTTATTGCTGATAGGATATACATATATATATATATATATCCTAGTTGCACTAATAGGTGTAATATACAATTGCATAAAGGGGGGGGAGTGGGATGTGTGTAAACAATTTTTTGTAATTTTTTTTAGGAAACTATTGAAATGGCCAACATACATTAGATAGATGATACATTGTAAATATAGACCATTAATTATTAGGTTTTAGATCTAATGGTGGATATTTTGTTGGCATTCATTTCCCTAGAATGTGATCCTATTTCATGAGGGTGTTGTATTATGACTGCAATAGAGAGACAGTGATGTATTCTAAGATTTTAATAGCAGTCCTATTGTCTCTCGATCTTTAAATGGTGATACTCCAATGAGAGGATTGCTCTACAAGTATATTGTAATCTTTGTGACTTATTGAATAATATATTGTGTGGATTTTGGATTGTGGTTTTTTTATCCCAAATGGGTTTTTCCCATGTAAATCACTACATCATGGTATGCATGATATTTATGTTTAAGTTTTTGTACACTACTAAAGATCTGTAAAGTTTTGCATTATCCTCCTCTCAAGATTAGTGCAGGAAGTTATTCCACTACCTTAGCTTCCTTACATTAAGAAGTCAAATTGATATATCATTCCTTGTTACTATTCTAGAACTTTATTTTTTTTATTTTTTAAAGATGGTTGTCTTGTGCTAAAAGAATTAAGTTCTGGAAGGGATTAAGTTTTGATAAGACTAATTCAACCCCTTTTATTCTCTAGAAGTGTTCAACAATTGGTATTAGAGCCAAGTTCATCTATAAAAGCTATAAGAGAGGGGAGCCAACCATGCCAAGGCCTAGGTCATAGACAGCCAAGAGTGGAAGGCTTCCCTAACTTACCTCACTTTCAAGGGGTGTTTGAAATGAGGGATGAGAATGATGAGGACTATAATGTCCTTCACTCATTTTGGAGACCCAAAATTAGAATTGGGGGTAGGTGAGCCAATTTTTGGATTTGGTACTATACCTTAGGTAGCTCTCTACCTAAGGAAAAAAGTGTGGTTTTGGGATGATAATGCAACACATTGGCATCTCTCAGGTGTGCTAGAATTTGCACAGCCAGAGGACTAAAAATATTGTACAAACCATTAGAAAACAAGTTGATGACCTAGCTAGTGACTTCTAAAGGAGAAAAATAGAATTATGAAGTATGAAAGATATAAACGAATATGATAAAATAGATAAATAAGAGCTAAAGTGATGAAGATAATCTCACCAAGTCGCCAATTCACCAACTAGCTCCAAAAGTACAACCACCTACACATAAGAAAGAGGGGAAATTTATTGGGGTTGTATAGGGGACTGCCTTAGTCAGACCCCCATTTTGGTGTTTCCACCTCCATAGACAACCAAATAGAAACAATAGAGAAATGTATGATAAATAAGTAAAGAAAGAAGGAATGCAAATAAAACTACAAAATATTATGTAGCTACTCAACAAAATCATAAAGGAGAGGAGCGAAATGTTACCACCCCCACCAAGAGCTCACTAGCCAATGATGGAGAAAGAATGATTGAACAATCACCATAGCCTTGAATGTGATGAAGGGAGGTGTTACAAAACCTCACGCCCTTGCTGCAATGGCTTGCCTCACACTTTCTTTACGGAGTTGATAGAGTGTTGTTGCTATAATGGAGTATTAAGAATGCTAGAAGTGCTAAGAAATTATGAAGAAGGATGATGTGAATGCTTGAAGATTGCAAAAAGAGATAATTTGAATGAAGAATGGATGAATTTGAAGGAGAATAGGGAAGAATCTACCATTTATAGGGTTAGTTGGTTGAAGAGGGACATTACAAATCATTCCCAATAGGAAGTGTAATGCCTTTTCCAATTTCAGATGTAGGAATCCATTAGGGATGTAAGTGCATCATGCGAACATCTTCATGTCGTGTGAGCATCCCCAACAAATATTATTCTACCAACACAATAGATAGATTCCAAGTGGAAGGAAACCAACAAGTTGATGTGGAATTTTTCCTTCGTATTTGGTTTTGTAAGGTGAGGATGAATACAAGGGGAATTTGTGTAAGGGGTGCAAATTCACTCGTATACATTTTTCCCCCACTTTAGCAATCACAAATACTGATGAGTGCTTTGGTAAAGTAGATCAAAGATTAAATAGGATTAGAAATTTCTACTTGAATCATTGAGGAAGTGGACACCATTTTGGCAATCTTGAAAGCACAAGGTAGGAAAATGACTCCATAGCCTCACAGAACTATGCAGTTATAGATTGGAAGTATCTTACATGCCCACAGACCTATAAGGAGGTGACCCCCAAGATCTCTTGCATGAAGGAAGCCTTGAGAAGAAAGTTCCTCACTAGCCCACAAACCTATGAGGAAGGTGTCCTCCAAGATCTCTCACATGAAGGAAACCCTGAGAAGAAGCACCCTATAGGCTCACAGACCTATATGGAAGGTGTCCTCCAAGATCTCTCACATGAAGGAAACCTAGATAGAGCACCTTATAGACCCGTTGACCTGCAAGGGAGGGAATCCCAAGATCTCTTGCATGGAGGAAGCTCATAAGAAGCACCCTACAGGCTACCAGACTTGTAGGGAGTTATCCCCAAAGATCTCTCACATGGAGGAAACCCAAGGAAGGGAAACTCCATAGAGTTAGAAAGTGGTTTTACAAGCATGCCTACAAAGCAACATGTTTACCCACAGATAGAACATGTCCAAAAGTGGCCACATAGGCAAGTAAGTGAATAGTCACATAGACCATCGATAGATTGGACAACTTTTAAAGGGGTCCTTTGAGAACCCGACATGAAGAAATGGGTCCACTTAAAGGATGCACTGTTTGAAAGTGTGGAAGAGATTTTCTTTTCTCAAATTGATTTATCATCAATGAATCCTTTCGAAAGATGTTCACTTCATCAAGGAATTCAAAAGGAATAAAATTACTCCTTGCGAGGGGAAGGTTGAAGCTGCTCCCTCCTTGAAGGAAACAGTCTCAAGTTCTTTCTTTGAAAACTCATGATGAAGGAAACATGTTCCATTATGGTTTCAAGTCAAGAATACAATTATTTTAAAAAGTTTGCAAATATTCTCAAGAAAAGATTTGTTGGAAATGAATACATTTTCTAAAAATCAGAGTGTCATAAAAATGGTGTTGTCACACATGAAAGAGAAACTCAAGCAAAGAAGAGAGAAAGATAAGAAAAGAGGAAAAAAGAATAAACAAGATAACAAATAAGAGACACAGGGGTGATCTTGTTGGTGTGTGGTGACTGATCATGCTATATTGTATAGCCCATGGTATACTTTTTTGTGTGATCACCGAAAAAGGGAAAAATCAATGAAAAAAAAAATCTGATTTTGTAGAACCCAAAAATCTGGAAGCTTCTAAGTTGTTAAAAAGGGGTTTGGATGGGTATTACAATATGAAGAAAAATGCAATTATTCACAATATTGTAATAGGTTTTTCACTGGATAACAAAATTATTGGATGGCTGCGGTTTGGTGGATGTAGCCCAGATTGGGTGAACCACGTTAAATTCTCTATGTTATAATTTATTCTGTGTGCATTTTAGTTTCTCTATTTTAATTAAATCTACATTTAATTGTTAGATATCTTCCATCTCTAACCCTAACAAGTGGTATTAGAGCTAGTTTTGTTTTGATTATCATTTGTAGGAAGGTCTCACAGTTGAGTGGGAGTCTCATGATTGAGTGGGAGCAATGACAGACAAGGGAAAGAAGGTTGAGAAGCTTAATGGGCAGAACTATCAGTTATGGAAGATGCAGATGGAAGACTATCTCTATCAGAACGATTTATGGCGGCCATTGGAAGGGAAAACCAAGAAACTCATAGCAATGTCTGATGAGGATTGGGAGATCTTGGATAGAAAGGATCTTGGTAGTATTCATCTATTCCTAGCATAATCGGTGGTGTTCAATATTATAACAACCAAGACAACTCAAGAGTTGATGGAAACCTTGGCGAAGTTATATGAAAAGCCTTCCGCTTCGAATAAGGTATTTCTTATGAAGCGTTTATTTAATATGAAAATGGTAGAAGGTGGGTCAGTTACTAATCATTTAAATGAGTTTAATATGGTCACCAGTCAATTAACTTCTATAAAAGTAAACTTTGATGAAGAAGTTAGGGCTCTTTTGTTTTTGTGTTCTTTTCCTAAAAGCTGGAATAACTTGGTAATGGCTGTTAGCAACTCTATTTCTAGTTTGAATACATTGAAATTTGATGATGTTGTTGGTGTTATTTTGTGCAAGGAAATTCATAGGAAAAGCTCAGGTGGAACATCCACATCAGGTAGTGTTTTGAATGCAGAAAGCAGGGGTAGAACAAAGGAGAGAGGAAACAATTCTGGAAATTGTGAGAAGTCATGAGGAAAATAGAAGGACAAAAGGTCCCAATCTAGAGACAAGAGGGATTGCTGGTACTGTGATAAGCCAGGTCATTTGAAGAAATATTGTTGGTCTCGAAAAAATAAAGATGGAGACAAAAAGGAAGGAAGTAAAGAGGCAAATGTGGTAAGTAATCAATCTGATGAGGATGCTTTGATTCTTTCCCTTGATAATGCTGATGATTCTTGGGTATTAGATTCAGGGGCTTCATTTCATGCTACCCCCCATAGAAGTTATTTTCTTGATTATGTCCAAGGGGATTTTTTGCTGGTTTATTTAGGAGATAACGAACCCTGTCAGATTGTTGGAAAGGGAAGAAACAAGATTAAGTTGTAGAATGGGAATCATTGGCTACTACGTGAGGTAAGGCATGTTCCAAAGTTAAGGAGAAATTTAATTTCAGCAGGGCAACTAGATGATGAAGGTTGTGTTGTTACATTTAGTAATAAAAATTGGAAGGTCACAAAGGGTGCCTTAGTAGTAGAAAAAGGTGTGAAAGTAGGCACCTTATATCTTTGTACAGGACATACTGTTCCTTCTACTTTAATTTTTATAGAAAAGGGTCAATCTTCAGGAACTATTATTGCAGTTCAATAGGTAGAAGATCATACAGTTGTTGTGGACTCTGAATCAGCACTGTGGCATAATAGACTTGGGCATATGAGTGCAAAAGGTATGAAAGTACTTCATTCAAATAATGTTTTACCAGGTCTAAAATGTGTTTAATATGGATTTTGTGAAAGTTGTGTCTATGGAAAACAAAAGAGAGTTAGTTTTCTCAAGGATGGGAAGAAAAGAAAGATGAGAAATTGGAGCTTGTGCATATAGATGTATGGGAACCAGCTCAAGTATCTTCTCTCGGTGGCTCTTTGTATTATGTTACATTCATTGATGATGCAACTAGGAAGGTATGGATTTATTTCCTTAGACATAAATCTAATGTATTTGAAACTTTTAAAACATGGAGAAGCTTGGTTGAGAATGAGATGAGTAAAAAGTTAAAATGTCTCAGATCTGATAATGGTGGTGAGCATTGTAGTAATGAGTTTGAAGATTATTGTTCCACTAATGGTATTCGTAGGTAGAAAATGGTTCCAAGGACTCCACAGGAAAATGGAGTGGCTGAGCGCATGAATAGAACAATAATGGAGCGTGCACGAACTATGAGATTGCATGCTAGGCCGCCTTTAAAAATGTGGGCAGAGACTATAAACACTATTGTTTATTTAATCAACAAGGGTCCTTCTAATCCTTTGGGTTGTGGTATTCCAGAGGAAGCATGGAAAGGTAAGAAGGTGAGTTATTCTTTTCTTAAAACCTTTAGTTGTGAAGCATTTGCACATGTAGATTCTAAAAATAGAACGAAGCTTGATGCAAAATCAAAGAAATGTGTATTTGTTGGATATGGAATTGATGAATTTGGTTATAGGCTTTGGGATTTTGAAAATCAAAAAATTGTGAGAAGCAAGGATGTCATATTCAATGAGAAAGTATTGTACAAAGATTTTTTGCTACAGCATGAGAAGAAAGAAAATGATTATGTAGTGTTGGATGATATTCCAAATGATGATTTTTCAATGGTTCCACATGCTAGGCAACAACAGTAACAACAACTACCACAAACTCCTATTAGACGATCTTCAAGGATAAGTAGACCTCGAGAAAGATTCTCTCCCTCTTTGTATACTATTTTGTTAAATGAAGCTAATGAACCAGAATATTATGATGAAGCTATATAGGTGGATACCAAGGTTTAGTGGGAGCATGGAATGGAAGAAGAAATGGACTCCTTGCTAAAAAATCAGACTTGGGAATTATGCAAGTTGCCTGCAGGTAAAAAGGCTTTACCAAACAAATGGATTTATAGGCTAAAAGAGGAGGACGGAGGTAGGAAAATATTTAAAGCCACATTAGTTGTAAAGGGACTTGCACAGAAAAAGGGTATTGATTTTGATGAGATTTTTTCTCCAATTGTTAAAATGACTTCTATTCGTATTGTTTTAAGTATTGTGGTTGTTGAAGATTTGCATTTAGAATAGCTTGATGTTAAAAAATCCTTTCTCCATGGTGATTTGGAAGATGAAATATATATGGAATAGCCACAAGGATTTGAGGTCAAAGGTAAGGAGAAACTAGCGTGCAGAATGAATAAAAGTTTATATGGCTTGAAGCAAGCACCTCGGCAATGGTATTTGAAATTTGATAGTTTTATGGCTAAGCAGGGCTACAACAGGTGTAATTCTAACCCTTGTGTTTATTTTAGGAGGTTGGATAATGACAACTACATTATTTTATGTTTATATGTTGATGACATGCTTGTAGCTGGGTCTAACATGGATCACATAAGTGAGTTAAAATAACAGTTAGCAAAATATTTTGCTATGAAGGATTTGGGGGCAGCAAAACAAATCCTTGGTATAAAAATTTGTAGAGATAGGAAAAATAGAAAATTGTTTTTATCTCAGGCTAATTATGTTGAAAAGGTGTTGCAGAGATTTCATATGGAGAATGCAAAAGCTGTTAGCACACCTTTACCTAGTCATGTTAAATTGACTAAGGATATGTGTCTGAAGACACAAGAGAAGGAAGAAAAAAGTCCAAAGTACCATATGCTTCAGTTGTAGGTAGTTTAATGTATGCCATGGTATGCACGAGACCGGATATTGCACATTCCATAGGAGTTGTTTGCAGGTATTTGAGTCATCTTGGAGTTGAGAATTGGAATGCGGTAAAATGGATTCTCAGGTATTTGAGAGGTACATCTAATAAGTGTTTATGTTTTGGGGGCTCTAATTCTTATTTAAAAGGCTATGTTGACTCAGATTTGGCAGGGGATATAGATACTAGGTGGAGTACCACAGGTTATGTTTTTACAATTGGTGGGATAGCAGTAAGTTGGATTTCTCGATTGCAAAAGGTGGTTGCTTTATCCACCTCAGAAGTAGAGTATGTTGCTACAACAGAGGCGGCAAAGGAAATGATATGGCTACAACTTTTCATGGATGAGTTGGGAAAACAACAGGCTAGAAATTACTTGTTTATAGACAGCCAAAGTGCTATACATCTTGCAAATAATTTTGCCTTGCATTCTAAAACAAAACACATACTATTGAGATATCATTTCATTCGGTCGGTGTTGGAGGATGGACAGGTCAAGCTAGACAAAATACATACAGATGTCAATCCAGCGGATATGTTTATGAAGGAAGTGACAAGGGAGAAGATGAGTTCCTCTTCAGCTTCAGTTGGCTTTCAAGGTTGAGTTCATGAATAACAAATCAGTAGGGTCCAAGGTACTTATATACCAGTGGGAGCTATAACTACAACAGTGTCGTCTAGGATCAGTCTCCAAGTGGGAGATTGTGATAGTGTGGAGCCTAATCAGTCTCCAAGAGGGAGATTGTTGGTGTGTGTGGCAACTGATCATGTTATACTATATAGCCCATGGTATATTGTACACCTCAGCATGTATCCTCATCAGAATCTGGGGCCAGGCCAAACCTCGGATAGGGGTTTGGGGGTAGCAACCCTCGAGAAAAATTTTCCTCCTACTTTTTCGCATGATCACCGAAAAAGGGAAAAATCAATGAAAAAAAAATGATTTTGTAGAACCCAAAAATCTGGAAGCTTCTAAGCTTGTTAAAAATGGGTTCGGATGGGTATTACAGTATGAAGAAAAACGTGATTATTCACAAGATTGTAATAGGTTTTTCACTGGATAATAAAATTATTGGATGGCTACGATTTGGTGGATGTAGCCCAGATTGGGTGAACCAGATTAAATTCTCTATGTTATAATTTATTTTGTGTGCATTTTAGTTTCTCTATTTTAATTAAATCTACATTTAATTGTTAGATATCTACCATCTCTAACCCTAACAAATCTGATATTTTGGGGTCAAAGCTACTCATATATATATAGATATATGTATGTATAGTAATAGTATATAAAATAAACTTTCATCAACCCCCTACTATATCAGACCATGTGAAGAATGCACAAGAAGACAAAGTAAAAATAAAAAATTAGGTCAACATGGAAGGGAATCCTAAATGCCTCCATCAGTTTGCATTGTCCCCAATTTATTGAAAGTCGATCACAAACATGGAAGAATGATGATACAAATAGAAGAAGGTTTATGACACAAAAACTATTCCTATATCCAAGAACCAATAAGGGTGAAAAGGGTCATCTAGAATCACATACTACAATCACGGGGGAACACATCACAAAACACACACATCTAATCTAAAGATAAAGAAGAGGCCTCCCCCTAACACTGATTGACCAAGAGGTCATCCACTTCCTATTATAGATCATCATAGGGGGGAGGAGGAGCTTCCAACCCTCCTACAATAAGGGCTAAGGAAGAATGCCCCACAAGGTCTCCTCTACTTGGATCTTGTGGAGCTATGGTCAACAATTTCATAAAAAATTGCTAACAAGGCCAAAAATTCATCCAGAGAGTTAAACATGCACTTCAATAGAGTGCCATGTCATACCTCAATGGACGGGGAAGGCTATGTCTAAGATTCACTACTAGGCTCACCAAGTGACTCGGGAGTGGTGATGAACTCAAGGGAAGCCAAGACTGGTTTTGTTACTAAAACAGAACAAGTTAGTGTGGGACCACCTTTCAAAGAAGGTGGGCTCCTCTTATGTCCTCCATTGCTAGAAGGAGCACCCTCCACCTTCTCCTTCACCAAGGGATGTAAACTCCCTACAAACAAGGCAAGAAGTGTAGAGGAAGAGAAAATTATAATAGATGCCACCAAAGTGTTCAACATATCTACAAGTTTTTGGAAATGAGGGATGTTCAAAAGGGACATCAACAAGGCAGTTGCACCAAAGGAGCGATGAACACTTACAAATTTTTGTGGTCAGGTGCATTCATACTCACAACAAAATTTGGAAGTGATACAAATCTTGGTTGAATGGAAGTAGGGGGGAGGAGAGAGGATGTGGCAAGAGGCCCTGAAGGAGGAGCAGTCAACTCCTCTTCATTCTTATGCAAAGCGGCTTGCTCAGCCACAAGAGCCTTTCTTCAACACTTGCATTCACGTACAAGGTAGTTTCTAGGAATCTTTGAGCTAGAGACCAGAGCTTGTCAAGGATTAAAAGGCTCCTACTTAGCAGGAGGAGCAGGTTGAGAAGTAGCGGAGGGAGTTGGCTCTAATGGCTCGAAAGTGGGAATCTTCCCATTTACTACCTTAGGAGTAGAAGTAATAGGAGGCTGTGGAGGCTAAGACATAGAAGATTCCACACAAGTACCTTTCTTCCAATTAGACCAAACGAGACTAGGCTTCGTGGATAGAATAGGAAGCTCAAATGCAGGATGCTTGGGATTTCACCAAGCGTGCACCATAGGATTATCTCACAAATGTGGAATGGAATATGATGGCACCATAGCAGGGCAAGAGGAAGCATTAAGATGAATAGTGGAAGAGGAAGAAGGATGATCTTAGGACCACTTCTCTTTTTCCCTTCTATGTGCCTTGGTGGCATCACTGTTAGCTTTTAAGCAAGCCCTATGTGAAATAGCATAAGGCGATGGAGGGTATCTCACTCTCGGTATTAAGCACCCTCTCTTGTAGTTTTGATAAGTCTAATACAAGAGGTCCTTCATGGGTAGAAGAGGACCAAAGGGCATAGGCCAAGAGTAATCCAAGTTGTAACTATCATGGGAAATCAGTGGTTTATAACTAGTGTCATGAATTACATGCATTAAACCTTCATGGATAAAATTTAAACATTTATGCACAACTAAGGGTATTGCATTCATAGATGCTAACCAAGGGATACCCAGCTTCACTCTAAAGAGTTTAGATCCAAGGATTATGTCAAAAAAAATATTTGCTGATTTAGATCCAACCAAAATCAACAAGACAATACTACCCAAAGGAGGTAAAAAAAATTAATCATGTGTGCGGATGGTGCTCACAGGTGCATCGTACCCATCTTTATGCAAAAATTTGATTAGCATGATCTCCTTAGTTATAATGTTTAATTGAGATATCAAATATATGAGAACACCTGCTATGATGTTTTCATTGATTTGTGTAGGAATGTAGAGAGGAGATGGTTCGCTATTAAAACCCATCAGCATATTGTATGAGGTGAAGGTTATTCCAATACCACTACTCACAGGATGTACAAAGGGGATATGTTGATATAGGAAAGAGGCCATAACATGAAATAAACAACACTCTCATAGGCCCCCCAAAAGGTTGCAAGATAGGACAGTGACCCAATTAAGGTTTCATTGCGCAACACTTTCATAACCTTCCAACTATGCCTACTAGGTGTCACAAGTTGGGTTGTAAGGTGAAGGCCTCACAACACTCACACCTACAACACTCCTAGAATAGTGCTAAATGGAACCAAAATGGTTCATGTTAGGTTCACCAAAAATGTAAGAGAGGGGGACTAACCATGTCAAGGCCCTAGCTCATAGAGAGCCAAGAGCGGAAGGTTGCCCTAACTTACTCACTCTAAAGGGGTGTTTGAAATGAGGCACGAGAAAGATGAGGACTATAATGTCATTTGATCACTCTATAGACCCAAAGTCAAGATTGGGTGTAGGCTAGCCAATTTTTGGATTTGGTTCCGTACCTTAGGTAGCTCTCTACTTGAGGATGAAAGTATGGCTCTAGGATGATAGTGCCATGCGCTAGCATCTCTTAGGTGCCCAAGTATCAGTACAAACCATGAGAAAACAAGTTGACATCCTAGCTAGTGACTTCTAAAGGAGAAAAATAGAATTATGAACTATGAGAGATATAAATATATTTGATAAAATAGATAAATAAGAGCTAAAGTGACGAAGATAATCTCACCAAGTTGCCAATTTGCTAGCTAGCTCTGAAATCTCAACAATCTGCACACAAGAAAGGGGGGAAATTATTTGGGGCTATATAGGGTCCTACCTCAGTCAGACCCCCATTTTGGTGTTTCCACCTCATCAAACAGCCAAATAGAAATAATAGAGAAATTTATGATAAATAAGTAAAGAAAGAAGGAATGCAAATAACACTACAAAACAATATATAGCTACTCAATCAAATTGTACATGAGAGGAGTGAAACATTACCACCTCCACTAAGAGATCACTATGCAATGATGGAGAAAGAAGGCTTGAGAAATCACCATAGCCTTAAATGCAATGAAGGGAGGTGTTGCAAAGCCTTAAGCCCCTGCTGCAATGGCTTTCCTCACACTTGCTTTACAAAGTTAACAACATGTTGTTGTTGCAATGGAGTGTTGGGAATGCTAGAAGTGCTAAGAAATTGTGAAGAAGGATGAAGTGAATGCTTGAAGATTACAAAAAGAGATGAGTTGAATAAAGAATGGATGAATTTGAAGGAGAAAAGGGGAGAATCTACCATTTTTGGGGTCAGTTGGTCAAAGAGGGGTGTTACAAATCATTCCCAATAGGAAGTGTAATGCCTCTACCAACTTTAGACACATGAATCTGTTAGGGACATAAGCGCACTATATGGAAGTTTGTGCATTGTGGGGGCATCCCTGACTAATATTCATCTATTGACACAATAGATAGATGCGAAGTGGAAGGAAATTAGCAAGTTGATGTGGAATTTCACCTTCAGATTTGGTTTTCTAAGGTGAGGATGTGTAAAAGGGGAATTTGTGTAAGGCATGCAAATTCACTCCTATACAAAAGCTTAACAACTTGAGGCAAATATTAGAGATGACACATGATGGTTCATACAAGGGTCCTAGGTTTGATGGGACTAATTAATTCTTCTAGAAAATGACAATGAAAGGACACTTGAACTCTCTTGGGTTTGGGGTGTGGCAATTATTCAAAAGTGGTTATACTATTCCTACCACTCCTCTTACAGATCTAGCTGAAATCAAACTATATGAGTGCAATGTCAAAGCCAAGAATGTTATCTTGTGTGGGTTGGCTAATTCATAAGTTTTGAAGGTGATGAACTATAGTTCTAGCAAAGTGAAGC
The DNA here is from genome assembly GCA_007258455.2 of Sequoia sempervirens. Lineage (NCBI taxonomy): Eukaryota > Viridiplantae > Streptophyta > Pinopsida > Cupressales > Cupressaceae > Sequoia > Sequoia sempervirens. Next base: position 254,932,904 of record VDFB02000015.1, read on the forward strand.
AAGCTACGATGCAGATATTTAAAAGTAAATTTAAGACTCTAAGGATGATATAGGATGAAGACATTACAAGATATATGCTCCAGATACAAGAAGTTGTCTCTAGCATCTTCAGTCTTTGTGGAGAAGTAAAGGAAAATGAAATTATGAAGAAGGTTTTGAGATCTCTCCCAAAATCCTATAGTCACAAAGTGTCTTCTATTGAAAATTCAAAGGACTTGGATTAGTATTCAGTTGATGAAATATTTGTTACTCTTACTACATTTGAGATGAGAGATCTTGATAAAGATGTTCCAAAAAAAGGAAGATATATTCAAATCCAAAAAAAAGATTGAAGATGAAGTTGTTGATCAAAATCATGACCTTGATTAGTTTGAAGAAAACTTTTTTAGAAGATTGAATAAAGGAACTATAAATTACAAAGGTAAGTTACCATTCAAGTGTTTTAATTATGGAATAATATGCCATTTTGCATCTAAATTCCCTTAAAAAGAATCATATGATAGAAATAAAAGAGATAAGGTTAAAAAGGGTCTCTATTTAAAGGAAAGTAGTGGTTGCTCTGAAGATGAGGAGAATGAATCAAATGATGAAACTTTGTTTATGGTTTCAATATTGCTGATAGAAAGTGTACTATTGAGTTGAGATGCAAGGAGTATGACTCCTTAAGTGATGAAGATATGTTTTCCTTTGATCCAGATTTGGAATCTATGGAACTTGAAGGTTGAGAATTCAATTGAGAAAATTGGGGATTAAACTTTGAAGGAAAACTCTATTCAACTATAGAAGACCTAAATCAAGCAAGGGGACTAATTCAAAAATATGAATTCTTTCTTGAAAAACCAAAGGAAGAAAATGAAAAATTGAAAATATAATTGAAAATGGGAAAGAATTTGAAATAAAACTAAAAGAGGTAGAAGGTATGATCTCTAATTTTTTTTTAAATGTTGAAGAAGGTAAGAGATTGAAGATTTCTTTAATGTTAAGCTCAATGAAAAAACTATTGAATGTTTAAATATTGAGGATGAAGTTGTCATTGTGAGGAATACCTTGAAAAGAGAAAAAGAACATAGTGAGAAAGGAGAGAAGCCTGATCCTGATAGCTCCAAATCAAATGAAAAGGGTGAGACAAAAGAGAAAAGAGTCTACATTGAATATTCTAAGAAGAGTTCCTCTAAAGATGTAAAGAATATTCAAAATGACAAGAAAGAAATTGGATCTAATCTTGATCGAAAGAAAAGAGGATTTGCATGTTCTCCATCTACAAAATAGCATACTCCTTCCAAGTTCAATCAACCCTTTCAAGGTTACTATTTTTATTGCAATATTTTTGGGGAGAAGCCTACTAACTATAGAGTTAGACAAAGAAGGAATAATAACATGGGTGGAAGGTCATTCATTCTCAAAGAAACAATACTATATATTTTTTATAGATATTGGTATTCCTACAACAACTATGGTCACAAGGGTGATGAGTGTAGATCTAAGGTGAAGAGGAAAAAATTTGTTCTAGAGCACAATATTGTGTGCTATCAATGCAATAATATGGGAAATAAGGAAAACTACTCTAGAAGTGGGTTTTTTAAGCCACCAATTCAAAAAAAAGTTGAATCCCATAATCAACTAAAGAAGGGAAATGAAAAGGTCTAAAAATAAGACCATGAGAAAGATGATAGTACACTTGTGCACTCTGCACAAGATTCTAAGACAAACTAAGATAGAGCATTATCTCAGGGAGGAGATTTCACTTACATAATACTTCTTCCCCTTAAAAATAAAAAGATACTAAATATTTTAGCATAAAAGAATATTTGAATTAGATCATTCATGTATAGATTTGTGCATAAATGGACCTTCATTGAAAACCTTGGTGAAGGTCTATGGTTTGCAAAGGTTGTTACACTTCTTTTGATTGATTTCATTCCAATTTGGTGTACCACACATAAAGATAAATCCTTAGAAGAATAAGGCATTCATGATGCATTCTCTTTGGTGAATTCAAGGTATTTTGATTTGCTCCTCTCAATAGAAAAGGATTCTATCTTGCAGTCTAGAAGTTAAGTTAATCAAGGTGTGAAGGTATTTTGTCCAATATTTCAATTCTTTATACCTTTTGAAGAGAAATATATTAGCGAGAGTTTCAAATTGTCCTAGTGAAGAGATGTTGAAGGAAGCTTGTTAGAATGTTCTAAAATTCTTCCAGAAGCAAAGTTTTATCTATACAAATATGTGGACATGTCTAATGCATGATATCTTATTCTATGAGAATATTTGGTGTGCTGTAAAGTTCTATTTTTCAAATAATAGTGTGCTACAATATCTATCTATTCTACATAGCATATGTTTGGGTACTTGTGCCAACTAGTGCTTGAACAAATCAATTACATGAGTTGGTGTAGTTGTCAAGTTTTCTCTGCAAGTAGTAGTTTTGTTGAGAAAGTTGTGAAAAGAATCTTTCAATACTTGAAGGGTACTTTAGGTTATGGCCTATGGTAAAAAAATGGATCAAAATTCTCTTTGAGTGCCTATATTGATGCTAATAGGGTAGGTTTTGTTAATGATCAAAGATGTACAAGTGGAAGTGCATTATTTTTGGGAGACAGATTGATCTCATGGTTTAGTAAAAAGTAGGATTTAGTGTCTTTGTCCACCGTAGAAACAAAATATATTGTTGCATCATCTTTTTGTACATAGGTGCTATAAATGAAGTAGACTTTAAAGGATGTAAAGGTTGTGCATGATGAGCCCATTCCTATATCGTGTGACAATACAAGTTCTATTAACATTTCCAATAATTTGGTAATACACTCAAGAACAAAAAACATCTCAATTCAATATAATTTTATAAGAGAGAAGGTTGCAAAATATGAATTCTGAATGGAGTATGTGCCTACCAAGGACAAGATTGTAGACATTTTCACTAAGGAACTTTCAAAGGATATTTTTGAGTATCTATGATAGAAGTTAGGGGTTATTGCCCTTCCTTGTTCAAACTAGATGCATAAATAGTGTATCTGTCCGGGGAGAGAAATTCACGTCATATCCTTTACTTCTTGATTGATGAGTGGTACCTATTAAGGGGATTTTGTAGAAATGGGGAGTCTTGAAGATGTTATGTAGTTTTTTTGCATGTATAACTAATTTAAAATGATGTTTTGTTGGTCAAAAGGGGAGTATGTGTTCTTTTTTCAATAGAAGATCTTTTTCCCTTTATCCCTAAAAGAATTTCTTGCTTCTTTGTGCAAGATTATATGAACCTTTGTCCTTGATTTCAAAGGAGGAGAGAAATCAATGTGTGTTGCCATCAATACCAAAGGGGGAGATTGTTATCACTTGTTGTAATTGATGTCAACTTTGATTTTTGGTTGTCATTGATGTCAACACTTAAGGAGTAAGTTGTTAGTCCTTGGCATTGGTTGTCATTATTATATTTAGTTTGGGCTAACATTGATGTGAAGCTCATGGTTGAATGGAATTCCTTATCAAAGAAGAATTGATGAAGTTCATGGTTGGATTTCATTATTGGAAATACAAGGGCAAACAACTGAGAGGGGGGTGAATCAGTTGTCACAAAAATTCAAAACTTATTCAACTTATTAACCTTATTCATAGATTGGATAATTAACTATGATAAATTGAATCAACACATCAAAAAAACACATAACACTAAGATTTGTTTAACGTGGAAACCCTATTAAGGGTAAAACCATAGTGGAGGTTAGTCCACAAGATTATACCTTGTTAAAAGTATAATGAAAATGAAATATGGGGAATGCACATGCATTCAGGAACATTGCCAAGAGCTCACTACTCAATTACAAAGAGATTCAAATTAAGGCCATCCATATTTTGAACTAAGAAAATAGCATCTACTAATGCCTGATTACAGTTCCAGTTAAGCACATGAACAATTCTTTACTCTTCTTCACTCTTCTTGACTATTCTTCACACCTTTCTCTACCTTCAAATGATATTCATAGATACACACACTTGGCATCCACTGGCATACATTTTCACCCTCTTACTCACTCCAATTCAAATAAACAATCACTCTTATATACCCGCAACAAGAAATTACATCGCTACAAGTTGGACACAAAGAAATAATAAAATGAATATAACTATCGGCCCAAAACATTAAAGATTATCAATGTGAATAAACCAAGGTTAGCCACAACTTAGTGAGGACCCAAATAAACATCTTCAACATGAAAATACTTCAACTAATTACTCCTAGAAGATCCACAACATGCTTCAACACCATGTTGGCCAAGAACAAGAGAAACATGAACACACAAGAGAAAATATCAAATCATGGGCACAATGATCAATGCGGGCATGCAAAAAAGATAGAGCACAATCTAAAAATATTGATAAGAATCATGAATTGCTAGAGAAGCATCCAAAACAACTAAACTGACTAAAATAGCCTCATCCTCAATTAGTAACACTGACTAAAGAAACATAAAAACTATCGGAATTAAAATCTTCATAACTTGATCAAATCTTCACACATATATTTGAAACTTGATGTGGATAAACTAGACGCACTCAGCAAAAAACCCTTTAATCCAGAACCTCTAATCATCAATGTATAGAACATACCCACATATTGAACTTCACTTTACCACTAATAACCTACAACTCATTTCTTTATAATTTTCTCAATATCCTTGATATATACATCTTCAAATGAATTAGTGCTAATAGTGTTGACATCAATGACAACCACATATCAGAAACACAACCACAACATCCAACAATCTCCCCCTTTGGCATTAACAACAGCACATGATGTGAAAAACACCATCAATGCAGCTACCTCTTGACACTTACTCCCCCTTAGGATTTGACTCATTTTCTCCTCGACTCTTTCACATAATTTCTTTTCACAAGGCTCTTCTCCCTATATTGATCACCAATTTTTCACATGACTCTTCTCCCCCTTTGACATCAATGACAAAGATGTCTAAGCTTTGAACCACACACCTAAATTTTTGAACATCTAACTACTCCCCATGAGTAGTAGCCACCACAACATCAATCTGAAGCAAGATATGATTATGAAATGCACAAACTGATGCAATGCATTTCTTTGAATCTTAGTTTTGATTAGGAGGGTTAATCACCCCTAACTTCCCTCTGAGATACTCAAAATTATCCTTAGGAAATGGCTTGGTAAAGATATCTGCAATCTAATCCTTAGTAGGAACATACTCTAATCTAACCTATTTTTCACTTACTTTCTCCCTCAAAAAGTGAAACTTGATAGATATATGCTTTGTTTTTCAATGCAACCTAGATTCTTGGAAATGTTAATAGCACTTGAATTATCATAGAATATAGCAATAGGCTCTTCATATACAACTCTAATATCCTTTAGCATCTACTTCATCCACAAGAATTGAGTAGAATTGTTAGCAGCAACAATGTATTTGGCCTCTACATTAGACAAGGAAATGGAATTTTGCTTCTTGCTTAACCATGAAATTAGCTTCTTACCCAAGAAAAATGCTCCACCACTAGTACTTTGTTTTATTATTCACATCTGTTGTTGAATCGACATCGATAAAGACACTCAAAGTAAGATCACCATCTTTAGGATACCATAGGCCAATATCAACTATTCGCTTGAAGTATCTGAAAATTGTCCTTACAACAGTCACATGAGATTCCTTCAGATTAGCTTGAAATCTTGCAACAATACATACAACATTCATGATATCAAGGCTAGTTTGAGTTAAGTACAACTACCCATGAATCATTGATCTATATATTGTTTGATTTGGTTTTGGAGAGTCATCTTCTATTGTCAACTTGCATCTGGTCACCATGGGTGTACCAACTAGCTTGGAATCTTCAATACCAAACTTCTTCAACAATTCCATCACATAGTTGGACTGAGATATAAAAATCCCTTTATCTGACTAAGTAATTTACAATCCCAAAAAGAATTTCATCTCACCAATCATAGACATCTCAAATTGATTATGCATTTCATTAGAAAACTTAATGCACAAACCATCATCTCCTCCAAAAATTATATCATCCAAAAAGACTTCAACAATCAAATCTTTAGTATGATCAATCTTGAAATACAAATTACTATCACTAGTACCTTTGTTAAATCCAAGGTTCAGCAAATACTTGTCAAATATTGCATACTATGCTCTAGGGGCTTGCTTGAGTCCATACAATGCTTTCCTCAATTGACACACAATATCTTCCTTATCAATCAACTGGAATCAATCAAGTTTCTCAACATAAACTTCTTCCAATTCTCCTTTTAGAAAAGTTCATTTAACATCCATTTGATAAACTTTGTAGTTCTTATGAGTAGCATAGGCAAGAAATAATCTTACAGCTTCAATTCTAGCAATAGGGGAAAAAGTTTCTTCAAAATCAATTCCTTCCATCTGTGAATATCCTTTACATACTATTCTTTCTTTGTTTCTAACCACCTCACCTTGCTCATTCAATTTGTTTCTAAAAACCCATTTAGTTCCAATCACATTCTTATCCTTAGGTCTGGGAACAAGAAACAAGGTATCATTCTTTTCAATCTATTTTAACTCTTCTTTCATTGCTTCAACCCAATGTTGATCTTTACATGCTTCATTCACACTAGTAGGCTCAATTTTTGAAATAAAGCAATACTCTTCTATAATCTTTCTCCTAGTCTAGACACCTTTGTTCTTATCACCTATAATCTGATCTTCTAAATGATTCAATCTTACATACCTCTAAGTCTTCTTAGGATTTTCTTTAACTTCAGGATCTTTTGATCTCTCTTCTGCTCTTTCACCAATTTCTTCTTCTTCATTTACTTGATTAACCAGATTGATTTGCACTTAATTTGTAATTTGAACCTGCTTTCCTTTTTTTGTAGTATCATCATGATCATCAGAGTCATATTCACAGGTTCTAGATGATGCATCTAAGTCTTCATCAACCTTAACATTTACACTTTCAACAATTTTCTTCATTCTTTTATTATAACACTGGTAGGCCTTGCTCTTAGTAGAATAACCTAGAAAGATACCTTCATCACTCCTAGCATCAAACATTACTATGTCTTCATCTCTCTTAATATAACATCTGCTTCCAAATATCTTGAAATATTTAACAATAGGCTTTTGACTAGTCCATAGCTCAAAAGGAGTCTTACCAGTATCACCTTTGATTTGCACCTGATAGAGTATCTACACAACAATACTCACAACTTCTCTCCACTAGATATGAGGGACATTTCCTTCTAGGATCATTGTTCTAGCAGAATCTTCAATTGGTCTATTCTTTCTTTTCACAACTCCATTTTGTTGAGGGGTTAGTGGTTCAGATAATTGTCTCTTTATTCCATGTTCTTCACAAAAATAATTAAATTCATTGCAAGTGAATTCACCACCTCTATCTTATCTCCGACATTTAATCTTCAAACCTGTCTCTGTCTCAACCATAGCTTTAAATATCTTGAACTTTTCCAATGCTTTAGATTTCTCCCTTAAGAAAGTACCCCACACCATTCTAGAATAATCATCAATGAGTAACATGAAATACATGTAACCTTGTAAACTTCTGACCTTAGAGGGACTAGAAAAATTAGTATGCACAAGCTCTAACAATTCATTTGAAAAAAGCTTTTTTCTTTGAAATGAAATCCTATTTTTCTTTCCCAATTGATATTCCTTACACATTGCATTAGTAGGTTTCACCAACTTAGGTAGATCTCTCATAGCCTTAGTAGAACTTATATTGACAATATTATCAAAGTTAACATGACACAATCTCCTATGCCATAACCAATTTTCATCAACTTGAGAAATCAAACAAGTAGCACTTAAGTGAAAGATATTACCTTTTGTCTTTGTACTTGATGTAATTTCATTTCCTCAACTCAATATTTTGCACTTTCCATCCTTTAACTAAAGATTGTAACCCTTATCAACCATTTGACCAACAATCAAAATATTATGTTGCAAGCCTTCCACATACAAGACATCATTAGTATTTACCATCAAGAGAAATTCATCCTCTTCCATGGATCACACCAGTTGTATTATCACAAAATATCACAACATCACCATCATACTTTTCCAAGCTTAAAAACCTACTTTTATCTACTATATGACATGAGCACCACTATCAATTACTGACTCCATCACCCAACAATGCACTAATCATATTCATCCCATAATCCAAGCCCATATCCATTACCTTAGGAAATATTATATTTAAGCACATTTGTTAACTAAACATATTCATTCATTTTCTTGATATTGCTTATACAATTTATACCAAATTCCCTTTTGAATCTATCCCACTCATACTTGCCATTATGGATAGATTTCCAAAGTAGGAAACACATCACCTAAGTCTACTCATCCATATAGGTATACCCACCTAGGTCTGGTAGATCCTGAAGAGAAGAATATTCAATTGCATTAATTGGTCTTGTTCATTAGCCAAAAATGTATCAAGATCTTGGCAACCTCTTTTGGTTTCAAACCAACATTTTTGAGTCCAAACACTAGATATTGACGACCTTGATCCAATAAAAAAAATGAATTTTGATACATACAAAAAAAGTTGTGTTATACACTACCTATGTCTAAATTGTAATTGGTTTGAATTTGAAACTTGATTAAGGAAAAAATATTCAATAAAACACCATGAAACCAATTGGAAGCACTAGATATCATAGTTACAAATCTAAATTTGAAAAAAATATAATTTTATCCTTCATGGAAAAAAATTATGTGTTATACGGTGAGCATCACTCCTTAAAAATGGTGTTTACTAAAAAAAAACAAAATTTTGAAGGAGATGGAAAAATAAGTGCAATTTGATTCCAAAGAAATTGGAAAAAAAAAAATATAGAGTCTACAGACAAAATGTTACAAATCACTAGTTTGTATCATCTTCAAATTCCTCACAGTTTAGCTGTTATAGGTGTCCGAAATTAAAGATTTAGTTAGAAAAAATTAGTTTAGTGTCTAGTTTGGCCAAAAATTGTAAGCCAGTATTCTGGGATCACCCACTATTGCACTCAATAGTGCATACATCAATCTTATACAATGTGCCATATCTAACACCTCTAGTAATCACCATAGCGCCTCTAACCATCTTGCATCCTACATCAAAAAATACTACCTACAGATCACATCTATTAGTTTGCTTATAGATGACAAATTTCGTGCTAATGCAAGGATATGCAACACACCATTAATCCTTTTTATTCTACCATTAGGAAACTTGATTTTAACTTTACCACAGCCAAAAATGTCTAAATGAGAATCATCACCCAAGTACACCTTACCTCCATCAAATTCTTCATATTCAGAAAACCAATCTCTATTAAAGGTCATATGGAAAGATGCACCTAAGTCAATTAATCATGCATCATTACCTTCACAAGTTTCCAAAGTTGCAATCAATATGTTGCCATCTTCCTTCTCGGACTTAGAATCAAAATCAAATTTCTTATTTTTCTTCTTTTCTTCTTTGCATTCCTTACGAACATGTCTAGACTTACTGCAATTCCAGCAAATAACTTTGGACTTTCCATGAGATTTAGATCAGCCCCTAGACTTGGATTTTTCATGCTTCTAATTTTTCTAACCTTTTTCCTTAGGTCTTCCATGAAAATTCAAGGCCTCCTTGGTAGTGATGGATATCATCCTCCTCATCTCTTCAAAAATCAAAGAACCCACTACATCTCTAGTCTTCAAAATAATAGAAGTACTCCCAATAGCCATAACAAGAGAATCCCACAAATAAGGAAAAGAACAAAGAAAGATCTAACATTTCACCTCATCAATTTTGGCACCAATGGATGCCGATTGAGCCACCAACATATTGAATGCTTCTAGGTGGTTTGTGATTCATCCGCCCTCTTTCATTCTTAAGGAATACAATTTCTTCCTCAAGAAAATATTGTTCGCTAAAGATTTTTCCTAATACATTTCACCAAGCTTCTTCCATAGTTTATGTGCAAAGGTCTCCTCATGGACTTTAATTAAAACAGAGTTTTCCAAACACAATTTGATTAGACCCTTAGCTTTATGGTCCATAATATCATATTGAGTAGCATGAGTAGGATCTGTTGGACCTGAAACATTCTCATCAACAACATCCCATAGATCTCGATCTATCAATAGATCCTCCATCTTCAGCTTCCACATTTCAAAATTATTTCTAGAAAATTTATCCACCTCTATTATCCCTGATGAAATTTCCATATAAAAATTCCTACAACAAGATCACAAAGTATCTTTTTCACAAGCTCCCACTCAAATCTGGATTAGTTCAAAAAAACCCAACAACCCACAACTAAAACCAAAGGTGATCAAGCTCTTATACTGCTTGTAAGGAAGCTAAGGTAGAGGAACAACTTTCTACACTGATCTTGAGAGGAGAATAATGAAAAACTTTATAGATATTTAATATTGTACAAAAAATTAAATAAAAATAAACATAAATATCATGCATACCACGACATAGTGATTTACATGGGGAAAACCCTCTCGGGAGAAAAATTCCACTCCAAAAGCTGCCTAATATATTATTCAGTAAATCACAAAGATTTACAATATACCTGCAAAACAAGCTTCTCACAAGAGTATCACCACTCAAAGATGAAGAGACATCACAACTGCTATCAAAATCTCAAAATACATCACCATGTCTCTACCGAAGTCATAATACAATGCCCTCATGAAATTGGATCACATTTTATGGCAAGACAGGCCAACAAAATATCCACCATTAGATCTAAAACCTAATAATTAATGGTCTAGATTTACAATGCATTATTTATCTAACGTATGTCGGCCATTTTAGTAGTTTCCAAGAAAAGTTAAAAAAAATATTTTACATGCATCCCACTCCTCCCCCTTTATGCCATTTTATATTACACCTATCAGTGTAACTAGGATATATATATATAAACATATATTCATATCAACAATAACCTTTATATATTCGCAAGGTTGAGACACATTTTCCCAACACTTAGCAACTTTAGTACTTCTTAAAAAGTAAAAGATATAGCAATTCTACTTCTAACTAGATTAGTAGTAATGAGAAACAAAGAACACACACATGCACAAGGAGAACACCAAATTTACATGGACAACATAATGAGGGAAAAACCATAATGAGAGTTAACACACAATATAAGGCTCACTAGAAAAAAGACTTACGAGAATGATTATTCCCTTGGAGAAAGATATAGATAACTTCTTGAACTAAAGACAACATGACTTCAAGAGCAAGATATAGGGAACTAATGAGATTTACTATCTCAAAGTAGGATACAATATGATTTAGAGAGAATTACAAAGATTTCCAACATAAAACTCAATTGATTGAGGTGTTAAAGAACAATTGATCTTTCCTTTCATAATATTTAATACTATCACTATTGGATATTTAATACAATTTGTACACACACTTCTTTTCACTTGTAGACCTCTCCATCTTATTGCATCTAAAATGATCTTGTATTTATATCCACCACAACACTTCAAGACTTCAATTAGGTCGGCTGGGAAAAAGATAAACAATAAAATAAACTATTCAACCACCAAAACATAATGAGGTCCTATCCAAAATATAGAAAGGACCAAATAAACTCTTAGAACTTATTCCAACATGATCCAAAACAATTTACACATAGGTTCACATCAACCTAAGTTGGCACCAAGGAAATGTGTGGATGAAAATATTGAAGTGCACAACCAGTTAGCCCAAAAACATATTTCCAATTTAATTTACTTGATTCACTCCCAAACAAGATAGGTTAGGACCCAAATATATGATATAAAATCTTCCATCATTGATACCCGCAAGCACATGATGCAAGCAAAGGAACAATCCCTATCATCCAGACATCCAAGAATAGCCCAGAAAGCCAACTCAAGACATAATGTGGCACCAAAGCATCCAATTAGCAATGTGTGGATCACATTGGAATGTTCCTTTAACATCCAACAACACTTCCTTACACTTCTTTCATAATATCATGTTATCAATAGCCACTCAAAATCAAACGTGTACAAGACACTTCATTCAAGAAGTGCATGATGCTTAATCATGAGATATAACATTAACATATCAGTTTCTAGACTAGTTCAACACATGAGATTGGAATTGAGACACTACATAGATGTTGAGGGCATATTCACCAAGTTTCAGGAGCAAAGACATCAATGCGGAGAAATGTGAAGCATTTCCTAGACCAATATAGACAACCAACAACACTACAAACCTTTTGTAATTCATATAAATCTCCTCGCCAACACTAGTGACCTGAAATTATAGGAATGCAACATCCATAGAACACTAACATTGAATACCAAACCACAAGAAAAAATAATCAATAGTGGAGGAATGTGTAGTATTCTCCCAAGCAAACTTCAACGTAGCTTCTTGAACCAAAAATACTTAAGCAGCTTGTGGAGGTGAAAACTTCCTTTCAATAATACATACTTCATCAAGAACATCATGAGATACCATAAGGCATATTTTAGACCTTCAGAAACATCTCTCCACTATCATTCATGCTTCTAATCCTCATCTTAATGTTTCTAGTCCTTATTTGAATATATCATTATGAAATCAACTCTACTAATAGAAATAATATATAATGCAACTTTCTTTGAGATTAACTTCAACAATTATTCTTAGTTTAACTTTAGCAACTCTTATTTGATAAGACATGACATCCAACCATGAGCTTTAGCAATTCTTCTTTCGATAAGGCATGACATCCAACCATGAACTTGAATAATTCTTCTTTGATAAGGCATGACATACAATCATGAGCTTCATCATCAATGTTAGCCAAAACTGAATAAACAATGACAACCAATACCAAGGACTAACAAATTACTACTTAATTTTTGACATTAATGACAACCAACAATCATTTTTGATATCAATGATAACAACTTCCAACAATCTCCTCAAGTGTTAACATCAATTACAACAACTATCAATAGTTAATGCAATAGTAATCTCTCCAACCATTGGTTCTTTTTTCACTACTTAATAAAGCACCTCAGTGTCATTTTTCAAGGAAAATTTGTTGTGACAAGTCTATTAACCAATATTTTTTTAGCTACTTTTCTAGGGAGTGAAAAAACTAGAGCATCTTATTCTCCAAAGAATTGAAAAGTACCTCCACTTGAATGGAGGTTATTGGCTCTATAAAGGTTATATGTATGCAATCATTATTTTCAAACTTTTATCATGGCACTGCTTTTTTCTTAGCCATGGGGAAATTTGTTTGAACCATTAGTATTGGCTCAATATTCATCCTTATCTGAGGGGTCTAGAGAATATTCTACAAAGTTCACTAGTGAGAACTCACAAGATCTCAACAATCATATTTAATAATTTACTATTTATTGTGGAATTCTAGGATTTTGTGAATAATATGTGTTTGTGTGACTATTTCATGAACTCCCCATTGGGCATGTTACATAATTGGATATTGATGTAAGCATAAAGGAAGAAATCAACACCTTGACACACTTATTCAACTATATTTCCTTCTAAATCACTATTCCACTCAAACATTCAAAATAGGAGTTCCAAATTGATTCAAGATCTTCAAAACACCTTAAACATCCTTAATTCAACCAAAAACAAACAAACACAAAGTCTTCCCTTCCAAATTTTATCAATTCATTATGACTGTCCCATTGTGCCACCATGGCACTTACAAGCCTCAACCATTTAAAATTGGTTTTTTCAAGCCTCCAAATGCTGTTTCCATTCTTTGAAAATTTTTACTAGTATTGAATCAACATGAGAAAACATGCTATTCATCCCAAGAACTCACCCTCAATGATTTGATAGACAAATCTTCAATAACTAGTGTTATTCCTTGTAGCCATGCCCTCTAGTACTATCAGAAATAACTTTTATTGCAAGCCACATCTCAAGTTTGTATTTACTATTTTTGAATACCCTTTACTTGGCCGTAAAACATATTAGAATTTTAGTATATGTTTCTTTGGTAAAAGTGTTCAAATATGACTTTCTACGTTGCCAAAATAGGGCTAATTTAGGCCCCCTTACATTAGGGCCTTAGTGGATGTCCAACCTCTACACACAAACTCATTGTTTCAATGCTTCATATAGATGTATTTTGACTTTTTTATGCTCAATAAACCTTTATAGGGTCATTTCCATGCTTATTTACTCAAACCCTAGGTTAGGTTTCCTTCAAAATTCTGTCTCAAACTATCATATACAGATTTACTATCAAAGTTCCAATCTTCTAACCCCTTAGCAATGGCTTATTGTCTTAAAACCTTCAGAATATGATAATATGTGTAACTGAGAGAAAACATACCAAATATGGAGAAATTTCAGTGGTTACAATAGGAGAAAACAATTTTTCAATGTCTCTGATTACCCTAGAACAAGGTTCCAACTGTTTTTAAAAAAAAATCAATATCTTATTCAAAATTCAACCAATCTGCATGAAACCAAAGCCAAAAGGAAGGTGTTTGAGAGTACTATCTAGTTCAAAAACTTAAACACACCTATGATCTTGTACAAATCTGTACAATGCCTAGAAATACAAGATTTCTCAAGAAAATGATTAAAATCTAAGATTGTCTTTAAAATCATTCTTATTCAACCACCCTGAAAGTTACAATGCATTCAAAAGACTTTTAAAAGGAAAAAAAACTGACTTTTAATCTTTTAACTGCTCTCTAACTACCCACCAATGCCTAAGACCCTTCAACTTCCATGATTTGCATTATTTTGCAATTAAAGTTAACATTTGCATATATTGGCATCTTTTTGCATTTTTGATTCAATTAGCCTCCTACTCACCTAGACACATTAGAAATGATTTAAATCACCCTTATCATAAGGTAACACAAAAAATTGAATCAATTTCCACATGGAGGGGTAAATTGCTAGGGTGCTCCTACACCAGATATATATATTATGAATTAGGACAACTTGAAAAAAACAATTTTCAAGATTCAAGCCTACAATCAACATATATACTTTGTTGTCTTAATTTTTCCAAATTTAGAAGAAAGGAGGTGAACCCATGAGGTAGTTTGTGGAGCAATTCAATGAGGTTTTGAATAAGGTTCCTCAATATGATCAACCTAGTGAAAATGATCAACTTTTTTTTTCACTATTTCTTTGTAATTTGAGGTTAGACTTTTCTCGAAGTGAAACAAGGTACAAGTCTATAAGTTGCACAAAAGGAAGATATTGAAATTGAAGGTGATTTAATTTTAGATGGTTTGTTAAAAGAGAAATGCATGAAATATGCATCCTAGAAGTTTTAAATATTAAATTAATAGAGTCATTTTAGATACAAAATAAGAATTATCATGTTGAAAAGGAAGGATGTATGCAACTTAATTTTAGTTCAAAAAGGGAAACATCAATACATCTTACATTTTCTTGTTAGAATATCACATTTTTTGGTGAAAAGGATGTTCCATGTTTTTCAATGTTTGGACACCATGCTTCAAAAATGTTGAAATATATCGTTTACATAGTGAAATCAATTATGATGACTTAGGAATTCCTTATTAATATCAAAGGATCATTCCCTCTAAAGATGTGTACAATAATTTTGTTTCTACTTTAGCAACAACAATTATTGCTAGCGTAAACAACTAGGAAGTAAAAAAAATGAATACTTATTGAAGGTTTGATTAGAACAAATATTGAAGGTCATCTTAGGAAAGAGAAAATATTAATGACTCATTAAATAATCTTTCTATGTCTAGTATGCAACATGAATACAAATATTTCTAATTTATTGAAAAACATAATAAAGAGGGATCACTACAAACTAAGTGTTTAGAAATTCATGAAGATACCAAAGGATAGATTGAAAGTAAAATTCTTGGAAATGGACCATCAACCACCAATACTTTGTAATAATTTATTGAAAAACATAATAAAGAGGGATCACTACAAACTAAGTGTTTAGAAATTCATGAAGATATCAAAGGATAGTTTGAAAGTAAAATTCTTGGAAATGGACCATCAACCACCAATACTTTGTAATGTATTTAATCAAAATACCAAGAAATCAAGTTTCTTGATGAAGGTTATGGAAAATAGAAAGAATAGGTAATATTTCATCCTACTTTTGAATCCTTTCATTTTGAAGATATTATTGTGCAAGATTAAACTCATTTAGTTCAATAATTTTAGTCATTATGTGGAGTACATAATAAGGAAGAATATATTGAAAAAATGGATGAATTAATGGTTGTTTTTTATAAGTTGGTGATGCATACATTACAAGCTAGTGCTTAGATGCTTGGGATAATGTAAATTTAGATGAAATAACTTCCTTTGATAACTCTAAAAGAATTTATTTATCTTGTATCTTACATTAAGGATGTCTAATTTGGGGGTTGATTTCTTCTTACCAAGAGAATCAAATGTAAAATGTTATTATGTTCAATATTATGTAGGGAGATTAAAATAAATAAAGTAATGTTGAGGTGGTTCAACTACCCTAAAAGGTACATAATGTAAACTAGATATTTGTGCATTATTTTATCTAGAGAAATTTTGCATGACATTTTTTTTAGATCTCTCACCATGGCAATGGCAAGCTAGTAGATGGGTATTCAAAATCTTCTCATTCTTTGTACATTATTTTGGACAAGAATTTATTTCTCTCAATTCATCAATGGTTTTGCATAACCACATTTGAGTGGTTTGATGTAGGGTTCCCTACCTTTTACATAGGTTAGGTAGGATTTTTTTTTTGTTCCAGTCTCTATTCTTCTTTTGGTTGGCATCAGTTTCTCTCTAGTCATGCTTTGCTAGTTTCTAACTCTATTTCCCAATGGATTTAAGGATTGGTTGAACCATAGATTCTAGGTTCCTTCTACGTATTTAAGGTTCTTATCCCCAATTAGAGCCAACAATTTCTTATATTTTCTTAGCTATCCTTTAAAATTTGTGGGGAAATTTTCAAAGGCTATAGTACTAAAGCCCATTGAGATAATCTAATTGTGCAAGAAATTCCAACCACCTTGAGAGTCCAACTATTTTCCCAAGTTGAGAGCATTTTCTTACCTATATTGCCACATAAGTTTAGTATTTCTACACTCATTTTTATCTTATCAAATTAGAAAAAATTAAATCTCACAAACCATGTTAGATGGAATAAAATAATTTTGTAGGAGTATTTATGACATCATCAAAGATATTGAGGAAATATTTTCTAGATGAAATACTTCATAGATTAGGATATTTTAAAATATCAAATTAGTAGTGGGAATTTTATAGAACTATTCAAAATTTTATTTCTAGATATCTAGAGTATAACTAAATAATGTGTTATTCTCTAGGAACGTTGCACATCATTCGTAAAATTTTCATGTGAAAACAAAATTTTGGTTAAAAGTTACAAACTTTTAAAAATTCCACTAAGGTCATTAGTAGTAAGTTTCAATGATAATCAAAGATTCCATTATCCTTGAATCCTCCATAAAATAATTTTTTTAATTCCAAAAATAAATTATTTTTTGAAATTTTTGGAGGTTAGAAAACCTCTTTTAGAACCTAACATAGTTATGAGAATCGCTCAAAATATCAACAACACTTTCTTAGAAAAAAAAAGGAAAGAAAAAAATTCTTCATCGAAGCCTAAAGTGTTTGTGGGAAGCACTTAATGGGTTGATTCAATATTCATTTCAAATAAAAGGGAGGTTGAAAAGGGAACTCAAATTTTATTAGCACTTTATAATGGTTCTAAAACTTCTCCCAGGGCCCAAAATGGGTCTCAAAACCCTCCTTTTCATCAACATATGAATAGGTAACATGATTCAACTATTCCAAAATTCTAAGCTTAGAAACATTCAAGTATTGAATGCTAGACCTAACTTGAAGAGGAAGGAAATGATTATAGGATAGACACAAAATGGAATTGTTGAACTTAGAGCTTTTACAACTGTCAAGTGTAAGTATTATAGTTGGAATGTTTCAATGAGTAGGTATGTAAAATTTGAAAATATAGGCTTCAAAGAAAATGCCTCAATCAAATGTGATCTCATTGTTGTCATGGTTTCAGAGCATTCCATGATCATCGACTATATACATAATAGGTTTGATGGAAAGTTTGTAGGAACTTTGAAAATGGAAAATGATATCCCAAGTTTCAAAACCTCCATATGTTGAATTTTTTTATGGGATCAATAGGGTTACTTTGATTAAAAACTATGCACAAAATGGATTTATTGAAATAGATTTATAAGTTTTTTAAGAAAATAAAATTTATAGGCACCAAACGAGAAGCATTGGATTAGGTTATATACGTCCATCAAAGCATGACGAGGGTATTTTTTGTTAACTATTGTAAATGTATATTCCATAGTAAATAATTTTGTGAATAGAATAATAAATAAGGAATAGGAATGATTTAGTAAAATACCTCAAATAAATATAGTCTGACTATGTGTTATGATTGTTAATTTCATTAGTGTTGATGCCAAAATTCCCAAGGTAACATCCCTTTGTGGGAAACTCAATTTATGGGGGACTTATTGTGCTAAACTGAGTGAACTCCAAAATTCTAAAGAAGTTGGCTTCTTTTGTAATGGGGTTTGGAATGGGAAAAGGAAGCAAATATAAAAATAAATGGCCTAACTAAGGTGATGTGCCAAAATTTAGATAAAAGGCATGATAAACCTATCTTTTGAATATGATCTAAGGGCCTGCTCAACAATTTACCATGTCCTAGACTAACAAGAATTAAAGATTGCAATATGAACAGCTTATTTAATGACATAAAATAATTTTCACATCCATTTACTAAAGAGAACAGTCAATAGACATGATCTAAACTAGCAAACTTGCATTCAAATTATACAAGCATGGAAAATAAACCATTCAAACAATAATGGCATAGCATAAAGTTTATCAATAACATAAGAAAACAGAGAGACCAAACAATGGAAAATTCTATGAGTTCTTGCAATAATCTAAACAATAAAAAAGCCTAGTGTCTCTTTAAAATCCTATAATTCTTAAACTAGTGGAACTTAGAACATGTAACGTGTAGTCTACAAACCCCTCTTCAGAAGCAAAGAGCAATATATATAGTTAGCATTCCCATTGCCTAGCGAGCAGCAATTGAAAAGATTCAGAATCTAGAGCAATGATGTCATAGCAATGTTTACCTTGACCATTGCAATAGAAAAGGTTTGGGCCATAGCATTTGGTCATCTCCCATCTAGGTGCATCCCATGTGAATGATAGAAGTGGTTTCATGCAAACAAGTTTCACCACTTAGTATAAGTGGTTAGAACATGTGGAAACATCTCATAGGTCGTGGTTCACTTCATCCTCCCTTCCTTGAAAGCTTGTGCTATGGTGGCACATAGTAGCAAGGTAAAATGTAGACACCACTTGTGGGGTCCATCAAATCTTTATGCAAATGGATCTATGTGGCAGGCATGCGAGGACCGATGAAGAAGTGAAGGGAAGCAATTAAAATAACCTATAGTGAAGACACATGGGAGCATAGCAAGGACTGGTAGAAGAGAAAGGAGAGAATTCCTTTGGAGAGCGCTAAGTGGACAAGTGGTAGAGGCCACAGTGATTATCAAAAAGGGTAAATGATATTCATTGAAGGAAAAGGCTAGTACTTAATCAAAAAGAAAAACCCAAAAGGAGCATGGTGAATTTTGTATTCACAACTTCTAGTGACTATCAAGGGCATTTCAGTTGAGGAATGTGCAACCCAAAATTTTATCTAGTTCAAAGACTAGAGTGCCATCAATTGGTGATAGAATTAGAGCTTGGAAAGGGCTTCCTGCAAGGGTATCCATTCATCTTTAGATGGTCTCGTTACATTGCACAAATTTTCTTTCACTCTGCCTAGGTCGAATGTCTCTTTATAAGGCAACATCTCAAGTAAACTAGCCCCTATCTTGCAATGAAAAATTAGTTGCGCAAGAGGATGAATAATACCTTCAATTTCAGCTATGGTAGGAGGCTGGCTAAAACTATATAAAGCAATTGGGTCTTGCTCTTTTTCTTCAATTTTCTCTACAATTTCCTCAGTGATGTCAATCGACCCATCCTCAAGAAACAGGGACAGTAGGCCCATCTCACTTAGCTAGGAAAAATTTTCCCGCATGCCCTCCATAGTCTGGTTCAAAGTAGTTGCACTAGCCTTAGTTTGCAGGAAGGCCGAGTGGCAATGGAAGAACTTATATCCCATCTTAGAAGCAATATCTTGATGTTTGATCCATGCCTGGCCAGGTCTTCATTAGAGACCATGTATAGCTTACTTAGAAAACTCTTTGCTTCAGGGACCTTCTTTGTGATGAACTATGGGAATTGCTCAATTGTTTCGCGAACCTCTTGGCTCAAGTTTGTTTCCTTCGAGATGAACCAAAACATTGGCTACATTGTTAGACAAAAGGCTTTAACCTTTTCCCAATAAGAAGTTTATGACTACCAATGCAATGGGATGAGGTCAAGCTACATAGGGGGGCTTGGAGAGTGCTCTTTAGAAGGGCAATCTTAGAATCCTTCAAGCCAACATCCTTTGTCAATTCTGCAGTTCTTTTTTTTGCACATGTAAGTTGCTCCTCAAGGTTACTTAGATCTTTATACTAGTTCTCATCTCGGGAGTGGTTTTCCAATTCTATGTCAAGAGAGGACTTTGTCTTTAAGAGCTCTTTTTCTAATTGGGTCTTTTGGCCTTCAAAGTCTGTATGATTCTTTTCTAATTTCTACTCATGTAGAGTGCATTGAGATGTGAATTCATTATCTTTTTGTTGCAAATTTTGTCTCATTAGGGCCAATTGGCTCTAATATTCCTATCTCTTTTCCCACAACTCATTGATCAGTGAGGGGTCAACGAATTGGGACTTATTGAATTCCTCTTTGATTCTACCCTACTCCAACTCTTATGCCCACACTTTCTCAAATAAGCACACAACCTCTACTTCTAGTGATTTCTCCTTTGTTTCCAAGAAACTAACCCTTTCCTTCACAAGCTTTAGTTGCTCCTCTTTTTTCTTCAACTAATGACTAAAGTCAAGGAAATCAGTCAATACCACCCATTGTGTTTCCTCCATGAGTTCTACCTTATCCTATGACCATGTTGCAGCCAGATCAAGCCCCATGGCATACATGTCATAATCGTCTGGCAACATCTCCCCCTATGGTTTTACATGTTTGGGTACATGGTGGCAAAGTTCATCATTTGTTGTGCTTCATTGTAAACTGTATACACTTTAGAATCTGCCCCCTTTTTGTCATCGATCACTTTCCACTTTTGGATCCTAAGGGCCCATGATTTGTTCATATCATCACCCTGCACTATGAACTCACTTGGAAATTGAACTAGCCCACTTGCTCTAGGTACACCAAGAGGAAGAGAAAAAGGGAATATAAGTGTGGTAGGCCCCAACCTTTTCTTTGGTGGGAGATTGATAGTTTTTAGGAAGAAAAAGGGAACCTGCCATAGTTTGATTTGTGAACCAGTGGAAGGGTTCATCAGTTGTTATAGTGATGGGGTAGTCATTATCAAGTCCATTTTTTGGGTATCTTGGGTTAGACCTGAGGTAGCAGTAACAATGGGGATACCAGTGGTGGCTAAGCCCTCAAAAAGAGAGGCAAGGAGAGATTGAGCAATGACGATTAGTGTTAAGGCTCACAGAGGTGTTAAAATAGATGTCCTTGTCTAGGCTAATTGAGAGAAACCTCCTGCAAACACTATAGTAGGGGTAGAGATGGTAGGGACAACACTTGTAGTAATGGGAACTGCAATCATGGAAGAGGATACTAAAGATTGAGAAGTGAGAAATGGAGGAGCCAACACTACCTACTAATTGGAAATTAGTGGTGCTCTTCTTGTTGCTGGTTGCTCACTCACTTCAAAGTCCTGGCTCGCTATGAGCATTTGGCTTGCGGTGGATTCTTGTGATCGTTCTCGCACAATAGCATCAATATGTTGGCATTTAGCAGGAAGGGAATCTTTAATCTCCACAGTTTCTGGCTATTGCGGTTGGGACCCCCTTGTTCCTTTTGAGGCCCAGGTAAGTGTCTATGAAGCTCTTGATACATTTACTCACACATTTGAAGTGACATAGGTGGAATTCCCTGTGGACTTCCTCTTTTGTTGAGCAGAGGATTTCAATGTATTAGCTTCCTCCTCTACTTTCTCTTCTTCCTTATCGAATTCATTGCCTCCACCATTGCTTGAGTCAGAAATAGGATGCTCCTCATCCCACAGCCTATCAAACTCTTCATCATTTGGAATGCTTTCATAAGGTTCATCAAGTTGTTTTGTCTCCTGGCGTTATATCTAGAAGGCTCTGATCTTTTCTATACTCCATTCTTCTTTTCTCAACTTATTGAACATGGCTTTTCCCATTTTGGTGTTCTCATCATAATCCACCTTGGAAAAATAGAACTTATTCCATGGCAGCCTATTGTCCTCCATAGGAATATGAATCAGGTCAACCAACAATTCATCTTCATCATCCAACAAGTTGCAGCTCTTCTCCCAATAAGTTCGAGGACTGTGAGTCACCTTAAGATGCTCATATGGTAGATCATTGAAAGGGTTATAATTTCATTTATCATAGATCATCACCAACCCTAGATGGGCTAGCTTATCCTACAATAGTGGGTGTGTCTACTTCTTTTTCATGGCCACTATTTTGAAACTTTGCAGGCATGTGAAGAATCCCTTCCTCTTGGCCTTTCCACTATAGAAAGTAATATCAATAATGCACGCCTACCGGAACAATCAAGGGCTAGGACTTGATTTGTAACATACATCGAAAGGAAAATGGTTCCTCAGTGAAGCCCCACATCTAGATGAATGTGAAATCTTCTCCAAAAAAACTAGTCACATTGGGGAACAAAGTTCTGCATATACTTTTTCTATGTCAGAGTGAGCTTATTAATACTATCCTCCCCTTGCAAATCTTGCAAAATTGGAGTCAAGAAATAATCTAAAAATGCATAGTAATCAAAAGTGGAAGAGAGGAGAGGATTCGAGATAGAAACTAGTTTTCTTTTGTTCCTTTCGTCAAAAGTAGACAATTTCACCCATTTATCAAGGAAATGTAGGTTCTGATGTAAGAACCTATGAGCAAGATAGGAAGGAAATCCGAACTTCCATTTAGCTTGATAATTTTTAATATGCTCTATCATTTTCTTTGCAAGGTACTTTGAAATATCATACTAGAAATAATTTTTTTTCCTGCAAAACTAGAAACATGGGCCCAATTGAAATGTGTGCACCTCCCTTTTGGTGTCTAGACCAAAAAAATGCCATCATTAAAAAGGCATCTTCCAAGTCTTCTACAAAAGCTTTGTGTTGCACAAAAATTCTTGGTAGCTTCCCTCACTCTACTTCGATATTTTGGGTTTCTTCATTATAAAACTCCACAGCCTTATTCCTAGTGCTTCGTATGTGATCTCCATGTTTGGGAGTGAATGCCTCCATAGGAATCCCTTTGCTCTTATGATCAAAAATACACAACATATTTCAAATGGCTACCAGAGTGATGTTAACTGAAAAATTCCAACCCTCAATGGTGTTGTGCGTGAGTTAAAATAACTAATGGCTGCATCGACCAATTTTGGGAAGTAGTGCACAAATGGGACCATATATTGAGGAAGTCCATTGGACTATACTTTATCTACTGTCAACATTGCCTTTTTGGACACCTTCATTCTTTTATAGGCTGCTTCCCTCAATCCCTTAGGATTCTTTGCAAAAAAGGGATCATGAATATTACCCCAATCTTCTTGAATTAAGCTCTAATCTTTGTAGCTTTTTGGCCTATCAAGCTCTTTTGTGTTTTCCCACCTTGGATTGTTAGGAATACCTAGTGTGGTGTAAGAAATGTTTTCAAAAATATCAACAATTGGTGTTAGTGTAATTAATATTTAATTACACTTGCATAACTTTACTTAGGTAATATTTAATTCCTAGGTTTATTTATTCTCATCATTATCTTGTTGAGCTATCTTGTTGCTCAAGATAAGATTAGGGTTATTCATATTTTCCTTTATAAAGCAAATCATATCTTGTAATTATCATTCTTGAATAATTAATATTTGCACATCTTTTGCAGAGCTCTTGCTTTTTCTATTTTTCTCTTATGTGGAAGGCTTTTCTAGTTTGTATTTTAGATCTTGGTTTCTAACATGGTATCAGAGCCATGATTTACAACTCCCTCTAAGAATTTTGAGAAAATCATTGCAGAGTTTTTTTGGGATTCGTTGAGGCTTTCATGTCTTGAGTTCATTTATGAGGCATTTTGGCTCAGATCGGGCTTCACCATTAGATTCAGAGTGCTGGAAAAATTCAGGATTGGATTTTTTATTGCAGATTTTAGCCATTGCTTGCCAGATCCATGAGGGTTTCAAGTTGGGATATTTTTTGCAAGTTCTAGAGGTAGCTAATTTTTTGGAGCAGTTTGGGAAAAAATGGAGGTCACCATCACGTTTGTAGCGGCCAAAAACCCTAAGAGCACCCTTCGTTTTGTCAATTTTGGTGAAGTTGGTCTGAAAAGAAAAAAATATCTGCGAGGCTGTACGACCTCCCCTGCATGCTTCCTGAGGCTTGAATCTTGAAAAAATTCAAAAAAATGTGTTTTTGGGGATTTGTGCTAGCGCTTGCAGTTAAAAATGAATCTGCCACTAGACGGCCACCGAGCAGCTGCTAGTTTGCCATCACCACCAGCTCCCTCAACCTATACTCCACCAACCCAGCCAAACCCTAAGGGCTTCAGATCCTATAGCTAGGGTCCTATGCCTAGCCCCGAAGACTACAAAATATTCTGGCCAATGCATCAAGAATATTCCAGCGATTCCAAATTCCTAGAGTATGTTTCGGCCATTATTTTACGAATTTGGTACCAAAAAAAAATTTCTAGTAGGGGGTGTTTTTTGCCCCGATGGCCTCCAAGCTATCAAATTTAACCTCATGAAGTGCTAATGTTAGCAGCCATATGACGCTCCAAGCCCCCTCCTAGCCCTGATTTTCCCTAAAGGAGCAGTCTTTTTCTTTTGGTCATAACTTGGGCATATGGTATCAAAATCAAGCAAACAAGATATCACCGGAAAGCTGGTTCTAAGTACTTTCCTGTGGTGTAGTTTATTGTTCATTATTTTTCTATTTAGCTGCTATTTTTTCTATTTGAAGTCCGATGTTTATTTTTTGGCTTCCGAGCTCATAAATTTTTTCCATGATCTCTAATTTTTGTCTTCTTTGTGGCGTTGGAAAGGTATTGAGGAGTTCTACATTACTATCTGTTCACTTTTTTTGTATCTATCCCAAGTTTATCATTATTCTAGATTTTTCCTGATGGGTTTTTTGGAGATTACTTGGATGTTTTGGTAGTTGGAAAGGTGAAACTTGAATATTTGCACTTCATTTGAGTACCACATCATCTTGTTTTTTGTTTATATATGTTTTCATTCTCTCCTTTTACAATCATTGGGTTATTGTAATAAATGAACTGAGATAAAGTTCCATCAAGGAGGTTTCTTCCATAATAATCTAATTAGAGTGTAGTTTTCACTTTGATCTCCATCTTGTTTTGATGGAAACTCACATGGGTTATCTGGTTTCTTAGTTTCTTTTGGCCACATTTTTTCCTCTAGCTTGACACATCAGATTCATTGGTTCACACTTTAGATTGGGAGTTTATGTTTCTTGATCCACATTGGTTCAAATATTTCTTAGTTTGAGGGCCATGTTTTTATGGTTAATGTTCCAGAGTCTTCATGGTACTTGGTCCTATGGAATAGTTTTAGTCACAGTTTGGCATCGGCATCGAGATACACGGTTTCCAGATTATGTCATCATCTCATCTACTATTGCTTCACAGATTCTAGGGTTGTTCCAATTTGTGAGTTTTCTAGTGTTCCATGGCATTGGGTCTGATGTCACATTATTGTGATTCCACATTTGGTTTCTTGTAGACAGAAGTATCTTTCCTTTCTTGTTAGATTGCGGTTCTAGTGTTACTCCACAGTGATATTCTAGTGCTTCTTTGTAGCATTCATCTCATTGTGGGCGGGTTTTGTCCCACTGGGTTTTCCTTCTCTACCTCATTATTGCATTTATACTTGGGTACCTGATCAAGCATTGTTTCTGGGACCCATTCATGCTTTCTTGCATTCATCTTAGCATTTAGGTGCATGCTTTGTTAATCTCCCTAAGTTGCACTTATGGGGGTGTGTTAGTGTAATTAATATTTAATTACACTTGCATAACTATACTTAGGTAATATTTAATTCCTAGGTTTATTTATTCTCATCATTATCTTGTTGAGCTATCTTGTTGCTCAAGATAAGATTAGGGTTATGCATCTTTGCTTTTATAAAGAAAATCATATCTTGTAATTATCATTCCTGAATAATTAATATTTGCACATCTTTTGCAAAGCTCTTGCTTTTTCTATTTTTTTCTTCTATGGAATGTTTTTCTGGTTTACATTTTATATCTTGGTTTCTAACAATTGGTGCCCCTCATATGGCTCTAAATAAGCTTTTTGTTGCCCCTCCCTATAATTCTTGGCTTGAACTTTTTTCCATTTTTATCTTTGTGGGAAGCTTTTGCTAGCTTGAAACTTTCTGCAATTTTATCTCAGCTCTGGATTTGCACTAGAAATGGTTATTGCTCTGGGTAGTATATTTCAAAAGACCATTTAAGTGCTCAAAGACTCTACATGTAATATTTAGCTATTTTTCCTCAAGGTGTTAGACAGGAGTTACCTTTTGCATTTAATTCGGCATGTACCACCAACCTTTGGTGTGTGCGAGATGAATCATTTTCCATTTTCATGTGACAAGAATTCATAATTGTAAGTAGCAATCATATTGTACAGTGCGATTTTCTTGGAACTTGATTTGATGCTTTGCTAATAGCTTAAGCATTTGTATGCATTGGAATTAATATTGCAAAAATAATGATTAAGAAAAAGATGGGATTAGCATTTGAAAAGATAGGAAATCTACCTTGGAATAAGCAAAATACCTAGAGAATGACACCTCAATCCCTATTCATGCATAACATCACTGATTACTATGACTAGCTTAGGATAATTAATTAGCCTTCATTAGTTTTGCACACAACATGTCATACTTAGCAGATGCAACTAGGTGAGAAATTCAAGCGAAGCTCAAGCACAACTTTCAAATTGGTACTCGATTAGCATCACATTTATGGGAAGCATATTACCACACATTTCCTCACTTTTTCTATAAATAAGCATCTAAGCAGTAGCAAAATCACACTTAGAAATTAGAGAAAATCTAGTAGTAGGAAAATGGTTTAGGAGTTTAGTATTGGCAGTGCATGGCATTTTCATAGGGTAGACTTAGGTACTTTGCAGAGATAATTTTAGGCTAGTTGCAAAGTGATTCCTTGTATGATCACCCCAATTAGGTTAGTGTGTCACAAGTCCCAGACTACCTTCTTAGGTAAAATTTCCACTAAGAATTTGAAAAGGATGATGAAGAACAAGCATCCACTAGCTATTATAGCCATGAAATGGGTTCTAGGAAGGGATTGCCTCAAATGTGAGGACAAGTATCAAGTTAACATTGATGTGTGCTTGCACTTTGTTGGCTCTATGCTAGATATTCAAATTCCCAAGCCTCTGATTTTCCGTCTTGTGAAAGAAATATTCCCTAAGTACCTAAATGGCCTTAGAGAGGTAGTAGCAAATTTTGCATTTGGTGGAGGCATACCAACCATGAGCAACCTACGGAGGTTCATAGAAGAGGATGCAGCTATGTCATGGTTGCCATTTTTGAGTGGCTTTTTCCTCAAGTTGCAAGATGAGCACCGCCAGAGGGTCACTCGAGCTTTCCATTTCCTATTTCACATCTACAACGTGGTGTCATTTTATGACATCAGCTGGTATACAACCTTCAGGAACCTTGTGTTCCCTCCACCTCTGGTTGTTGCTCCTGTTAATGATGTTGCTATTGATGATGATGCCCCTATGGATGAAGATGTTGTGGATGTTGTTGTTGATGTGTCCCTTGCTGTTGCCCATGTTGCAGACTAAATACTTCCATGCCTTTATTTTTTTCCTTTTTAAAAAAAAATCATAGCAATTAGCCCTTTTTTGTATACATGCTTGAAAAGGGATTTTTGTAAAATATATGAAAGAAGCAGAATAGAACAATATGCTTTTTAGAAGCACGACTTTAAGCCATTTTGACAATGTAAATATCAAATCATATATATAAGGAAAATGTATTTTTATATAATCATCTCATTGTCTACTTTTGTATTCTGCAACTAGGTCATCCTTTTCCCCTTTAGCATGTATGTATCAATTCTCCATGTGGGTGTTTAATAATTTTTCGTTCTTTTCAGCTA
Source organism: Sequoia sempervirens (assembly GCA_007258455.2). Taxonomy (NCBI): domain Eukaryota; kingdom Viridiplantae; phylum Streptophyta; class Pinopsida; order Cupressales; family Cupressaceae; genus Sequoia; species Sequoia sempervirens. The sequence continues at coordinate 254,961,291 of VDFB02000015.1, forward strand.
TGAGTTTATTTTTCCTCCTTTTCTATAATAGTGGTTTACTTGCTCTTTCCCACCTCGAGCCATAGGATATATAAAAGAGACCAGCCAACAAAACAAATAGGAAAGAAGAGAAAAACATTATAGACATATTTACATTGGTAGGATAAGCAAGCTTAATTAAACAATTTAAGGTCAATTTTGTTGACCAAAATTTCCAATGCTTCTTTTTCCATAGTTTCTAACTCATATGCATTATGTTCTTTGCATTGAATTATCTGGAATGTGCCTTCCCAAAAGCTATCAAAAATTTTGTATTGACCCAGCTTCACAACCCTTTTGTTAAACTTTAGCACTAGATCTCTGTACTTTAGACCTTGGTCGAATGCTTTCTTGTCAAACCACCTTTTAACCACTTGTTGGTGATTAGTCATGGTTGTAAGGGACTTTTCCCTTTTTTCTTGTACTTATAGCAACTCGGCTAACTACACTTCCATTGCATCACTTTGTTCCACCTTGAGGGATTTTAGCAATTGTAGCATTAGAATCTCCATGGAGATAGGCAATAGTGCCTCTTTTCAATATACTAGCTTATATGGAAAAGTCTTGAGGACTTTCTTAGGAGTTATATGGTCTTCCCAGAGCACTGTTCAAAGGTTTTTATGTCACTCCTTTTGGTATTCAAACCCAATTCTTTTGAGGAGTCAAACCAAATTCTTGTTTGTAGACTCGGCTAAGGCGTTCCCCTATAGGTAGTATTTTGATGATGTCTTAAGGAATATACCATGTGTAAGTGATAATTGACTTACCTTAGAGCCTAGGAAAGCTTTAGCATTATCAGAAATGATAGTTTTGGGTGAGCCAAATCTCGTCACCGGTTCCTCTAGGAAATCCACTATCTCTGCCTCTGTTGCATTTTTAAGTGGCATGGCTTTGGTCCACCTAGTAAAGTAGTCAATGGCTGTCAAGATCCATTTATGTCCTACACTAGAGCCTAGGTTGATCATTCTAATGAATTCCAACCCAATTACGCAAATGGCTCATCAACCACTATGAGATTGAGGGGCATTATAGAATTCTTTCTTTTTCCTACAAAGAACTGGCATTCCTTGCAAGTTTTCACCAAGGAGTAGGAATCATTTAATAGCGTTGGCTAAAAGTATCCTATGCACATGATTTTGATGGTGGTTTTCTTTGTGGAGAAATGTCCACTAGCGGAACTATTGTGGTAAGTGTCAAGAATCCTTTTTGCTTGCAATGTGGTAACACACTGCAATAGAACACCGTTAAATTTTTTTTGAACAGGATCCCTTCAATGAGTGCATATATGTTGTTTTGTAGTTGGTAGAATCTCTTCTTCTAGGAAGGAAGGCCTAATGGATACTTTTCTATGTGCATAAATCTTACTTTATCTGCAAGCCAACAACCTTTGGACTCTAACTCGTTTATTAGGACTAGCTTTAGCTGCTATTCTTCGGTGGCCATTTCTTTATCATGTGCAAGATATTCGCATAGTTCCCTTTCTTGAACAATATTTGTAGGTTTAACTTCAATGTCATATTCGAGGATCTTGGTGATCCAATTGGGTCTTTTCTCAATAATTTTTCCTTCCATGATGTATTCACGCATGCTAGAATGCGCAACATAGACAATTACCTTATGGCAAGATATTAAGTGTCAGAACTTCTTGAGCCCCTTAACTATTGTAAATGCTTTCCTCTCTACAAATTTTTAGTTTTTTTCATATTCCTTCAAGGTCCAGGAGTGAAATGCTATTAGATGTTCTCCCTTTCCCTCATCATCTTTCTGAGTCAAGATATTAGAAATGTTGGACTTGCTACTGAATACTTACATTATGAATTCCTTTGATAAGTCTAGATTAACCAGAACAGGAGCAGAGGAAATAACATCCTTGAATATTTCAAAGGCTTCTCTGGCTTCTTTTGTCCTATTAAAAATTTGATCATTTTCCAGCATCAGGGTGATTGGCCTAATTATTCCTGCAAAATTAGAAATCAATTTGCTAACAAAATTTACCTTTCCCAAGAAGGACTAGATGCCTTTCTTGTTGACCAAAAGGGGAAACTCTTTGATTTCTTTCACCCACTTAGGATCAATTGAAATTCACTTTTTGGACACTATGTTCCCTAATAGATTTCCTTGCAGTACTCTAAAGATGTATTCTTTTGGGTTCAAAGGTATCTCAAACTCTTGACATTTCTTGAACACCATCTCAAGGTGATCAAAATGATCATACTTGGACTTACAGAACACCATCAAATCATCCAAATAGATTAGGATAATCTTTTTGATTATTTTTCTAAAAGTGATATCCATTTCACACTGGAAATTGGCTCCTACATTGGAGAGACCGAACAACATCTTAGTGTATGCAAACATTCCCCACTTCATAGTGAATGTTGTGTTATGTTGATCATCCTCTTTGACCTAGATTTGATTGTAACCAGAGAAGTCGTCTAACAAGGAAAACATCTTTGATCATGCCACCATTTGTAGGATTGACTCCATCGGAGGTAGCAGGTAATGGTCATTTAGGGATGCTCTGTTTAGGTCCCAAAAGTCCACACATAGATAAATATCTCAATTCTTATTTTGGATCAGGACCAAATTGGATACTCACATGTGCTTGATTTAGAAAACAATCCATGACTGGATTAGCTTTGTTAATTCCTAGGCCATTAGCACTTCAATCTTAGGATTCACTGGCCTCTATTTTTATGGATCAATTTTGTGCATTCCACCAACTCTATTATATGTTGGATGATGTCAAGATCATATCCTCTAAGGTCATTGTATGTCCAGGCGACCACTCCATATTTTTTACAAATTTTGATAAGCCTTTCTTTATCATGATGTGGGACATCCTTCTCAACTTTGAACTTTCTTCCATCTCCAACCTAGAGATTTGCATAGTCACCTTTGTGTGCTACAAACTTCCATTTTTTATTTCTTGCATCATCACAATTGAAAATATTCTTGAGAGTGACCAATCCCTTCATAATTTTGTTAGATTTCAGTTGAATGATTTGTCTTTCATAATCCTTAGCAATCTTTGGTTGGATTTCATTAGCAAATTTTCTTGACTGTTGGATGAACGAGGCAATGTGTTCATCACTGTCAAACACTTGCCAGCTTTGGTCATTATCTAGAATGGCTAGTCGAACTACCACTCATACAGAGTGTTTTTTGTGAAGGAGGTCAATAGCAGGATCAAATTGGGATCCAATTGATGTCATGCAATCTGCATCTATATTCTATTTTGAGGGCACTGTTTGTATGTTGAAGGCTTCAAAAGCCTCAATCAAGTCCCAAAATTAGTGTTTATAGGATCGCATGCAGAAATTCTTGGCCATAGAAATTCCTTGAACTTTATTGACTACTAGCTCAGAATCTCTGAACACCATTAATTGCTTAATGCCTATTCATTCCACAATGTTGATACCTTGCACAAGTCCTTTGAATTTAGCTTCAATGTTCGAGCAAGTGAACTATATGTAGAAAAACCTCAGTTTATTTTCATTCTATGGGGACTTTAAACATATCCTGGCTCTTGTGCCATTTTTTCATCTTGCTCCATCAAATTGCAGCATCCATAAATCTGAGGCTTGACTGCTCTTTGGTTTTTTAATGAGCTTAAGGAGCACTAGATCTTCATCATAGATGACATAGGTTCCCAACCCAGTGGCATGGTAGTTTCTGAAAGGATTAGTATCCATATGCTCACTCAATAGAACATCTTCTTGATTGGTCTGATCTCCAGTCACCTTTTCATCTTCCAATAGCTCAACACAATATATTTCTTGCTTAGTGATAGAAGTATGAGCGGCCTCAAAGTTGATCATGGCTTCATTGGACATGTGCTCTAAATGTAGAGCTTTAGATTCTATCTTCATTTTCACATCTCACTTGGTCCTAAGGATCATGTTCGTCTAGTCCAGGGACAAGTATCCACCCACCTTCAAAGTAAATTCTTGGGATAGACAAAGGCCACACATGGGGGGAACATCTATGATTATAGTATCTTGTGATACCATGATACTAGGGTAGGAAAATAGAGTCAAAGGAAGATCCTTGATGAGACCAATAGTCTTGACTCTATTTCCATCAAGCTGCATCACTCCCTTTTTTAAAGGTTCATAACTGAGCCCTAAAGCTTTAGCTATCTATTTCAGCATAACTATGGTGCTAGCACCAGAGTCAAACATAGCATTATGTAATAAATTCTCTCCCACAATAAGCATTAGGAAGAAGGGTTTGGGTTTTAGGTTATCTCTTACCTTAGTGAGGGCTTCCACTATGCTTTTTGTGAGAGCTTTGGCCAGAGGTAATTGGCCAACAACCTTTCCTTTGAGAAATTGCTCCTTTGGTTCAATTATTGGATCCTCCTAGATTGTGTTTTGTAGTAATGTCTCATGCTCTAGGATATCTAATATATCCCAAAGAGACACATTAGCAGATGATTTCTTCAATTGTTCCACCACATTGAAGGGTGGTGGATTTAGAGATTTCTGCTCTTTTTCTCTTGTTATGATGATTTCCCTTTGTGGCTGACATTGTGGCATCACTATGGAGGCAATAGGTGTTTGGTCGAGAGTACTCTTAGGTTTTAGACTGATTATTTGTGGGACAATTGGTTCACTCGTGAATATCCTCTTTGAGCGGGTATTGTAATTGGACTATACTTGTGATGTTCTAGATGTGGATGCATCATTGTAAAACACTACTTCTTCCTCTTTCATCCATGATAAGAGTGTGTGATTAGGAGTGATGCCTGCTTCTTTTTCTTGTGACATCCCTTGCATTTGTGTGGTGAGCACCACATTGTCCATTTACAAAGAAGCATACACATAGCTTTTGGGATCCGACGTTGCACCCTGGTTGCACTATTCTACCACCTTTTGTTGTAATTTATTATGTGGAAAATTTAAAGGCATGTTTGAATCACCACAAGGGAAGCACCAGGGGTTGGTGTCATCACCTAAATTTTTTTCCCCACAGTCAACTCTCTGATTGAGCTTAGGTTGGCGCTTTACAACAGAGTGGGTACCAACACTATCTGATTCATTGTTTGTGCCTACATAATTGTGTGGGTTCCTCCTTGGAACTTGTTTTGTTGGTAAGAGGACCTTCCACCTTGATAATATTGGTAGGTTGGCTTTGGAGGTACAGCTTGGTTACACTTGATAACAGTTATCTCATTGGCCATATGTCACAACATTTCCTTGACATCACTCATATCCTCCATGGGAGAACCAAATGTAGAAGCAACATTCTGCAGTGCACTTGGATATGTGTCCATGGATTGAGGAGGATCCAATGCACTAGTAGAAGGCATCTCCTTAGCGGGGACTAATATTACTAGAAATATAGGAATGATGGGCCGAGGTTGCAACTTTCTGACGTCTATCAAATTGTTCTCCACCTTGACAAAAACACTATATGTGCCCGGTAGTGTAGTTCCACCAAGAGACTAGATCATCATAGAAATGTTAGGGTTGATAGACTTCAAATAGAACATAAATGCTAGATCAAGTGGAAGGTGGATATCAACTTGAATTCTCTACTAGCTTGTATGGAATCAGGCATTGAATTTAGCCATGGCTTTATGCGGGGGCTACTTTATAATCGACAATTGATAACATAGCAAAGATTGGTCTCCTTCATTTGAGAATCTCTAGTAAAAAGGATCTTTGAGCTTGTCCTAGGTACTGGTAGTGTTTGCTTACAGTGTGTGATACCAATCCAGTGCCTTGCCTCGAAAAGAGGTAGCAAGCTACCTTAGTGCTATATTTTGGTATGTAACACCATGTACCAGACATACATCTGCAACATCTTGCAAATGTTTAGAGGGTGTTCTTAAGCCATCTCTGGTGAATTTAGATATAGCAGCCCAAATGACAGGTGCTACTAGTACAACAAGAGGACTTTTGGCATCCCATGCCACATAATTTCTATTAGAAGCAGGAAACATGGTGAGTGGAAAGGGTGGAGGAAGCAGAATGTTCACTAATTAGGTCACAGGTTGTACTATTCCTAATGGTTGTACTAATAAGCCAGGATTATTTGTTGTTTGGGACCTAATAACAAGCTGATGGCTCATACACCCTTCTAAAAATTGAATTCATTTAAGTGCAATTCCACTGAGCGTGCCAAGAAAAAGAAAAACTGTTGATGCCAAAAATTGGCAAGGTAACAGCCCTTTGTTGGAAACTAAGTTTATGGGGGACTTATTACACTAAGGTGAGTGACCTCAAAATTTTTAAAGAAGTTAGCTTCTTCTATAATTGGGGTTTGGAATGAGAAAAGGAAGTAGATATAAAAATAAATGACCTAACTAAGGCGATGCACCAAAATTTAGATAAAAAACATGATAAATCTATCTTTTGAATATGATCTAAGGGCCCACTCAGCAATTTACCATGTCCTAAACTAACAGGAATTAAAGATTATAGCATGAACAAATTATTGAATGACATAAAATAATTTTCACATCCATTTCCTAAAGAGAAGAGTTAAAAGACATGATCTAAACTAGAAAACTTGCATTCAAATTATAGAAGTATGGAAAATAAACCATTCAAACAATAATGACATAGTATCAAGTTTATCAATAGCATAAGAAAATAGAGAGGCCAAACAATGGCATAGTTTGTGAGTTCTTGCAATAATCTAAGCAATAAAAATGTATGGTGTCACTCTAAAATCTTGTAATTCTTAAACTAGTGGAACTCATAACATGTAACATGTAGTCTGTGAACCCCTCTTCAGAAGTAAAGAGTAGTATATATAGTTAGCATCTCCACCACTTAGCAAGCAGCAATTGAAAATATTCAAAATCAGAAGCAATGATGTCACAACAGAAAAGGTTCGGGCCATAGTATTTGGTCACCTCCCATCTTGGTGCATCCCCTATGAATGATAGCAGTGGTCCCATGCAAACAAGTGTCATCACTTAGTATAAGCGGTTAGAACATGCGGTAGCATCTCATAGGCCATGGTTCACTTCACCCTCCCTTTGTTGAAATCTTGTGCTATGGTAACACATAGTAGCAAGTTTCATTATAGACACAACTTGTGGGGTCCACCAAATCTTTATGTGAATGGGAGCTACGTGTTAGGCATGTGGGGACCAATGATGAAATGAAGGGAAACAATTAAAATAACCTACAGTGAAGACACATGGGAGCATAGCAATGGCCAATAGAAGAGAAAGGAGAGAATTCCTTCGAAGAGCACTGAGTGGACAAGTGGTAGAGGCCATAGTGATTATCAAAAATGGTTGATGATATTCATTGAAGGAAAAGGTTGGTACTTAATCAAAAAGAAAAACCCGAAGGGAGCATGGTGAATTTCGTATTCACAATTAGAATGATGATAGGTTCATTATGATTGTTATAACTTCATTAGGATAGTCATAGGTTCAATAGGACTATCATAGGTTCATTATTATTTTCATAAATTCATTAGGAAATTCATAGGTCCTTTAAGATTCTCATAGGTTTATTAGGATTGTCATAACTTTATTAGGATAGTCATAGGTTCATTAGGACTATCATAACTTCATTAGAATAGTCATAGGTTCATCAAGACTATTATAGGTTCATTAGAATTTTCATAAATTCATTAGGAAAGTCGTAGGTTCCTTAGGATGATCATAAGTTCATTAGGACTATCATAATTTCATTTGTAAGGTCGTAGGTTCATTAGGACAGTCATAACTTCATTAGGATATTAGGACTAGCATTACTTCATTAGGAAAATCATAGGTTCTTTAAGATAGCCATAGGTTCATTAGGACTATCATAACTTCATTATGATAGTTATAGGTTAATCACAACTATCATAACTTCATTAGGATAGTTATAGGTTCATCATGACTATCATAACTTCATTAGTACAATAATAGGTTCATTAAGACTATCAAAATTTCATTAGGATAGTTATAGGTTCATTATGACTATCATAACTTCATTAGGCCAATCATAGGTTCCTTAGGATGGTCATAGATTCATTAGTACTATCATTACATCGTTAGGATGGTCATAGGCTTGTTATTACTATCATAACTTCATTAGGATGGTCATAGGTTCATTAGAAAAATTATAGGTTCCTTAGGATAGTCATAAGTTCATTAGGAATACAATAACTTTATTAGTACAATCATAAGTTCATTAGGAATTTCATAACTTCATTAAGACAAGCATAGGTTCCTTAGGATAATCATAGGTTCATTAGGACTATCATAACTTCATTAGTATGTTAATAGGTTCATTAGGATTGTCATAACTTCATTACAATAGTCATAGGTTCCTTAGGATTGTCATGGGCTCATTGGGACTATCCTAACTTCATTGGAACATCATATTCCCATTAGGACTGATATAATTTCATGAGGATTTTCATAGGTCCCTTAAGATATTCATAGGTTCATTAGGACTACCATAACTTCATTAGGATGGTTATAGGCTCATCAAGACTATCATAACTTCATTAGGAAAATTGTAGGTTCATTAGGATTATCTTAACTTCATTAGGAGGGTCATAGGTTCATTAGAAATTTAATAACTTCATTAGGATAGTCATAGGTTCATTACAACAATCATGTGTTCATTAGGACTGCCATACCTTCATATCATGATATTTTAGGTTCCTTGTACTATCTTATAGCATCATGTAATGGCATAGGTACATGATTCCTACATTGTTGTGAAATTTTGGGAAAAATGTGTAAAATAAATTGGAGCTCTAGAAGAGGGTATGGACATGGGCATCAAAGCATAATTAAAAATGGTTTTTTTTAGATTTTTTAATTGCAAGTGTCACTTCTAATCACTATAACCTTCACAAAAACTTATACCAATTCAATATAGAATAATTTGTGTATAAATTCTCTTGAATTATTTTAAATTGCGATTAATTTCTTTGTAGCTTATATTGTGTGAATAAGATTTCAAGTTCCTTGAGAAATATGTTCGAAAATTATTTGTTGAAAAATCTTTAGAATTTTTAAAAAAAATGTAAACCAACATCATGCACTCAAATTCTAAATAAACATATTGTACACATATATTGTAAAAATGTATCTAAAGTATGAAGTATAGACAAGGCATGTGAAATTTTGTGGAAAATTCCTTGAAGAAATGTGGCACCAAATTCTTTTGTCTTAAAACCTTATTTTCCATATGATATTGGTTAGGATTGATAAAGAATTGATATGTGTTCCTTTGATGGCTTCAAATCTTAACACCTATCACCTTTCTGCACTTTTGTAGCCTTATACAAACCTTTATAAAATATATCACAAAATGGTGGAAAGGCAATAAAGCAATGACATGTGGTGTTCCTTGCATGGTTCTAACAAAATATTGTCATAAATATGCCACGTGTATTTATTCTATGCTTTCGTAAAGCGATTGTGGGTTCGCCTTAAGAGGCTTCACAGAATGGAGAAATGCCTTAAATCTTACCACGTGGAAATGGTAGTGGTGGGGCCTTTCATAGAATCCCACGACATTTATCAAAGCTCAACATGTCATGCATCATCATTCCCATGACCTAATTTTTCTTTAATATAAAACTCTCTACAAAATAGTGAAATCCAATAAAATATTGTCATCTATCAGTATTTGATTTGTTTTACAGGTATTTTCACTTAATGAAATATTCTTGAGGGGAATAGGTGCAAACTTAAAAGGAACTAATATGCAAGTGCTTTAAGAACAACTTCAAGAAACTATGAAATAGAAGGGGAAATTTTAGTAAAGATGTGGACATAAGACTTAGGCCTTTTTGAATTATTTAGCTCATGGTTTCAAGTGGTAATCTTAGGTACAAGGGGCTAGTGAAAAAATAGATGGAAGACACAAAGTGATAACTAAAGGAACCAATGGCAGGTAATAATAGGTCAACATGTAAACATAAAAAAAGTGCAAGAATGCATTCAGACCTAGGGTTTTAGGGATTTATACCTAGAACAAAATATTGAAGCAACATTTAGACCAAACCCTAATCAAGGAAAACCTTCTTCTAAAGCTTACAAAAAGGGGAAAAATCAAGATTCAAGGAAACTTCAACAAAATTATTATTAGACCAATCATAAGATCATTAACACATAATCTTGGATTACTCTTACCCTTGTTGGTGGTTGTTAGATGAGAAAAAGCTATAGGAATCATAGCAAAACAAGAACAAGAATAGGCTCAAGTAAAGCAAGTGCAACCGCCAATGGCTGCCAAAAATTTAATAGCAGGGAATAGCAAAAACTCGCTCATTCCTCCAATCCCTTTAGCTATGTGGGGTTCAATTCATACCAATGCTTTAAAAGCACTCTCTAAGTTCATGGGAGAGTATTGTAAGACACTAAAAAAACATTTGCAAGATGTCACCAATGCGTGCATGGTACATCATGTGGTAGAGAAAACATGGTGTTAAGGCTAATGCTTGCTTCTTTTAAGGGGAAATCCCTAGACTAGTATACATCCTTTCCCTCTAATTCAATTGGTACTTGGGATCAACTTGAAGATATATTCTTCAACTAGTTTATAGAAAAAAGTGGCTGGTCTTCCTCACTCTAACAATTAATGACCATCAAAAGAGCTCCCCAAGAGGCTATCATAGATTTTAATGCCAAGTTTCACGAAACCTGGAAAAGGATCCCCATGAAAGCTAGACCCCTAGCAGGTATGGCTATTGATTTCTACTTGAAGGTATTTAATTTTGACATAGCTTTGATGATCTAGTCATTAGAAGCTCAGACCCTTCTAGATACAAATGACTTGGCTATTAGAGTTGAGAATATCCTTATAGATTCTAGAAAGCTCCCTTCCTAGCTGTTTATGCCTACATTCCATAAAATACCACCTTTGTCCCCAAAATATTTCCCCAGTACCTTTTTTGCATCCCATTCAATGTATGTATATCCTAATGTACAAACTAATGCAACTGCTTCTACCTCCATGGCCACAGAAGTGAGTGATATGAAAAATATTTTGCAAACAATCTCTAATGAAATAATTAACCTTAAGAGGTAGTAAGTTGTACCTCCTAAGCCCCCTTACCATAATTTTCAAGGAAATAAGCCTCCCTTCTAGCATAATCAATACCAAGGAAGGGTGTGAGTGAATAATCAAGCTCCACCTTTGAATTAGATAGTCCCTATCCAAACTCCACTACAAGCCATACCACCTAATCATAATAGAGACATAATGGTGGGTCAAAACAATTTGTTAGATGCCACTAATTCTTGGTGATTCTCATCTAATGACACACACATGCCCCAAAACTACCCTATAAGTAATCTTCAACATGACCATAGAACAATGAAACCAAGGAATCATGACTAATACAAGTGCATATGCCTATCAATCTCCTGAAGTGGAAAATGTTATCCTAATGGCTCAAGTTCAAGGCATATCCCTTGAAAACAAAGGTGAAATTACTTTAGACTAGGCACTATTCTCTTAGATGGAGGGAGAAGATGTAGTATTCTCCAATGAGGCATCAACATTAAAGACCCCTAAGGTGTAGTCAAATTATTATACCTAGTCCAAAAGGATATTAACTAGAGAGTAGATACAATTGATGTTGTAACCTAAGCCCATCCCTAAGAAAAAATTGGAACCACTGGTAGGAGCTCTGGCATTCCAAAAGTAGAGCAAAAAAATATTGAGTAAAAAAAAGAGCTAAAGATCCAAACATCTGGACCACTCAATGTGGTTGAGAAATTGAAGAAGGTCCCAACCCATGTCTCCTTAAGGTATATTTTGGCTATCTCGAAGTAGAATTTTTTGTTGCTACAGGCTTTGGAAGGTGATAAAAATCTAGTACAAGCTGATGTAGTCCCAGAATGAATAAGGTGAAATGAAAAAAGTCACGATCCCTAGGAGCCACGACATTCACAAACACAAAAGAAAAGGTTGTGAAGGAAGAGGTAAATAAACCAAAAACCACTCCATTCTTTTTAACTCTCATTATAAGGGATAAGTTTCTACATAATTCTATGATTAGTTTTGGTGTGAAAACCATCGTTTTGCCTAAATTAATTTCAAATTCATTGAAACTATAATATGAGCCTCTTGATAGAGGAATCATGCAATTAGATGGGAAAAGGGTTTAGGTTGTAGGTATAGTAAAAATTATCCCCATAACCTTGTATTCATGTCCCAACATTACGGTTTCCAAAGAGGTGGTAGTAATAGATATCCCTCTCATTTTTGGATTGTGTATATCTAGATATTTCACTACTAAGATTGGAGGATATTTTTCTATGAATTGGTCTCACCTAATCCTAAGGATTAAGCATGGTGCCAAGATGAAATTTTTTTTAGAACCTTTACACTCAAAGCACATAGCATGCGATGTTGTGGTGGAATTTGAGGTCACATAAACATCTTTTTCAAAGAATGAGATATATTGTGTGAAGATGATAGAAGATGAAGAAATAGCCAAAGATAAGATAGAAGAATTTTTGATAAATGAATTCATGAAGAATTATCCATTCAATAATTATGATGCTACTAGTCACAACACATATATGATTTATGATGAGGATCAAGTCATCCCTCAAGTGACTAAAAGTAAAGGAACCAGAATGGAAGCCCGAATGATGAATCTAGCCTTTGAACTCTACACTTTGATGTTGCAAGATGTAAGGAAAGTTCAAGATTTGGTATCCACCTAGTAATCCCTATCAAATTTGAGACTCAGGGCTTTTGAATTCAAATTTTCCTATACAAATGATGAAGCCAACTATGAGGTGCTAGAATTGAAGATTCAATCCACATCTCCCATGAAACACCTACAAGCAATTATCTATCACAATAGAGAAGATCAACAAGTAAGACTATGCTCAATAACTTGAGAATTGTATTGATGCAAAGAACCTAGATAAATATTACAAACGAATGTGGAAGCTTTATAAAAGCATTTCACAAGAAAACCCTACATGCAGATTTGTAAGATAGTGACAAGTGTTCTAATCTCATGTAATGAGACAACTTGTCCTAAATTTAGTCCAAAATAATAAAAGAATCAAACTAAGAGATAAAAAAGAAACTCCTAAGTTTAGATTAAGTGATTAAAGTAAAAATTCTCTAATAATTAATTAATTATCAAATAATGACTTATTTACTTCAACACCCCTCTTAAGATCAACTTAGGGAGAAACTAAACTATAGATAAAGGAAGCTACATGAATGCAGAATGGGTCCCGACTATAAGGCTCAACGAGGAACCCATGAACATGCAAAAAAAAATCTCATAACTAGAAAAAGGGGGAAAACCTCATTAGAAAAACTCCTGTCCAAAAGAGATAAAAAAAATGAAATCATACATGTGACTAAGAAAATTACACAATACAATTTTCGAAAAAAACAATATTTATTTCACTAGAAATTTTTTTTTTTTGAAAAATTAAAATCTAGGCAATTAATATCGTATTTTGTAAATTTTAAAAAATAAAACCAAAATCAAAAAATAAAAAGGAATGAAAAGATTTTTTCTACAAATATTTCATTCACATTACCATGGTATAGATAGTGTACCGCATGGTACTGCTATACCCACAACCCCTCATTTTTCCATGTCTTGTTGTGTGATTTGTCTTAGGGGGGGGCCATTTCTCCCAACAGTGACAACTACTATTAAATTTGGGCAGCCATTCAAAAAATACCAGTAGTATTTTGCAAAAATGGTGGGTCATTCAATATAAAGTAGCAACATCTTCTATAAAAAGCAGTGATCTCTAGAAATCTAGCAGAATTTGTTAAATCCGATAGAAAAAAAGAAAATTAGCCAATAAAATTCAAATCCAATGAAATAAATCAAACCATGGTGAATCAAAAATAATATTCTAAAGAATCAACCAAAAGATTGTGGTGGAGAAGATACCTGTCATAGATCCTAGATTCCCTAGAATATTTCAATAGCTAGAGTATATTATGTCCAAGTGAATATTCCATTGGAGGGAGGAATATTCTTTTTTACTCCCTACAAACCGTAAAATTCAATCAAGTGATTTTTTGACATTAGCAATGCATTAGTGTCACATCAGCAATTTAAAAAAAAAATCCCCCCTCATAGATTGCATTTTCATTTTGGCAGTTCAACTTCAAAGCCTCGTATGTTGCTCATTTTGACTCCTTTTTTCGAGAAATTGTTTTTTATTTGGGCTATTTTTTTGTGCTCTTAATAGTGGTGCAATAATTTTTTGGTTTTGGTGTCTATATTTTCCATAATTTATAGATTCTCACAAGTGTTTCTACTTCATCCTCATTTTGGGAACTTCAGGGGCTCGTATCTTGCTCCTATGGTAACATTATTAGGTGAATTTCTTTTTGAAAGTTCATATTTTTCATGTATTTTTTGGGGGTATAATTAGTTTGATCTCATCTACTATAAAAATTTTACTTTGATCCTGTGGCCAAATTTTTCATCTATATGTGTCAAGATCAAGACCACTTTGTTGTTTACAAATTAGATATTTCTTTGGGGGGTTTCATGATTGAGTTATTTTATTTTATTTTGGGGGGCAGGGTGTAATCTTGAAGTGATTGGTTGCATTCTTTTGCTTGGTTTGTGTTCTTGCAATGGGGAAATCTCAAATTGAACTCCTAACTCCACATAATTATGCTACATGGAGAAAATCAATATAGAACTATCTCATGGGAAAAGGTCTAATAAGCTATCTAAAGGAAACCATTTCTCAACCTACTGATGCTAAATAATTGGCAAGATGGGATATTAATCATGAGAAAACACTTGGATGCATATGTTATTAGTCTCATTTGATTTATAATTTCATGTTCAATCATGTAGAACACCTAAAGAGGCATGGGAGACTTTTAAAAAGTTATATGGTAAAACAGATAAGGTTAGGGGTTATCAGATTGATAATGATTTTTTGAATCTTGATCCTAAAATCTTTTACCACATCGAAGACTACATCTCCAAAATAAAGCAACTAAGAACACAATTTAAGGAATGCAACATTGATAAAGAGGATTTATAGTTGATTCTAAATGTGTAATCCAAGCTTGGTCTTAAGTATTCAGTATTTATTTTTGGCTTTCATACCCATTGAATTTCTATGGGAGCATCATATGTTGATCCTAAGTTTAATGACTATGAAAATATCCTAATTCAAGAGGAAGATAAGTTAATGAACATAGATCTAATCAAGTATTCCTAGTCACAAGCATTATTGGCAAGTGAGTCAAAGGTACAAAAAGAATCAGGGAATCTTAAAATAAGAAAAAGAAGAAAAAGGACAAGCTACATAAAGAATCAAAAGAAGAATCATCAAAGAAGGAGCGGTCTACTTGTGCAAATTGCAAGAAGGATGGGCATGAAGAACACTATTATTATAAGAAGGATATTGATGAGTTGAAACATATTCTCAAAAGGAATCACATTGATTTTCCTTCTAGAATGTCTGAATCACCTTCTTCTCCTACTTCAAAATAGTCTAAAAATGATAAAGGTCTTGCATCTACATTTGTATATAAAGGACATACTCTTTTTGCTCTTTCAGGTCATGGATTAGGGAGATGAATTCTATATTTAGGAGCATCTCATCATATGGCATCTTCGTAGTCTATATTCTCTTCATTTTAGCCTTGTACTATGTCTCCTATCTTGATGGGAAATCATGCATACATGAGTGTACTTGGGAAGGTATCTATTAGTTTTGGAGACACCACTCTTCAGGATGTTTTGTGTGTTCCTCATTTGAGAAACAATCTTCTTTCCATATATCAGATTACACATGGTGGAGATGGGTGGACTATAGATTTCACACCTGATCTAGTCATCATTCATCTTAGTTGTATACGATGATGCCATTGTTCCTTCAATTCTTGATCACACTTCCAACATGAACCATGATTTAGAGGAGACATTTGGATTCTTGAACTTAGGATTTAGCACATCAGATCCATTTCTTGAGTCATCCATTTCATCTGCTCCATCTATTGTTTCAATTGATGATGATTATGTTGATATAGATATTTCTTCTTCAGATTCAATGCAACAAGATATACATTATCTTTTAGATTTAGCTAATTGTGATGGCTTCTTAATATGTATTTTAGACTTATTTGTGGAGTCTCATATTTCATATTTGGGAGACATAATTGATGGCATTAATCTTCTCTTTGATGGATAAGATCCTTCCTTAGTTATTGTGAGGGAACACCTTGACCCTCTTTTTCAATCTCCACATAATCATTCCTTGCAATTTGACATGATTGTGGATGCTTTTGGACAACATTTGGAGGAGGATTCTTTGTCTTTAGAGGGGATATCATTGTCTTTGAATCATGTTCTACATTCATTTCTACTATATTTTGGATTTTCCTCTTTAGTAGTGTGGCCTAGAATGATTGTGTGGAGTGTGTTAGCTTTTGACATCAACATGGAGACACTTGAGAATGCTTGAGAGACATGATCACACATCATCCATATTCTTGACATCCTATATACATTCATGGTTTTGTTTCTTCCTAAGGGGAGGAATGTTGTTTGACGAGATTGGATCATCTTCAACATTCAATGTCGAGCTTCTACCATCATTGCAAGAGACTCAATAGTGAGGGGGGCCTTCATTGTCTCTCTTCTTCTTCTCTCTTATGCGGGGTCTTTTTCCTCACATGGGGATTTTTCCTTCTCATGCATCATTGGGAGCATTTCTTTTTTCTATCTTTCATCTCTCTTTTGGGGAGGAGTTTTGTCCCACTCAATTTTCTCCTTTTCTCTGTTTGTGAGAGATTTCATCTGTGTTTGTAGATGGATACCTAACATGGCCTCATAGCCAAGGCCCAACTTTTTTTCATTTGCATAATAATCTTATACTCCCTAAGTTTCACTTAAGGGGGGGTGTTGGTGTAAATAAAGTCTTGTACCTGGTTAATTCATTACTAGGGAATTTATTTACATGTTAAGCTTACTTTCGTCCTAGGAAGGAATATTTCTAGAATATGTTAGTTACCATTAGTTGTTATCTTATCTTTTGACTGTAACACATGTGAACCTAGGTAGTTGTGATAATTTGTCTCATGTAATATGATTAAGACACTTGTCATAATCCTATGACATCTTATATCTCACCTTGGCTAAATAACCAAGGGGTTTCTACTACATTTTGCATAACAACATTGAATCATAATTGATAAGAATATAGTTTATTCGTTTCATATTCAAATATTCTCTCTTTGGACTTTCCATTTGGCCTCAAGATCTTGGGAAGCTATCTCCATATCCAATTTTCTAACATGGTCAAATATGTACAAACAAGATCATTCCAATAGGAGAGAAAGGATGAGACAATAAATCCCCCCATAAGGTAGAAGCTCCTTTGCCAAAAGTGAATGCTCGAAGAAGGATTCTGAAGATTATCCAACCACTATAAACATTGTTCCTCCCCTTAGGGAGAAACACATCCAATGGTGCATGAAGAGGAAAATATCTCAATAGAAATGGTCTCATGATGGATGCCATGGAAGAATGATCAAGGATCCACATGTCTGAATCAAATGAAGCTAATCCAAACAATGGTGGAGATGCATGTAGAACAACCTCCAAAGGTAATGTTGATGAGCTAACTAGTGGGCCATATCTATCATCGAAGAGGAAGTGAATATCCTCAAGTTTGTCCTCAAGATCAAAAATGTGTGACTTAATGAATAACCTTGCAATGTCTAACAAGTAGTCATCCCATAAAGCTAAAACTGAAAGACTGTGTACATCTTGCTAAAAAGAACTGAACTCTAAAGATGTAGGAAGTGTAGGAGGAAGAAGCTCAACACAAGTTGTATGAATCAAAGTGGACAATTGAAGTACACAAAGGTTCAAGTAACCAAACCTCTCCTTAGATATCTAATCCAATCTAGATGCATGAGAGTGAGGACTAGTCAATGATGGTGCTTGCTCATCTAGATAAAATGTGAGAATGCATACAATTGAGAGGAATGATTTGTGGTCCCAATTGCAAGAATATCTCTAGTGTACATATCTCTAATAAGATTTAAATCAAGTGTGAACTCTACGGTCTTACCTACCCCACTATGTGTAATCTAATATATGGAAAGGAGATTGTGATTTAATGAGGAGACACAAAGTACATCATGAAATGTGCCATCATCAACATTTATCAATCCTTTCCTAGTAATAATCATGTAATTATTGTTCCCCATCAAAATATGTGGCAAAGAGCAAGGCTCATACAAAGAGTACACACTCAAAGATGCAACCATGTAATGTGAGGCTCTTGAATCAAGAAGCCAATTGATAGACTAAAGATTTGTGGATGTAAGGAGAGCATATCCTTTCATCTTTCATTCTCCACTTGCCATTCTCATAGGCCTTTATTTTGAGGGTTATGTAGTGGAAGAAGAGGATGAAGGAAGGTGATTTTTTTTTCTTTTTCAGAAGTTTCTTCAACTCATCAATCTACTTGGCATAACACTAATGCTCATCATGTCCTATCTTTGTGCAATATGTACATTTAGGTTGATCCTTCTTAGATGAATCCCTCTTTAAAGAGTTAGAATAATCTAAGCTATCATGTTATTTTGACTCCTTGGCTTTCTCATTGTACTTGAAATCCTTCTACTTTTGTTTCTTGTCTTTACCATTAGAATCCTTTTGATTTGTAGTGCCTAGAGATGCAATAAGATCCTTTGATGTTATATATTTCAATGAGCCTATTTGTACCAACTTTTCTTGCTCCTAGGTGAGTGATTTAGAAAAATTATCAAGTGAAGGCATAGTGAATCCAATACCAAGTGCATCTTTTGTGGCATAGAAGGTAGTAACAAAAACTAAATAATCAGGACCAATCTTGGAAAGGATAGAAAGAACCAACTAAGTGTCATTCTTATCAATACCACACTATTTCAAATGTAATCTGAGAGACTTGAGTTTGGTGAAGAAGTACTGAATGCTACCAAAATATTAAGGAGTCAAATTGATAAGCTCATTCTCCAAGTGAAATCCTCTCATACTATCTTGCTTCCCAACCAAGGACTCCAATTGAGTCCAGATTTGACTAGGTGTGGTGAAAGATTCAACATGAAAGAGAAGATAAAGAGAAATAGATTTGAATAATGTACCAAAAGCTTGATCACTTCTATTAAACTACTTTCTCTTCTTAGTAGCACCTACAGGTTCATATTATGTACCCATGGTAACTCTATGTAGTCCTTTCTTTAAATTTTTCTCAATTTTTGATTTCCAACTATAATAGTTATATGGAGTAAGAAGAGGAATATGAATTGTATCCATGATGAAATACTATTGTAATGAACTAATGTAGTAGTATAGAACCCCTCAATGCAAAAAAATTCCCCTTTGAATCCAAAAAATTTGACCTCGTGAAAAAATAATACCCAAGGTAAAAGATATGCCCTCTGGAGTGAAAATATATAGGGTTGACTTCAAAGGAATTTAGAATAAAATAAGAGAA
This sequence comes from Sequoia sempervirens, assembly GCA_007258455.2. NCBI lineage: Eukaryota > Viridiplantae > Streptophyta > Pinopsida > Cupressales > Cupressaceae > Sequoia > Sequoia sempervirens. The sequence continues at coordinate 254,980,747 of VDFB02000015.1, forward strand.
AAAAATGGAAAATTTTCCTTCACCACTATATCAGGCTTGGAATCACCTTTCCAATGATATCTCGTTAGTAAAAAATGGAGATGACATGCCTGTTTTATACCTACTTTACTAAAACTACTCAAAAAAGCCCAATTTGGCCCTCAGGGTGCTCAGGGGGCTAAAAAAATTAGCCCATAGTCACATGCAAGACCAAGTGAATGGTATTAGGGTGTTGGGAAAAGTCCCTAGTCACCCAAGTGACCACCACTAGAACTCAAAAGGGCCCGCGAGGGCTAAGACTTGAGCACCTAGTCCTAATATGACTTGCATCTTCCACAAGGGCTACACTATGGCGCGTTGGGAAGAATATTCCACATAATATTTTGAAGGAATATTCCAAAGGATGTTGGTGGTGGTTAGTTGGAGTGATGTGGCTAGGAAGAGCCACTTGGGGTGGCGATACCTGGTAGCCACCACCTGAACTGGTGGCATGACCTAATTAAAATAGGAAGTGCCCAAATTTACTTTTAAAAATTTATTTATTTATTAGTTTTTTTGAAAAAGTCATATGCACCAAGGTTTTGGAGGTTGTACAACCTCTAAAACCAATTTTTTTTCTTTTTCTTCTCTTGACTCTAAACCTAGGTGACTTTTATGTCAAAATTCATCTCTTTGACCTCTTGATCACAATGGTGAGATCAATTTTGCTCCAAGAAACACCAAAAAAAAGCTCAAGGCCAAATCTCTTTAGAAGTTAAATAGGGGGTTGTAGATATGGGATCTGATACTATGTTAGAATTTAAGATTCAATCCATGGCTCCCATGAAACATCTACAAGTAATTACCTATCACAATAGAGAAGATCAACAAGCAATATTTTTCTCAATAAGTTGAGAATTGTATTGATGCAAACAACCCAAATAAATATTACAAATGAGCGTGCAAGCTTTATAAAGCATTGCACAAGTAAACCCTACATGTATATTTGTAAGATAGTGACAAGTGTTCTAATCTCAAGCAATGAGACAACTTGTCCTAAATTTAGTCCAAACTAATAAAAGAATCAAACTAAAAGATTAAAAAGAAAATCCTAAGTTTAGCTTAAGTGATTAAAATAAAAAGCCTATAATAATTAATTGGTGATTAATTGATTATCAAATAATGAATTATTTACTCCAACATGAGGGCCTAGTCTATGGGTTGAGTATTGCAAAGAGGATGGGAATCAAATGGCTAAATGTATTAGGTGATTTGGAGCTAGTGATAAAAAAGATAAGTTGAACATCAATTGCAAAAAATGTGTGAATGTGATCCTACAGCCACAAACTGTGTGATATAATCAAAGGATTTGAATCCTTCAATATCCAAGTGATTCTGAGATCTCAGAATGTTGAATTAGATATAATGGAGATAATTAGTTCTCAATTTGACCTAATAATAGACCTATCAAATGGCCATGTAGTGTGAGTGATCATGAGATTGACCATCCTCGATAATGGTCAAAATTGGAAGGTCTTTAAGAGAAATGCTTAGATCACCACATTCATTCAAAATTTTGGTGAATTTTTAGAATAGTTATAGCCAAAAATAGAAGAGGCTCATGAATATTAGATTATCTAGCTCAAAACCAACAAGTTTTTGAAGGTGTTAATGACTCTAGAGAATATTTTGATTTTGACAACACCAAAAATGAAAAAAGAAAGTTTGTTCAAGCAAAAGAAACTACTATAATCTAGATGTTGGAGGGGGTAGAAAATTAAAAGTTAGAAAGGATGTCCCTCGAAAGGATAAGGAAAGGTTAATCTCCTTTTGCAATGAGTATGATAAAGTCATGGCATGGATTTATGATGATTTGAAAGGTTATGATTGCAGTGTAATCCAACACACTATAGACCTGATTGAATGAACTAAATCAACTTGCCAAAAGCATTGATTAGTTAACCCAAAAAAAATAGTCTTTTATGGCTGAGGAATTGAAGAAAATTATTGATGCAAGAATCATATATTTGATTAAGCATTCCACCTAGGTATCTAACTTGATTCCTATTAGTAAGAAGAATGGTGATATTAAACATTATTTGAATTTTAGATATATGAATAAAGCATCTTTAAAATATCACTATCCCCTTCCTTTCATGGAGTAGATCCTACAAACAGTGGTAGGGTCAAAGATGTTTTATTTACTGCATGGTTTCCACATATACAATCAAGTATGTGTTAAAGAGGAAGACCAACATGAAACTACATTTACTATGAAATGGGGAACATTTTCATATGCCAAGATGTCTTTTTGTCTTTTGATTGTAGGGCTACTTTTCAATGGGAAATTAATATTGCTTTTAAGTATTTGATCAATTTGATTATCCTTATATATCTAGATGACTTTACAATGTTCTCCAAGTCTAAAGAGGATCATTTCAATCATTTGGAGGCCTTCCAAAGGTGCAAAGAGTTCAAGGTGTCTTTGAACCTAAAGAAATGCATTTTTGGTGTCCCACAAGGAAAAATTCTTGGGTATGTGGTCTCTCAAGAAGGGATTTCCATAGACCTTGAAAGGGTAAAAGCCATGAAGGAATTAACCCTGCTAGTGAATAAAAAAGGAGTTCAATATTTCTTGGAAAAAAATAATTGTGTTAGTAGGTTCATCTCTAATTTTGCTAGCTTGGTTAGGGCTATCACTCTTATGCTAAATAAGGAATCAACTTTTAAATGGAACCTCAAAGGAAGGGTTATATTTGAAAAGATAAAAGATGCAATTTCCACTGCCTCAATGCTGGTTAATCCTGACTTCCCCAAAGACTTTATCATGTATGTCTATGGAGGTGAACATAGCATCAAGATAGTTCTTACACAAAAGGGCGAAGGAGAACAAGGTGAATATTCAATTGCCTTCTATTCAAGGACCCTACGAGGGTATGAAACCAAGTATAACTTTGTCAAAAAGTGTTAGAAATTGCGAAAGACCTTAAGAAATTCAAGCATCTAGTGCAAATAAATAAAATAATGGTTTATGTGGCTCATTCTAGTGTAAGGGAATATATCATGGAAGGAAAGATCACAGACAAAAGAGAAAACTTGATCACCAAGATTCTAGAATATGACATTGAAGTCAAGCCAAAAAAAGTAATCCAAGGAAGAGGATTGTGTGAATATTTAGCTAAAGAAGTCAAATCCCCAACTGAGGAAGAATTCTTCAAGTAATTCTAGTGAATAAGTTTGAAGTTGTAGAATCTTGGGTTGATGATAAAACCTGATTCAAGGTAATCGAAAAATATTCACTAGTTGATCAAATTCTATTCAAAAGAAACTTTGACGGAGTACTTCTTAGATTTGTGGATAGACATCGAGTTGACAAATTCTAGCATGAATTATAGCAGCCCCATGGGTGGTCACTTCTTATCTCAAACAACCACAATGAAAATTATGTGTGAAAGATAAAACTGACCAACCCTATTCATAGATTGCCATAATGTGGTAAAAAATTATTTGTAGTGCCAAATTTTTGTTGGCATTTATGTAAGAATCGAATCATGCCTTTGAGTCTAATCATGATAGATGAACCTTTTGCATAATGGGGTTTTTATTTCATTTAGATGATCAACTCGATATCTACCATAGGTCACAAATGGATCCTCACCACCACATATTACTTCACCAAATGGTGGGAGAAGTCCCTCTAAAAGATGCTACAAAAAATGAGATCCTTAGCTTCCTAGAAGAGTTAGTAATGAGGTTTGGCCCACCAAAAACCATAATATCAAATAACACAAGATCTTTCCTAAGTTCAAAGATGTCTAAGTTTGCATTGCAACATGAAATTTTTCTAAATACTTCCTCTAACTATTATTTGCAAGGTAATGGACTAGCAAAGTCCACAAATAAGAATTTGATCAGAATAATCAAGTAGATTGGTGCAAACCATCAAAGGGAATGGAATAAGAATATAAAAATGACACTTTGGGCTGATAGGATCACCTTGAAGAAAATCCTAAAGACATGACCATATGAATTGGTTTACAAAAAGGAGATTATTCTACCAATCTCTATAGAAATCCTGACATTATAATTTCTCAAATGTGTAGAAGTTGAAGAAAATGGAGCTATAAGAGTAAGAATGGTTGAGTTGGTGAAGGTACAAGAAGCCTAAGAAAAGGCTCATAATGTCATAATAAGCCAATAAAGATTAGTAAAGAAAAAGTTTGATAGGAAAGATTTGAACCCTAGATTTCAAGGAGATCTGATCCTAAAGTATGATGAGGAAGCCTTAAGGCCATGTGAACATGCCAAAATTGATTCACTATGGAAGAGGCCTTTTCACATCATCAAATACAAAGAGAGCAATGCTTTTGATCTTGAAGACCTAGAGGGAAACACTTTAGAGATTCCTATTAAAAATATATCCTTGAAGCATGTTAACTAATTTATGATCACGCATAGGGCTTCCTTGTAAATAGGTTAGTTTTCTTTATGTGTGTGTTTTCTTTCCCAATAAGTGTTGTACACACATATTTTTTGGTTTCCTTGCCATGTATCTTGTTGTCCTTGGTTTTCCTTTTAGTTTTAATCATGCGAATAAACCCTTAATTCCCCCTTTGGAGTTAAATTTAATGCAAATTTTGGTCAAGTTTCCTTTAAGCACCATACGCTAATTTAACATTCCCAAAAACATGGTAAGATGAGTTATGATATTTCCATCGAGATTCAATCTTGTAGTTGTTCATACTCATTTTTATTAAGGGGTGTGATTTTCAAGAGAATAGATAAAATTAACATGAATTGGAATAATGATGGTTGACATATTGTCATTTAAGCAACCATTTATGCTTAAATTCAGACAGTATAACTTTGGCAAAGAAGTGTTTCCAAAGTTTTAGAGAAAAGAAACGACTATTGTGAAGAATAAAAAATTTAGAGAAACCAACAACCATGGATCTAGTAGAATTAACTTTAGGTGTTGGCCAAGAGCAAGCAGTGATGCAAAAATATTTCCTTATGTAAGAGAGGGGGACCAACCATGTTCAAGGCCCTAGGTCATGGAGAACCAAGAGTGGAAGGCTGCCCTAACTTACCTCACTTTAAAGGAGTTTCTTGAAATAAGGGACGAGAATAGTGAGGACTATAAGGTCCCTCAATCACTTTGTAGACCCAAAATATAGAATGGGACTAGGCAAGCTGATTTTTAGGTTCAACACTGTACCTTAGGTAGCTCTTTTCTCAAGGACAGAAGCACGGTTTTGGGATGACAGTGCAGAACATTGGCATCTCTTAGCTATGTTGGCATCTGTACAACTAGAGAACTAAAAATATAGTAAGAACCACCAGAAAACAAGCTAACGGCCTAGCTAGTTACTTCTAAAGGAACAAAATAAAACTATAAAGTAGGAAAGATACAAGAGAATATGGTAAAGTATATGAAAGATAAGGTGGCAAAGATAATCTCACAAAGATGTACGTTCACCAGCTAGCTCCTAAAAGCATGTCCATCTTCACAGAAGAAAGAGGGAAAATTGTTAGGGGTTGTATAAGGGTCTACCTCATTCAGAGCCCCATTTTGGTGTTTCCACCTCCATGGACAGCCAAGATAGCAACGATAGAAAAATGTATGATAAAGAAGTAGAGAAGGAGAAGAAGCAAGTAACACTACAAAATAGTATTAAGCTAGTGAACCAAATTGTAAAGGAGAGGAGTAAAAATGCTTACCACCTCCCCCAAGAGCTTACTAGCTGATGGAGGAGAAAAGATGACTTGAACAATCACCACAACCTCAATTGTGATGAAGGGAGGTGTTGCAAAACATCAAGCCCCTACTATAATGGCTTGTTCCATACTTTCTTTATGGAGTTGATGGACTGTTGTTGTTGTTGCTACTATGGAGTGCTAAACTATTGATTAAAGGTTGAGAATGCTTTAGAATGCAAGAAGTGATTGCTAGAATGCTTAGAGAGTGCTAGAGGATGAAATGAAGTGAGAATGGATCAATTTGAAGGAAGAATGAGAAAGAATAAGGCATTTTCAGGTTGGTTGATTGAAGAGGGATGTTACAAACCATTCCCAATGTTAGCTCTAAAAATTGCAAGCAAAATGCCTCAAGAGGTTGCCAATCTCTTGATATTTTTTAGGGTAATAGACAAGTCCGAGTGACTTAGACCTTCTACTCTTCAAGTGTTGCTAGACCTAGGTGGGTGTACCTAAATGAATGAAGCAAATTTGACTTATACTTATTCCTCTTAATGTATTTTACCCACAATGGAAAATGGAAGTGGATAATGTGATTTGGTATAAATTATATAACAATATCAGATTGGAACCTAATGTATTCAGTTTGACAGTTTAACAAATGATTGAAATTAAAATAATAAGAATGTGGAGAGTAGTTCCTTATTGGGTGTGTGGAGTCAAAGGAAATCTAAAATGAGTAACTTTTTCTTGGAAAATATTCAAATTGTCTGGCATATACTTTAGTTTATAACTTGTATAAACATGCAAGATTATGACTACCAAGTTCTTCTTAATGATCCAAATTGTGTTCCATAATTACTATGATCAACTAAAAGGATTTAGTCTTTTCATGAAAGAACCAATTAATTAACCATACAAATGCAGCAAATGTGCACAGATAAATTGAATATAAACTTGTTATATCAATTTAAATAACCAGAAAACACCAATCTTGGAGACAACTTCAGTAATACTTTCAATGAACACAACAAACAACTGATACCAGAAATATTCCACCACATTAAATAATTCTCATTGATATCTCCATAATTTCAAACATGCATCATAGTCTCATGATATGACAATTTAATCTACTGTATCTTTCTTATATCTCCTATCTTCTATTATATATATTCTATGCCTTATGTTCTGCTATCATAACAAATATTTATACATCAAATACTTAAAAGGACGCGTCCTTTCAAAAATGTAATTTTTAAAACAACAATAGATTAAAAGATAATCAAGATTTATTAAGCCATAAATGAATCTTAGATAGGTGATCCAAGTAATCCCAACGTTCATGTGTATTTACATCTCCTACTACATTCTGGATTGTGATCTCCATTTTTACCATCTTCTCATTTTTCTCACACGCCTCATCCAATGATGTGTCTTCCTCAGTAGTTGTCTTTAGGATTTCTTATAATATTGACTCACTTTCATTTATCCATCTAGTAATTTCCTTTAATTCTCCTTTGTCATCAAAGAATGTTGCCAATCCTTTCCTAGTGGCATTCATCAATCCCTGTGCATCTCCTCCCAATTCTTCAAAGAAGTCTTGGCGCTTATTCACAAAATGGTTTGCAACTTCAATTGCTACACTGTTAGTAACATCCCTTTGGTTTATTTCTTGAAACTTCTCTTGAATCCTTCCATCCATTCTTTCATGTTCTTTTAATGCAACAAAGTTATGTGAATATTTTCCCCATGGCTTATTTAACCAAGTTGTTAGGCTGGCCTATCTTTTCTTAATCACTGCCACAAGTGCATCATATTTCCCTTGAGAATAAGCACTTGATCCTTCCCAATGATCTTTTGACTGTGAACTTTCACCATGGGTGAACAGCTTGGTTGATTTCACTATAACACCCAACAAATATTTTAAGTGGTCATTTTCCCCCAACATTCTTTCATTATTTTTATTGTACATTTCCCTTTCCTTAATTAGCATCTGAATTTGGGCTTTATTTAATTTTGCAATATTAATTCCAATTTATGTATTTTCCATAGGATCAGCCTCTCCAATTTTCATATGCACAACATGCCCAAATACCTTCTCTGTGTCAATGACAACTGATTTTCTATGAGGTGGATATAAGGTCCAAATCATCAATGACCCCTCATCTAGGTTATACTTTGATCCTGCATATACTTCTGTCACTTTTTCAGGGCTCAGCTTATGTGTAGTATTACTATCTTTCAAGAAACTATCAAAAACTAGAGCAGAATTGAGATCCAAACTAGGAAAAATCATAACACTGACAGTTTCCAACATTTTCCTCCCCTTTTCAGGGGTCATCTCTTCCATATCCTTGTCTACACACATCTTTAAATCATTCAACAATTTCTCTTCATTAACTGAAGTGATATTATCAACCTTTTCTCTTATTTAATTTCCCTTTTGTTTATACAAAAATGCCTTAAACTCCAGGAAGTTTACAAATTCATCATCTGATACAAATGACTTGTATTCTACATGCCTTGCATTTGCCTCTACATTCTCTTCAACACTCAATTCTGTGGTAGTGCAAGTGTAATGTTGAGTTCTTAATCTAGACATTTTACTTGGTTGGCCTTGTGGCACATTATCCTCAGATGCCTCCTCCCTAGAAGACAATAGCTATGCATCCTACAACCCTTGATTATATATTTTGACCACCATCTTTTCTTCTTCCTCATCCAAATTCTAGATCATATAATCAAAGTGATAGGGCACATGTTGATACCCTCCAAAGTTTATCCTTATTTTAGCAAAATTAATGTACCCTTCTGGGTCAAAATTCTTTTTGGGTGGTCTTCTCTTCATATTGTATTGCAGTATTTTATCAAGAATCAAATTGTATCCTTCTTTGTCTAACACAGTAAAATCACCAAAGCATAATATACTAGGCATGAAATCCTTCTTCTTAAAGGAGCTAAAGTTCATAACACTAGAATAATCCATCTGTCTGACAATTTCCAAATATGCAATTTTGTTTGAGATTGTTTTTGGTAAAATGAATGGCGCATCTTCAAACCCATAAACTCTAATCATAGTAGCACCCTCCAAGCAATACCAATCTCCCCAATTATGACTAATTGGCTCATTGAAATCCTTTGGCTGAAGAAACCTCTTTATCTCTTCAGATAAAGAATAATCACATAGATTATTGTACAATTTGTACAATGTCTTCACAAAATATTCTTCAAAATGAACAAAACTAGAATTGGAAAACCTACAGTCCCAGATAGCAAACCATAATTGAACAATTAATGTTGCACCCTCCTTGTCAAATTGATAAATTATCATCTTTTGAGGCCACAGTCCCAACTCTTGTCCAAAAGATAACACTATATGCATCAACAATGAATAATGCTTGAGTTGACAGATAGAGGCTCCACCCTTTATTACCATCACTCTAGAATCAATCCCCTTAAAAATGTATGAGGCATAGTCAAATGGCCTAGAGTTGTGGTACTAGATATCTGCAGAAATTATCATGGGCATAATTGAAATATACTCACGGACATCCATTCCCAATACTTGGCCCACTGAGAAATAAGTATATTTCATATAAGGTTCAAATAGGTCAACATGAAAAGGAGGTACATCACTATCCTATAAAGGAACTGGTTTGCCACCTTGTCTAATCCTATGAATTGGGAACATCCAACCCTTATAGATTGTGTCCATTCTCCTAAACTCCATTTCCAATTCTTCAAATATGATCTTTTCATTGAAAACCACTTCCAAATTGAAAACCTCCCCTATTTCCTCTTCTAATAAGTGTATTTTTGGCTTCCTGGATGGGTCACATATAGCTTTGAGTTTTGAGTTATAATGGACAGCTAATAATTTTACTAATTCTACAATAAGAAATAAATTAGGGCACACTAGCTTCCCCAAATTAAGCTTTCATGGGTTGCATACTAGTTCAAAATAGTTTCTTCGATAATAGTGAAATTTAAACAATTCATACCCTCTTATTGGAGTCCAAACATCTCCTATGAGTTTACATTTATCATCCAATTTATCTATCTCTGCCCTAAGCTATGTAGATCATCTAGCTTTAGTTACAAAGCCAGGTAACTAGTCAATGAGGTCTTGATTTAATATTTGTTCAGTGCCCTCATGTTCTATCTCATTTTTCTTTTTCTTTCCTTTTGGTTGAATCCTTTCACCATGTTTTCTACTTTTTGATTTTCTTGAGCTAGGGGACTCCATTCCTCAAAAGATACAGAAATTAAAATTATAGGAACTAAGGAACAAGAACTTACTTTAATTTTCTTGAAGCTTTTGGACTGAAAAAAATGCCCTGGTTCTTTGTTCGCCTTTCTGACTTCTCCACTATCAATTCCATAGTAATGTTTCCAATTGAATTCTCCTTATTGTTCTCTATTGCACCATTAATGTGTTAGCTAAAACACAAGTGCAGTAAGTCCTTTTTTGAAACTCACACTGTCACATCATTAGTATTATTGGTAAGACATTTTCAAATCTTGGGCAATAGCTTTTAGCAATGTTCATTAGACCATTCGTCAAAACATCATGTAGTCTCCCTGACACCTCAAAGTCTCACCGACTATTGCAAACTGTATATCATTCTAATATCCCGTAGTCTTATCAACATTCGAAGTCTCATCGATAGTTATCTCCTAAGTCTTGTGTATATCGTTGTGACATTTTTAGTTGGGGAGATGTTCCATAGATTGCTTTGTGTCTCATCGAGATATATCTCTTAGTCTATTTTCTAGTCGTTGAGACATAATTATTTTCTCACTGATGAATAACACTTGGCATGACTCTTGTAGCTTTCTCTGATGAAATTTGTCCTGTCGATAATCAATTCATACTACTGAGTCCTTTACCCACAAAATCCTATTGGCGTGACATATAGGTCGGTAGGACTCCCTGACTTCACCCTGAAAATCATTGATAGAATCCCCTTATGCTTTGTTGGCAAGACCTGATGCATGCAATAAGGCTTCATTCCGATGACTTTTTTTCTGGTCAATATGTCTCCTTGTGTGTCGGTCGGTAAGACATATATGAGTTTGTTATGACTTATTCTGATGATAACTTTCTTGATGATATGATCTTTATGTCATTGAGACAATGAATTGCATCATGTTGATATGTGTCTACAGATGAAATATTCAATATGAAATTCTTGAACTCTTGTCGATAGACTACAAAAGATACACATTAGTAAAGATGCTTTATGGATTGGGGAGACCCTCACTATCTCTTGTAGATATGAATTATACATTGAAATATTCAGGACTAGATGGATTCTATGGGACCATATGACAAAGTATGACCAAAATATTATGAAGAGAGGAATTTTTGCTTATGATGGGGACTAATTTAGAAACTCGTGGGTATAAACAACTATAAAAAATTTCAAAATTGTATAGTTCTAACAGTGGCTCCATCTGGGGATGAATGATTGTGAGATCATTGCAAGGATCTAGATTTTCTGGGTGAGAAGACCATACTTAGTGAGCAAGGTGGAATGAATGGAATTGGAAATGAATATGACCCTATACTACTGTACATGGAAAGACTTAATTTAAAAGAAGGAATATCAGGATTTTCCATGTATTGGAAATTCCTATTCCTTTTATTTCCTAGACTGTTGTGCATGGAAGAGAAAATTTTGAGAGTATTGTCAAGAGTTGTCGATGCACTGGCAACCCTTAATCCTCTGTATTGTTCAAGAGAAAAAAGGATTCAAGAATTTCCCATGTACAAGCAACTCTTGTTCTTCACCAATCATGTTTTACAGATAATATGAATCTTCACCTTTCTTACCAACAACCACAAAAGGTCCCAACCACAAGGATTCAAATTTCCCATGCTTTCCCTTCTCCTGACAACTTGTGTTCCACATCAGTACCAGATCATTCTCCTCAAATTTTCTATCTTTTTCCTTTTTATCAAATAAATACTTTATATGTGCCTGCAACTTCATGTTCTAGTTTTGAGCTACTCTCCTTATCTCATCAAGTTCTACCAACTACTCCATTCTCTCCTCCATAGGTTTTAGAATATTTATAACTTCTTGAAGGATAAACTTGTAAACTGGTAACAAATTTTGCAAAGGCATCCTCGCTTGTGTTCCATATACTAATTCAAATGGGGATTTTTTGATTTCCTTCTTTATAGTGATCCTATCAGCCCACACAACCATTTTCAATTTTGAATCCCAAGCCTTCTTATTCTGACCTAGCATTCTCCTTATGATTTTAAGAAGACTTTTGTTGTTGGACTCTGCTTGACCATTAGCTTGTGGATGGTAGGGAGTTGCATAAGAAATAGTAATACCATATGTGCTGCAAAAATCCTTAAATTCATCATATCTAAAACACATCCCATTATCTGTAATTAATCTTAGTGGTGTACCAAATTTGGTAATGATTTTCTCTATTAAAAAATTAGTTACAACTTTACTTGTAGCATACTTGGTTGGGACTGCTTCTACCCATTTGGTAAAATAATCAATAGCTACCAGTATCCACTTATGTCCTCCACTTGATTTCTCTTGTATCTCCCCAATGAAATCAATTCCCCACTGATGAAAAGGGGCTTTAGCCTACAAAGGCCTAAGTGGTAAAGTTTCCCGATACTTCATTTTCCCAGAGAATTTCTGGCAGGCTTCACATCTTCTCACGTATAAAAAAGAGTCATTAAAATTTTTTGGCCAGTAATAACCTTCCCTAAGAATTTTATGTACAGTTGTCTTTACAGAGTAATGGCCTCCACAAACCCCTTCATGTATTTCTCTCAAGACATGCTTAGCTTGTGACTTATCCAGACATAACAACAATATCATGTCCCTATTCTTCCAAAACAAATCACCTTCCATGAACACATACTTAGACACTTGCAGCTTTAAAGTTCTTTTCTGACTGTCACTTAATACTTCTGGACATTTCATGTATTTGAGGTAATGCGTGATGTTTGTATACCAAGGAGTATGCTCAATTCTTGCAATTTCATTCTCTTCCTCTTCTATATTACAAATTTGATTTGCTTCGATATTTTCTTCAGCCATTAGCCTAGCCAAACCCTGACCTCTCACTAATTTAGTGATTTGTATTTCCATATCAAACTCTTGGATTTTATTAATCCACCTGCATCTCTACCTTGTTACCTTAGACTATGTCAAGATATCTTTAACAGCTACATGAGGGACATAAGCAATCACCTTAGCTCCAACAAGATACAGCCTGAAAGCCTTTGTAGCTTTTACCAATGCAAAGGCTTGTTTTTCCATTATATCATATTTCAATTCTAACCCCTGCAATGACTTACTGAAAAAAGACACAAGTTGTTCATGACCTTCCTCATTTTTCTAGAACATAACAACAGCTATAGTATGTAATGAGGCAAATGAAAATATTTGAAAGGGTTTTGAAAAATCCGGTGACTTAAGGACAGGGGATTCTTTGATGACCTTTTTTATTGATATAAAAGCATCTAATGCTTCTGCAGTCCAATCTATTTTTCGTCCTTTCCTTAATATCTTTGATATGGGCTTAATGATTTTAGCAAAATTAGAAACAAATCTCCTAACAAAGTTGATCTATCCAAAAAATGACTGGATGGCCTTGATAGTTTTAGGTATAGGAACTTTATCTATGGCATCAACCCTCTCAAGATCTATTCTAATTCCATCCCTTAATACAATATGTCCTAAAAGTTTTCCTTTTATGACTACAAAATGGCACTTTTTAGGGTTCAGGATAATACCAAATTTGAAGGCTTTAATAAATAGTTTTTCCAGATGTTCTACATGATCTTCAACCTTTTTTGAATAAGCAATAAGGCCATCTTGATACACTACCATTATAGCATTAATCAAATCTGCAAATATTACATCCATAGCTCTTTGGAAGGTTGCTCCTGTGTTTCTTAGACCAAACAAAATTCTCACATAAACATAGATAACCTGGAAACCCATCCATCATAGATAACAGCTCGCACCCTGTCACCTTATGTAGTATAGATTCGATATTAGGTTAAGGGTAATTATCCTTAAGGGATGCCATATTTAGATTTCTAAAATCCACAGATAATCTGATATCTTCATTTTTCTTCCTTATAGGAACCAGGTTTGAGACCCATGTTGAGTGCCTAATTGGTTTAATGATTCCCCCATCTCTGAGCTTTGCCAATTCTTCCTGCAGTTTTAGTTCCAATGTTGGGCTAATGGGTCTTTGTTTCTGCATCTAGCTTCAATGGAATTTCATGTTGAAACAAATCTTCCTTGTATGCTTTAAGATCCTCATAAGACCATGCAAACACATGCTTATATTTTCTCAATAATGATATCAGCATTCTTCTAATTGTTGAGCTTATTTTCTTCCCTATGTATACCTTTCTTGGTGCCAGTCTAGTCCCCAAGTTAATCTCTTTAGTGTCCTCCCTCCTGACTGGCATCTGTTTCATGAGGCATCGATCATTTCCATCATATAGGAAGCTTATTAGTTTTAAGTTGTAATACCTCCTTCCCGAATACTATTTGCTTCCCATCTATTTCTTCAACAAAGGCATTGAAATCAATTTCTTGAGCTTCATATTGATCTATATAGTGAAGAAATTTCAAGAGGTTAGTATCATCATTAAAAACTTGCCAACTATATATATTATCAGGTACAATAGGTCTCATCTTGAACTCAATCTATGACACTCTAGCTAGTGTAATGTCATTCCTCCTTAGAGCTACATTTGCTAAAAAGTTTGCCATTATGTTCTTTGACCTATCTACCCACTCAATTGAGAAAGCATCAAACAACTCAATGGTGTCCCACACAACATTCCTATATTGCTTTAGTCTCTTCTATTTTTCTGAATATTTTGACTTTACTTGTGAAACAATAAGCTCAAAATCCCCTAGAATAGCTGGCAACTTGATTTTATGTTTTACGACTATATTCAAACCTGTTAATAAGGCTTCATATTCTGCCACATTTTTTGTACATTCAAATGCTAGAAAAAATGAATACTTAAATGTAATTCCTTCAGGTGAAACAAATACTATTCCTGCTCCATTACCTTCTTGGCTACATGCTCCATCAAAGTACATTTTCCACACACCATTGTAGTTTTGTGCAACATGCTTTTCAATTGGATCAGCGTTAACTAATTCTGGTTGGGCTGGTTCTATCTTAAAATTTCCAAGATCCACATCACAAAAACAATTGATTTGATCTTGAGGTACACAATCAACAATTTGGTTCATCCTTGGCTCCCTGTACAACTTAACTTCCTGACCATTCACTAGAATTGTTGCATAAGACAAGTCAAATTGGACATTTCCCCCAACCACTGTCATCCACTATCTTGATAGAAGCATCCCAAACTAATGAGGGGTATCAATTACTGTTATATCTATATTATAGGCCACCTGTGGATAAGCAACTAGTTTGAATTCAAAATATTTCATAATACCCACCATAGGAATAGGCCTGTTATCCATCGCATAGCACTTCCCTCCATTATTATCCACCCACATGCCAAGCTATTTCATAACTCCCACTGGCATAATATTGATAGCAGCACCAGAGTCTATCATGCAATTCCTTAACAATTTGTTATTTATAAGTAATGTAGCAAAAAAATGATCAACTTGTGGGGGATTTGTTAATACATCTTTTAAGCATACTTTTGGGATACTTACTTTCTCTTGCTAATTAATTTTTTTAGTCACCATCTTATTTTTATAATTTATATGTTTTTCATTTCCATTTGTTATCAATTGAACATAATTGTCTCTATATTCTTTAATTTTCATCATCTCAAGTAGTGGAATAGACATTTTTACCTAGGATAAAGTCTGAGTGAAGTCGAAAGAGGAACCCTCTTCTTAATCATTTTCTTTTGCTCCATTTTTTTTCCTTTGTTCTCTTCCTTTTCTATTTTACTTGATTGATCAATCTTTTTCATTTCTTTGTGTAACTCTTTAACTTCCTCCTTTTGGACAGGCTTCCGTTCATTTTTATCTTGTTGTTTATTCTCTGATTTCTTCACAATTCCTTGTGTTGCCTTTTGATCTTTTATAAATATTCCCCTGGGGACACATTCTTTTTCATTCATTATCTTATTTCTTAACCAATACTTGCTCTTTGCTTCTTCAACTGCAACAATGGTTAACCTCTCTATCTCTTCTTCAGTGACTTTCCTCATACTGCACTGAATAGGTACCTCAAAAGAGTGTGGTTCTGCATAATCTTCTTCATAATTAGAAAGAGCCTGTTGTTTAGTCATGTGGACATTGCACCTTTGATTTGAAACATCGTACTCATAACTTTCATCTTCTGAAGATGAGTATTTCTCCTCAACATAGTGAAAAGTATTTGAAGTCAAATATACTGTGTGATCTTCTCCACTATGACCTGCTAACATTCCTTCTTCTTGCATTCTTTGGGCCACAACACAATAATTTGGTGAATGTGGCTTATCACAAATTTCACAAAAATAATTGTTATTGACCATATGCGTTCCCTTCTTTCTTAATGGATTAGGAGTTTCTTTGTTTCTAGGCCTATCTATTACAGGTTTTCCAACCTTCCAATTTGTACCATAGGGCATGTCATGTAACCTAGGCCTTTCATTTCTATATGTGTTCTCCTATGTGTATTGGTAATTATTGGCTTACTAAGGAACCCTAGGGTTGTCTCTCTTATTGATTATCCTAGCAGCCTTCCTATTGTTTTCAATTGTTAATGCTATCTTTTGGGCTTCAACTAAATCTCTTAGGAACCTATTTCTTAATTCATACCCTATTTTTGGATCAAACACATTCATATAAACACTCAATGCTACAAAGTCTGGCAACTTTGATCGAGGAGGTATCTTATTCTACAATTTGTTGAATCTCTAGTTAAAATCATAAATTGAGTCATTCTAATTTTTTTGAATATGCATTAATTAATGAAGAGCAGCATCTGGTGCACTTAGATTCCCATATTGCTCAAGGAATCGATCCTGAAATTCTTGGACATAATTGATAGAGGTTGCTGGTAGGCTATTGAACCAATCCCTAGCTTCCTCAATAAATGACATCATGAATAGCCTCATATGTAAATCCTCATAAGGCACATCCAAATCTTGGATGAAAGCATTGAAACTCCTTAAGTGATCTTTAGCAGTAATTGCACTACTCCCTATAAACTTAGGAACAAGACTCCTTCAACTACCATCCATAGGGTAAGGGTATAATTGAAACACTGTCAAGTTGAATTGTTTGATCATTGTTGTGTATTGATGAGTGGGAGGGTTAGGTGGGTACTGATACTAGTACATTGGATTGTTGTATTGTGCATGAGGATGTGGCACATAATGTTGACCATGAGGTGGTTGTGTATTTGTATATTGTGAGGGAATATGTGGTGGATGGTTTGGCCATTTGTATTGATTTCCTATATGATTGTGAGGAGATTTTAATGGATCAGAAGGCCCTACATTATTATTACCCTGCTTATGAGGCGGTACATGTTTTGAGAAACTAGCTATTTGAGTAGTAATTTGGGCTTTTTGCAATTTAAAGTCTTTGATTGCTTGTATCATTTGGGCTTTCTCCTGTTCATTTTTTTATCTTTCTAGTTCTTGTTTATGAAACTCAAACTGTGATTTTACTTCTTCATGAGTTGAGAATTCATAATTTTCTTGAGGATTTATATGATCAATGAACTCATTTTGGTTACCCTCCATTATTTGTTCACATTCCTATTGATATCTATTTCCCTTAGCTTTGAGTTTAGCATCAAACTCTGGTTGTTTCTGAGGATTATAAAAAGGATTTATTTATTCTTCTGGGGTACAAGGTTCTGCACTTGAATTATCTCTCCATGTATCATAACGGTCATAGGTTTCACAATGTGGTCTCAATGCTTTGTCTTTGTTTGTTATGCATATGTCATCATTTATCCTTTTATCCTTATCAACCTTATCATCCTCGTGTGCCCACTTATTGTTGCCAGCTGGACCTCCCCCGTAGGACCTCCCTTATATTGGGATCTTCTACAGAGTCTCCACTCACTTTCTTAAAAGTGAGAAAAAAAATTTATGTTTTATTCCCAGTGGATTTTGTACAAGCTTTCTAACTCTATGATTAAGGCCCTGATTCTAAGTTAACTCCCCAGTAGAGTCACCAAATTTTTAGCTCTCAAAAATGCAGGAAAAATGCCTTAAGAAGTTGCCAATCTCTTGATACATTTCAGGGTAACAAACAAGGTCGAGTGACTTAGACCTTCTACTCTTCAAGTGTTGCTAGACCTAGGCGGGTGTACCTAAATGGATGAAGCAGATTTGACTTATACTTATTCCTCTGAATGTATTTTACCCACAATGGCAAATGGAAGTGGATAATATGATTTGGTATAAATTCTATAACAATATCATATTAGAACCTAATGTATTCAGTTTGATAGTTTAACAAATGATTGAACTTAAAATAATAAGAATGCAGAGACTAGTGCCTTAATGGGTGTGTGGAGTCAAAGGCAATCTAAAATGAGTAACTTTTTCCTCATAAATATTCAAATTGTCTGGCATATACTTTAGTTTATAACTTGTATAAACATGCAAGATTATGACTACCAAGTTCTTAATCATCCAAATTGCGTTCCCTAATTACTATGATCAACTAAAAGGACTTAATCTTTTCTCGAAAGAACCAATTAATTAACCATACAGATGCAGCAAATGTGCATAGATAAATTGAATATAAACTTGTTATATCACTTTAAATAACCAAAAAACACCAATCTTGGAGACAACATCAGTAATACTTTCAATGAACACAACAAACAACTGATACCAGGAATACACAACCACATTAAATGATTCCATTGATATCTCCATAATTTCAAGCATGCATCATAGTCTCATGATATGAAAATTCAATCTATTGTATTTTTAATATATCTCCTATCTTCTATTATCTACATTCAATGCCTTTTGTTTCGCTATTAGAACAAATATTTATACATCATATACTCAAAAGGATGTGTCCTTTCAGAAATGTCATTTTTAAAACAATAATAGATTAAAAGATAATCAGGCTCTGTTAAGCCATAAATGAATCTTAGACAAGTGATCCAAGTAATCCCGATGTTCATGTGTATTCGCATCTCCTACTGCATTCTGAATTGTGATCTCCATTTTTACCATCTTCTCATTTTGCTCGCACACCTCATCTAATGACGTGTCTTCCACGGTAGCTATCTTAAGGATTTCTTGTAATATCGACTCACTTTCATTTTTCCATCTAGTCATTTCTTTTAATTCTCCTTTGTCATCAAAGAATGTCACCAATCCTTTCCTAGTGGCATTCCTCAATCCCTATGCCTCCCCTCGTAATTATTCAAAGAAGTCTCAATGCTTATTCACAAAATGGTTTACAACTTCAATTTCTACACTGTTAGTAACATCCCTCTGGTTTATTTCTTGAAACTTCTCTCGAATCATCCATTCCATTCTTTTATGTTCTTTTAATGTAGCAAAGTTATGTGAATATTTTCCCCATAGCTTATTTAACCAAGTTGTTAGGCCGGCCTATCTTTTCTTAATCACTACCACAAGTGCATCATATTTCCCTTGAGAATAAGTACTTGATCCTTCCTAATGATCTTTTGGCTGTGAACTTTCACCATGGGTGAGTAGCTTGGTTGATTTCACTATAACACCCAACAAATATTTTAAGTGGTCATTTTCCCACAACATCCTTTCATTATTTTTATTGTACATTTCCCTTTCATTAATTATCATTTGAATTTGGGCTTTATTTAATTTTGCAATATTAATTCCAATTTCTATAATTGCCATGGAATCAACCTCTCCAATTTTCAAATTCATAACATGCCCAAATGCCTTCTTCATTTCAATGGCAACTAATTTTCTATGAGGTAGATATAAGGCCCAAATCATCAATGACCCCTCATCTGGGTTATACTTTGATCGTGCATATACTTCTGTCAAATTTTCAAGGCTCAACTTATGTGTAGTATTGCTATCTTTCAAGAAACTATCAAAAACTAGTGTAGAATTGAGATCCAAACTAGGAAAAATCATAACACCAATAGTTTCCAACATTTTCCTCCCCTTTTGAGGGGTCATATCTGCCATCTCCTTCTCTACACACATCTTTAAATCATTCAACAATTGCTCTTCATTACCTGAAGTGATATTATCAACCTTTTCCCTTATTTGTTTTCCCTTTTGTTTATACAAAAATGCATTAAACTCTACGGAGTTTACAAATTCATCATCTGATACAAATGACCTATATTCTACATGCCTTGCATCTTCCTCTACATTCTCTTCAACACTCAATTTTTTTTGCAAGCCAAGTGTAATGTTGAGTTCTTAATCTAGAAATTTTACTTGGTTGGCCTTGTGGCACATTATCCTCAGATGCCTCCTCCCCATAAGACAATAGCTCTGCATCCTATAACCC
Organism: Sequoia sempervirens; assembly: GCA_007258455.2. Taxonomy (NCBI): domain Eukaryota; kingdom Viridiplantae; phylum Streptophyta; class Pinopsida; order Cupressales; family Cupressaceae; genus Sequoia; species Sequoia sempervirens. Next base: position 255,000,891 of record VDFB02000015.1, read on the forward strand.
TTGATTATATCTTTTGACCACCATCTCTGCTTCTTCCTCATCTAAATTCCAGATCATATAATCAAAGTGATAGGGCATAGGTTGATACCCTCCAAAGTTTATCCTTATTTTAGTATAATTAATGTACCCTTCTAGGTCAAAATTCTTTCTGGGTGGTCCTCTCTTCATATTGTACTGAAATAGTTTATTAAGAATCAAATTGTATCCTTCTTTGGCCAACACAGTAAACTCACCAAAGCATAATGTACTAGGCATGAAAGCCTACTTCCCAAAGGAGCTAAAGTTCATAACACTAGAATAATCCATCTGTCTGACAATTTCCAAATATACAATTCTGTTCGGGACTATTTTTGGTAAAATGAATGGGGCATCCTCAAACCCATAAACTCTAATCATAGTAGCTCCCTCCAAGTAATACCAATCTCCCCAATTATGACTAATTGGCCTGTTGAAATCCTTTGGCTGAAGAAACCTCTTTATCTCTTAAGATAAAGAATAATCACATGGATGATTGTACAATTTGTACAATGTCTTCACAAAATATTCTTCAAAATGAACAAAACTAGAACTGGAAAACCTATAGTCCTAGACAACAGTCCATAATTGAATAGGTAATGTTGCACCCTCCTTGTTAAATTGGGAAATTCTCATATCCTTAGGCCACAGTCCCAACTCATGTCCAAAATATAACACTATATGCATCAACAATGAATAATGCCTGAGATGAAAGATAGAGGCTTTTCCCTTTATTGCCATCAATCCATAATCAAGCCCCTTAAAAATGTATGAGGTATAGTCAAATCACCTAGATTTATGGTACTGGATATTTGTAGAAATTATCATGGGCACAATTCACATATACTCGAGGACATCCATTCCCAATACCTGGCCCACTGAGAAATAAGTATATTTCATATAAGGTTCAAATAGGTCAACATGAAAAGGAGGTCCATCACTATCCTATAAAGGAATTGGTTTTCCACCTTGTCTAATCATGTGAATTGGAAACATCCAACCCTTATAGATTGTGTCCATTCTCCCAAACTCCATTTCCAATTCTTCACATATGATCTTTTCATTGAAAACCCTTCCAAATTGAAAACCTCCCCCATTGCCTTTTCTGATAAGTGTATTTGTGGCTTCCCAGATGGGTCACATATAGCTTTGAGTTTTGAGTTATAATGGATAGCTAATAATTTTACTAATTCTGCATTAACAAATACATTAGGGCACACCAGTTTTCCCAAATTAAGCTTCCATGGGTTGCATACTGGTTCAAAATGGTTTCTTCGATAATAGTGAAAGTTAAACAATTCATACCCTCTTATTAGAGTCCAAACATCTCCTATGAGTTTACATTTAACATCCAATTTATCTATCTCTTCGTTAAGTTGTGCAGATCGTCTAGCTTTAGGTCCAGAGCCAAGTAACTGGTCAATAAGGTCTTGATTTAATCTTCGTTTGGTGCCCTCATGTTCTATCTCGGTTTTCTGTTTCTTTCCTTTCAGTTGACTGCTTTCACCATGTTTTCTACTTTTTGATTTTCCTGAGCTAGGGGACTCCATTCCTCAAAAGATACAAAAATTAAAATTATAGGAACTAAGGCACAAGAACTTACTATATTTTGCTCGAAGCTTTTGGACTGAAAATAAAAATGCCCTGGTTCTTTATTCGCCTTTCAGACTTCTCTTCTATCAATTCCACAATAATGTTTCCAATTGAATTCTCCTTATTGTGCTCCATCATGCCATTAATGTGTTAGCTGAAACACAAGTGTAGTAAGTCCTTTTTTGAAATTCACACTGTCACATCATTAGTATTATCTGTAAGAAATTTTTAGATCTTGGGCGATAGTTTTTAGCAATGTTCATTAGACCATTTTTCAAAACATCATGTAGTCTCCACGACACCTCAAAGTCTCACCGAATATTGCAAACTGTATATCATTCTAATATCTCACAATATTATCGACATTCAAAGTCTCACCGAGAGTTATCTCCTAAGTCTTATGTATATCACTATGACATTTTTAGTCAGGGAGATGTTCCATAGATTGCTTTATTTCTCACCGAGATATATCTCTTAGTATGTTTTCTAGTCGCTGAGACATAATTATTTTCTCACCAATGAATAAAACTCGTTGTGACTCTCGTATCTTTCTCCAATGAAATTTGGCCTGCCAATAATCAATTCATACTATTGAGTCCTTTACCCACAAAATCCTATCGGCGTGACATATAGGTTGGCAAGACTCCCTGACTTCACCTCGATAGTCATTTATAGAATCCCCTTATGCTTTGTTGGCAAGACCTGATGCATGCGATAAGACTTCATTCTGATGACTTTTAGTCTGGCCAATATGTCTCCTTGTACACCGGTCAGTAGGACATATATGACTTCATTATGACTTATTTCGATGATAACTTTCTTGCCGATATGATCTTTCTTTCATCGAGACAATGAATTGTGTCGTGTTGATATGTGTCTATAGATGAAATATTCGATATGACATTCCTGAACTCTTTCCAATAGACTACAAAAGATACACATTAGTAAAGATGATTTATGGATCAGGGAAACCCTCACTATCTCTTTCCAATATGAATTATATAGTGAAATATTCAGGACTAGATGGTTTCTATGGGACCATATGACAAAGTATGGGCAAAAATATTATGAAGAGAGGATTTTGTGCTTATGATGGGGACTAATTTGGAAACTCATGGGTATAAAGAATTGTAAAAAATTTCAAAATTTTACAGCTCTAACACCTAATAGGAAGTGTATTGCCTCTGTCAACTTCAATTGTAGGAATCTATCAGGGATGTAATCGCATCATGCGGATGTCTACACATCACATGGGAATCCCCAGTAGTTATACTTCTACCAATGCAAAAAAAAGATACCAAGTGGAAGGAACTTAGCTGGCTGATGTAGAATTTTTCATTTGGATTTGGTTTTCTAAGTTGAGGAAGTGTTAAAAGGGGAATTTGAGCAAGGGTTGAAAATTCGCTCCTATATATTTTTCCCCCACTTTAGCTAGCATGAATAATAATGAGTGCTTCGATATAGTAGATAAGAAAGGTAGTAGGGTTAGAAATATATACATGAACCATTGAGGAAGTAGTCCACAATCTAGAAAGCTTGAAAGCACAAGGCAAGCAAAGGAATTCATAGCCCCATAGAACTATGAAGTTGAAGAATGAAAGTTCCTTACATGCCTACAAACTTGCAAGGAGGCAACCCCCAAGATCTCTCACATGAAGGAAGCCCCAAGAAGTAAGTGTCTCACTGGCCTATAGACCTAACAAGGAAGGTATCCTCCAAGATCTCTCACATGAAGGAAACCCAAAAAAGATCCTTATAGACCTTCAAACTTGCAAGGAGGTGTTCCCCAAGATCTCTCACATGGAGGAAACTCAAAAAAGTATCCTACAGGCTCGTGGATGTACAAGGAAGATATCCCCCAAGATCTCTCACATGGAGGAAACTAAAAAATTATCCTACAGGCTCGTGAACCTATAGGGAAGGTATCCCCCAAGATCTCTCACATGGAGGAAACCCAAAGAAAGTTCCCTACAGACCTGTAGGGGAGCGACCTCCAAAGATCTCTCGCATGGAGGAATCTCAAAGGAAGAGCCCTACAAACCTGCAAATCTATAGGGAGGTATCCCCCAAGATCTCTCACATGGAGGAAACCCAAAGAAGGGGACTTCACTAAGTCAAAAGGTGGCTTCACATGCACACCTACAAAGTGGCATGTTCACACATAGATAGAACATATCTGAAAGTGGCCACGTAGGCAAGTAAGTGGATAGTCACATAGATTTTCAATAGATTGGAAAGCTTTCAAAGGGGTCCCTCAAGAACCCAGCATAAAGAAGGGGTCCACTCAAGGGACATGTTGTTTGAAAGTATGGAAGAGATGTTTCTTTCTCAAATCAATTCATCATCTAGGAATGCTTTTGAAAGATGTTCACTTCATCAAGAAATTTGAAAGCAAGAAAAAATCCCCCTTGCGAGGGGAAGATCAAAGCTTCTCCCACCTCAGAGTAAAGTTCTCAAGTTATTTCTTTATGAACCCATGATGAAGGAAACATGTTCTATTAGGGTTTCAAGTTGTGAATGTGATTCTTTGAAAATAAGTTTGTGAAGATTCTTGAGAAAAGATTTGTTGGCAATGAAAGCATTTTATAAAAATCAAAATGTTATAGAAATGGAATTGTCACACATGAAAGGGACAACTCAAGCAAAGAAGAGAGAAAGATAAAGGAAAAACTAAAAGAAACATTAACCTACAAAGGGAACATAGGTGATCTAATATTTCAGGGTCAAAACTACTCATAAATATATTTATATATAAGTATAATAATAGTATATAAAATGAATTTTCATCAACCCCCTACTATATTAGACCATGTGAAGAATGCATGAGAAGACAAAGTAAAAATAAAAAATTGGGTGAACATGGAAGGGAAGCCTAAATGCCCCCAATGCTTTGCATCATCCCTAATTTACTAAAAATCAATCACAAACATGGAAGAATGATGATACAAATAGAAGAAGGTTTACAACACAAAAACCATGACTATATCCAAGCACCAATGAGGGTGACAAGGGTCATCTAGGAACACATAGAACGATCACATGGGAACACATCACAACACACACACATCTACTTTAAAGATAAAGAAGGGGCCTCCCCCTAACATTGATTGACCAAGAGGTCATCCACTTCCTATTCTAGATCATCGTAGGGGAAGGAGGATGAGACTATAGTGGTGGAATGTTAATAGGAGGAGCATCCAACCCTTCCTTAACAAGGGCTAAGGAAGAAGGCCCCGCAAGTTCTCCTTCACTAAGCTCTTGTGGATCTAAGGTTAGTTATTTTGTGAGGATTGCTAAAAAGGTCAAAACTTCGTCCAAAGAGTTAAGCATGCACTTTATAGGAGTGCCATGTTTCACCTCAACTGATGGGGAAGGTTGTGCCCTAGATTCACCACTAAGCTCACCAAATGATTCAGGAGTGGTGATGAACTCAGGGGAAGCCGATACTAGTTTCATCACTAGGATACAACAAGTCAGTGTGGGACCACCTTTCAGAGAAGGCGAGATCCTCTTATGTCCTCCATTACTGGAAGGACTACCCTCCACCTTCTACTTCATTGGGGGATGTGAACTCCCCATAGATGAGGTGAGAGGTATAGAGGAAGAGGAGGAGGAGAAAACTGCAGCAGATACCACCAAAGTATTCAACATATCTATGAGTTTCTAGAAAGGAGGGACATCAACAAGGGTGGATCCACCAAAGGAGTGATGAACACCTACACCTTTTTGGGGTCAGGAACATTCATACTCATAACAGAAGTCAAAAGTGATACTAAACTAGTTTAAATGGAAGTAGAGGGGAGGAGAGAGGAGGATGCAACAAGAGGCCCTAATATAAGGGAGGCCATCTCTTCTTCATTCCTCTATCAGGTGGACTGCTTAGCCATAAAAGTATTTCATTGGCACTTGCACTCATGCACAAGGTAGTTTTTGTGACTCTTAGAAATGGAGGCCAAAGGGTATGAAGGAATATAAGGCTCCTACTTGACCATGGGAGTGTCCACTATAGTTTTTTCCATCGGAGGGATAAACTCATGAATGAGAGCAGGAGGAGCAGGTTGAGAATTAGTAGGGGGAGTCAGATCTAATGCCTCAATATCAGGCCTCTTCCTGTTTATTTCTTTGGGAGTAGAAGTGGTAGGAGGCTGCAAAATTTGGTACATAGATTACTCCCCATGGGGGCCTTTCTTCTTGCTATACCGAATAGGCCTAAGCTCTATGGGCAGAATAGGAAGCCTAAACATGGGATGCTTGGACTTTCACCAAGAAAGCACCATAGGATTCACTCACAAATGTGAAAAAAAATCTAATGGTACCATAGTAAGGAAAGAGGAAGCATCAAGTTGAAGAATGGAAGGGGAAGGAGGAGGGTCTCAAGATTGCTTCTCTTTTTCCCTTCTATGTGCCTTGGTGACATCACTGTCAGCTCTTAAGCAAGCCTTATGTGAAACAACATAAGGTGATAGAGGGTATCTCACTCTCAGCATCAAGCACCCTCTCTTGTAATTCTAATAAGTTCAGTACAAAAATTCCTTCCTAGGAAAAGATGACCAATAGGCACAAGCCAAGAGTAATCCAAGGAGTATCTACCACAAGCAACCAGTGGTTTATATCTAGTGTCATGAATCACATGCACGAAACCCTCATGGATAAATTTTAGACATGTATGCACAACCGAGGGTATAGTATTCATAGCTACTAACTAAGGGATACCTAACTTTACTCTAAAGAGTTCAGATCCAGGGATTATGTCGAACAAAAGTTTCATAGATTTAGGTTCAACCAAAACCAACAAGACAATACTACCCAAAGGGATTACGCAAATTCTATCATGCATTTGGATGGTGCTCATAGGTGCATCATACCCATCTTTATGCAAAAATTTGATTAGCATGATCTCCTCAATTATAATGTTCACTTGAGATATCAGATCAATAAGAACACCTACTATGATTTTTTCATTGATTCGCACAGGGATGTAGAGAGGAGATGGTTCCCTATTAAAACCCATTGGAAGATCCTATAAGGTGAAGGTTATATCAGTACCACTACTCATAGGTTGTGCAAAGGGGATAGGTTGATGCAAGAAAGAGGCCATTGCATGTAATAAATAACACTCTCACAAAGCCTCCCCAAAGGTTGCAAGATAGGATAGTGACCCAATTAAAGTTTTGTTACACAACACTTTTAGAACCTTCTAACTAAGCCTACTAGGGGTCACAATTTGGGTTGTAATGCAAAGGAATCACAACACTCACACCAACAACACTCCAATAATACAAGGAAAGGAGCTTTTAGTATCGCAAAATGGAACCAAAATGGTTCATGTTGGGTTCACCAAAAATGTAAGAGAGGGGGACCAACCACGTTCAAGGCCCCAAGTCACTAAGAGCTAAGAGTGGAAGGATTCCCTAACTTACCTCACTCTAAAGGGGTGTCTTGAAATGAGGGACAAGAATGATCAAAACTATAAGGACCCCTAATCACTCTGCAGACCTGAAATCCAAAATGGGGTTAGGCAAGCCAATTTTTGAGTTCAACACTATACCTTAGGTAGCTCTCTAGTAGAGGATGGAAGCGTGGTTCTAGGATGACAACATGGTGCATCGGTGTCTCTCAAGTTTGCTAGTGTTTGTATGACCAGAGGACTGAAAATACAGTAAGAACTGCCAAAAAACAAGTTGACGCCCTAGCTAGTTACTTCTAAAGGAACAAAATAGAACTATAAAGTAGGAAAGATACAAGTGAATATGGTATAGTAAATGAAAGCTAAGGTGACAAATATAGTCTCACAAAGATGCTCATTCACCAGCTAGCTCCTAAAATCATGTCCACCTTCACACAAGTAAGAGGGAAAATTGTTGGGGGTTGTATAGGGGTCTGCCTGAGTCAGACCCTCATTTTGGTGCTTCCACCTCCATAGACAGCCAAGATAGCAATGATAGAAAAATTTATGATAAATAAGTAGAGAAGGAGAAGAAACTATTGATGGGTGTTTTTGCACACTTACTCAACACAGGTAGTACACGAATGCACTACCTCTCTTGAAAGGAAATCTCCAATGACAAGTTGCTGAAAATATCCCCAAGGTCTCTCAAGTGTTAGGTCATGACTTGCATGGAACTCCTTAGTTGATTTTGATGTGATTTTGCTGGTAATCGTAGGGCGGACTTACATAGCTAGATGTGAGCTAGATCTTTAATTCTGAAGTTTATGAGATGGAGGTAAAGTTTCATTTTGCTATAGGTTCAGACAGTAGTCCAAAACTTCGATGATTCCTCAAGTTTGGCTTTACAATGTGCAATGAACCTTGACACATGCTATTTCTAAAAAGAGGAGAAAAGAGTAGGGGAGATGAATGGTTTCTGGACTTGCAACTAACTATGAACAATAATCATGGAGTTCCTACAATGGACGGCTTCCTCAAAACAATATTTCACTTAACCAAAAATCTCACAGTCTCATGAAATTTGTGCTTTCTTTTAAAGTCTGCATATATTTCACCTTCCATTCACCATGTACATGCATGAACAGAGATAGAAGTGTGGAACAACTTTGAATTCAAGTCCAAAATAACTTTACATAGCTATCTACTGGCAACAAACAGCAAAAATTATGGACTAAGAAGGCATCTACACAGGAAGAATTTTCACAACCACATAACAACATTTCTAAAATCTATCAAATTAGGAACACATCTAACTAAAATAGCGATATAAATCTAAGTAAAGCATCTAACAATGGACATTGAACCATGAAACATGTGAAGAAAAGACAAAATGCACCAAGTTAATGCATTTTCAGTAGAAATTTCTATAGCATGTCTTTACAACAACTCAACCCCCTTACAAATGAGAGGAGACCCCTATTTATAGTGTTAAAAAGTTAAATGAATGGCCAAGATAAATTCTCATTGTATAGCCATGATTCATTACAAAATAGGGTTTCACCAACCCCCCATATATTACAATTTAAAATTACATTCTTGTCCCCTTCCCTATTTTGTCCTCTAGTGACAACACTGTAGCATTTTTGTCCTTTACTAATTGCTCTTTTTCTGTAGCTACTCTTCTGGGAACTATTTATTAATGACAGGGTTGTCCTCTTGCTTCTTTGGAGTTTTATATTCCATGAATTTTAAAATGACTAGCTAGAGTTTTTCTACCTCAATGATCTCATATCGCAGCATCTGGTAGCTCCATTCTTTTGCATTGTCTTCAAGCTTCTCCCAGTCCTCATCATATTTTGCACCCTGATCTCTGAATAGCTCTGACTGGTCGAAGGAATAGGTAGAAAAACTCATGAACTCCACTATTATTTCACCAGACATCCCATCCTTCATCTTCTAAAAGTAAGGTTTTACTTTTTCTGGATCCATCTACACTGTGGGCATGTCATATTCTATCATCAACTTAAGATATCAAATGCATTATGCCCTAATCTCCTTGATCCATTTGATGTCTAGATCCACTCTACTCATTATTTGCTCCAACCTTTCTTTCTTGTTGTCAAAATCCCACCTCCACATGTGCATCAACTAGTGGTCATCCCTTTTGAATGCCAACTCCTTCTCCCATGTGGCTCTTGGCAACTGAAGGATGGCTTCGATCTTTGGAAAGGTGGAGTTGTATGTTGCAGGGAAGTCAGTATAGAGGTTCCTCATGCTTTCCATAGATTTCTGCAGATCCAAGAACTTGTTGGCTGTCAGAACAACCCAGCTAATACCCATGTTCCCGACATACAAGACCTATCAGAACTAGCTCTCTGTAGTCTTTTCCAAGTTCTTTCTTCTCTCCATCTTGTCAATTTGTTCTTTGGAAAACAGTTGGGGTGGGGCCGTGGACGTGGTAAGTAGGTCATCCACCAAGGACCATTGTTGGATGTAATCCATCAAAACAGTTGCCTATGCTTTAAGCTCATCTTTTGAAACCTTGTCTTGCTTTATCAGATGCACCACTATAGCCACTGACTCTTCAAGGTGCCCTACATTTTGTTCCCTGGTAGTGGTTCCTAGATCAATGGTGGAGATGTTGTAGCTTATTAACTCCTGACCTACTACTGGAATTGTTATCTACACAACTCGAGACCCAGAAGCATCCATCATTACCTTGGATCTGATCTTAGGCTTCTTCTCTTTTCTAGTTGTGATCTATGCTCGGGCTAAGATAGCCTCCAACTTTGCTCTTGGGTCCTTCAACGTGGGGGGTTTCTTTTCAAGCTATCTTTCTAGCCATTCAGGCATAGTAGACCTTTCTTTAGGTGATTCACAATCACCCTCGCTTTCCTTGGCTAAGACCTCTATTTTCTTATCTCCAAAGGCCCTTTCTTCCACTTAGCAGTATCTCCTTCTTCTTCATTGGAGTCCTAGATGGACACAAGGCACTTAATAGGAAGCTTGGTAGATAATTGTTGTTGGGGACTTTCTTCCTTTTCCATTTCCTTCCCTTTCTTTTCTTCGGTTTGCTCAACCTCGTGCACGTGCTCCTCGGGCTGCTTAATTTTGAGGCTCTTGAAAGTTTGAGCCTCACCCTTAGGCTTATCTTCTTGTTGCTTTTCTTTCCTAAGAGGTGACCCCTCTGTCTCTTTCTCAGTATCTTTCAATTGCCAACCCATCTCTTCTTCAAGGTCATCATCAAATTTTTGTACGATGATCCTACCGTCAGCATCCTCCTCCTCATCTCTGCTCTCTAAGGAGCCTGTTCCTTCCTCCTCGTAGGCCACCCTATCGATCGTCTGATGTTCATACTTTAGATGTTCATGGTATTCATTGGCCTACTCCTCAAATGGCTTCGAGGCCTCTTTCTCTCGCTCTCCTATTCCTTGGAGATTAACATGGTGGCTTCCATAGTCAGTGGCTCTGTCAGAGGCTGTGAAGGTTTAGCAGTAGTCAGAACCTGTGCCAGGGTTGCTTGAAGAGTGGGATCCATAAGGATTTGGGAGAGCTTAGAGGGGAGATTCTGCATATGTTTCGAGAAGGCATTAGGCAAGGTGGAGGCGGGCATTGGTGCAGCCACTACAACTAATGGGAGTGATGTAGTGGGTGACATTGCAGTGAAGGAAGGAGTAGTCACAGTAGAGGAAGAGTCAATTACTATCACGGGCTCAGCCTGAGGTGAAGGGGAAAGATGGATAGAGATGTCCACTACTGGTGGGGATGTGGTGATCACGGCTAGAGAGGTAGATGACAAGGCAGTCAAAATAGGGAGAGCCAAAAGAAGTTTTAATTGATCTGTACATTTTGCTTCTTCCTCTTAGATTAAGGGTTGCTCTATGGTGCCCCCTGTTTTCCTAAGTCTTTTGGAGGGTGAGCTCCCTGGATCCTTCCTTGTATAAACTTTGGGATCAAGAGACTGCTCTATCTCCATCTCTTTCCTGTTCTTGGATCTGGTGACTGGAGGAGACTTGGATGTCCCACCCATTGAAGTAGTGGTTGTGGCCTCCTTCGTGGCACTTGGCTTGCTTTTGACCCCTTCATATGTCAAAATCACTCCCTGTTGTTTTAGTCGGGCCACCTGTCCATCAACCCACTCTTTGGTACGTGCTAAGATTGGCTTGGTTATAATGTCGAGGTCATCAACCTCCTGCTCATCCCAGTCTATTATTAGCAATAGAAAATTGGCAACTATAGGATATCTGGGGTCTGTTACGGTTCTTTCGTCCTCCTTGACTTGGTCTAGTATGGGAAATGGTTGCACCGTTCTTATGAAATATGCAGTCATCCACATATAGTGCCTTGCACGCACTTCCTTATCATCCTAAAAATCTGCCCAGAAGTCCTCAATATGATGTAGATGGAAGAACCTTGACCCTAGTGCCTTCCTTACATGCCCATAGGGGTCCATCTACGGGCAAGCACTGTGTAGGTGAAAATGATAATCTTCTAGTTCTTTCTCAGAGTTCCTAGCGCACTGGAAAATTTGTAGTTTATACATTCCTTGGTCAAGAGTTAAGGGATAGGAGATCCCTGCCAAGTGTTTTTCGGTGAGTACCAACTATATGTGTTGGAGCTATCGAGAAAGTTCCAACAGGATGATTCAGTCATTGGGGTATCAGGGTAGCTTATTTGTCCTTTCCGTGAAGCCTTGGGCGTGAATGTATGTGAACTTTGGATATTGGATAAAGAGAAAGGCGTACTACTTCAAGAATGCCTAAGCACTGTGAGAGACCCTTCTCTTGAAATCTCTTGTAATCATCCTAATGATATGGCTAGTGAAGGCATCGTTTACCCTACAATACTCCATGAAATTATGGTACCGGAGTTGGGGGTACCTGTCATAGGCTTTCAATTTTTGACCCTACTCTTCTTCGGGTGCCACAAACAACCCATTGTACTGTCTCTAGTCTACCAAGGAGTAGACGAGATATGAGGTCATGTAGAACTTGGAACTCTTCTTCACATTGAGGAATTGCTCATGGAAGCAGTCGCTTATTATACCTCCCCAGTAGAACGAGGACTTTGTGGTGACGTCCTCATTCCCACGAAGGATCTGTTCAATGAAGTACACCATCCATTCCTAAAAGAAGGCAGCAGTAGGAAGACCCATCACCCTACTTAGCATCATGACCAAGTCATGGTAATCTTCATGGAAATCATTGCAAAAGAGTTCGTGAGGAACCTTCGCAGTGCTGCCCTATTTCTGTTTTAGCCAATGCTGATTTATTAACTTCTTGCAACCTGTCAGATTGTCATCCCATGCTGCCTTGCATTCCTCAATGGTAGGTGTTTCCATCTCAATGAAGGTGGGAATATGGAATGTCTTTGTGATTCCCTCAGCTGACATGTCAGCAAGAATGTTACCATCTCTGTCAATTATGGTCCTTGTGTCAGGCTGATAGGCCTGCCGACAAGCCATGACTAGCTCGAGGGCCATGAGGGATGGAGGGAAGCCTGCAACTTTTTCAATTCCACTTTTCCTAATAAGCCTTGCATTCTTGGTTGTCATGTTGACTCTAACCCTTTGTTTAAGCTCATCAATATCAACATGGTTGATATTGGTGTCGGTGATTTCTTTCCAATCCATGGAAACCTTCGAGTGCAAAGGTTCATGCTAGAACTGGTACTTCATTTAGTCTGTCCTCTTTTCCTTGAGGAGTCTTGCCCAATTTCTTTCCTTTGTCCTTTTCTGTAGTCGCCCCTGAGAGTCCTGCACCCGATTCCATGTATCCTACGAACAAAGGCATAGTTAATATGGCCAATCATAAAAGCCTTGATGTTAGTTAAAATACCATGGACGAAATCAAATTTAACCAATTTATCATTCATAAAATGATTCTTCTACTTTCAGATGTCATTAGTCCTTCAGATGAGAGATTTCGAACAATTCAAGCTCGAAGGCCTGGATTTCCCTAGCAAGAACGTTGTTTTGAAAGGGAAAATGGGTGGAACAATCTAGGAGACTTCTCTTGGCTGATTTTTGATGCTTCAAAATTCTCATACAAAAGAGGGCCAAATTTGAGCACGTGGGTCGAGATCATATTTCAAATTTGAGGTCGTTTGGATCATTTTAGGAGCATCCAGGTGTACAAGGCCAAAAAGCCATCCAGAATTGGCTGTTTGAAATGGTCGAGCAAAAACAGAGTTCCGGGGACAGAACTCCATGGTTCAGGACCTGGACGGTCCAAGGATAGCTAGAAATTTTGCAAATTTAAAGTGTTCGTGCCTGAGGAGACGGGAAGCTGCCATGCCCTCGATGTTCGAGACGGTGATTTCCGGAAGGAAGTCCAGAGGGGGCAGCCCAACGAATCAGACCCAATACTAAGGTTAGATGTCAGATTTTCATTTTGAGTTCCACAATGAGTAGGAAGGCAGAACCCAGAACTCAGAAGGGTGGGTGCGATTTTCCCTTTTAAATGGCAGAGATGGGACGAAGTCCCAGGTGGCAGAGTCCGGTAGAGTCAAGGATGGTGAGGCTCGACAATTTGGAACACTTGCAGAAAAAGGTTTCTTCAGACTCAAGAGGCGGGAAGGCACCAACGGATCATCATTCAAAATGGCGGAGCTCCTGCAAAAGCCCGCGGATGGAGGTCCACAAATCAAGACCCAATGGGGTGCCAGAAGGTGGGTTTCAGCGCAGGAACGGATGGCAAAAGGAGGCTTAGGGTTCAGATCTCAGGTGGATGGGGTTTTCTCACCATCTGAGAATGGCAAGATTTGGTTGGAGTCTAAGACACAGAAGTCTGGGGGCATGGGCTGGGGAGGCCAAAATGGAGGTCGATTCTCAGAGTTAAGTTAGAAATACTAGATGGCAATCCATCGGCGAAAACCCAAGGATCCAAACCTGGGAGATGCCGCGGCCATTATGAATGGATGGTTATTTTGGTAATTCTTGTCAGCAAAAGAAGATTCCAGGCTTAGGAGAGGTGAATGCCCCTATGCTAAGAATGGACACGCGTGGATAAAGTTTCAGATCGATCCCGTGGGGTGCAAGGAGGTTTCTTGAAGATTCTAAAATGTGGGTTTCGTGCATTACCTTATGTTTTATCTTTTAAGTGTAATTTTAACCTAGGTTGTTCATCACTTTAGGTTTTAAAATCATAAAAAACTCTCAAGAGGGAAAACGGTAAACCTACCTCAGACACCCAATGCGACAAGGCGTGAAATCCACTAACGATCAGCAAGTGATGGCAACGGATGTGAGGGTGATGATCGACGAAGACAGTGATCCTCTCTGGAAAGCACTTTGATCCTTCTTTGCAAACCTGACAAGTGAAAATGATAGGTTGGTACCTAATATTTATACCTCCCCTACCATTAATGGCCCTCTTAAATGCAAGTACGAGAAACAATTTGGTTGGTGAATTCAAATTCACAGACGACAGTGAGAGACTCGGGGCCTAAAGGCCGAAAAGACGCGAGGTGGCGGCCGCTTGAAATTCATTTTGCACACTGACAGTCGAGAGGATCCCAGACTTAGAGGGCAGAATTCTACCACCAGTTCACCATTTGGAAAATTTTGTTCAGAAATCACCGGCGGCGAAGGGGAACTCGGGGCTCAGAGGACATAGTTCTATTAGTGTTTTTCCTTCAGGAACGATGAAGTCCACATGGAGTTCAAGAAGTGGAAGTCCAAAGGGTCGGGCCCAGTGGGTTCAAAAGTAGCCAAGAAATTTTTATAATTTTTAACGGATGAAGAATAGGGAGTTAGGTCTCGGGGCCCGGGGAGGCAGAAGCCTCCTGCCATTTAGAACAATGAAGTCAAAGGGGAAACCCAGCCAAGGAAACCTAGAGAGGTGGGCCTAGAGGGCTCCAAGGCTGCCAGCAGAGGTAAACCGCAGAGGAAACCTCGCAAGGCACCAGGACTTAATCAAAACTAAAGGGGCAAAACACAATCAACTTAAGATGAGACTTTAGAGGTGTGTTGACCACCTAGGACATCAAAATGGGGGCACGTAAAATGAGGCAGCAACAAAACAACCCGGCAAGGTGAAAGAAAAAGGGGGTCCCCATTTTGAACCGAGCGTGTGTGCTAAGGGCACAACAAAAACAAGTAAACTACAAAACAGTATTAAGCTACTCAACCAAATTGTAAAGGACAGGAGTGAAAATTCTTACTACCTCCACCAAGAGCTCACTAATTGATGGATGAGAAAAGAGGACTTGAACAATCACCACAACCTCACTCAACTATGATGAAGGGAGGTGTTGCAAAACCTCAAGCCCCTACTGCAATGGCTTGTTCCACACTTGCTTTATGGAGTTGATGGAGTGTTGTTTCTACTACTATGGAGTGCTAAATTGTTGCTCGAAGGCTAAGAATGCTTGAGAATGAAAGAAGTTATTGATAGAATGCTTAGAGAGTGCTAGAGGATGAAGTGGAGTGAGAATGGATCAATTTGAAGGAAGAACAAGCAAGAATAAGGAATTTTTGCATCAATTGGTCGAAGAGGGACATTACAAACCATTCCCACTAGGAAGTGTAACACCTCTACCAACTTCAGATGCAGGAATCCGTCAAGTGTTGGAATCATGTGCCTCAATCTCACAAGTTGTAACCTTTGGAAGAGCAAAGTCAATGTGACATTCCTGTTGTCTGGCTGACTGGTAGTTTAACCCTGTGTATTGCTCATGTCGTTGAGACAATACTTCTATCTTTCCAAATGAACCTATCACTATGACATGGAGACTTGGTGAGATCTCTTACCGATATGGAATGTCTCAGCAACATAAGGGTTTGTTATCGAGTGCCTATCGTATTTCGGTGTGACCTATGGTGAATAGATCATCGGGGTAGCTCAAGTGTGTCGGTATGTGGTCCTAGTGATAGGGAGATGTCTCATAGATTGTAGTCATCAGGGTGAATTGAACATTTGGGAAGATCTCTTGGCGACTAGGAGATGTCTGGCTGAATGTATACACTCAGAGTAACTCAAGGGTCTCGGTGAGAAGTCTTGGTGATATGTGAAGTCTTTCCAATATCATATGCTTGTGGTCGTCGATGTAACTCATATGTGTCAGAATGATGTCTTGGTGATGATAGGAAGTCTTACCGATATCGGCATGACCTTTGGTCTATTTGGCCAATGTGGAAATCGGTATGACTTGTTCCTATTGGCATGAAGTCTTGGCGATGAGCCTTTGTCTCACCAATGCGGTGGGATGTGTTCAGTATGACTCCTAAGTTTAGTATAAAGTCTCAATGAATGTGGAATGTCTGGCCAACAAAAGTCTTCGGGGTGAAGTGTGAACATCAGTGTGATGTCTTGGTGAAGAGTAATTGTCTTGCTGATGGGAAACCTAATGTTGATATGACTCTTAGCTACTGCTCGATGTTCGGTATAACATAAAGGCTCGGCATGATCTCTCAGCAAAGGTAGTAAGTATTGTCGACTATTGGGAATTTCAGAGTGACCTTTGAACATCAGTATGATGTCTCATTGAATGGCGATTGTCTTGCTGATGAGAATGCTGAGGTTGATGTGACTTGAAGACTTCAGTGTAATGTCTAGGCAAAGAGCGATAGCCTTGCCGACTGATGAACTCTTCAAAATACCTTGTGATCTTCGGTGTGAGGTCTTGGTGACATGGCAAAGTCTTAGCGATAGCTCTCTAGACTCCATGTAACCTCTTGCCAATAGGGATGACTCTTGGCAATATCAAATGTTGGCTGTGTTGGCATCGAGGAGACATAGTTAGTGTCTCACTGACATGACAACACAAGTTGAACGCCCTTGACCGTTTGGATGAATGTCCTATGTGGTGTGACTTGGATGTTTTATCTTCTATGCAAGGAAGTGGAAACATCTACGATGTTGAGCTAGATGATTCGATAGTTGTGATTTGACAGTTGGAAACAAACTGGTTCACAGAGCCTATTGAGAATGAATGTATACATGTATGCATTGGACATTCTAAAGAGAGAGATAGAGAGCATTACAGAGATGGCTGAGAGGCTAGTTGGATGGTCGAGGCCTTGAGGCTGAAATAGAGGGAGTGAGAGGTAGGGTTATGCTACCAAATTCTCTCCTAATCAAGAATCGAATGCCATGGTTGATCTCTCATGTTGATCTATACTGTAAACTATGTGAGGGTATTCCAATAGTAGGAAAGATGTTTGGTTTAAGAGGTTGATCAAGAAATATACACAGAGAGAGTTTGCTATCAGTTGTATTCAAAATGAACAATATGTAATCTCTGAAAAGGCTATGAGCCTGAATTGTATTGTAACCTTTAGTTGTTGAATGATACAGTGGCTCGATCTTTGGAGTGTGGGGTTTTTTACCCGAAAGGGTTTTCCCCACATAAAATCTTTGTGTTCAATTTTTTGTAGTATCTTTCATCTATGTTGTTGCTTGCTGTTGAATTAACATGTGTTTCTCTCAGAAGGATTAATGTGGGAAATGAATTGTGTTTGTTTCCACTTTAGGACATAGTTGTACGTGTCTTTAAGGTAACCTAATCGAAATTAAAGTTATCGAAGGCACTACTATTTGGAGTTATTATGAGATGTGCTCCATTGATTTCCTTACATCAAGGACATAAGTCTGTTGCACGAGTGTCCTCGACAGTTATTCTTCTACCAATGCAAAAAGCATATGCCAAGTGGAATTTCACTTTCAGATTTAGTTTTCTAAGGTGAGGAAGTGTAAAAGGGGAATTTGTGTAAGGGATGCAAATTCGCTCCTATACACCTCGATAGTAGGTCATATACCTCATCTCCTATGCAGAAAAAGTCTCAAAAACCCAATAACAAGACCTTGAAGAAAGGGAATTATAGAGACTCTACGTTGGTATTAGATTTCATGGATGAAATCTATGATCCTAGGTTAAACAAGAATCCCAAGAACCTTCAAGAAGGTGCACATGTCAAAATGCTTCAAAAAGAAGAAAAGAGGGATTTCAATTCTCTTGGGTTTAAGCTCTAGTCTTCAAAATTAGCTCAATACATGGTTTCAATGGTGCACCCTTGCCTAGAATTAATGGATTCCTATGCCTTCCTATACAATTGGGTGATCCCACAATACTAGTTTACAATTTTTGGCCAAATTGGACATTGAACTGATTTTTTTTAACTAAATCTTCACTTTCAGGCACCTATAGCAGCTAAACCATGAGGAATTTGAAGATGACACAAACTAGTGATTTGTGACATTTTTTCTATAGATTCTAAATATACGTTTTTCAAAATTTTTGGAATCATATTGCACTTCTTTTTCCATCTCCTTTGAAAACTAGTTTTTAACAGTAAACACCATTTTTAAAGAGTGGCATTACTGACTAACACATAATTTTTATTCTATATGGATAAAATTCTATTTTTTTCTAATTTAGATTTGTAACTATGATATCTAGTGCATGGAATTGGTTTCATAGCATTTCATTGAGTATTTTTTTCTTAATTAAGTTTCAAAGTCAAACTAGTTACAATTTAGACATGATTTACTAGATAAAACATAACTTTTTTATATGCATAGAAATTCTTTTTTTGTGTTGGATTAGGGACATCAATATCTAGTGCACTAATATTTTTCAAAAAAAAAAATTGATAATATATGCTATTTTTCCACAAGTGTAGAACAAAGAGCTTAATTTTCAATGAAAAACCTACATTCACAAGAAATAAGAAATAAGTATAATAATAAAATTAAATTTATTTAAAATTATATGTTTTTGGAAGCTTATAATAAGGAATACATACTTACAAAAAATAAATTTTAAATGAATTCTTTTGACCCCTCAAAAGGTAAATCAAAAGTGGTTTTTTATCAGCATTTTGATAGGTGTAAAGGAGACTCCGTTATAGGTAAAACTAGCAGGGTTCTATCCAAGGGGGTTTGATCTAAGGTGGTTTGACCAAACCCTCGTCAATTAGAATCCTTTAAATGGAACATTTCAAGGCTTAAACCATTATATTTTTTAAAAATATGTGATTTCAACAAAAAATAGGATCTCCCAAAAATTGTAAACCAATATTGTGGGATCACCCAACCTCGCTAGCAAAACTTTGGTAGGAAGTCATCTTAAGCTCACAATCAATGCCAAAACTATTCAAAAAATGCTATGTATCTCTCATGATCCTTTTGTGGAGGTATGTTTGCTAAGGAGAATGGAGAAGTTTTGATTGAAAAGGGATACCCAACTTAGGTTTCCCAACTATGATCTTGGGAGAGATTGGAATGAAATCAAAATTCCAAAGATCTCAGTCACTCACAAATCCTTTTATTAGTACATGCAATATGTTTTATCTATGCTTTCCTTTATTTTTAGCCTAGATAAAGATGACCATGTTTTTAAATTTCAGCTAGGAGTAGGTTTCCTCTTGAGGAAACAACTGAATTTTAGGATGGACTTTGCAAATGTGATTGTAGATAATATGCACCAATAATTAGAAGCATACAAGCATGAGTAAAAATTCAAGTACTCATTATTCTTAGCCCTTCTCCTACTTGTTACCAAATTTTCACCTACAACTCAATTTGGTATAGTTGAAATAGATGATTACATTTAAAGGTGAAAATAATTCCAACATATTCATGTTGAAGTTTAACCATTGCATATCAAAAGATCTTTAAGAAAAAAGAGAGAATTCAACTTTCATTGTGCAATGATTTGCAACATAAAGGAAACTATATAAAATTACAAGATATTGCTTTCATTCATTTTTGTAATGTTTCATTCATTTTGTAATGGAATATACACAATACTACATAAATGTTGTTGTTTCATATATTGAAAGGGAAAAGAATGATCAAATGTCACACACAAGCCAAGGGAGTAGTTGAACTAAAGCAACATACAGATATACTATACATCTAAAGATGAAATTAATGAAAAGAGCACATGAAAAGAAACATATCCATCATTTCCTACCAGAATCTTGTGTGGGTCTTCATTGTCTTTAGCTCCTCCTTTCTCTTGACCTTCAGATGGACCTGCATCATGATGAAAAGGGTTGGTTAGAGATTCATATATGAATCTCATCATATGTCCTATCAAAAGAAGTATAGCATACATTTATGATGCAATAAATCAATTGAGAAAGCATAAGATGTATGCAAGAGATCCTAAAAAAATCAAACATCACAGGAGCATTAAGCTTCACTATTTTTTATCTAACATGTTTGTCCATCGTGCAGGTATAGGTGAAATCTTGTTGCTGGATTCATTTTTGTTGAAATTTTAGCATGTGTTGAAAAAATGGGCTCCCACAAGGGTTGAATCCAACATGCTACCCCTAAGTCTCAAGAGAGGAATGAGATAAGAAAAACACATTTAGATTTCCCAAATAAAGGCATTTTCAGCTTAAGGAAATTATTCACAAGGTGGTTGTAAGGGGAATTATCACATTGTCCATTCATGATAGCCAAGTCAAAGGTGCAACAAGGCATCCCTCCACCTTGAAATGGGAATAAAAAATGAGCGATGAGCATGTAAGATGCTTAAGTAAACTATAGATCAAAATAACGTGCACCTTTCCCCATTAAGAATTTTTGTTTGCATACAAATTTTTTATGTTGTCATTGTTTAGCATAATTGAATGGTGATTGTCATCATGTTTTATATCTTTTATTGTTGCCATACATCAAGTTTTGCTTCTATATATATTATTTGAAATATATACATTGGTGGTACAGCTATACATTAAATGACAATGGGAGCAGTGAACTTAAATATAGATTACAGTCATCAGGAATTTGCTGCAGAGGAATACAATATATATGATGGGAAAACAACTAAAGCAACATAATGAGCATCAAATTTGAATCAAGGCACAATCATGGGAGAATAATATTATTCAAGACTTTCTATGAATTGTAATTCAAAGTGTAGCTACTAATAATCCATGCTAGCATGTGGAAATATTAAGAGGAGTAGGCTACAATAAGCAATGACAATGCTTGGAATAGTAGATAAGATCCCAAGGTTTGAGAAACTTGCAAATTTCAAAGAATAAAATATAGTCACAATGTTCAATGGATGGAAACTACATTATCAATATTTTTTTCATTGGAATCATAGAAGAGTACATAATGGGTGGTTTGGGTCTATGTTGCATTCTTCAATAAAATACAATGCTACAGTTTGCAACAAAGAAACCATTAGTTGCAGACATAATCATTTTATAAATAAATATTCGTGGCATGTTTGCAAAGTAAAGTTGGTAGTACATATTTAGATTGGTACTAGATCAAAGTAATGGAGAGCAATGTGGGAGAATGCAAAAGACAAAAAACAAAGATCATCCATCTATCGTTACAAATACAAGAAATGATGAAACATGTCACTCCAATGTGAAGAGGATAGCAACCATGGAAAAACAAACCCACAATGGAGGGAAATTCTCTTATTATTTTACGAAGACAATAATAAAACCCACATCTTTAATGTAGGGCATGGGTTTTCAAAATATTATCTTGTATTTGCTCTATGAAAGATAATATATAGCCATGGATTTAAACCCCAAAAATTCTTTCATTCCATGTGGATACAAAATATACAGAAAAATATATTTTTTAGCCACAACCTGAATGTTCAAGGTCCAATTACAAAAGTAAACGAAGAGAACCCTCAAGTATTTACAAAACCCAAAAAAAATTTCACACACGAAGCTCAAATGCCCAAATTTTTACATAGGGAAATGCTTACAAGGTGGTACCCATAAGTTCTTTTGCATGATAATGAAGAAAGTAACTTGGGTTTTAAGAGACTGCAACCTTTAAAAGAGGATTCACAAAAGGTGTCAAACCAAATAAAATTATATGTAAGAAATAAAAGAGGATTCCATTTTTTGTTGAAGGGAAGCAAGATTTTCAAAGGGCCGAGCAAAATAAGAAGACATGGGAATGATTACCCACAATTTTTTTGTGTTATTCAAGCACCTTAGCAGAGAAGCTCGCTTACAAGACTCCAAAAGCCTCAATATCGACCTCAAAGTGCAAAAGGATTTATTAGGAATCAAAAGGGAAAAAATGCATTCAAAAAATGATAATGAGTGAATAATTATTGTAATTTTTGTGTTAAAACCTTACCTAGTTCAATCTCGATACAAAAGCAATAGTAATATTTCCATGAAAATCTAGAAACAACAAGAAGATTGACAAGTTCGAGCTCAAACTCTCCATGGTGGTGGTGCCCAGTAGAGAGGAAAAAAATCAAAGTGAGAAATGATGTGAAAAGAAAGGATGTTGTGGTTTTGTGTTAGGGTTTCATTTACCCTAAGTTTGCCACCTTGGTTCTTCTTTTTTACATTGTTTTAAATTTTTGATGCAAAATATTAATGTCATGGTGGTGTTAGGACCTTGTCACATTTTTGCAAACCTAAGCCTTCATGCCTTGGTGTTCTTTTATGATTTATGAATAAAATCATACATCTAGGTGCCTTGATCATTTTTGATTTTTAGAGAAAATAAAATGCCAATACCTTTGAATATTTCATGCTTGGAAAAATATAGTCAAAGCCATATATGCCTTGTCTTTTTTGCAAAAATAAATCAAAATCAAGGTCAACCTCTTCTTTCTTTTTGCAAACTTGAAACTACAAGTAATGTAAGGTAATGTTAAAGAAATGTTTCTATAAATTGGTTTAGTAATTGTTATTTAAAATGCAGTGAAACAAAACAAGTATTGAGTGGAAACTTTCTTTTTTGAGTTTGAATCTCATTTCAGCGAAATAGAAAAAATAAGTAAATTGAACCTTCTAATTCTGTTTTTTAGTCAATCCTAACTTTATTTTTTGAGTCTTTTGAGGTCAATTTTTTTAGGAGGGAAAGTTTCCACATATTCTCACTCAATGCGAGTCAATTTTATGCCCTATTTTGGATTTTTTTCCCTTTGCTTGAAAATGACATTTTGATTACTATTTTGGGGAGCAGTTTACTCAGATTTTTCATTCATGGAGATGCATTGGAGGTATATATTGGAGAAAAGCTTTTTTTTTCTCAATTGTAGTTCATATTTCTTCTTTCTCTTGATCATTTGCAAAGAGCTTTGTAAACTTCATTTTGTACTCATATTTTCATGTTTCAATACTCCTCCAGATCAATAAAAGTAGCAGAGCATTCTTATCTCATAATTTGTGTCCCATTTAGTAGTAATGATTTGATGTTCTCATTGTGTTTCTAAGTATTAGATCCTTTTTATGTCTCATTATTGCCAATGTGGGTTCAAAATTTTTGTATAATTTAGGTTGTATGTTGTGTTTGATTTCAAACCTTCATGCAAATCACTTTTGTGTTGTATGTTTCATATGATATTGTGAGAGTTAGTGTTTTGAGAGCTAATTGTGAGTTGAGTTAGCAAATAAATTTAAAGTTCTGGTGCATCACCCTTTAGGTTTTAGGATTTCATTTCAAGTTATTCTTCTATCCCTTTTCTTTGATAAATAATTTAGTTCTAGGTGATCTACCAAGGGAGCCAATCCTCTTTAGAGATTCATTCTCATTATAAGTCACCCATAGCTTGAGAATGTTTCCAAGTTTCAATAAGAAAGTTGAGTCTAACTTAACTAGGGTGCAATCCTAATTGATAACAATTTTTGGCATGCTCGGTGGGAGAGATTGGACACTCTCAATTTAATATTTGCTCACTTATTGCTGATATTAGGTGTGTATATCAATAAGATATGCCTTTGGAGGAAAAAGTCTACACACATCTAGCGACTCATAGCTCAAATTTACTAGTTTGGGTATGATAAAGTGTTGGTTTATTTCAAAGAAAGTTTGATGTTGCTTGTCTTCTAGCTTTGAATGAACAACATGTCAATGTTTCATGGAAATATGTCTTATCATCCATCATACCACAAAAAAAATTCTTAACCACCTCCTTATTAGCCATATCAGCTCAATCATGCTGCTAGTTTTAATTTCATGGCTTTTCAAGAAAACTAGCATGCTCAATATAATTACCACCCACCCACCCCTTCTCAATCTCCATATCAGCCTTCATATGCTCAAAACTAGCTCCAAGAGAGTGAAAAGGAGGATATTGCAAGCATAAAGGGTATATTTATTGACTTCACAAAGCATATAGAGGAGATCAAGAGGTAGCAAGAGTATAATCAACAACATGAAGAGATGGCTTATTAGGCCTATCTCTATGAGCAAGAGTTGGAGACACAAAGGATAAAATTTGAGGAGAAACATGAAAGAAAGATAGTTACAAAAGAGGAGTAAATGAATCTTGTGTTTTCTCAAACACAAAGACATGAGGTCCAAGTAGTTCCTGCAATTCTAGATCAACATGCTCAAGAGGAGGTGCATAGGTATAAATTTCCAATTTTTAGATAAAGTGAGCCTCTTAATACTCCTAAAGTTGATATTCCAAGTTTTAGGAAAGATAAAGTCCTTAATTCCTCAAGCCAACCTCTTAAACTTGAAATTCCAAGTTTCAGAAGTATTCATCCTTTGCAAATTAAGGAAAATAATCAAGTACAACCTAGTATACTTACAGAATAGCCTATTGATTAGGATATCTCACTCATCTGAGAGAAGATTAGAAATACAAATCTATCACATTTAGAGCATCCCATTGAATGACATCTTTCCTTTCAAGAAATCCAAGAAGATCCCCAAGTTTCCCCACCTGATGAATCAATGGTTGAACCCATTGATCAGGATACCCTACTCCTCATGGAGAAGCTTAGAAATGTAAATCCATTGTGTTTAGCTTTGGAGGTTTTCCATTTAGAGTAGCGAAAAATTGAGCAAGAAAAGACTTCTCTTGATGAATCTTTCAATGTTTTGACTAATGAGCTTCCTTGTTTTGTTGAAGAGGATGAAAATGTTTTAGTGTTTATCTTAGAAGATCAGTCTGTGCAGTAGGATATAATTCAAGAGGTTGTTGTTGATTATACCTTCTTCTTAGTCGAATATAAGAATGATGCATGTGTAGAGAAGCAAGAAGACATTATGGAACATGATGTGTTGTGGGCTTATAAAGAAGAGGATGAAGATTAGTGTGAATAGCAAAATATTGACAACTATTTTGAGGTATCTAGTTGGTATAGTGATGAAGAAGATCTAGAAAGTTTGTCAAAAGAAGAGAGCCCTACTTGCAAAGAAGATCACGTTCTCAATGAATGTGAAACATTTGAATTATTTTCAAAACTTCCTTTGTGCTACATTGAAGAGGCTAATAAGGAGGATATTGAGGCCTCAATTCAGCTAGAAGAGCAAAAGGAAAATTATGTTTTGGAGGCTAAACAACTTGTTTTGCATAAAGATAAGGCTAACTACCGAGTTGAGCAAGTAACCAAAATAGAACCTATGCTTCAAACTAAAAGTCTTGGTGTTCCTATGAGAATTTAGGGGATTTTTCATAAAGATGAGGTAGGTACTCCTATACAAGAAAATAAAGAAAATTTTGAAGATGATTCTTTTTGGGATGATTTGGAAGACTTTTGTGCAAGTTTTGGTGAAAAATTAGCTCTTATAAATGAAGAAAAGCATGAGCTGGTTGAATGTAAGGAGGAAGTCATTTTTCCAAAGGAGATAGAGCAAGTGTTAGATCAACTTAAGAATTTGGATGTTGAAGAGGAAAATCATGAAGATCGGGTTAAGGCAACTTGTTTAAATGATTCCTTGTCAAGAGGCTATCCTATTAGATTCTTTGCTTGAATGGAGCCCTAGGTTCAAGATAACCAACCAAGGCATTAGCTTCCACTTATCCACCATATATTAGATGAATAGGATGAAGTGTATGTTTTGGTTTTTGAAGAAAAGGGGGAGCTTGCAAACATGCAAATAGTTCTTTCTAGCTTATACCTTCTTGTTACTACCATGTAGGGAAAATGCCAAAAAATAATGAGAAAAGGGAGCTATTTTTCCTAGCCAATTAACAACTTTGTTCAAAAAGCCTGATACTATTGGTTAGTAGGTTGGGTTAGTGTTTTCTGCTAATAAGTGCTCAAGGCACATTTCTTTTAGTTTTTTATTTCTTTCCCTAAGTTTTGATGCATAGTTTATTGGTGACCAGGGCCTTAGTAGTTTGCTTTCAATTTGGTTTTTGCTACTGTTTGGAGTTTTTTAATTGAGTTACAATGGTTTTCATAGTTTGGAGGGGTAGAATTTGACTCCATGCCCAATGGATTATTTTGGCTACTAGTATATATGCTTAGTAGGAAAAAATTTAGCAAAAATCGCCAAAATTGTTACCAAATTTTCACCTACAGCTTAATTTGGTAGAGCTGAAATAGTTGATTACATTTAAAGATGAAATGTATTCCAACATATTTCTATTGAATTTTAACCATTGCATAACAAAATATGTTTAAAAAAGAGAGAGAGAATTCAGTTTTCATTGTGCAATGTTTTACAACATAAAGGAAACTATATTAAATTACAAGATATTGCTTTCATTAATTTTTATTCATTTTGTAATGGAATATGCACAAGACTACATAAATGTTGTTGTTTCATTTATTGAAAGGGAAAAAAATGATCAAATGTACCACACAAGCCATGGGAGTAGTTGAACTAAAGCAACATAAAGATATACTATACATCTGAAGATGAAAGTAATGAAAAGAACACATGAAAAGAAACATATCCATCATTGCTTGGTAGAATATTGTGTGGGTCTTCATTGTCTTTAGCTCCTCCTTGCTCCTTACCTTCAGATGAACCTACGTCACAATGAAAAGGGTTGGTTAGAGCTTCAGATATGAATCTCATCATATGTCATATCAACATAAATATAGCATATGTCTATGATGCAATAAATTAGTTGAGCAAGCATCAAATGTATGCAAGAGAGCCTAAAAAATATCAAACATCTTAGGACTATTGAGATTCACTATTTTTTATCTAACACATTTGTTCGTTGTGTAGGTATAGGTGAAATCTTGTTGCTAGATTCATTTCTGTTAACATTTCAGCATGTGGTGAAAAAATGGGCTCCCACAAGGGTTGAACCCAACATGCTACCCCTTAAGTCAAAGGTGCAATAAGGCAACCCTCCACCTTGAAATTGGAATCACAAATGAGTGATGAGCATGTGATACATTAGTAATCTATGGATTAGAATAAAGTGCACCTTTCCTCATTAACAATTTTGGTTTGCATACAAATTTTTATGTTGCCATTGTTTAGCTTCATTGAATGGTGATTGTCATCATGTTTTATATATTTTATTGCTATCATGCATCAAGGTTTGTTGTTGTTTGTGTTATTTGAAATGCATACATTGGTGGTACAGTCATACATTAAATGACAATGGGAGAAATAAACTTAAATGAAAAATACATTCATTAGGCATTTGCTATAGAGGAATACAATATACATGATGGGACAACTAAAGCAACGTAAGAAGCATCAAATTTGAATCAAGGCACAATCATGGGAGCATAGCATTATTCAATATTTTCTATGAATTGTAATTCAAAGTGTAGTTGGTAATAATTCATGCTACCATGTGGAAATATTAAATCGAGTAGGTTGTAATAAACAATGACAATGCTTGGCACAGCAGATAAGAGCCCAAGGTTTGAGAAACTTGCAGATTTCAAAGAATAAAATATAGTCACAATATTCAATGGATGGAAACTACATTATCAATAATGTTTCATTATAATCATAGAAGAGTACATAATGGGTGGTTTGGGTCTATGTTGCATGCTTCAATAAAATACAATGCTACAGTTAGCAACAAAGAAACTATTAGTTGTAGACATAATCATTTTATCAAGCAATGTTCATGGCATGTTTGCAAAGTAAAGTTGTTAGTACATATTTAGATTGGTACTAGATCAAAGTAATGGAGAGAAATGTGGGAGAATGCAGAGGACAAAAAACAAAGAGCCTCCATCTATCATTACAAATACAAGAAATGATGAAACATGTCACTCCAATGTGAAGAGGATAGCAACCATGGAAAAACAAACCCAAAATGGAGGGAAATTCTCTTCTTATTCTTTCAAGAAGACAATAATAAAATCCACATCTGCAACATAGGGCATAGGTTTTCAAAATATTATCTTGTATTTGCACTATGAAAGAGAATGTACAACCACAACTTTAAAGCCCAGAAAGTATTTCATTCCAAGTGGATACAAAATATACACAAAAATATTTGTTTTAGCCACAACTTGAATGTTCAAGGCCTGATTATAGAAGTAAATGAAGAGAACCCTCAAGTATTTACAAAACCCAGAAAAAGTTCACACACGAATTTCAAAAGCTTGAAGTTTTACATAGGGAAATGCTTGCAAGGTGGTACCCATAAGTTCTTTTTCATGATAATGAAGAAGGTAACTTGGGTTTTAAGAGGTCACGACCTTTTATGGAGGTTTAGTTTCTTTCACAGAAGGCGTTGAACCAAATAAAATTATATGCAAGAAATAAAAGAGGGTTCCATTTTCTGTTGAAGGGAAGCATGATGTTCAAAAGGTCAAGCAAAATAAGAAGACATGGAAATTCTTACGCGTAGATTTGTTGTGATTTTCAAGTATCTTAGTAGAGAAACTCACTTTCAAAACTCCAAAAGCCTCAATATCAACCTCAAAGCACATAAGGATTTATTAGGAATCGAAAGGGAGAAAATGTACTTAAAAATGATAATGAGTGAATAATCATTGTAATTTTTGTGTTAAAACCTTACCTAGTTTGGCCTCAACATAGAAGCAGCAGTGATTTTTCCATGAAAATACAAAAATAGTAAGAAGATTGACAAGTTTGAGCTAAAGCCTCTATGGTGGCAGTGCCCAATAGAGAGGAAAAAAATCAAAGTGAGAAATGATGTGAAAAGTTCTAAAGGAGGTCATGTTTTTATGTCAGGGTTTCATTTACCCTAAGTTGGTCACCTTGGTTCTTTTTTTACATTGTTTTAAATTTCTATACAAAATATTAATGCCATGGTGGTGTTAGGACCTTGTCACATTTTTGTAAACCTAAGCCTTCATGCCTTAGTGTTTTCTTTTTTATTTCTAAAGAAAATCATACTGCTAGGTGCCTTGATTATTTTTTATTTTTAGAGAAAATCAAATGCCAATACCTTAGAATATTTCATGCTTGGAAAAATATAGTCAAATCCATATATTCCTTTTTTTCTTTTTTATAAAAATCAATTAAAATCAAGGTCGACTTGGGTATGTGTAGGATCATCATGGAAAAAGCAGGCCTTAAGTGGCAAAAAATTTAGAAAAATCAGAGTTAGGCAACTTGACGTAAAAATTTGAATAAGTTATCTATATTATTTCAAAAATATGTAAGAATAGAATCTATAGAAAATTGAATGTATTTTGTAAACTGCTAGGTTTGTTTAAAAGAATAATAATCTATTTGATGAAAATTTGAAATTTCAATGCAGTAGCTTAAATTTTAGGGAAAAAATAAGTAAGTGCTTGTCTGACCACCCTAACCACAATAAAATGATAAAAAAAAATTATAAGATTTTAGATATAAGTAGAAGACTTATGTCCCGATGTGATGCATATTTTTTTGTAATTTTTTTCCAAGTTGTAAATAATTAATTATGATTTTTTTATTACAACTTTTAAAAAATATAAAAACTTGTATGTCTAACCACCTTAACTTGGTCAAAACTTCATGAAATTCAAATTTTCTTTTTTTTAATCCTATAGTATACGAAGCATATAATGTGACGCATGTTTTGGATTCAAAAAATGTAGTACCATTTGAAAGCTATAAATTTTTTTCAATCAGCCTATCAATTAGGACTTTAGTTGTAATTCAAATAGAAAATGAATATTAATTACTTATTAAATTCAAAGTAAAGCATAATTTATTTTGGTGGAGAGATGAGAATCTCCTTTAAAAACCCTTTTCGTTTCATCAATTTTGGGTAAAAAAAATGTCGTCCTGGCCACATACCCATCATATTGCCACTTTTTGGCCCATCATGATCCTGCACATACCCACCTCTTCTTTCTTTTTTGCAAAATCAAAACTGCAAGTGATGTAAGGAAATATTAAAGCAATGTTTCTATAAATTGCTTTAGTAATTGTTATTTAAAATGCAGTGAAATAGAGCAAGTATTAAGTGGAAACTTTCTTTTTTGAGTTTGAGTCTCATTTGAGCGAAATAGAAAAAAAAAGGTAAACTAAACCTTCTAATTCTATTTTTTAGTCATCCTGACTTTATTTTTTGAGTCTTTTGGGGTCAATCTGTTTAGGAGGGAAAGTTTCCACATATTCCCACTCAATCCAAGTTAGTTCTATGCCCTATTTTGGAGGTTTTTACCCTTTGCTCGAAAATGGCATTTGGTTTACTATTTTGGAGAGCAGTTTTCTCATATTTTTCCCTTTTCACTCATGGAGATGCATTGGAGGTATATATTGGATAAAAACTTAGTTTTTTCTCAATTGTAGTTTAGATTTTCTATTTTCTCTCTTGATCATTTGCAGAGAGCTTTGTAAGCTTCATTTTGTACTCAAATTTTCATGTTTTGATACTCCTTTCAGGTCAATAAAAGCAGTAAAGCATTCCTATCTCATAACTTTTGTCCCATTTTGCAGAATGATTTGATGTTTTCATTGTGATTCCATGTATTGGATCCTTTTTATGTCTCATTATCACAAGTGTGGGTGCAAAAATTTCATATAATTCAAGCTGTATGTTGTGTTTGATTTTGAACCTTCATGCAAGTCACTTTTGTGTTGTATGTTTCATATGAGATTGTGAGAGTTAGTGTTTTGAGAGCTGATTGTGAGTTGAGTTAGCAAATAAATTTAAAGTTTTGGTGCATCACCCTTTAGGTTTTAGGATTTCTTTTCAAGTATCCTTCTATCCTTTTTCTTTGAGAAATCATTTAGTTCTAGGTGATCTACTAGGGGAACCAACCCTCTCTGGAGATTCATTCTCATTATAAGTCACCCATAGCTTGAGAATGTTTCCATGTTTCAACAAGAAAGTTGATTTTACCTTAACTAGGGTGCAATCCTAATTTATAACACTACTATTTCAAAATGTGGAAATTTTTAGTTAATATATAGATTTGGAAATCATGGATTCCTCCCCAATCCCTAAGATGATCCCAATATCTGTGTAGAATCATCTTTTGTTTGTCACATATGATTATTATGAGTTTTCAAAGTCATTTTTTGACCCCATCCCCAATAGACCTAAGTTTCAAAAATATTACTTCTCAAATCATGACCTGCTAGATGAGATGTCTAAGTAATCAAAATCCACCTTGTGATTAGTTCTTTGGTGTTAAATTTTCTTTGGTTTGAGTGCATGGGTTCAAGGGGGAATCGTTTAGGCTCCTTGCATATTTGATAGCCATAATTCTAGCTTTGGAGATGGCCCAATAGTTAGGTGGTATTGATTCAAAGTATGGTTCTGGCATGAAGAAAAAGGGGATCTATGATCTCCCATTTACAAAAGTAGGGATATCAATTAAGAAAAGGAAAGAAGAGCATCTTCTTACTTTGAAGCTAACATATTTGGGGTTAGATGTTATTTGCGATCAATGGAGCTATGATCCTAATAGATGCATGGTGGGCTTAAAGGTGACCCTACAATTTTTCCATGAGTCACACCCTTTCAAGGAGGCCCACAGGTCCCTAGACAGGGATGATCCATCTATTTACATTGATCTAGAGTGGTTTGTAGAACATAGACTCCCATGGATTTCTTTCCATTTTCCCAAGTAGAATTTAGATCCATTGTCAAAAATATCTAACGATCTCTACCTCAAACTAGATAGCAAGGGTTAGGAAAAAGAGATCACAAATTTTTGGATCTACTACTAGGAGAACAATATTTTGAATGCAAAATATGAAGTTGTCCTAAAAAATGAATAATTTGAAAATTACTAGGATGAGGTGCATCCAGATTCATCTTCGGTAGTTGATACAAGCCATATACAAAAAGAGGCTTTAGTAAAAAAGAAAGAGGAGTTGAGACCACAAGGCCCCTCACCAACACAACTAGTACTAGCTTACGATGTCATAGGATAAAGGAGCCAACACTTTTTAATTCACTGAAGGTCTTTGAATCCCCAACAAATTCAAATACCTATAGGTTCAATAGGAAAAGGGTCCTCGTTAGGCACTTCATCACAACCTACAAAGAGAAAAAGGTGAAGGTATGTCAACCTTAGCCAATAATTTAAAGAGGAGAAGGAATAATTTGTCATTGCAACACAAGCTTCACTAGTTTCAACCATGTAGGTACACTTTTCTTCTCCCTTACTCTCTTCTCAATCATTGGTCAACCCCTCGATGATTGTAGTTCCTACTACCTCCCAATCTTTTGCTGCTGCAATTTTCACCATTTCATAGCCTTTAGTTTCCCCCTTCATTTCCACACCTACGTCTATGTCAATTCCCATGCTCTTGTTATGAACCGTGCAAGTCACTCCTCTCTCACCTTCCTTTTTTACTCATTCTTTACAAAGCATCTCTCCCTTTTCTAAGTGCACCACGAAGAGGTTTCTAAGTATTGCAAGTAATATATATGATGCACGATTGGTCAAGAATTTTGGTAGGCCCATTGTGGACTAATGGTGGAGGTTGACACACAATGAACCCGCATGCATTCTAAGGAACAAAGACCCATCATTGGCAATCTATTTACTGAGGCTTGTAGGCGGTTGCAACAAAAGGTTTTGGAGGGACCAATGACATTATCGTCACCTATGGGGAACTGCTTATGGTTGCCTAGCTAGGCCATTTCAACTGTCGTCATGATGGTGATGCCCATAGGCAACGAAGTGGGGAATATTTTTTGTTTTTGCGGTTTTACCATGTAGGGAGAGGTTTTCTATTTAAATTCCTGAGGAGCATTGTATTAAGGATTGTTCATCATCTTTTACAAAAGACAATTAGAATTAATAGTTGATTTTTGTAATTTCTTAGATCTTAGCAATTAATTTTGTATGAGAAAGGTTGAATGCATAACTTTGTGTTCTATTAGCCTCTTTCGTGTGTTCTATTTCCTTTGTCTAAACACAATCATGCTCTATGTTTTTCATTAAGAGATTGTAGTTATTGACTATTGTAGCAAGATTTTATAGTTTTAGTTATATCTCATATATGTAGATCTTTGGATCATGTTAGCACTCTTTAAATTTTTTGTGAAAATCATAAAGTTGAGATTATGATATGCTATGTGATGAGCAATACCATTAACATATTTTGATGCATTGCCTTAGAATAGTTACTTGTATGCATTTAATTTCATTTCTTCCCCTTTTCCTCCCCCTTAGTTAAAATGAAGAGTTGGTTTCTAAAATCCTAAAGGTCATTTTGTGAATAGCAATTAGGTCCCACATTCATAGAACTTCCTAAGACTGTATCTCTTAAGCATCAGTTTGTAAGATCAAAAGTCACAAACTTAAGTAAACCACCTATTAATTTCATGATGTTTTGCCTTCTTGTGAATGGACATGTAAGATTTCAACCAACCACCTATCCACTTTGTATAACTAATAAGTATATGTTTATAGCTTAAATATTAAAAAACCAACTTTATTTTACTTTGAAATTAAATTTAAGAACCCATCACAATTCAATTAATTTAATTATAGTAAAAAGAAATGAAAAGTGTTTCATTCCAGATGACAACACAATAATTCTTATTAAAACCTTACCAAAAGCAATAATAACCTTATGGGAGGCAATAACTAATAATATAAGCATGAGAATAAAGAAAACATTGTAAAAATGTACATCCTAGCATTATATCAGTGCAAATAATCTTGTTACTGATAAATTAATCTCCTTTACATAGAAATAAAAAATGATACCGAAGCTAACAAGCTTGTCCCTATGATCTCTTTACAATAATTGCTTCGATGTTTTTACTTTTTTTCTGCCAAAAGTCCTTGTTCTTCATCAAATTTCTCAGCCTCATCAGATCCGCTAATCTGCTTAGCTCTGTTGGCCTCAAACGCCCAGTCAGTCCGTAAGATGACAACTATAATTGACAATGCACATGCCAGCTGGGCCGCAACGAGGCCATAAATTAGGCCCACGAAGCCTTGTTTCAATTTAAACGCCAAGAGCAAGGCCACAGGCGTCCCCACGAAGTAAAACGATCCGAGGTTGATTCTAGCGCCAACAGCTGGTCTCGCACTGCCACGTAGGACCCCACATCCGGTAGTCTGGGGGCAGTTCCCCAGCTCGCAGAGACCTATGATTGGCAGAACCGCGGCAGTCAACGACAACACCCCTTGGTCCTGGGTAAACACGCGGCCCCATAGGTTGCGTAAGATTGTTGTCCACGTCAGGCTCATGACGGCCACCAGGACTGCGCAGCCCAGAGCTACAATGGTCGCGTTTCTCGCACGCACAGGGCGGCTGGCTCCGAGCTCGTTTCCCACACGTGTCGAGACAGAGGACCCCAGAGCCATGGGAAAGGAGTACAACAGTGACGTGGTTTGAATCACGATTGCAGCGGTAGCGACGGTCACCTGGGGTGAAGGCAGGTAGCCGGCTAAAAGTGTCATAATCTCGTACCACCACCATTCGAGGCAGACGGCAAAACAGCTGGGAAGAGCGAGGTGGAGCAGCGGCCACCACTGCTTCAGGCAGTCCACGGACCACCCCACCCACGTGTTCTTACAAACGCCCGTGTACGCCAAGTAAGCGACTAGCAGGAAGAGCATGTTGAAATTGGTGCACCACGTGGCGATGGCGACGCCTTGTACGCCGAAGCGGAAGACGAAGACCAGCAGCAGGCTGAGCGGCACGTGGACCACCACTGCCAGTAAAGAGCACCACATCATGGGTGTGGCGATCCCCTGCGACCGCATGTAGACGCGCAGCGGCTGTAGGAGGCTGTTGGCTAAAAGATCGGGCAGCGCATAAAAGCAGTAGACCCCGGCCACCTCTGTAATAGCCGGGTCCTGCCCCAGCCGCAGCATTATGCGCTGCAAATTCAACCACAGCAGCGCGATGGGAATGCAGGCCGAGAGCAGCATCAGGATCGTGCGCTGCAGGGACAGTCCGATCAGGGCCCAGTTCTTCGATCCGAACGCCTGCCCGCACACCGGGTCCATGCCCGTCGCCAGCCCGTATAACACCGAGTACCCTGTTATGTTTGTGAAGCCGATCGCCAGCGCCCCGCCTGCCAGCTCCAGGCTCCCTAGCCTCCCCATGCAGAATACCGACACCATTGCCCGCGTGTACACCAGTAAGTTCATCGCTGTCATGGGCAGCCCGATCCCGCACAACTCCTTCAGCTCCTGCACGGCCTGCACCAATTCACCAGTTTAGACATTGATCTAGATAACTTTTCATCAATGTAATGTATATATCTTTTCATGAAATGCTGTTAGAGAATCATCCATAGTCATGTCGGTAGTCCAGTGTTTGAGCATTCTACAATGTTGATGTCAACGGGAGGTTTGGTATGTAAAGATGTAGCTAGTTTGGTGGTACATGGCGAATTCAGAATGTTAGTGGAAGGTCAATTAATCCATAACATGGTATTTAAATGCATTTCTCTCAGAAAGACAACATGTGCGGGTTTGAACGGTTAAGATATTCTTTTAGAGTCAAGTTAGAGTCAAAATACGAGTTTAAGACAGAGCCAAAGTTGAAGAAAACAAACATTGCTGCATCAGGGCCAACCAACATAAAAGTCAGAAACAGGTTAAAAATAACGAATCCAGGGTACTAGTCAAGAAAAATCTCTAAGAAAATAAGCACCGTTGAAGAGATCAATATTAAAACATTGTATCCGAATCAAACTAGGAGTCTAAATGAACATGTGCTGATACTGGGTCAAAGCCAGGCTAAACCAGCTCTAGAAACATTGTATTAGAGCTTTCCTAGCAACAGGCTAAGACTTTAATCAAGCAAGCGGCGCGGTTTGCAAGGACTAGGGCCTTATCAATCTAGAAACATCGTATCAATATAGAAATCTTATCAGAACTAGGGTAGGACTGCAACCAATCATGTACGGCTAAAGAAAACTCAAAGCAGATGGTATCCAAACATTCTATTGGAATCGAAGCTTATCCAAACATTCTATTGGAATCGAAGCAAATATGTGTGGCTTGGAAAGAGGTATCAAAACATTTTCTCAAAAAGCCAAGTTGAGAGCGGAAGCAAACGAGTGCTGCATGAAATGACGGTATAAAACAAAGTACAAGAGTTTAACCAACAAGTTTCCGTTGAGAGAAGAGTATCCAAACATCGTATCAGACACAGGCTAAAAATGAAATGTGGCTTCAGAGAAGGTATCCAGACGCTGGAGGGCTAGTAGTCAAAGCTATAACTTGAAAGAGGCTTTTAGAAAATCAGAGAAGAATATCGCACAAGGTTTGCCAATGTTTTGCAGACTCCGCTGTTAAGGGAAGGGCGTAGAGTCTCACAAATCCGAGCATGCAGTTTTAGCATGTTGACGACAAGTTCTAGGTTGAGTCTCAATTGTGCAAAACATTTAGAAGAGAATAATGAGAAATGGGCCATTGATTGTGCGAAAATAGGTGGAAGAGACAGACGAGAAATAGGGCATTGATTTAGAACCAAGAAATGGGTCATTTAAGAAATGGCTAACGATTGTGTGGGATGCACACATTTGATCTGATCCTAAAGAAAATATCAAATCTAAGGATGAACTCCAATTGCTGTAAATAAAAACAATTCCACGGTCCCATACTTGTGAAAGAGTAGGAAATCTGCGCAACTCCTCATCTGTGTCTGTTTCGCCAACCATCATCTTCTTCATCTTTTGAGGATTCTCCGTCTCCATACCGTTGATTGTCTTGTTACACAAACACATAACACACTCTCCTTTTCTGCACTTGTCTGCTTTATAAGTGAAGGGCTGCTCCTCACAGCCTTACTCTGCGGCGCCCCCGCTTATATAGAGGAAACAAAGCAGACCCACCGGGTCTGTGCGCACAGACAAATAGGCCAGTAGACGACCACTATTATTTCGTTATTATGAAAAGGAAGAAGAAGTTAGAGCCCATGAGTGGTGCCACTTCCCGGTGCTGACTACGATTATCTACGGAAAAAGATTAACAGTGTTTAGCACGCGTAAACCCCCTGTTTTCGTCGAGTGCTGTAGAAAGCAGGACAGAACACGAAAAATAAAACCCTATTGAATCACATTCCGCGGTAAAGCGAGACTAAAAACTCACTACCGTCAAACTATCGCGTCGGAATAGAGTTGAATTTCTTTAACCGCCCCACAGATGTCGACCATCCAATGTGAAGAAGGGAATAGAGTCAAATGGAGCCTCCGCTTTGTCATGTGACCGCCGCGCGTTTCTCCGCGGGTCCCGCGTAAGCTCGATCGTGCTGTGTGCACTGTGCCCCGAAACTTCGGCGATTAACTTTGACGGTAACCCCACCTGTCAACCAAAGTTTCTGTGATGCTTAGGGATTGGAAGTGTCTTTCAAATGTATATCTTATTTTAGAAAAAAATATTAAAGTTAAATTTAAACAGACGGATAGTGTAGATTACGTGTGAATCAAAATGTTGATGTCAAAAGTTCTTATAAGTCAAAAAATTAAAAAATATATATTTATATTAAATATAAAAATAAATCGAATCGTATAGATGTCAACATTTTCGAAAACCTGATTTTTTATATAATATTTTTTCCCTCCAATGATTTAATAATTTTTAAAATTTAATAACGAAAACACGGGCATCAAATTGTAATCCCTTCCTCGAATATTTAAGTCTAATCTGGATATAAAAGCTATTTAGTGGCCGCCGCCAGCGGAGAATTTATAAGTGGCCACGTGGCATAGGTAAGTTACATATAAAGTTTGCCAGGCACGGCTCCTCCGGATCTCATGATTGTTTTATTATGACCGAAAAGCCCGGACATCGATTACCAACCGGTTGTCAATAACACGCGTGGCTTGGATTCTACAACACCCTTCGTTACGTGTGTTTATCCCCCTATTCTTACTTTCTCTATGTACATAACATTTTTTATTTTTTAGCGATTTGTCTAGCCTTGGAAAAGCAAGGCTGTTGCAGCAACGGTATCTATTCATTCCAAAGCTTCTGGAACAACTCTGCGCCGTTCCATCGCTCTCAACCTTTTCACCCCTTACTTTGGTTGTCAGACATTTTTAGTATCTCCGCGCGGTCTCCTCCTTACAGACTGTTCAGCGTGCTTTACATGGCTGACATATACATTGTACCGATATTTGTAACTTAGTATAGCAAGTGGTCCCATAGGGGATTTCGAAATGAACAGAAATGAACAGAAATGTCCCCTTCAAGGCTAAAATTTTCGTACGGTTCATTTTTGGCTTTTAGTAGATTTTCTACTGTAAAAAATATTATGTCACTAAATTTGCAAGCAAATCTGATTTGGTACTTCGGGATGGAATACCGTGGGGTTAAATTTGGGGAATTTTTCATGAGGGTTATTAGTCCCAAGGGCCGGGTTACTTTTCATGTGATCATTATTCTGATTAGGTTGTCTTAAAAGTTGAGTTCAACGAAAAATTATGTTTAAATAGTATTTTTTTTCATTTAATTATTATTTTTGTTTGTATTCTAAAAGTTAGTAATTATATTTTTTATTTGATTTTTTTTGTCAGTCAAAAAAATAGAATTAATAATGAATTTGTACAGTATACAAAATTTACATACGGAAAATCATTGTTGGTAAAAAAAACCCCACAAAAATAACATTTTTTATTATAAGAACACTTACAAAAATAATCTATTAAAAAACACTCCAACTTCTATGCCTTGTGCAATTTTCTCCAAATTTTAAAGATATAATTTCAAACTTCTGTAGGCCTCGTGCAATTTTCTCCAAATTCTAAAAAATATAATTTTTTCATTCCCTAAATGGTGAGAATCCTCCCCTTAAAAATAAGGAGAATAAAAATATAATTTCAAACTTATAGAGGCCTCGTGCAATTTTCTCCAAATTTTAAAATATAATTTTAAACTTCTATAGGCCTCGTGTAATTTTCTCCAAATTTTAAAAATATAATTTTTTCATTCCCTAAATGATGAGAATCCTCCCTTAAATATTGGGGGAATAAAAATATAATTTCAAACTTCTAGAGGCCTCGTGCAATTTTCTCCAAATTCTAAAAGATAATTTTTTCATTCCCTAAATGATGAGAATCCTCCCTTAAATATATGGAGAATAAAAATATAATTTCAAACTTCTAGAGGCCTCGTGCAATTTTGTCCAAATTCTAAAAGATAATTTTTTCATTCCCTAAATGATGAGAATCATCCCTTAAATATAGGGAGAAAGGTTGAAAACTATGGAAAGGGTAGTTATGGTACCTTTTCAATAACAACCTTGTTCATAATTAATAAATTAAGAACTATTTAATAGTTCATTAATTTATTAATTATTTACAAGAAATATAAATACTTTTAAAGCATTATAATAAGAACATTAAATAAATTATAAGGGTTGACCCCTAATAATATTATGTTCTAACACCCCCCCTTAATATTAATAGGGGTTAAATCCTTGTCAATTTCTTTTAAAAAGAAAATATGAGGTACCCCTATATACACTTAAAATTATTTTGAATGATATTACACACTTGAATCTGATTAACATCGTTTTGTCCTAAAATTCATCTCTTTTGTAACTGATTAATTGAATATGCCTAATTATTTAATTAAATGCACCATTTTCATCTATTAATCTAATTAATTTCATTAGGTTAATTCCCCCCTTTCACACTAACATTCCATCTTGTTTAATTGAATAATGCAAATTATTTAAATTAAACCCCTTGTGTCCTCTTATTTAATTGAATAATCTAAATCATTTAATTAAATGTCACTTAACCCCTTTCATTAAATAAATCAATTATTTAAAGAATCCTAATATTCCTCAACATGCACAATTAAAACTTTGTTTTAATTAAATAATTACTAACTTTCCTCACCCATCCACTTGCATAGGGAATATTCCATATTCTTCTATTTGGCTCCAAAAGTGGAATATTCTTTCCTAACAAACTTTCTAACAACTTTGAAAGTGTGTTTGTTTGAATCATTGTGAGGCATTGATTGATTCTTTGATCCATGTGATCTTTCATTCTCATCCATTGATGAGAATTCTTGATCCATGTCTTCACCTCACTTTTCATCTTGACCATTGGTTGACCAAATCAATCTTGACCCTTGATTCACCATTTTCTCCTATAAATACCTCACATTTTAGAGAGAAATGGATCCACAATCATTTGAGCAAAATTATGTTGTTGAAATTCATTCTCACTGTCATCCATTAGTATTCATTTAAGTATTTCCATCCATTGCGGTTCAAATCTTCCATTTTCATCAATCTAAATTTTATCAATTTTATCTTAAGCTTTCATCAATGGAGTTTGATTAGATGCTTATTTTTCTGAGGGATTGGGAAAGGGTCATCATTCCATATCAATATGACACCAATCTCCCAATGGGATAAGGTTTGGAGTTTTAGATTAGGTTTCCTTTGCACTTCCATGGTTTATTTCATTCTTAGTTTAATGGTTGCTTGTTTTTAAAGCTTTCAAACATTTCATTGGGATTGTAGCTTAGTTAGTTAAATATAGCTTAAATTCATTTATATCGGGTGTATTTAACTCATATTGTGTTTATGATCACATTTTGGTGCTAGGAGGGCCCTACTAACCAAATCTGATGAATTTCTCTTGAGATTCCTATGTTTTGCATTTTACAGATATAGTGACACATTTGACGGCTACAACGACATTTGCATATGGTAGCGCCTTTGATTTTTATATGACACTTTTAAAATATTGTGACGCACTTGAGTATTGCGATGCTATTTTGTTTTTGGTTAATTTTGTGATTTTGAATATAGCGACGCTATTGATATTCTGAAGCTATTGAGGTCACTAGTTTGCGCAGAGCAATGCTATCACATTTCACCAGAGAGATGCAATTAACTTTCAGTGGTGTTATTGCAATTAAAACATTGATGCTATTGTAGAACAACAACACTATTGTAGGTAAAACAAAGAGTTCACTTTCCATGTGTGCTTTAAATTTTTAGTTTCATGCACTCTCTAATATTTTATTGACATTCGGTTTCATTTTTGTGAGACTAACTGATTTTGTAGATTTGAAAAAAACTTGAAGTGAAGGAGCGTGCTATCATTTGACCATACATTGTAAGTGTTTTTAACACTTATGGGACAATTGTAACCCATCACATGCTACTTTATTTTATGTTTTAGGACCACCAAATTTCCATTGGGTTTTTAAAACTTACAATCTTAGGACAACTAGCTTTCAATTGGGCTTAAAATTCACAAATGCTTTAAGTCTTTTCAAAGTTGGTTAAAATTGAACTCATATAACCTCATTTTGCAATATTGGTTAAAATTGAACAAAATAAACAAAAACTTCCATTAGTGCTTCAAATGAAAAAAATTTGCAATATGGATTAAAATGAATGAGTGTTTGATGTGCTTTCTTTTCTTGTGTATACTTGTAGTGCATATCCACTCCCCTTGTGCTTTGTGTGATCTTGAGTGAAGAGAAACACTCAAGTGTACGTTTCTTTTTTTGAGTCACCCTAAGAACTTGCTACGTATCCTCTCTCCTTATGCTTCATGCGATCTTGGGTGAAGATAAATAACGTTTTCTTATTATGAGAGGGCCTACTAATGAGATACATCCCACAATGGAGAACTCATCTAAGTGACTCCCAATCAAAGCACGTTTACTGGTGAGCTATATATAGGTTGCGAACTTGAAAAATAGTAGCTTCAATCTATGGTGATAACATACTACACCTAATCCAACTCTAGACATAGGGCCGGAAGGGAACAATTTAATGCCTTAAGTGGCTTGCAGATGGTAGTATTTGTCTCGGTTGTCTATGCTTGTTGCCAATAAAAAGCTGTGTAGTAGCCAACTTTGTCTTTCTAAAGTGTTCTTTAAAGTGGCACATTGGAATTTACTTCCAAGAAATTACTTACCAAGTCCAATTTATGGTTGAGACATAAAGCTTAAGAGTTCATTCTTAACATACCTCTATTTGACTCTCCATAAGTTGCATGTAAAATCATCCCTTCGGGGCATGAGGTAATCCCACCAAGAATAACGTTCTCACTTGAGCTAGGATTGTTATTGCTTGT
Source organism: Sequoia sempervirens (assembly GCA_007258455.2). Lineage (NCBI taxonomy): Eukaryota > Viridiplantae > Streptophyta > Pinopsida > Cupressales > Cupressaceae > Sequoia > Sequoia sempervirens. Next base: position 255,042,955 of record VDFB02000015.1, read on the forward strand.
TGATTTAGTTTGACACTTTGCATGGTTTCAAAATAACTTTAAAAAAAATCAACATGATTATCAAATTTCAAACCCTTTGGATTAAGTGTGAATACCTTTGAAAAGTCCTATATTGCTACTTTTCCCGAAGGATTTTATCTTTAGAGGCTTCTAAATATTTGGACTTATATATTAATTCACACTTTCCAAAGTCAACATAAGGGACTATGGCCTTAGCCTCTTGATTTTCACATAATGGAATTTGTGGAATGAAAGTTTCTTAAGTCATAGACATTTTAGTTTGAAATTAATCAAGACTTCTTGATGTGGTAATGAAGCAATCTAACTAAATCAAATATTAAAACCAAATGAACACACCACACATAGGTCTTATTGTTGAAACACATTGACCCCCAAGCAGCAAAGGGAAACAAGGTGTAGACATAGAAAATGTACCGACACACTTGATCTTGATTTACTAACATCGTTTCATCCTAAATCATCTTCTTAGCTAATCATCACCCTTCGTCCCTTAATTGAATAAATAAAATTTATCTAATTAAGTTGTCATCTCTTATTAATTAAATAAATCAATGTTATTTAATTAACCCTCTAGTCTCTATTTAATTAAATAATTCATTTAATTAAATCTCTAAATGTTGGCATATGGCTTTAGGAGATTGCTCGTGGTTGCTAGTGTTGTCATTGATGGAAACTCGAGTCAATAGAATGGTCCGCAGTTTAGAAGTAGTTCACACCGACAAGGAAAATAGAAGACAATACTCTACTAGCAGAATGTATGTAGAACAAAGTATCTAGTTGGTAAGTTGGTCTGGATACTTCACCAAATCACTATTTTGTTGTGTGGAATGTTATTTAATTAACCCTCTAGTCTTTATTTAATTAAATAATTCATTTAATTAAATCTCTAAATGTTGGCATATGGCTTTAGGAGATTGCTCGTGGTTGCTAGTGTTGTCATTGATGGCAACTAGAGTCAATAGAATGGTCTATAGTTTAGAGGTAGTTCACACTGACAAGGAAAATAGAAGACAATACTCTACCAACAGAATGTATGTAGAACAGAGTATCCAGTTGGTAAGTTAGTCTGGATACTTCACTAAATCACTATTTTGTTGTGTGGATCCCCAAGAAATATTGTTCAGCATGTATACTATCCTACTGGTGAGTTTTGTGGTGTCATAGTAGTCAGAGTACGAGTTTGGAGATTCTGTAGAATAATTTATTACTTATTTTCTCACTGTGGCCGACCTGTTGCGTATGGTGTGTTTTGGATGTATAAGGAGTATGTGTTTAATTATTTCTTATGTTTGGAATTTTGGTTGGGTCCCTACTATAGTCTAGCCGACTTGTGTGGGTACACATCAATTATAATTAGTGATTTGGGCCAACATAAGGAAGAATATTAAATTTTTTTCTAAAGTCAACATACAATAAAAATTTTGTTAGCAGGTATATAAAGGTGATCAAAAAATATTTTTGAGTAATGTAGTAGTGTGTATAGATCAAGAAGAGTGAAGATGTAAAATAAAAAATGTACAAAGTAGTTATGTGAGGAAATATCAGAAGATCTGTTTGAATAGCAGAAGGGTTTTTGTACGCAGAGCAGAGCAGAGCAGAAGAGCGATCTAGATAAAAGATCTGGAATTTGATTGTGTTCTTCATTGGAACTAAATCCAAGCATTTGTAGATGTTAAATTATTAGTTCAATTTTTTTTTGTAGTACCAAATATATTTTATAAGGAAGTAAGCCTTCTCTATTGAGCAATGAGCTCTAGGCAATGTGCCTGAATGCAAGTGCATTCCCCTTTTTATCATACATTTAATAGAGTATACTTTGTGGATTAATCTCCACTATGGTTTTTCCCCTAACAAGGTTTCTACGTAAAAATATTGGTGTTATGGTGTTCACACTGTCTTATTAATGTGCATGCATGTTTCCTTTTATTCATTTGTTGTGGATACTATTAGAAGTTAAATATTGTTGTTGATGGTTGAAGATCTATTTTTGAGATTCAAAATTGTGGAACACTAAGTGACCCCCCCTCTCAATGTTCTTGGTGTCCAACAATTGGTATCAAAGCCAGTTCCTCTAAAGAAGTTTGAAAGCTTGAGGGGGATCTTGGATTACAATGGATGCAGGTGGTCTTCAACAACAACATATGGTGGCACTTGATGATCTTGATCAGTCTAAAGCAGAGATCATGGAACTAAAAGAAAATCTTGTGGCTGTCAAAAAGTTCATTCAATCAATGAAGGATAAAATAAATGAATCAAGGGAAAAGGGGAAAGAACTATGTGGTCAGTTAAAGCAAAAGGAAAGTAGAGGCCTGTAAGGTGTTCATTTGAATCAAACCCTAAAAGAAATAATAGAAGAATGTGAAAAGCTTGCCAAAGACAATACTGCTCTAAAGATTGAAATGAAATATGTGGCAATGAAGTTAACTAAAGAGATTGAAGAAAGGAAGAAGAATGAAGAGAATCTGGCCCAGTCCTTGAAAGAGAAATTTGAGGAATGTAGCAGAGTAAATAGTGGATTCATTCAAGTGGAGATTGAACTGCAACAATCCAGAAACAATGAACAAGAGATTGAGAGACAAGTAGTTATTCTCAGAGATGAGCTTGCCATTGCAAATGAGTTTAAAGAAAAGTTCAAAATCAGTTCTTCTAAGCTTGATGAAATAAATAAAGGATAAAAGGATGCAAATGATAGGCGAGGTCTTGGCTATGAGAAGGATGTGAACTCCAAATCTGAATAGAAGGACCTTGAAAAGAAGATCAAAGACAAAAGACATCCGGTAAGGAAACCCAATGCTTAGAAATTTAATGGATATTGTTTTTCTTGTAATAAATTTGGGCATATGGCTTCTCAGTGTAGAAGTAAGGTAAGTTCTAGCAATCCATCATTTTCTGGTCAATGTTTTAACTATCAAAGGTTTGGTCATAAGTCATTAGAATGCAAAATCAAGTTTGTAAATAAAAGGAATGTTAAATGTCATATCTATGGGAAGTTTGGACATGTTGCAAATCAGTGCAGATCAGGAGGAAATCAGTGGAATGGATGGTATAGGAAGAAGTATTTGGTATGCTACAATTGTAACAAATCTGGTCACATTGCTAGATTCTACAGAAACATAAACATGAATAAAAGAGGTCTGGTTTATCAAGATAGAAATTCACAAAAAAGTGACAAAGGAAAAGGAAAAGCATATGTGAAGGAGATAAGAGATCAAATGAGAAAAACATGGGTAAAGAAGAATGGACCTAATGAAGGTAATAAGACTATATCAGAAGCTCCCTCCGGTAATTCATCCAACAATTGATTTTAGGCCATTGGCCTAGGGGGAGTTTTTCATGAAAATATTTTGTCCCCCTATGTATAGTTGGCTCTTAATTGTAGGATGCCATCAGCCATTGTGTTATTCATTTTCAAATGTATCAGCAATCATTTTTTGAATTAGATAAAATGTTAAAGGTCTATAGTCAGATTCTTTGCTTGATGTCTGAGTTTGCAGAGTAATTGGAACTTCTAGGGAAATGCATTTAATGCAGCAGGAAGTAAAGTATGTAAAGTTATAAAAGGGCATTTGGAACCCTAATTTTTCACTGTGCATTAAAGGAGAACTGTTGGAGAACCTTTTCATCAAAATTCCAAAGGAGTCGAAAGTCAATTTAGTGGTGAATTTTCTAGGTATCTCTGTTGCTTATCAACTTTATATTTGGTGATTCGCAAAACCCTATTCAATACATAAAATGAAACAAATTAAAGGAATAGTAATTCTGGATGAGTATAGTAGTCCAAAGGTTAGGGATGTAAGAAATTCACTATCTCACATTGAATTGAAGAGGCTTGGAGGAGCGAAACACAAGAATCTGGATATCTGGAATGAATTTCCCCATTTCAACAATGTGAAGGTTTTCCAGTTTATCTTGAATAGATTGGATGGTGATATCCTTATTCTAGATAAACCCTATCAAATTTCTAAGAATGTAATAAAAAATCTAATAGGTTTGTGCAATGTTGGTGATGTCCCTAAAAAGAAATTGATTTGAAATGTTGAAGTCAAAGCCCTAACCAGTGTAACAGGAGATCAGAGGGTGCTGAAAATTACATTGATCAAAGACCCATTAACAAGGTATATTGCATACAAAATTTCATACAAGATTTTCTTCAGTAATTGGGAAGGATCAACATTGGTAGGCACAGTCTATATTGTGCACAAGATGATAATAGAAAATGTGGACTTTGATCTCTGTGGATTGCTAAAGGATCAACTAAAGGAGAATGTGCAATTGAAAAAAGACATAGATTACCCCTTCAAGTTTGGTACCTTGGCTATATGCATTATGATGTACTTCCTCAATTGCTTGTCTCTAAATGACAGTGTAGTATGGAAGCAAAAGAAAATCTTTGAGCATCTCAATTCTTTTGAAAATGGTGAACAACTTTATGAGAGCTTCTTTGGAAATTTTATAAGAAAGTTTGGTATTCCTCTTCCAGTAAAAGAAATTGAAATTGGATCATCCTCTGGTAAGTCAAAGAAAAGGCATAAGAGAGAAAGAGAGTTGGCTGGTGACACTCCTCTGGTGCCTAAGTCAACAAAACTTGAAGGAAAAGGTAAAAAGAAGATAGTTGAGGATATAGTTGATGAATACTCTGAGGAATATACACCAAGAGATCAACCAAAACTAGTTGAACTGGTTGTGGTTATTGCAGATGAAAGTGATGAAGAAGGTGCCCTACTCAAAGCAAAGATATTGCAAATTGTTCAAGAAGATAATGGAATGCAAAAGATAATTGACATATGGATGAATGGTCCATCATATGAGTAGGACCTCATTGAAGACACTCTAGGAAGATACTTTATTGATAACAACATTGATATGAAAAGTCTGTAGAATGTGCTTCTAGAAGAATTTATTGAATGTATCAAGGCTATGGACTCCATATCCTAGGACATAAATGAAGAGGAAATAATATCTCATATGAAGATGCAGTTTAGGCTATCTCTTGCCAAACTGAAGAAGAAAATGAACATAATAAGATAATGCATTGTCTTAGCAAATAAGATCTTCAATTACTGTCTCAAGTGGCCTCACGTGGTTGGAAAATACAAGGAAAAGCTAGAACAAATAGAGAATGAGCTTGTAAAAATCGGATAGGATTACAGTATGGTTCAAGACAAGGATGAAGAAGTGAAGATTCATAAGTTGCAAATGAGCATGCAAATATTCACTTTGCCAAAAACATTCTTATGGTCTCCTTCTAGAAAGTGAAGGACCTGACTAAATGTAGATTAGAACAAATGGTTGAAGTTTTAAAGAAAGGAGAAAAGCTAGAAGAAACCATCACCATTCCTGAATCTCTTGCTCAAGTCATCAACATGACATCATAAAATAATAGTTTGATAATTGCTACTAGGATTGTAGTGGACTTTTGGAAGAAATTTCTCCCTAAAATGAAAGATAAGTACAATTTTTTTTTTGATCTATGCGGTGTTGATAATGTTTTCTGCACAACAACAACTCAAACAGAATATAATATCCTATCTCTCTTGAAAAGTAAATTTCTATCAGCAAGCCTCAAGAGATAACCCCAAGGTCTCTAATGTTAGGTCTTGACAATGCATAAACAACTCAGTGATAAATGTGAAAATGCTGGTAATCACAAAGTGACCTTACTACAAGCAAAGACTGAATCTTTAATTTATCAGATCTAGCAATATGATGATACTTCAATCCTAAATCTAACCCATGTGATAAAGAAAATAACAAAAGATTAGGGTTTTAGAGAGATCACTAAGATTAAAACTACTCCTAAGATTAACAATGCTAATGATGAAATACTCGAAATGGAACAATCCCTCATGAACCAATTCCTGCTTAACCTAGATGAATCTGCAATTTCACAAGAACAGTGCAATCTTCTAAGGTAATAAAGTTTTTTAGATCATGAACATTCATCCAAGACAACCCTAAGAAAATTGAAATGAATAAACCTTTCACAATTGAACTAAGCACAATGAATATAAGGTCCAGGCTAACTTTCCAAGCAACTAACAGTCAACTAGCTACAAAAATTATGGACCAGGGATCACTACAAACACTTCAAGCATCAAACCATAAGCACCATTGGATCATATCTAATCCTAAATACTAAAGATATCAATTTTCCTCAAAGAAATTATAAAGATAGAATAAAAAGAACCATGCAAGATAAGAATAACACAAGTATGGCACCAAATCAAAATGTCAATACTTGCATCAAATTATCCACTAAAGCAACAATTCTAGTTTTCTGTTACAATATTTGGTTGAGAACAACTACTTCTAACTCTTTCTCTACTTAATTTGCTCTAGTATCCAAAGTATCTATCTTTTCTGTCTATCTATCCCTTACAAATGAGGTAGAATGCCAAATTAATAGAAACCCCCAAGATATGTCGACCTAGTTAGGGTTTACAATAATAATTGGGCACAAAATAAGTCAGCCAAGAGAAATTCAAAATAAAATAAACTATGCATTAAATATTTGAACTTCATTCAGGTCAACCTGGGATCTCCAACATAATTCGGACCAATGCATGTAAGATAATAGGGAAGCACAAATTCCAATGTAGCCCAACATTAAGTGCCTTCCCCTTTGTCTTGGCAATAGGCCTTCCTTGCTTTTCTGTTTCCTGAGCTTCCTTCATTTGTTTATCTTTAATCTTGATTTTAAAAGGGGAGCTCGCCTTGCCCTTACCCTTGGGATCCTGTTTAGCTGACTCCTTGGAAGTAGAATGAGGGTCTAAATCTCCCATTAGATCATAGGTGCATGGAACACCTTCATTCTCCAATTTCCATAACTTATGCTTTAGCCATAACTTTGTGTACTTAATGACTGGATTCATTGACTGTCTTAGCTCTATTTTTTCTTCTTATAGCCAATCTATTTCGCCAATTGGTCTATCCTTTACTACCTCATAAGCATGGCCTTGAACCAAGTCCCCATCATCTTCAATCTGATCTGGAACTTCCTTCACATTATATAATCAGATTGATTCAACTAGAAGCTGAGAAAACTTCTTCTTCCTTGCCTCATATTCATCACTGCAATTAGCCCAGTAGTCTTCCAAATCGTGCTTGTGGCTATATTCCCTACTGGCTCTCTTTTTTGCTTCACCAGTTATGTGAAATCTAGACCTCTTGGAATGAAAGGATAACCCAAGAGTACTCATCTCCTCTTCTGAAGCTTGAGCTGAATTAGTGGAAGGGCATGCTTCTCCGGTGCCTATCCTAAAAGGGAAGTCTCCACCAAACCCAATCTTATGTTTGCCCCTTTTCACAATAGCATCAAAGTAACATATTTGTCTAGTGACCTCCAGAAGTAGGATATGATCAGTGGGATACCTTGGAGGTCGATATGGAGCCCTTTGACAACCATCAATCCTTATGTAGGAGAAGGTGGGAAACTATATGTACCCCCATAAATCTTAATTATCTCTTTGGCCTAATAAGGAATTCTCACATGCTCTGCACCCTAAAGCAATCTAGTGATGTGCATGGTGAATGCATCATTCACCCTCCTGTAACTTGAGCTCCCTAAGTGCAATTGAGGGTAAACCTCATAAATTACATCCTACCCAAAGATGCCCTTGGTACTTAATCCTTTATAGGGATGGAATCTTGCAAGTGCATAAACTAAGTAGGAAGTCATTATGAAGGTCTTGGTTTGTAGCACATTACACATTTGTTCATGAATTACAACACTTATAACATATGCCCAATGATAGTTGATCTTATCTCGTTCCATCCTCACAATGATATGACACATCCAACTCTCAAACATACCTGCACTCTTCAACCCTACCACCCTACTAATAAGAGTGATGGCATCATAATATTCCTTCTTCAACTTTTCTTTGAATAACTGTTTGGGCAATTTTGAATAGTGAGACTTAGACTTTTCCAACCAGGAATTGATGATATGTTGTGACTTAATAGTTTCCTCCTCATAGAAATTTTTAGCTGCCTCCATGTTGAATGCCACCACATGAGATCTATCTAGCATGTCAAAGGTCTGGGCTATGGAGACAGGGTTCAAATTCGCTACAATCCTCCCTTGGGGACCGACTATTCTCTGGGTATCTTTGTCATAATGCCTGGCACACTCAAGAACCAACTCATAACATTGCACTGTAGAAGGAAAACCAGCTACATGTGCCAACCCTGATTCCAACATCCTTTTAGCCAACAAAGGAAGATCCTACGCTACCATTCTCACCTTAAACTCTTCATAGTCCCATAGTCCAACATTCGTGTTAGTCACTTCTGACCAGATAGAAGTAATCTTGCTTTCCGGGATCTTACTTCTAATATCCATCTTGATCCTTTATGCTTTGGACACAAAAGACCCCTCTAAACTTAGATCCACCATCTACCCTTGGTTCCACCTACCACTGCCTTGCTTGACTCAGCCTGCACTTGAAAAAGAAACCATAGTAAAAACCACATGAAACTAAGGTTAATCAATCAAAATCATCATTAAAATGAATCCCAGATAAGCAAGGTGCCATTAAATCTCATACAAAATGATCATATAAGATTTTGGGTTTCAGGTCCACCCGTGAAATCCAAGCTAGGGAGGAATTTCAAAACATTCCTAGCTAGATGGATTACAATGGAATAAACATGAAAACACCTATTAGTAACTTAATCTAATCATTATCAGCCAAGAAATAGCATATGAGATCTCAAAATAGCTCAAATTAATCATAAAATGCACAGTCATTCGTTAACAAGTCATGTCATCTCATAATCCTTCGTTTTCCACCAAGTTCCAGGAAAATCCGCGCGATGGATTTCCACGAATGAAGCGATAGTCTGCAGATTTTGGAAAAACAAAGGAACAAAGGACTTTCGGGAAAATCTAGATGAAACAAAAATCTGCGAGGAAGATGAAAACTCCAAAAAATTGCAAATTTTAGGAAAATCAGGAGAAAATGGGAAGTCAGGGAATTCCAGCGGAAGATGAATTCCACGAAGATCCTGAAACACCAAATACCATCATTTTCTCGTGACCTCATTCACTCAAATTGATCGAATGATCACAAATTTGAGAACCTAGGGTATGGAGCTAGTTTAACTTGAACCTTCTACAAATCTTCCTTGAATTCTAGGCTCACTCGAAAGAAAATTAAGATGAAATGGCAATGCCCTAGGCATGAAACCCTAAATTTTGACCATTAACACACAGAGCAAGCTTGGACTCAGATAACTCGACTGCTGGGTTCTCACAAAGGTTATTTACAATCACAAGCAAGTTATCTCTAGATGTGAATGAAAGAATGAAATTGAAACTTATTTGGGAAACCATAAATCAGACAATATCACACAACCCAAGCCATGAAATTCCCAAACATACAGGAATTTGAACTCCAAGAAAATCTATAACACCACAACACCACTTATATTCATCAATCAAAGGCAAGGAAACATGTACATACCATTTGATGAAGTGGAAATTGATCTCAGAAATAACAAATGTCAGTTTATTGGCGCTCAATGAAGAACAACAACAATAATGCCTAGGAAATCACCACAAATCCAACAATTTGCAAACCCAACACTCCAAATCAAGTCCGACATTCAAAGAATAAACTCCTTAGCTCAATTGAACATAAATAACAAAGTATAATGAAAAAATAATCCCCAAAGATTTACTAAATACATCCCTCACAAATTGTACAAGGAGCATTAATGAAGCCGACAAGATTAAGCTGGAAAATCCACTGAGCAGATAAGACGGCGAATTTTTGGAAAATTTGGCCCGTGCAGTGACCAAAATCCTCGAACCACAATGCTGCTGGACTCACGAGTGGGGGTGGGAAAATATGGATAGAGTGGAAAATCTCGAGAGATGGGGTAAAACTTCGAACTTTTGCTCAAAATTAAGATTTTTCAATGTGCAGCTCAAGGGAATCAATTAGGAAAGCAAGATAAATGCTAGCTTATGCCAAGACAAGGTAAACCCTCAAAACCCAAAGGCCAAGACACCAAAATGAAGCCGAAGAGGGTCCCTTCTTTTGTGGTGATATTAAAGCTGCACATGTGGTAGTTGCAAATTCTTCAAATTTTGATCAATTTTTGCAATCAACAAAGGGGGAGAAAATGCAGTAAGGAAGAGTACAGTAAATAAGCTTAGGAAAGTAGTGGAAGTTTTTTTCATTGATTTCAAAGGGGGCAAGAATGTAGTGAAAAATTCCTTGACATCCAAAGGGGGAGCAGTGTTTTGTTGTAAGTGTTTTGTAGTCGTTTCGTCATTCTGTGAAGCTTTGAATTTTGGTTTTGACACTTAGTCATTTTTCACTAAGTGTTGCCATCAATGCCAAATGGGGAGATTGTTGGCATATGGTTTCAAGAGATTTTTCATGGCTGCTAGTGTTGTCATTGATGGCAACTAGATTCAGTAGCATGGTCCGTAGTTTAGAGGTAGTTCACACCGGCAAGGAAAATAGAAGACAATACTCTACAGACAGAATGTATGTAGAACAAAGTATCTGGTTGGTAAGTTGGTTTTGGATACTTAATCGATCACTATTTTGTTGTGTGGATCCCTCGTGAAATCGTTCAACATGTATATCCCACTGTGACTTTTGTGGTGTCGCAAAGATAATTTTGGTAGAATAATTTATTGCTTATTTTCTCATTGTGGCCAACTTGTTGCATATGGTGTGTTCTGGATGTATAAGGAGTATGTGCTTAATTATTTCTTATGTTTGGAATTTTGGTTTGGGTCACTACTATAGTCTAGCCGACTTGTGTGGGTACGCATCAATTATAATTAGTGATTTGGGCCAACATAAGGAAGAATATTATATTTTCTTCTAAAGCCGACATACAATAAATTTTGTTAGGTGTGGGTATATAAAGGTGATCAAAAATATTTTTGAGTAATGTAGTAGTGTGTATAGATCAAGAAGAGTGAAGTTGTAAAAGCAAAAATGTGCAGAGCAATTATGTGAGGAAATATCAAAAGATTTGTTTGAACATTAGAAGGGTTTTTGTACACAGAGTAGAGTAGAAGAGCAATCTGGATAAAAGATCAGGAATTTGATTGTTTGCTTCAATGGAACTGAATCCAGGCATTTGTAGATGCTAAATTCTCAGTTCAACATTTTGCTATAATACCAAATATATTTCAGCACAAAGGAGCCTCTCTATTGAGCAAAGGAGCTCTAGGCAAGGTGCCCGAATGCAAGCGCATTCCCTTTATCATACTTTTAACAGAGTATACTTTTGTGGATAATCTCCACCATGGTTTTTCCCCAGTAGTTCTCTAGGCAAAATTTTTGGTGTTATGGTGTTCACACCGCCTCATTAATGCATGCATGTTTCCTTTTATTTATTTGTTGTGGATGCTATTATAAGTTAAATATTGTTGTTGATGGTTTAAGATCTATTTTTGAGATTCAAAATTGTGGAACATTGATTCACCGCCCCTCTTAGTGTCTTGAACCTGTCCAACACTAAAGTCATTCTATAAAAATTAAATTAATCCCTATTTAATTTAATCTAACATCATCCCTCTTTTAATTAAATAACCAAAATCTTTTTATTTAATTGGGAATCTAAGTCATATTCTCTCAACTTTGATTTAAATCAATCCAAAAAATAAACCAAATTGTCACATCAACTATTCTTCCTATTAAATTAATCAACTCGATTAATTTAATCCTAATCACCTAAATCCTTCTAGATTTTGCCACTCTGCACATGACAATGCATTTTAAAATGATTTATTAAATTTCTATTTTATTTCAACATGGCATCTTTAGGGGAATATTCCTCCAAGTTTGAAAATCCCTCTCCAAGTGGGTTTGTCCTTCCAACAAATCATTTAACCCTCTTTGATGTCCTTGTGCATTGAGCCAAGTGGCATTTATTTCATTTCTTTCCCTCTCCAACAAGTCATTTCATGAATTTCAAAATCCACCCAATATCATTTATTGTGCACATTCATCAAAATGTGCTCAAGTCTCCTCCATTCACATCTTGACAAGTGGCACTTGACCATTGGATGTTGAATGATCCCACATTCATCCATTTTTCCTCATTCTCCATCATTCTCATCTATCAATAAGAAGCTTTCCTTTGTATTTTAGATACACAACTTAGAGAAAAGTTACTATCTTCACATTTGGAGCAAGTCTATCCATTTCCATAGCATTTTCTATCATCATAGTTAGGTTATTGCAGATTTCATCAAGAAGGCACATTGTCCATTATCATCAAGTGGATCAATCTTCATCAAGCTTGCAAAGGAGTTGGGAAAGGGCCAATTTTACATCAAATTGGCACCACCCCTTCTACGGGATTGAGAGTTTGGCTGTTTAAATAGGATTTAATTGATTTTCTTGTTTTTTCATTTCTTTCCTATTTTGAGCATTGTAGATGAATTTAATGGGGAATCTTAGTTATAACTTGCATATGGATCTAATATTGTGTTTGTTTGCTATGTTTGTGTAGGTCTAGGATTGGGGTTTACATTTTGGTGCTAGAAGGAGGGCTATTTGGACCAGGGGGAATCTTTGACCCCTCCTCTTCCTCATTTCCCCAAGAGAATGCACCACCCGCTTTTCCACCACTTCCACCTTTGACATTAACATCCACACCACCCCTCGATTTAGGGCTTCCCCCTTTACCGAACATTAATCAACAAAATCAAAGCAACCCCTTGATCATCAGTCAAAGCATCATACCAAATCCTCCTATCTTGCCATCAATATCACAACAATAGATGGAAACCATCCCAATAACACAAGAAACCATCACATCATCCACCATCCCCCAAATACCTTAAAACATGGTCTCTCAAGGACCAAGCATATTGATCGCGACCATTGTTGTGCAGTTTTCACACACACGCCCCGCTGAAAGCAGGGACCCTCTTTCGCTTCGGTTTTGGTTTTTGGCCCTTTCTTTTGAGGTTTTGTCTTATTTAGGCATGTGCTTAAATATTTATTTTATTGCCTAAGTGTTTCCCCAGGTTATTCATTGAAAATCCTAAGTTCTGGATCAAGTTTTGGGTTTTTACCCTGATTCGGGATTTTCCTAGATCCCGCTTGGATTCTGGCTGGACCCTGTTGTTCGGGGATTTTTGGTTTTCATGGATTTCTACATGGGCTGGATTTTCTTGGATTCCGCCTTGTCGTTGGCTTCCTGGGTTTCCTGACTATCTTATCGATTGCATCAATGGCTTCGTATGCACTTTGAAGGTTGGATTTTACTTGATTTTTGAGATCTTTTGTACCATCATGCTTACTTGATCATTTCATGCTAGGGTTGTTCAGTATTGCATCATTTGTCATATCCTAAGTGAGTTTTGAACTCATTTGTCTATTTGCATTTCAATGAATCTTACCTGAGAGTAATTAGTAAACCCTAGTGATGACTTAACAGTTGAAAAAACTGAATTCTGAGCTTGCCTGTGTGCTAATGGCGGATGTAGGGTTTCAAACTGGGGGCAATGTCATTTCAAGTTATGTCATCTTAAAATGGTCCTGAAACACAAGTAAAATCTATGAAAGGTCCATCCCTGACTAGTCTTGAGTTAAACCTTTTAAAATTCTGCATTGGCTCAGCGTCTGGATGAAATCGGGACTCTCCATCCCTTTCAAAATCTCTTCACTGTGACCCTTCAAAATCAGGGAGATGTCATACTGATCACCCTGTAATTCACCTAAAAGGTCTTCCTAAGTTCATATTGGATCACCGTGACAATGTCATTTCTCACACCGATAGGGTCTCCTGTGTTAGTTGGTGAGACATAGAGGATTCGCCGAGACCTCACCCCATAAGAAAATCTCTCACCAACATACACTTTCATATTCGCTTTCGGCAGGACAAGCCCTAGTTGGTGAGAGGTCATAGTGGGCTCCATTGGTCTTATCGATACCTATTTGCTTCACGAAGACATCCATCCTTCGGCGAGACCTTTCACCAAGCACATTTTTCTTTCATCCGACTCTGTTCATTTTCGTCGCTGAGACCTTGCCAAGTCGGTAAGACCTTTCGGCGAGCTCACAGCTCTTGCCAAGGCCTTCACTTTTGGCAAGACTACTGGCAGTCACCAAGACCTTATGGCGACCCCTTCCTTTCTTAGTGAGCTCAGATCTTCTTACGCTGAGACCACATATTGTCAGCAAGAGGTTATGCAGATGGAACTTCATATCACCAAAACAATGCGCTATCGGTGAGACCTCTAGCCGAATTCAAACCCATCGCTAGTCGGTGAGACACCGCAACTTCGCTAAGACCTCATATCAAAAAACTTTAAGTCTGGCTAAAGTGTTTGCTGGGACCCCAAAAGTCGGTGAGACATGAAGCATTTGCCAAGACCTTACTCCGACTACCCTTTGATCATATCAATATTGTTTGCTATATCACCATTCGGTGAGATGTTACATCGAAATCACTAAGTCTTAGTGAAACCTATTCTGATGACATCTTTCGGTGTGACCTCCCGGAAGTCACCCAGACTTCTCGGCGAAATGACTGACTCTTGCCAAAGCCTTCATTTTAGAATCTCCACTGGTCTAGAATTTTTCCTTAACCGTGGATGTTCGTCAGGTCTGGATTTCTCTAAAATCTGCCATCTCCCAGATTTCTCAAAAATCCTCTTTGGCTCGTTCTTCATGGGAATCCATCTCTAGCGGATTTTCCCGAAAGTTGATGAAATGTAAAGGAATATGGAATAGCATGATGTGTTAGTGATTTTCAATACATTTTGTGATTTATTCATGCTATCTTATGATCTCCCATGTGGTTTATTGATAAAAAATGATCAGGTTTAATGGTTAAGTAGGTGTTTCTTGGTCATTCCGTTGGAATCTGAGCGGTCTGGAATTTCTCGAAATTCCTCCCTGGCCCAGATTTCGTGGATGGTCTTAAAACCCAAAATTTGTTGTGATCATTTCATATGGGATTTAATAACACCTTGACTATATGAGATGCATTCTAACGGTGTTTTGATGGATTAACATGACTCTTTCCTATGGTTTTTACTATGATTTTCATGTTGAGTGCAGGCTGAATCAAGCAAGGCAGTAGCTGGGTCTTCATTGTCTGATGTAGAGAGGATTAAGATAGACATTAAGAGCAAGGTCCCTGAGAGTAAGATCACTTATGTCTGGTCAGAAGTCATTGATACAAATGTTGGCCTCTGGGTTATGAGGAATTTAAAGCAAGGATGGCAATGGAGGATTCTCCTTTGGTGGCTAGAAGAATGATGGAATCGGGCTTATCACATGTTGTTGGTTTCTCTTCTACAGTGCAGTGTTATGAGCTGGTCCTGGAGTGTGCAAGGCACTATGACAGTGATACACAGAGGATTATTGGTCCTCAAGGGAGAGTTGTTGCAAATCTCAACCCTGTCTTGATTTCCCAAACATTTGATATGCCAGACAGGTCTCATGTGATGGGATTCTTCCTTCCTCTAGAGCTACCGAACCATGGGAGTGGTATGAAGCATTGCAGATTAGGCAGAAGGTGTTGAAGAAGATTTATAAACAAAGGAAGTAGATTGATGATACCCTAGCTGGTGTCTACAATGGATCCATTTCCTTCTTTGAAATTATGACTAGGCGAGGGGAGATTGCTCCCAAATATTTGATTTTGGAATAGTTGAGAAATTGGCGGCAGGATGTTTACTCATCACTTGATGATGGTTATGTTTCTGAGCACCAGTTGGATGATGCAGCCACCTACCTTGCAGTTATTGATAAGTACCTAACGTATAAGGTGGATTGGGATAAGTCAGTCAAATGGTCAAGAGAAGAGATTGCATCCATTGGGAATTGACTTAGGGTTTTGCCTTTGCCACCTGTGGCCGACCTGGATGGGACGCTTTTGAGGGTACATGAAGAGCCAAATCAGAACAGGGATAATAGGGAAGGGAGCTAATGATAGGCTGCGACATGATTTTTGCTTCCCTATTATCTTCCTGCGCATTGGTCTGAACTGCATGGTGGATCCCAGGCTGACTTGGATGGAACGTGCATTTAATGCCTATTCGACCCATTTCAAAGATTCTCTTGGTCAGGTTGTTGTGTTGAGTTAATGTTGCAAAAACCTTGCCTGGCCGACGAGTTTTCTGGGGGAATTCTATATATTGGGCATTTCGCCTCTTTGTAAAGGGTTAGAAAAGTTAGAGATAACAACCAGATAGTAGAATAGAGAGGAATAGTTAGAAGCAGAGTAAGTTAGCAAGTAGTTGTTTTCAAGCAAATGTTGTAACAGAAAGCTGGAATTGTTGCTACAGTGGACAATTTGAATACAAGAAATGACATTGTGATTTGGTGCCATACTTGTTTTCTCCTGTCTTGCATGGTTCTTGTCATTCTATCTTTAACATTTCTTTGAGAAGGTTAACATTTAGATTAGATTTGGTTCAATAATGTTTTTGATTCAATACCTGAATGTTGCAGCAATCCTTCAATCCATACTTTTCACAACCAACTGATTGTTAGTTTCTTTGCAAAGTTAGCCTGGACTTCATATTCAGTGTGCTTAGTTTGATTGTGAGGATTTGTTTATTTTAACTACAATAGGGTTGTTGAATGAATGTTCATGATTTGAAAATCCTAACACCTCAGAAGATTGCACTGTTTTATGTGAGATTGCAGATTTATCTTGGTCGAGCAAAGATCAGTTTTGAGGGATTGGTCCATTTTGAGTGTTGGTTACTTTCATTATTAATCTTAGGAGTATTATTAGATATAGAAATCTCTTCGAAACCCTTATCTTTTTCTATTTCTTTGATTTATTGGGTTAGATCCAAGATTGAAGCATCATTAGGTTGTTAGATATGATAAAATCGATTCAGTATTTTGCTTGTAGTAAGGTCCCATTGTGATTACCAAAATTTTCACATTTCGTTACTGAGTTGTTCATGCACTATCAAGACTTGACATTAGAGACCTTGGGGTTATCTCTTGAGGCTTGCCGATAGAGATTTACCTTTCAAGAGAGATAGGATATTATATTCTGTCTAGGCTGTTGCTGTGCAGAAAACACAATCAACACCATCCACTACACAAATCCCAATCATGAATACAACAGTGCCTCTCATCACAACAAAAAAAACCATTCTAAATCTTCCACCACCTCCACCACCAAAATAAAAAACAACAAACCAATATAGCTTCCTATTGCAAGAAGCTCAACAAGCTGCCTATCAAAAAGTGCTTCAACAAGTTCAAAATCAACAAGTTGCACAACTAGCTGCTTAGCAAGCCACACTGCAAGTGCAACAAGCACAACAAGAACAACAGGCTACTCAAGCTCAAGTCTTATTACAACAAAAACAAGCCACTCAAGCTACCCAAGCTATGCAAGTAGCTCAAGTTGCACAAGCAGCTCAAGTCACTCAAGTTGCGCAGGTTGCACAAGTAGCCAACGAAGCACAAGCACAAGCACAAGTGAAAGCATAGGCACAGACACAAGCAAAATACCTCACACAACAACAAGCAACCAAACAACAAGCATACTAGTAGGTATTGAAGCAATACTAAGAGCAGTAAGAAGTAGGCCAACTAGCAGCCCAACAAAAAGCATTGTTGGCACAATAGCAACAACAAGCTCAACAATAGGCATTATTAGCACAACAACAATAGGACCAACAAAAAGCATTGTTGGTACAACAAAAATTACAAGCATACTTGGCATATCAAAATGTGCAAACACCATCCACCAACACACCAACCAATCCATCTGTCCCTCCAACAATTGAACCACCATAGAACACCTTCATTCCACCCTCTGATCATCAAGACAATTTATCCGCACAAATCAAATTTCTTTCACAACAAGTGCTCAATCTTCAATTAGGGAAAACCACAAAACCACCAAATAACTTGTGCCCCTATCTGTTTGACATGAGCATTATCATGAAACCATTCCCAAAGGGATTTGAGATCCCAAAATTTGACAAGTATTAGGGGACAAGAAACCCTAAAGATCGCATTAGGGAGTTCCAAGTGAATTGCATGGAGGTTGCATACGACAAAACTTACCTAATGCAACTGTTCCCTCAAAACTTGGAAGGTCCCACCATTGACTAGCTCTCCCATATCTCAGGAATCAAAAAGTTCCAAGAAATTGTGGATGCATTTGTGCAAAACTATGCCTTTAAAATAGCTATGGATGTGACCCTGAAAGAACTATCAACTATGAAAATATCGAAGGGATAGATGTTTGCTTCATTCTTGCAATGCTAGTGATCAAAATCCAACAAAAGTAAATGGGCCATGCATGAGGAACAACATGTGTGCACCATCATCACAAATCTTGATGGACTCTTGTCCTTCCATCTCAAGATGCAGTGCATCACAACCTACGATCAGTTGATCCCCAAGGAGCTCAATATCGAACAAGCCCTTATCTCACAAGGGGGAACACCTTCTTATCAAGAAAGCCACCCATCTACCAGCTATAATGACAAATCTCACACATGGGTGAAAAATAGAAACATTACCAATGATGGTGTTGTCGACACCAAAGTTGCCATCAATACTCCTCGACAAAACACACAAGCACCTCAACAACCACAAGCCAACAATCAGAACAATCAACAAGCCAACACCATCACATAGGAGCCAAACAACCAAACAGTCAATATGGACAATCAAGGAAGACTGCCTCAACGAAACAAAAATTCTCCCAAGAGGAAGTACACACCACTTGGGGAATCAGTTGAATCTATCATGAAAAGACTAGTGTAGGAAAAACTTATCACAATTCCCACCTATGATAACTATCAAGAGCCATTGGAAAAACCACCATGGTACAATGAAAATCACCTTTGTGATTTCCACAAAATCAAGGGACACACAATTGCTAGTTGCATGAGGTTGAAAAACTTGATCCAAGACCTCATTGACAACAAAATCATAAATGTGGAACAACCAGTAGGGAACCAAAATATCAAGATTTACATGAATCCAATGCCCAACTACAATAATGGAAATAATAACAATGATAAAGGAAAGGGTACCTTCAAAACTGTGAATCATGTGTATGACCATGTTGTTGCATCTCTAGAAGAAATGATCACTGTCATCACTATCAAAGGAGCCCAGGCTGATTGTGGAGTCACCACAAGAGGTGGAAAAGTTACCATCGCAGGATCATCTCAGCCTCCTAGAGAACCTACTTCCAACCTGAGATATGTTTCTAGTGGCTACAATTTCCTTGACCAGTTGAAGAGAACCCCAGCTTGGATATCCATCATGGAGTTGCTAAACATTTCTCTAGCCCACAGAAAGATCCTAGAAGAAGCCCTAGCCTCATTTTTGTCCCCACCAATCTCAATGCGGATCAATTCCAGGCTATGGTTGCACACCTCACCATGCATCACCTCCTAAAATGTTTAGAACAAGACCTTCCAACACAACCATATCACAATCATACACTTCATCTTGAGGCTTTTGTCCATAAAAATAAAGTCAAGAGAGTCTTGGTGGATGGAGGTGTAGGGTTGAACATATGCACCCTTAAATTAATAAAAATATTGGGCTTCTTCAAAGATACTATTGAAAAAGGAAAAGGCATAACCATCAGAGCCTACAATGATCAAGAAAGAGTGTCTCAGGGCATTATACAACTCCCTATTCAAGTAGGGCTGACCATCATGGAAACAACTTGTCAAGTTCTTGACCTCAAATTGCCTTATAATATCCTCCTAGGGCATCCCTAGATTCACAAGATGCAAGCCGTTGCTTCCAATTTCCACTAGTGTGTAAAATTTCCATACCAAGGCCAAGAGGTCACTATCCATGGGGATCCTAAACCCTTTTACTATTGCAAAAATCTAGGAGAAAAATATTACAAAATACCCCATGTACCTAAGAATGATGAGGGCCCCTCAACTCCATACATCAACCCAACTACTCTCACCTCCACTTCTGCGATAAAGACACCCACCATCCCCACCATGTCTAATATCAAGGTCATTATCCAGGATAATGGGTGTGGGGATTATACAATTCTAAAAAATGCTTTTGTAGTAGGAGAATTACCACAATCTCCTAGCTCACAAGGGTGACCACAGTCAAATAATGCTTCCTCATCCCAAACCTTTACAATAGGCTCCTCCAACTTTAGGAGTTGGGGAGACCTAGGTTGGGAAATAATAGAAGAGGACCCATCAAACCTCTTGTACCAAGAAAATAGAACAACAACTGACCTACCTATAGATGATGGTAGTAAAGGCTTACAAATGATGCCCGCCATGGCCTATGACAAAAACCAGAGGCTTGGACAAAATGACAATGGTCTCCTAGTACCAATCATTCCTAAGACATGCTTGAGAAATATTGGCCTCGGATGTACCCCTCTAAGTGTAACCATACGTGGTTGAGGTCCCCTAGTTAAACCAGTCAACGCTCCCCCTTATCTAACAATAGCCGAACTTCGCTTACCTGTATCTACAGGTTGAGTGATAGATAAGTTCACTTTTGACATAATCGATGTCTATAGTAGTAGTGATGATGAGGAAGATGCCATAATTGATTTACCTCTACTTTTTGAGAATTCCTCTCTCCTCATGATTAGTACCTTGTCATTTGTCAACCGATCAAACCAATAAAATAAACCTAGTCTACCCCCAACTCATCAATTACAACCAACGAGGACTACCAATTCTAGACACTTTCAAAAATGATGAAGTGCTCTCAGAATTCATGGGACTGTAGGACATGGTGCCACATGGAGACCACAAGATGGGTTTGACATCATACTGGACACACAAGCCTATTATGGGGAAACGACTGAATCCTTTAGTCACAAAAGCAAAAACTTGAGAATAATCTCAAGGTCTAAGTGAAAACCACACTGTGGCACTCTCTAACCCAAAAATAGTAAAAACAAAGGATGTATCCAGTGGTGAAAACCTCTCTGAGGTGCCCAAGGATGAAGGATTCAATCTTCCTCTCAGTTCTTTACATCAGGAAAAGTCAGCAATTCTAGCCAAGAAGTGCAACCTAGTCAACTTGGGAACAGAGGAAACTATGCATATCACATTTTATGCTGAATCATTGATGTCAAAAGAATAGGAGCTCTGAGCTGCTTTTTTAAGGGAGAGAAATGTCAACTTTGCATGGAACTATACCAACATGCCTGGGCTTGATCTAGAGATTGTGGTCCACTACCTAGTAGTTTACCTAGAAGCAAAGCCTATTAGACAAAAGCTTAGAAAAATGCATTCCTAGGTAGCCTTGTTGGTTAAAATGGAATTAAAGAAGTTACTTGATGCAGGGTTCATATGACCAATTGACTATCCAGAGTGGGTATCAAATCTGGTACCTATTTCAAAGCTTGATGGGGGCATTTGTATCTACATAGACTTCAAAGACCTGAACAAGGCATGTCCCAAAGATGACTTCCCGCTTCCCAGCATTGATATGATTGTATAAATGACCATGGGACATGAGATGCTTTCATTGATGGATGGATTCTCCAGGTATAACCAAATCATGATAGCTAAAGAGGACCAACACAAAATCACTTTTACTTGTCCATGGGGGACATAATGCTGGAACATGATGTCATTTGACCTAAAAAAATGCTAGAGTAACATATCAAAGGGCCATGACCTTAATCTTTCATGACATGATCCATAAGACTATAGAGGATTATGTCGATGACATATTGGAAAAATCTAGAAAGAGAAGGGACCACATAGTAGCATTAAGTGCCATCTTTGATAGACTTGAGGAATACAAGGTTTGCCTTAATCCAAAGAAGTGTGTCTTTGGCACATAATCAGGGAAGCTATTGAGATACATTGTGTCCATGAGAGGATTGAAATAGATCTCGCTAAAGCAAAATTAATCCTTGAGATGGAGGCACCCAAGACTTTGAAGTAGCTAAAAGGCCTACAAGGAAGGCTCCAGTCCATCTATCGATTCATAGCACAACTAGTAGACAAGTTTGTCCCCTACTCTCATCTACTCCATAAGGGGGTAGTGTACAAGTGGGATGAAAAGTGTGATCAGGCCTTCAATAGAATCAAATAATATTTTCTCACACCTCCAATGCTTATGCTGCCAATTCTAGGCAAACCTTTGATCTTATACATATCAACAACATCAGCAACTCTTGGTGCTCTCCTAGCTCAACATGATGAAAATGGAATAGAGAGGGCCATCTACTACATCAGCTAAACCATGGTAGGGAATGAGTTAAATTATTCCTTCATCAAAAAAATCTTTTTTAGCAATGGTGTTTGCCTCACAAAAGTTCAGACACTACATGTTAGCACATAAAATCAAACTCATTTCCAAGATTGACCTACTCAAGTACTTGCTTTCCAAAGAAATGCTCACAGGAAGGATGGTCAAGTGGGTTATGATCCTATCAGAACATGATATTGAGTATGTGGAACAAAAGGCTATCAAAGGGTAGACTATTGCAGACCAATTGGCAGAAGCACCAATGTATTCAAAAAATTCACCAATTTCAAAGTTCCCCAATGAATCCATCTTCACTTTGAGCATAGCAGACCATTGGAAGTTATATTTTGATAGTTCCTACACATGGCATGGATCAAGAGCCGAGGTATTTTTCATCACTCAAAAAGGAGACTACATACCAAGATCCTACAAGTTGGCATTTCCCTACACAAACAATATCAAAAAATATGAGGCTCTAACCATAGGACTAAGAATAGCAGTGGAGTGGCATATTAGGGCTCTCAAGGTATATGGGGATTCACAACTTATAATCAATCAGGTGAATGATGAGTATCAAACTAAAGAAGACAAGCTAACTCCATACAAGAAATTGGTGGAAAGTCTTAAGGAGTCCTTCATTGAGATCACATTCAAGAAAATACCTAGATTAAAAAATAGAGTAACAGATACCATGGCAACAATTGGATCCCTATTGGACATCCCCTACAATGTCCCAAAGTGTGAATTCCTAGTAGAGTAGTTTCTCGTACCTACATTCGAGGTACCAAGGTCTAAATTTGTCAAGAAAGCATCCTACTTGACATAACCTCAAACCTTAAGAAAACCTTTGTCAAGAAAGCATCTCATTTTGTCATCCTAGGAGATACCCTTTATTGTAGAAGCATTGAAGGAACCCTATTACATTGCCTAAATGTTGAGGAAAATTTGACTGCTTTAACCAAGGTACATAGTGGTATTTGTGGTTCACACTCAAGAAAAATGACCTTGGCTAAGAAATTGCTAAGGACAGGATACTATTGGTCAACAATGGAAAGAGAAGCACATGACTATGTCAAAATGTGTTTACAGTGTTAGCAACATGGGGACCTCATCCATGCACTAGTTCAGGAGCATCATCCAATTGTCACAACATGGCCATTTTCATAGTGGGAGCTCAATCTTGTTGGAAAAATCACCCCACCTCATCCAATAGCCACAAGTTTATCATCACCACCACTGAGTATTTCATGAAGTGGGTGGAAGCCATCCCCATGACTTACATTACTAGAAAGAAGATATCAAAGTTCATCCTGAACTACCTAATATGCCACTACGGTGTCCCTCAAGCCATTATCTCAGATAATGTGATACCATTCAAAAATCAAGATGTCTGTGACCTATGCTACAAATTCAACATCCAACATCACTTTTCCACTCTGTACTATCCCCAAGGCAATGGCCAAGCAAAATCTACCAACAAGACCATCCTAAAAATCCTCAAGAAAATAGTCAATGATGTAGGTCGTGACTGGTATTTATAGCTAAATCCTACCCTTTGGGCCTATTGAACTAGCATCTACACACCAACATGTGCCACCTCATTTTCCCTGGTCTATGGATCAGAAGCCATACTCCCCATCGAGATCGAGCTCTCGTCACTAAGAATATCACTGCAGAACCTCATCACAAATGAAGAATACTAGGTATCAAGACTTAATGAGCTGGAGTTACTGGATGAGCGGCACATACAAATCTTAAATCATTTGCAGGTCTATCAAAACCAACTCAAACAAAGCTATAACAAGAAAATCAGGAGTCAAATATTCCAAGTTGGAGAGCTAGTGCTAAAGGAAAATCAGAAAAGAATTCCTATTCTAGATAGCAAGGATAAGTTTGAACCTAATTGGTTGGGACCTTTCATCATCACACCAAGATACAATTCAAGGGCATATCAGTTATCAACTCTAGAAGGTGAGCCTCTACAGGAGGCCATGAACAACTCCCACCTCAAAAAGTTGTATGCCTAATCTTTCTAGGTATAAAACCAAAAATACAAAAAAAATAGAAAATGTCTTGAAAAAATGGTCACCTTGATGAAAACTTGGAAATCAAGCATCTTGGTGACAACAAAAAAAATCAAAAAAGAAAAAAATCCAAAAAAAATCAGAAAAAGGATAAAAAACAGTAAAGAGAAAAATTGTCCTCTAGTGAAAACCACTTTGGTAGTGCTTTGGGAAAGTACCTTGGTGAAAACTTGGCAAACATGCACTTTGTGTAAATAAGCACTTTCCATCCACCAAGATCTTCACAGCTTGTTTTCCACCATCCATCATGCTTCCATAATCCATCGCACCCCATATCTCCATCTATCACCCGTCCGCATCCACATCATAGCTTGGTCCTGTGTTTGTGTCATGATCCCTCCTAGTACTACTCGGCCCATTCTCAAAGTTAGTATGCCCTGCCTTTATCAGAGTAGTCTATTGCATCACACCAAAAATCTTCCTAAAATTAGAAAATCCAAAAAACATCATAAATCAAAGAAAACCCCAAAAACATTCAAAACATATCAAAATCCAAAAACATTCAAAACAAGTCAAAAAGTCAAGAAAAGAGTTATCATTGTCAAACGATGGGTCTCTGAGCTCTTAACAGAGGCAAGGTTGATCTTTGAAGCATCCCTTGAGACACTTAGGTCAGTCCTTTAGGGGTTCATCATAATAAATGAGCAATTCACTTGTTCATATCTCATCAATAAATGAGTGTGTTAGCCAAGCTACGTGGTCTCTACATGTATAACATAGGCAAGGCTAATCTATTGATTAGCCCCTAAGGCCCCTAGGATAGGTATTTAGGTTAGGTCTTTGGTCAAAATATTAGAAAACACCTAAGCAGTGGAAAATTTGAAAATAAAAAAATTTGCAAAATCTCAAAAATACCAAAAATAGCCTCAAAACATTTCAAAAACTCCAAAAACATCCAAATATTTGAAAAAAATTCATCTATCTCATCTCACTTTCACCCATAATAAACATCACTCATAATAAATCAATCGTCATCCTCAACCTTTGGTGAAACAATCAAAAACAAGTTTAGCAGGTTAAAAGTGAAAACTTAAACGTCAAAGTCTCAAGTCTAGGTCAGTAAGTAAACAAGTTGGTCAACTGTTTGTGTCAATATCCCATCATCCAATTAGTCCCAAATAAATCATCTGATATCATCATTTCCTAGGATGTATCTTTCCTACGATGGACATCAACATTAGGCATCACCATAGTTTAGTCTTGGCTAGTGGTATGAAGAACATTAGCTTGTTTGTTTACTTTATCTTTGTCTTTTGACTTATCATATTTGCCCTCATTTTGATGACCTCTTGATGATGTCCCAAATGAAGGGATTTAGAGAGAAAGGAATGGGGCAACAATCATGATCTTTTTATCTACTATGCTTGTTGGATATTCTTGTAATATAACTTGGTCATGCAGGCTTTGTTTGGGTGTAGGGAGGATGTTTTAAGTGTCTTGTTGACCACATAGGAAAGCTTTCCTTCCTATGTTTTGGTCTGAGACATTTGGAATATCTGAACTACATTTTTTAATAAGGTTTTGTATGTTAAGTGTGAATAGGAGTACTCCTATCTAATTGTCAATTCGAAGTCCATCGCACTAGGTACAACACCATCTTAGTTCTTTATACCTTGATGCATCATGCCTATGTGTATTATCAAACATAAAGTAATTGGATCTTTTAAAAATCCCAACTCCTTGGTAAGAAAAATCATCATCATCATTTTTTGACTTGTTGGAGTCTCTCACTTTCTTCTATCTTCTTTCTGCGCTAACATGTTACCATGACAATTATCACAAACCATCACTAATGCATCCATCTTGCATCCACAAACCGTCAACATAATGTGTATCATATCATATCATATAGGAAACACTAATCATGTCACATGCATTACATTTTCCATCATTAATATAGATTGGTTATTCTAAGCATCTCATAAACCATACATTTGCATTCATTATGTACATATCATCCATTTACATCATCATGTAGATATCATCATCCATAAATACATCACCATATCATATGCATTATTGTATCATTCATTTGCATCATCATATCATCCATAAATGATAAAAGTACTGAAAAGAAGATTACATCCCAGACATCTCATCATCATCCATTAAGTGCATAATATAGATTTGTTAGTCTAAGCATTTGCATATCATAACATTTCGCATTATCCATACATCATCATAAAAAGTACATAAGAAAAAGATATTTAAAAAGAAATGCATTCATCACATCATCATAACATCATCGCATTGCATCACATAAAATGGTGTCATTGCATCACATGTATAAACCATCGCATATAGAAAGTAAAACATCCATCCATAATGCATAAATAAAATATGACACATCATACATTAGATCGAATCATCTCATCTCATATCATAGACACTGTCATGGTACATGTGGATGCCTTTTTTGTATTTTGCTCAAAAACAAACAAACATTAGTATTGTTAGTTAAATTAAGCAACTCAAATAAAGCATCCCTATTAAATGATTAATCATGTTAAAATATGCAAACAAGATGAATAAAATAAGAACAATTAAATGAAAGCACATAAGAACATGATCAAACCCTATCCCATAGTGGATTGGTGTTACTTTGATGTAGAAAGTAGCCCTTTCCCAATCCTTGATAAGCTCTTGGATGATTGATGAAATGCCTTGAAGATGCTATGTTGTATGATGAACAAGATGCAAGATGATGATCAAGATGAAGTGCGAGATGAATGTGTATATAGCAAAGATGCTAAGATTGTGGATCCCAAATTAGTAAAAGAATCCTCCATTTATAGGAATGAAGGATGGAATAATGCAAAACATGGAAGATGTGGGAAAAAACATCAACCAATGGCCAAATGCCACTTGTCAAAATGTGAATGGACAAAGGTGGAGCACATTTGGATGAATGTGCACATTAATGCTATTAGGTGGATATTTGAAATTTGAAAGTTGGCTTGTTGGAGGGAGAAGAAAGAGTCTTAAATGCCAAGTGGGAGTCATGTAAGAGACAATGTAAGAGGAGTTAATGCCATGTTGGAGGACAAGTCCACTTGGAGGGATTCTCAAACTTGGAGGAATATTCCCTTTTAATGCCATTTTGAATGATAATAGAAGAAATAATAAATTGAATAAATTGATTTATTGTGCAAGTTGCAAAATCTAGAGAATTAGGGGATTAGATTAGCATTAATCATGATTTGATTAATTTTAATGGAAGTTAGTTGATTGTGACATTCAAATTAAATATTTGAATTTATTTAAATTAAATGAGAAGATAAAGAACATTAGAGATTTAATTAAATATTTGGATTTATTCAATTAAATGAAGGAACTTTAGGATATTAATTAAATAAAAATTGATTTGTTTAATTAAATGAGGAACATTAGAGATATAATTAAATAAAATTGATTTATTTAATTAAATGAAGAATATTAGATGCATGATGTCGATTTTGCATGTCTACATTTTTCCCCTCTTTGAAGCAATGTAACTGCTACATTGGTCCAAAGAATAAACCTGCCGTGGTCAAATTTCAAAAAAATTCTAATTTTTCAAATGCCCTAGTGGAAAGAAGTATATTGGTACACTACCCCCTCGAGAGATCAAGCGAAAAAAATTTGATTTGAGGGTTAATCTCATGACAAAGAGGTTCAAGGTGGACGTATGGATGGTTATGATAATGCAAATGAGATGGTTTTAAGATGCTTAGAATAACCAATCTATATTATCCTAAACAACTTAAAATGATGATGCACTGCATTTGAGATAGATGATGTGATGATGCCTATATGATTATGCAATGGATGTTTTATACAAATGTATTGTTTATGAGATGCTTAGACTAACATATCTATATTATGAAATGATGAAAATGTAATGCATGTGAATGATATGCAACATGCTAACGGTTTGTGGATGCAAGATGGATGCATTGGTGATGATGATTAACTATTAGCGTGGAGAGAAGAAAGAAGAAATGAGATGATGACAAGAGGATTCAACAAGCCAACTTTATTAGAGATGATGGTAAGAGATGGATTCTTTTCTTATCAAGAATTGGGACTTTAAAAGGGCTACTTACCTTATGTTTGATAACACACATAGGCACGATGCATCAAGGTATAAAGAACCAAGATGGCATTGCACCTAGTGTGATGGACAATGACTTGACAATCAAATAGGAGTATCCCTATTCACACCTGGCATATGGAACCTTATTCAGAATGTAATTTAGATATTTCAAATATCTTAGACCAAAACATAGAAAAGCAAGCCTTCCTATGTGGTCAACAGGATGCCTAAAACACCCTCCCTACAAACCAAGTTATATTGCAAGAATATCCAACAAGCACAATAGATAAAATATAATGATCATTGCTCCATTCCTTTCTCTCTAAACCCCTTTGTTTGGAACATTAGGTCATCGAAATGAGCACAATAAGATAAATCAACAAGAAAAAGATCAAGTAAACAAACATGCTAATGTTCTTCATACTACTAGCCAAGACTAAACTACGGTGATGCCTGATGTTGATGTCCATTGTAGGAAGGATGCATCCCAGGACATGATGATATTAGATGATTGATTTGGGACTGATTTGATGATAGGCTATTGAAAAAAAGAGTTGACCAACTTGTTTACGTATAGACCTAGACTTGAGACCTTGACGATTGAGTTTTCACTTTTAAACTGCTAGACTTGTTTTTGACTATTTCACCAAAGGTTGAGGATGACAATTGATTTATTATGAGTGATTTTTATTGCGAGTGAAGTTGAGATGAGATAGATGGATTTTTTCAAATATTTGGATGTTTTTGGTATTTTTTGAAATTTTTTGAGGCTATTTTTGGTATATTTGGAGATTTTTTCAAATGTTTTGGGGTTTTCTGAGATTTTGACCAAGAGACTAACCTAAAGACCTATCCTAGGGGCCTCAAGGGCTAATCAATAGATGAGCCTTTCCTACATTATACACACAGAGACCACGTAGTTTGACTGACACATACTCAATAACTGATGAGATATGAACAAATGGATTACCAGTTTATTATGACAGACTCCTAAAGGACTGACCTAAGTGTCTCGGGGGATGATCAAAGATCAACCTTTCCTAAATTCAAAGCTTAGAGATGGTGTAGTTCAACAAGATGACTTTGTTTTTGACTTTTTTGACTTTTTGACCTATTTTTTGATTTTGATATGTTTTGGATGTTTTTGGATTTTCTTGTTTTTTTGAATGTTTTTGAATTTTTTGCACGATTTTGAAATTTTGGATATGGGCATGTGTGATGATATTAGTGATTTGTTTGGGATTTTTTTGAAAACCAAGCTATGGTTGATTGATCAGATTGATGAATTGATGATGATAACATTGTTGAGGATACACAACAATGCAAGGATAGTGTTAAGCAACACAAGGATTAGGATGGATATTCAAAGATCATGAGGGATTGATGATGATAACATTGTTGAGGATACACAACAATGCAAGGATAGTGTTAAGCAACACATTGATTGGGAAGGATATACTGAGATGATAATAAGCTGATTTAATTTGATTGATTAAGATTTTGAAGATTGATTTGGAACAAAAGTTGGTTTTGGATGATTTGATCCAACATTGAAGTACTTATTAGATGCAACTGATATTGATTGTTTGGATTGATGTTCGATGAAAGATAAAGCTTGATAAGGAACATATTCTTGTCAAAATGTGTCATGGGCTAGTGATTTGGATTTTGGCTACAAATGCTTTGACCAATTTGATTTTATGTTTGCCAAATTTTGGACCACCACATAAGTTGGAGGATATAGATCAAGATTTATTCCCGAAGCAAGATGTAAATATTTTCCCCTAGTGTCTAGCAATGTATGGAATGCCAAGGGTGGATGCTTGGATAGGTGTAGGGTTGGATGTCCATATGGTAAGCACACAAAGGATGCCAAGGATTATCTTGTAATAAGATAGGGTTTTTGAACAAAGGATGCTCATTTGGATAGTGCCTCATGGCTTCGATAATATTGGGTAGGATAGGATCAATGAAAATGACCCATGTCAAGATTTTTACCATAAGCAAGTGTAAAGTGTACACCAAATTTTTTACCAAGATCAAGATAATTTGGAAAATGGATATAGATGGCTGAAAATGGATTGGATAAATGGTTCATGGATGAATGGATTTATTATGGATGAGATGGATGGAATGCTGGATTTATTATAGATGAGATAAGATGCTTTCACCTAGAAAAGAACACATCTATGCTCAATTCTAAGTATGATGCCTATTTGCCAAATTTTCATAATGGTACCTATCCAAAGCACCACCCATGCAGTTTTCACTAGAAGACAATTTTTTTCTTTATTGTTTTTAATCCTTTTTCTAATTTTTTTTTTGGATTTTCATTTTTTTTATTTTTTTGGATTTTTCTGAAATATTTTAAGTTCATGCTGAACCACTTCATGGTGTTGATGTAGATGCTTCTGTCATGATGTGCCATTGATAGCCTACTTGAAGAAGTTTCTTTGCTAAGATACATGCACTTGAATGCAACTTTTGAGATTCTTGATTTGCTTTGCTGATACCATAGTTAACTTTGTCTTTGTTCACACATTGCGATAGAGTGCCTTTTGAATCCTTATGATGAAGGGTGGCTGCCAATACATGGTCAATGTGAGAATTGGATATCATGAGTGGAGGAGTGGATGGAGTGTGTTTAGGAATAAAAGATGGATTGGTTGATAGTTTGGAACCCTTGACTTTCCAAACTTGGGAAGATGAGCAATAATGGGTGGATACAAAAGTGTGTATGGAATTAAGACCAACTACTTGATATACTTTGTACATCACTTGGGAAGCCTAATTTTTCCTTTGTGGACATCTTTGATGGACACTTTTCCCTTTTTTATTTTCCCCCATAGTTTCTTTGATTGACGGAGTTTGATAGGGATAATCTTTCTTTGTACTTTTTGGTATCCATGTGTATTTGATTTGTCCTTCATGCTTCAATACTTCTTTTCCTTTGATAATGTTCTTCTTGCTTTGATTTACATCCTTATTTTGATGTTGGTCCCGATTTGTGGATGGGGTGATGGGTGGATGAAGATTCATGATGTGGCTAGTTGTAGTATTGGCATCAGTTTCATCATAAGGATTCTTCGTGCTCCCTATGTTGATGTTTGCTTGAGACAAAGCTTCCCCCAGTATGGTGGTAGTAGCACCTTTGTTCCTTGGTTCTGCCTATTTTGAGATGTCTTGTTTAGTAAGAATTCTTTGATAAATGACTACTACAGATGATGTGATTTCAATTTACTACTTCACTGACTCTGAAATATCTTGTTCTATCTGACCTGTTTCTTTGAGTGGATAATGTTGGATATCTTCATACATAATGTCCTTAGTTTGAATTTTGGATATATCTGATCCTGATGTTGACAACTTTTTTTGATTGTAGGAATCAATAACTTTCTCTTTTTGTGTAATAATATCAAGAGTAAAGGAATCATGTTCTAAATGAAGATCTTCTATGTGCCCATCCATCGAAATCATCTCATGGGTAGATGAAGGAGTATGTGCTTTGTGGATATGATCATCTTGTATAGATAGGAGAGTATCCATTAGATCATTGTAGTAGCTTCGAGATACAAATTCTTGATCTTGAATGATTTGGGAATTACTTTTGACATGCTTTGGATCAAGTTTTTGACATGTGTCAATTTTGAAGGATGGATTTCTTATAAATGGTTCTTGGATATCTTCATTAGGAATGGCAAGACACTCAATATCCTCTTGATCTTTGAGTGGACTTGGATCAAATGTTGAGTTGAGGATTCCTTCAATATCTGTAACCATGAGGTCAAAGGATGTCAATATGTCTTGGGAAGGACCATTGCTAGACTTTGGTGAAAGATGTTGATCATGCTTTGGAATAATTTCTTGAGATATGTCCTCGAACTCATTGGATGAGGTAGAGGTATTTCCAACATGATCACTGGTGGATGGGTCATGGATTATACAAATAGGATCAAATAATTCTAACACTCCTTGAAATAGATCATTGCCGAATATTGTTGAGGGGTTTTGATCATGACCAAAAAGTGACTCTTGATGCATGTTGATTTGATCATTGGATGGGGTAGAAACATCTGGAAGGTGCTCATTGATGGATAGATCTTGATCATTATTTTCAACAATTGTGGTGGGGAGATTTTCAATGCTATCGCTAGTGGTTGAATCCTAATTATTGTCCCCAATAGTTATTATTTTTTTATCAATCAGGTCTTGGATGATATTTTTTAGTTGAACACAATCTAATGTTGTGTGTCCCTTTATTTTGTGAAAATCAAAAAGGTGATTCTCATTGTACCATGGTGGTTTCACTAGGGTCTCTTGATAGTTTTCATAGATGGGGATTTTGATGAGATTTTCTTGTATCAATTTTTGCATGATCAATTTGATGGGTCCCCCAAGTGGTGTGTATTTTCATTTGTTACCTTGGGAGATTTTTACTTTAAATTGACCTTGTAATGATTGATCTTGGAGATTTGGAGGTTGGGCTTGTTGTTGATGTTGTTGATCTTGATATCTGATTTCTTGACATTGGAGATATTTTTCTTGATGTGGTTGTGGACACAACTCAATGCTTTGATGACATGGTTCAACCAATGGTAGAGTGTATTGATTTTGGAGTGAAGATGTCTCTTGGCTCAATAATTCAATTAGTTTGGCAAGTGAAAAAATTTGATCTTAACACCCTTGATATAGTTGATTTGGATTTTGTTCAAGTGAATTTGGAATGCATACTTGTGGTGTTTGCATGGGATCATGGAAAAATTGATTTTGGATAATGTTCTGATTTGGGATGATGTTTAGATTTGGAATGATAGGTTGAAATTGAAAATTGTTGTGGTTGGGAATCACAATGCCTTGATTTAGGTAACTTTGATTTTGCATGGTGTTACCTTGACTTGGATCAATACATGGAGTCATTATCATTTTGTTTGGACTTTGAAAAACATTTGTATGATTCAAAAACATATCTATCCCAAATTTTACCAAGTGTGGATTCAAAATGTTCACATTTGGTAAACTTGTACTTGATATATTCACATTTGGAACGTATGGATTTGGTGGGATACTATTGTTTTGTTGAAGACTCATGCATTGATTGTTTGGTTGATAGATTTTTAGGTTTTGAATTTGATTTAAATCTACCATAGGGAAAGGTGTTCCAAAATTCAGATTGGGCATACTCACATTTGTTGTACCATTGAGGTTTGTAGGAGATAATGATTCAATGTATGGATTGTATAAATGTGAGTTTTGATAATCAATTGGCATTGTAAGGCTTTGATAGTTTGGTTGATTTAGACCACTCATGATGTATGAACCAAGTTTATATCCCATGTTATTCTTGTGTTTTGACCTTGTTGCAAAATTTAACCTCTAAGGTGTTTAGGACCAATGATGAGATGAAGGATGAAAGGGGTGAATGATATGGGTGTTGAAATTTTAGGAACCTTGGAGGAATACTAGACTTTAGGATTCTTTGGATTTTTTGATTTGGATTGGATTTTATTTGATTTGGATAATGGAATTATAAACCCCAAGATGTTGGATGTTATCTTGGAATAAACTTGTCTAAAAGGATGATAATTTAACTAGGTGTATGAGGAAGGATTCATCCACACACACTTAGCCAAACAAGGTGATTTTGATGTTGATTTGAAGGATTTTACCCAAAGTCTAGTATGAATGATTTTTCCAATGGTTCAAAAGTTTTTGTGAGATGGGATTTGATTGATGTTTGAGGATGGATAAAGTGTTTGATTTGGTCCTAAATGAACCTAACAAGGACCTTGTTTACAAGACCAAGATAGTGATGAACATGCTTTTCTCTAAGAGTAGTTCAAAACCAAAAGACCAATGTTTGCATGAAAACCATATGACCAAAAAATTCCAAGCACATATGTGGGGTCCAATTTTTTCTTAACTTTGATTAATGAGTTATTTTTACCACAAACACTCTCTTGATTAGGTTTCAAACTAAATGTCTAATGTCCCAATTTCTTTTCATCCCACAAAGTCCATTATGTGGAAATTGAGGAAATTAAGGCAATAGTTTCCTAATGTTGACTTTAGGAAGAGAAAATTAAGATGTAAATTCAAATGCTTAGAAACCTCTAAGGATAGGATCCCAAGGGAAAACAATAACACTTGAATTTTGTCAAAGGTATTTGCTTCTTAATGGGTTTGAAATTTGATAATCATGTTGAATATTTGTTTTCCAATGTTTGTGATACAAGGAAAGTGTTTTTATTCCAAGAAAATGTACAACCCTATGGATATTTGAGACAATATTTGTTGAATCCCCACTTGGATAAATCCAACTACACTTACTTTTAGCAGATGATTAGATGCTTGACCACACAGGCTCCCCCTTATAGTGCACTCGCTTCTCAGGTCAGCCAAGCATCTATAGCCATGAATCTCCCATGGAATACTTCTCATCTCTTCTAAAATCCGTAAAAATGTGGGGTGGCTTCAGACAAATTGTTCTTGCACCAACAAATAGATTATGAATTTTGGTATTTTAAACAAAGGCTTTTAATATAGGCATTTCATTTGTGGGGGATCATCCATAGAACAAGAGACCATTATTGCCATTCTTGTTGGAACAATCCTCATGATACTCTCCTTTCCTCAAGTATCCACACTTATATATTAGTTGGAAGTCACTTGGATTTAGTGTGTTCCTGGTTGGGTCATTCCTAGGACCTCTAAAGATAAAAAAAAGTGAGCAAGCACATCTGTAGTTTGATCAATCTTCATTGAGAAACAAAGAGAGAACACACATGATAAGCTCCACTCACACTCACAAGATTTGTCAATTTTAAACCCAAATCGAAATGTGGAGGAAATATTTTTGACAACTTAATATCACAAAAAGACTTTTGATTCTCAAGATTGCCGTGAAGCATGAGAGAAGTGCATACACCTTTTTAAATGATATTACTTTGTGAAAAAGATTACAAAACACCAAATGAACATGTTCATTTTAAATTCCAAAAGCCAAAATTGAGTTCTTTTTAAAGCACCAAGATGAAGTGTGAAGTTTTCTTGTCAAATTTTTAGAACCCAAATTGAAATTTAATAAGTGTCTAATATCCTTTTTAACCCTTTGTAGAAAAAAAGAAAGCTTTTGTAGTGTTCCATTTAGAGCCCAAAAATTTGGCCTAAAATAGAAAATGAAGGCAAAAAATGGAAGCCTTAGGTTATTACAATAAGCATTTAAAAATGATTTTTTCAAGTTCAAATTCAAGGCCCACTTTCAACTCAAAAATTCTCCAAAGATTGTTTCCTATGCTTCAATTTTTCCAATTCCTTGTGTGAATGAAATCCCCCTATAAGATAAAAAAATAAAATTATGCGAGGATCAATTTATTTAATTAAAATCATTTTAGACATTAACTTCAAAAATTGAACTATTTTCAAAAGAAAATACTAATGATTTTGAACCAATATATGAAGCATTAATAAGAAGCCTACTTTCCAAAGACTTTAAAGAAAATATTAACCATAAATAGATAGTTCGCTAACAAAGCTCAGAGCCTCTCCTGTTAACAATTCAATTTCAACAATCTAGGATTCCTTCTTTCAACAATGATCAGAACCTTTAGGAAAAATATTTTTAATCTGTTAGCAAAGACTAATGGATTTAATGGAAAAAAACACTATTCGTATGAATATCTCCTCTATAAATGAAAAAGACTTTGTTTGCCACTCTGTGCAGCCAATCAATTACTAAGAACAACAATATTGAATACATAGACAAACATTCAATCGATAGTTTTGATTCCTAATGCATTCAATAGATGGCTAATGAATTAAGCTTATTTCAAGAAAGATTCATTGTCCTCAAAGATTTTATTGTCAAAAGCATGAATCAATATTTTCAGCAAATAAAGATTTTATTGTCAGCAAATGAAGATATAATAAAGCATGAATTAACAAATCCACAACAATAAATGCTCCAAATTTACACAGAAAAAAAATATAGCTCCATATTTTGAAAACCAATGAATAGTGACATTGTCATAGAGAATTTATTGATGGCTTTTAGCATTGGCATCAACTTGTGTTTTGCTTCTCAAGGTGGCGTAGTAAATATGGTTTCATTTTTTTTTGGGTTTACGCACTTGGTCTCAAGAAAATAAATTTAAAAGTTTTTGAATGGCCCAAAAATAGTAAACAACATTTAGTGAGGTACTGGTTTCATGTTTGCTTCTGTTGTCATCTTTAATGCCTACCTATGTTGATAAACCTCTACCAACAACTATGTCTTATGTGTATGCATCATCGACTTCCAAGCCTTAATGCAATTTGTAGGATGAGTGAATGAGGGCATTCAAAATTATATGGTAAGCAATACAACAATTTCACCTATAATCTTGGCCTATTTATAAGCATTCAACAACCCCACTTAGAATGCATAGGCATATGGACCGGCCAATCGGTATGTGGAAAGCAAGCTAAGGATGAAGAAAGTAGATACCTTTTTCACTGAGAATCTATCAAATCCTCCAACACCACAATAACCCTAAGCAAGAGTCCAATGGTTTTGGTGTTTTTGTAAAATGGGTAATGCTCTAGTGCATACTTCTTTACTCCTAGTGACCTTTCACAAGCTTCAGATGTGTGCACTAATGACTATTTTCTATTCTAGTTTCCCTCACACATGAGCTAGGTGAATAAACAAATCTATTTTTCTTATAAAGGAAAACACTAGTACTCAAAGATGAGCCAAAAATAACAACACACAATCCTTAAACCTTTGAACTTTCACTTTCATTCACAGCTTTAATGAACAAGCTAATGAAAAAATATCAGTTAAATAAATGATAGTGTGTTAAATTGAATACAACAGGAGACAAAGAAATTTAAAAGTACTCGTAAACCATACTAAAAGTTCATTCCCATAGAGCATATCATGCAACCTTGTATAGTAATCAGAGAAACCTACACAAAAAATTATTACCAGATATTCATCATCTAAAATAAGTGGAAATGGCACACGGGCAATGACAAGTTATCTACGTGCTCAAATACTTGTTGACTCATTTGGGCAACTATTCATAGGCAAATAAAATAATGTATATCTAGAGAGATGTGCTTTAGTTGACAACAAAAATTAGTTAGTGATGGTGAGAGACAATTGACCTACTTGAGAATATTTGAGGAGATTTGTGGCCTACCCAAGACATATAGCTTTTAATATAAGTTCCCACTCACATAATAAATTTACAAAGTCCCATTTAAAATAATTTCTAGATACATAGCTGCATAATCTCAGTAGAGGGGCACAGAGGAAGGAGAGGCCAGCGAATGAATTTTTTAAACTTTAAAACTAATGCAATTGGTAGGCGTAAAATCAAATTCCATGACTTATATAAAAGCTCATATAATTTCTTGCCCCATGCAAAAATTTTAAAAAGACATTTGCTATTTATCTCAAGAGTCACATTCAACCATTGGTTATTGCTAGTCATTGTTGGCATCGAGCTGAGCAAGGGCAGTTGCAACTCGAGCCGATCATTACATTAGTGTTTATTAGCGGTGAGATTAAGGGATTAGAGAAACTAGAAAAAGAAAGGGAAATCTTTAACAAAAAGGCATGGAGAAATAGCCATGACGTAGATCAAATCAAATCTCCCTTGGTTTCACTCTAAAACAAAAAAAGTAGAATACTAAACAATGTATTTGAAATCCTCAAAGCATAACAATAGCCCCCGCAAAATTAGATACTAAACATGAAAGAATATAATGCACATTATAAGAATTTCAATGCTTCCATAGTTCAAGTACGCTGCAAGGACCAAAGTCATCAATAAGCCATTAAACATTTTTATGCCAGCCTCAGTTGTAAAGCCCAGAGTGAAATGTTGTATTCAATGTTATAGATGAGATTGAATTACATTTGAAAATGATTCAAGAAGCACATTTGATGTTAATTAATGCTGCCATGTCAATAGTAAAAACACACCGAATTCTACTGTCAACAATACATCAATCAATTAGAAGCTTTAACATAAAATCAAATATTGCATACATTAAATGGAAAAAATATGGAATTATGCTGAAGGAATTGGGAATAAAAAAAATGTACAAATAACCCTTTCATATTCCAAACATGAATAAAGCTGAATGCATGAATGTATACCTAAACCCAATTCCTATGTATATCATTTAATGCGTGCAATTTTTAGCTTTTTTTACTAGAGATAACACTATGCCTTGCACCATCTTACTTATCTTGCCCAAGGAAGTACTTAACACAGGCGACCCATTATAGTTAAAATAGTAATAAGTGATGAGAAAAATGATAATAATAATAGAGTTGAAAAATGCACAGTACAACTAAATCTATATTTACACACACTAAAAGCTAAAACAAGCAAATAAAGGCATTATTAGCAGAAAAAAAGAGAAGCAACAATATCTAATTTTTTTTTTCTTAAAACCTAGTTGACCCTTGAAATAGATCTCAAAA
Source organism: Sequoia sempervirens (assembly GCA_007258455.2). NCBI lineage: Eukaryota > Viridiplantae > Streptophyta > Pinopsida > Cupressales > Cupressaceae > Sequoia > Sequoia sempervirens. The sequence continues at coordinate 255,081,805 of VDFB02000015.1, forward strand.
TCAGGATCCCAACATTTTTAGATATGCCTAAAATGGATCGGATGCAAATGGAGGCTACTAAGAAGCCCCACAATGGGCACCAAAATGTGGATGCCTTTTCTACATTTTTCTCAAAAACAAACAAACATTACTATTGTTAGTTAAATTAAGCAACTCAAATAGAGCATCCCTATGAAATACTTAATCATGTTAAAATATGCAAACAAGATGAATAGAACAAGAACAATTAAATGAAAGCACATAAGAACATGATCAAACCCTATCCCATAGTGGGTTGGTGCTACTTTGATGTGGAAAGTAGCCCTTTCCCAATCCTTGATAAGCTCTTGGGTGATGGATGGAATGCCTTGAAGATGCTATGTGATATGATGAACAAGATGCAAGATGATGATCAAGATGACAAGTGAGATGAATGTGTGTATAGAAAAGATGCTAAGATTGTGGATCCCAAATTAGTAAAAGAGTTGTCCATTTATAGGAATGAAGGATGGAATAATGAAAAACATGGAGGATGTGGGACAAAACATCAACCAATGGCCAAATGCCACTTGTCAAAATGTGAATGGAAAAAGGTGGAGCACCTTTGGATGAATGTGCACATTAATGCTATTAGGTGGATATTTGAAATTTGAAAGTTGGCTTGTTGGAGGGAGAAGAAAGAGTCTTAAATGCCAAGTGGGAGACATGTAAGAGACAATGTAAGAGGAGTTAATGCCATGTTGGAGGACAAGTCCACTTGGAGGGATTTTCAAACTTGGAGGAATATTCCCTTTTAATGCCATTTTGAATGATAATAGAAGAAATAATAAATCAAATAAATTGATTTATTGTGCAAGTTGCAAAATTTAGAGAATTGGGGGATTAGACTAGCATTAATCATGATTTGATTAATTTTAATGGAGGTCAGTTGATTGTGACATTCAACTTAAATATTTGGATTTATTTAAATTAAATGAGAAGATAAAGAACATTAGAGATTTAATTAAATATTTGGATTTATTCAATTAAATGAAGGAACTTTAGGAGATTAATTAAATAAAAATTGATTTGTTTAATTAAATGAGGAACATTAGAGATTTAATTAAATAAAATTGATTTATTTAATTAAATGAAGAATATTAGATGCATGATGTCAATTTTGCATGTCTACAGTACAAAATCAAGATCAAGTGTGTATATTAGTGCAAGTACAATCACCCATGGGGCTATAAAAAATGAGCCCATGGATCACAAAAATAATCCTATCTCTGATCAAAAGTAGGCTAGCCTTGCTGGTTGCCCTCGCCCTCATTGACCTATCTCTCTCCTTGATCCTTTGGAGGCTAGCACCTTGTCTGCTGTGAAAAATCTGGGACCTAGGATGCTCGGGGAACAACTTGATGATAATGAACTCTATAATAATCAGCCTCTTGGACTGCTTCCCTTATGTCTGCAAGGACACTGTGCTTCAAGAGGAGGATGCTACCATACTCTCGAGCTGTTGTCTACAACCAATCTCCTGTGCTGCCCTAAGCTATGCAGCCTCTCTCTGCTTCATGGCCTGGTCCCACTTAGTCCTCAACTAATTTGTTTGTTATGTCAGTGTGATGACCTGTCCTTGCAAACCATGTATCTGAGCCTAAAGCTATAAAATCTACCCATCCCTAGGGTTTGGTTGTGGTGTTGGATGGTCCTAATGACCATCTCTAGGTGGTGTTGGCTTCCTGTCCTCGTCTTGGTGACCATCGCTATGCTACTCTGGCTAGTGGGGAGGTGATCCTCCTCCTCCTCTACCTCTACCTCTGCCACCATTGTTGTCCCCTTCTTTGTCGCCATCTCTATCTCCCCTACTTGCTCGGTCCCTCTTGTGCCCTGTACCTTGGCTTCTCAGTCTCCTCCTTAGTAACTATGCACTAGGAACTATCAATCAAACTGGAGGATGGAACCAATCTCTATATGCCTGTGTGGTCCCCGGGTCTGCCTGTCCTTGATGGTAAGGCCATGGTTTGGCCACTAGCTGCATAAAGCTTTGTACTGTGTCCACTACCAGGATTGTCAGACCCCATGTTGTATCCCTCATAGTACATGCAAAGATGGCCATGTACTAGTCATCGGGTCAGTCTTGTGTGTCCCCAAACTGGCAGGCCACTTTGTCTGGAAAATATCTCTCGACAATTGTATGCTCTCGGCCCTGCATTAGCTAGTCATGTATGGTGAAGAATAACTATTATACATCATACCATGCCGACATACCAAGATAGGGTCTCCAAGTAAAAACTATCATCTCATCAAGGACCTGCCCCCAGTGTCCCATGCCTACTGCTCCTATATGAGAAAATGAAAGTCCACCCCTATATCTCTAGATGACTGGGTCATCCAACTCCATGTCTATAGGTACGAATCTCATAGGGTGAAGCACTGCAATGTGCTGCTAGGCCCATATGTGTAGTAGTGTGACCCTTGATCCGATGGAATTGTTGTCACAATATGTAAACTCATGAAGATCATGGTAAAGAGAGGCCATCATCACTGGCCTCTAGGTGAAGCACTCCCTCCATCAGAGCATCTACTCCCAAGCAAGCCCCCATATTAGGCTAAAGTATTTGCTGTGATTGTCTGGTGCCATGAGTCCTGAAATGATCACAACTACTATCAATCTGAAGGGTGGTACCACAAGCCTATACTGCTTGAGCTCGATCTAGCCCTCTAAAAATATAATCTCATTGATGCCCATGATATCATAATAGGTGTCCCTGCTAGCCTCCACATCATAAATCACTTGCAATCCATGGATTGGAAAGTGCAGAATGCACCACACATCCTCTAAAGTCACTATGGCCTTTCCTATGGGGAGGTGAAATGAAGATGTCTCGCTATGCCAATGCTCCACCAGTGCTGTCATCATCTCTAAGTGTGTCTTGATCGATGGGGCATAAGTGATGTACCATAATACGATAGCCCCCAGGTGCTTCTGTTGTATCTCATCCAAAGGAGGATCTTAGGTCAATCTGGCCAAGATAGATGACCGGTGCTCCCGTGAATGAACTGGCTCCATGTCCTCCTGCATCAACAAGGTCACTGTGTCAAGTTTCGTAAAAAATTGAGATCTTATTTGAAGTTTTCACCACCAAATCAACATATGCGTCGCTATTTTCATTTGCATTGCAGTTTGAAGGGGTGGTTAGTGGTGCTATATGGTGTTGCTAAGAGCCTAAAATTTCCAAACTCCACTGCTACAGTGTAGTTTGCAAGTGACTTAGTTTGACTTCTAAACCCTAAATTTTAAATAGGCCGCCATGGCGCTAGGTGCATATGCGACGCTCTTTGAAGCAAACCCTAATTTTTGAAACTCCATTTCCATGGTGCTATACTCACTTGCGACATAGTTTGAGCCTGCATGATGCCAATTTAAGCTTTTCAGTGGTGCTATATAGCACTGCTTGAATTTGTTTGACTTTGAACCCTAATATATGCATGAAAAAATTAGAAAACAAAGTTGGGACAAGATGACATACCACAAGTCTTGTGCTGGGAAGCCTCTAGTACACTCATACATGATTGAAAATGTGTTGTGGAAGCACACATTACACCATCTCGATCAATCCTCAGAGCTCAAATTGCAAAATTCTCTAAAGGCTATATGTGCAAATGAATTGGAAGTGGCCCTTGAGGCCTATTTAAGCCTAAAAGTTAGGGGTTTTTGACCTTGTTTAGCTATCCATCTAGGGGTTTGGACCCCTGAGCCTATTTTCGCCCAATTGAGGGCTATTTTGCATTATTTTTTTGTTTTTTCACATGTTTTTGGGCATCTCGAAGCCTTTTTGGACCCGTCAAGCACCTTGTCCTCTTTTTTCAGGAGATCACCCAAAATTAAAAATTTTCATCTGATCTCTCAAGGGGGCAATATGGCAGCATGTTTCTTCTCATTGGGGCAGTAGTGGGGCAATTTCAAAAAATCATTTTTTTTAAAATTTTGATTGAGACAGTTTATTCTTTGAACCAACACAACAAGTACTTTGCTTCAAAGAGGGGAAAAATGTAGAAAAGGAATTAATGTACCGACACACTTGATCTTGATTTACTAACATCATTTCATCCTAAATCATCTTCTTTGCTAATTATCACCCTTCATCCCTTAATTGAATAAATCAAATTTATCTAATTAAGTTTTCATCTCTTGTTAATTAAATAAATCAATGTTATTTAATTAACCCTCTAGTCTCTATTTAATTAAATCTCTAAAGTCATTCTATTAAATTAAATTAATCCCTATTTAATTTAATCTAACATCATCCCTCTTTAATTAAATAAATCAACATTTTTTATTTAATTAAATGTAAGTCATATTCCTCTCAACTTTGATTTAAATCAATCCAAAAATATAAATCAAATTGTTACATCAACTAATCTCTTATTAAATTAATCAAATCTTGATTAATTTAATCCTAATCACCTAAATCCTCTAGATTTTGCCACTTGCACATGAAAATGCATTTAAATGATTTATTAAATGTCTATTTTCTTTCAACATAACATCTTTAGGGGAATACTCCTCCAAGTTTGAAAATCCCTCCAAGTGGGCTTGTCCTTCAAACAAAGAATTTAATCATCTTTCATGTCCTTGTGCATTGATCCAAGTGGAATTTATTTCATTTCCTGCCCCCTCCAACAAGTCATTTGATGAATTTCAAAATCCACCTAATATCATTTACTATGCACATTCATCAAAATGTGCTCAAGCTTCCTCCATTCACATCTTGACAAGTGGCACTTTACCATTGCATGTTGAATGATCCCACATTCATCCCTTTTTTCTCATTCTCCATCATTCTCATCTATAAATATGAGGCTTTCCTTTGTATTTTGGATCCACAACTTAGAGCAAAGTTACTATCTTCACATTTGGAGCAAGTTTATCCATTTCCATAGCATTTTTTATCATCATAGTTAGGTTATTGTAGATTTCATCAAGGAAGCACATTGTTCATCATCATCAAGTGGATCAATCTTCATCAAATTGGCACCAATTCCCACCTCAAATTGGCACCAATTCCCCCATGGGATTGAAAGTTTTCATGCTTAAATATGATTTAATTGCTTTTCTTCTTTTTTTCTTCATTTCTTTCCTATTTTGAGCATTGTAGATGAATTTCATGGGGAATATTAGTTATAACTTGCATATGGATCTAATAAATTGTGTTTTTTTGCTATGTTTGTGCAGGTCTAGGATTGGGGTTCACGCAAGGAAAGTAATGCTCAAACATTTAGTGAAAGTGTCATTATCCAACAAACATTGAGTTCTTGAGGTTTTATCACTCTAGAGATGAAATATGTTTCTCATCATCTTGGTCTTTTAAAAAAAAGGTCCCTTTTAGGTTAACATATTTTGGGTCAAACATTTCATCCATCTTCATCACATTTTACATTCCACTTCACAAACAACTTTAGAAACTTTGGACACATCAACACTCTAGGACTTAGGCAATTATCAAACCAATCTCATAACTTAGCTATTTTTTGTGTGAAATGAATCCTTTTCCATACACTCAGTTGAGTTAGTCATTGCACTTTTGAACTAGTCTATCTTAAAGGTCACAATTCTACCTTGAGAGTTACAAGTTCATTAGAACCTTTTATCCAAAACATCAAAACATCAAACCTTTAAGTCTAAAAGAGTTGTCCAAAAGTTTAGAAATCTCACCCCCCTTATCACTCACCCTTTTCATCATCCACTCACATCATTGGTCCAAAAAAACTTAGAGGGTCCCTTTTATCTAAATTTGAGTCAACTAGAGAGTTTCAAAACTATAAATCTCAACACAACTTTCCCATAGTTGACCCATAATTTATCATTACAACGAGATCACAACACAAGAGAAACATGGAGCAAACCAAAATCACATCCACCACAAGTGATCTAAACCCACAATAATTTGATCCAAGGAGCCACTCTACCCCCTCACAACAACCCCAAAATCTATTAGATAAAGGGTATGAGGTAAAAGATGTCACAAAAAACCCCCATGAGCTCACTAAGGAAGAACTCCTCGAATATCAACAAGATCCTAAGACAAGCCACATTGTTAACACTTTGATGAAAAAGAACCCTACCCAATACATGCTAGCTATAGCAAAAGAAGGGGCTAAACTACCTTCTACATTTGACTTTGACACAATTAGGGAAAAAACTTAGAGAATGTGGCTTCAATTCCACCAACTTTCATCTCACAAACCTTGGCACAAGGATTGATTCAATCTATAAATCAACCTACTATATCCCTTGTGCCAAGTAAAATGTCAACTCCTAGTCTTGTAACAAGGATTACAAAAAAACCTTGGTCTCACACCCAATGTAGAAGTCAACACACTTTTAGGTACTCAAAATACCAAGATTCCACAAAGCATAAATTGGACACCAAAATTTGGTGCCCCATCACATTCTTCCACCACTATTCCTCAAAATCCTCTACATCCATATGTCCCTCTCATATTCCATAGCACAATGATGACATCAAAATTTTGAGTGCAACCATCTTCCTCCATCACCACCACAAATACCCAAAGTGTGCCCATTGTTACATAAAGTAATGTGAACCAAGTACCTCAAGTAGAAAAAAAAGGGAAACTAAACACCCTCACACAAGGTCAATCATTAACAAGTGGTTCCAACTACCCCATTGACACATAAAAATAAGTGGCTCCACAAGCCACTCAAACCAATCCACCAACCACATCAAACCCCTTTGTTGTGAATCCAAATCAAAACAACACATTGATCATAAATCCCATCAACCAAGGTAATACCTTGGCCTCAAATCAAACAAAAAAAGGGAACCCTCAACACATCCATCAAGGGAACCCTTCCAATCTATTGAATCAAGGTCAAAATGTGTCATTGATATCGTAACACCAAATGACATTATCATCTTTACCATTGGTCCCCCAAGCCATGCAAAATCAAATAAGACCCAACCATACATTATTCCATCCCAATCAACAATTTTACAAGGAATGATAGCACAAAACAACCCCCAAACACTCAACACACAACAAAAATATCATACCTACACTCAAAATTCATCTCACGTACCCAAAAATAAAAAAATTTAACCCAATATGGTACAATGTTACAACAATAACAAGCCTATCAACAAGCATTGTAACAACAACAAGCTCACGCTCTAGCCTTCCAACAAGCATTGCAACAACAACAACAAGGTCAAGTGCAAGCATTGCAACACCAACAAGCTCAAGCACAAGCCTTGCAACAAAAACAAGCTCAACAATAGGAATTAATTGCACAACAAAAACAACAATCCCAACAACAAGCATTGCTCACTCAACAATAACAAGAAGCCCAACAACAAGCATTTATTTGTCAAAAACAACAAGGCTTGTACTACAATCCCCAATACTACAGAAATGCATGACAAAATTCCTTAAAACTAAATGCACAAGGAGCATATAAACCTCCCCCACTATCACCACTACACACACAATACCAAACTCCACTCTACACACCATATTAAAATCCCGCTTACAACTCATCCACCATTCCATAGTATGCCACATATGCTCCTCCATCAAATATGCAAGGTTATGTGTCCTCATAGATCAAGGTGCTCACATAGTAGATCCAAGACATACAAATGGAAAAAACCAGGAAACCACATGCACAAAAAACTTGTGTCCATACCCATTTGATAGGAACATCACGATAGTACCTTTCCCACCTAGTTTCAAGGTCCCAAAATTTGAAAAATACAAAGAAAAGTGAAATCCGATGGATCACATCAAAGAGTTCCATGTAATGTATATGGAGGTGTCTTACAATAATTCCTACTTGATACACCTTTTCCCATGCATTTTGGTAGGGTTAGAAATTGATTGGTTCTCACAATTGCCTCTAAGAATTCAAAACTTCAAAAAAATAATCAATAGGCTCATAGATCATTTCTCCTTCTATCTTGACATGGATGTGAGCTTAGAGGAGCTATATAACCTAAAATAAAAAGGGGGAATCCTTTTCAAACTTCCTACAATAGTGGAGACAATGAGCTAGCAAGAGAAAATGGACTATTCCTAAAGAACAACAAGCAGGCATCATCATTGCTAATGTTGACACAGACCTATCCTTTTAGTTAAAGATGCAATGTGTTACAACCTATGATGAGATTATCCCTAGGGCCCTCAACATCAAGAGAGCCCTAATCACACAAGGGAGCACAAAAGTGTATAAAGACAATTCCACTAGTTCTAATGACAAGCCCCACTTTTGGGCCAAAAAAAAAAAGTGTTACTAGTGATGTGTTGTTGATACAAAGGTGGTCTTAACTACTCCTAGGCAAGCAAACAACCAAACCATGAAAATGCAGTAAAAAAACAAACAATCACCAAAAAATCAAGAAACAATCAATGTTGCAAATACTCAACATGGACCACAAAGAACAAACAGTGCTCCTAAATGACAATTCACTCCATTATGGGAACCTATGAAAGATGTGTTGAAAAAGTTGATATAGTCTAATCTTATCACACTCCTAGATTCTTCAAACTATCAAGAGCCAAGTGTCAAACCTCCTAGCTATAGAGAAGAACATTTTTATGAATTTCATAGATACAAAGGTCATAAAACACAAATTTTTTTTAGAGTCAAACATCTAGTACAAGATCTTATTAAACAAGGAGACATTGATGTCGATAAAAAATATGGGAATGAAAATCTAAAAATTTAGAAAAAACCTATGCCTAATCATGAAAAAAAAAACTATTTTGGAAAAGAATTAACCTCAAATAGCATAAACCATACCCATGATACCACAGTGGGGAATATTCATGTTATTCATTCATCACAACATGAGGAATTGATCTATATAGGATCTAGGACTTATTGCTTACAGAATGCTTAACGTAAAAGATCGATTATTACAACATTTAATTTAAATGATTACAAATTAAATGCTCAAACAAAATAAATGAACATAAAATAATTAAATAAATGCCAAGATAAACTGAGAAAGAAAAGAGAGAAGAAATAGAGAGACAAAACCAATTGATAACGGAGTTCGTCCCTAAGGACTACGTCTCCGGGTCCCTCTCCAATGGAGGACCGATCCGATTAGCTCCAAATTCAATTACAATGGCTTCAAGACTATCTCCTTCAAGCATTCAGCAGCATGATAGTACTCTGATATGCAGAAACGTCTTCAATCTCTCGGGCATTCTCTCGCTATCTCCACCTGGACTTGTCAAAATCAAAGGCCTATACCCCCTTTTTATACAAGAAATTTTCCTAATATGGCTTAACCACTTAATTAATTGCATAATCTCACTGATTAGCTCGTATCAGGTCTGTTTTATCCTCTGACATCTTCTTGTTCCAGGAGGTTAGCATAAATCTTGCTTGTTTGGCTTAATATGCCTTTTGTTAGGCATTCGGCTAACAAACTTACATCAAAGTGCACCGGGCTCATATACATATTCAGAAGGCCCGCGTGGTGCAATGGTGGATATATGTTTTGGTAAAGCGGCCGGCGCGGGTTCAAACCGCCGGCCGTTTGTTTTAAACAAACAAATCCTCCAAAAATTTCAACAAAAGAAACGCATCCCATATATAAATAGAAGCCACTGTTTGGTCTAACGGCTACCGATTGTTGCGGGCTGAGTGGAGGTCGGCGGTTCGAGCCATATCCGGAACAAAATTTTTAGTTAAAACAAACTAACAAATCTGCTGATGAGGTGAAGGAGAAACTTGCCACGTGTCAAAACATTATTCACAGAGAATGCCAACGTGTCCGCTGACGAAGCGCCGTCTAGACTATGACTGGAAGCCACGTGTCTAGCTCTGATTCGCTGAAGACGCTGACGAGGCAACTGACGTGTCGGTGACTGGACTGCCCTGTGGGATGCTGACTGTGCAACCTTACTGTACCGCAGGGACACGTGTCACATGTTGATTGGCTCCGTACGATGACTCACCTGCCACATGTTTCAGCCGAATTCGCCCATATAGAATCCGTACGGTACGGACGATCTGCTGACGTCATCATCCGTACAATCAGCTAGAAAGTCAACTCAAAACTTTGACTGCTTGTATCTTGAGCATGCGATGTCGGATTTCGACGAAACGAACGCCGTCGGAATCGTCTCGACGAACTCTTCGCGATGACGCTGATTTCGTCAATTTCTGAGATGATTATTTTTTTCACCTTCTGGATGCCCCTAAAGCCAGTTTGACTGGCCGTAACTTGCACAAACGGAGTCCTTTTCACCCCGTTCAAGTTGCATTGGAACCAGGACGTCGTTCTCTTTCTGATGAAGCTGATATCTGGAGCATTGGGAACACTTCAATTTTCACTGAAAAATTGTCCCCCGGATCAGGCCTCCCCACTGGAGAGCTTTAGGACCTCTGAAAGCTTGATTACTTGGAAAGTAAGTGAGGGTAAAGTTCCCTCACTTTACCAATCTCCATCCATCTTGCTTTGCTTGGATGCATCCCCTTCAGGCCCACTCTGAGGTACTCAACATTTCCTCTTCGTGAAGTTCTGACATTCCTGTCGAGAATAACATCTTCTGGCAACTCTGACATGTACTCTGGAGAAAGGTCATCAACTGATGGAACCTGAATGTCTGAGACTTCATCTAGGATCATTGGAGGCTCATACAGTTTCAAATTCTCAACATTGACAACCGAGTAAATATGCATGTATGGAGGAAGATTGAGGCGGAAGGCATTAGTACCAATCTTCTCAAGGATCTCAAAAGGACCATATCTAATTGGCTTAAGCTTTTTACCTTCACCTTGCATCCTTTCCTTGCTGATATGTAACCAAACTCTGTCTCCAACCTGAAAATGATGATCAATGCGATGCTTGTCATGGCGAACCTTGTATTTTGCTTGGCTCTGTTCCAACCGTGCTTCCACTGCCTGATGAATTGCTTGGACTTTCTGGATGAACTTCAAAGCCTTCTCTGCATCATGGCGTCCATCTTCAACATCATCTTTCCCAAAAGCAAAATCCATCGGTGTCTTGGGCACATAACCAAAGCATGTCTCAAAAGGAGACCTCTTAGTAGAAGAGTGTGCTGCATGGTTGTAGGCATGCCGCACATAATGAAGACTCTCATCCCACAACTTAGGATGCTTACTGCAATAACCTCTCGAGTAGATGCACAATCCTCGCAACCTCTCTGCTTGTCCGGTTTGCCCATGGATGGAAGGTCAGATTTTCTTCACAGTGTCCATGAGTCCCCACAAAGTTGACCAAAATTCCCCCAAGAATCAAGAATCTCGATCCGATACAATAGAAGTAGGTAACCCAAAATGAACCCATACAAATTGAAAGTACAAATGAGCTGTCAGTTCAGCAGTGACTTGCTTTTTACATGGCATTAAGATACACATTTTGCTGAACCGATCAACTACTACATACAAGTAATCATGTCCCTTCCTAGACATAGGTAACCCCCCAACAAAGTCCATTGACACACTTTCCCATGGACGAGAAGGTACAGGTAGAGGTGTGTACAAGCCCAATTTCCTGTTACTAGGCTTACTAGTTGCACACATAACACAACCTCTAATATACTTAGTTACAGTTTCTTGCATATGAGGCCAATAACAATACTTCTGCAGCTGAGTCAATGTTTTGTTTACCCCAAAGTGTCTTGCAATCAATGAGGTATGTGCTTCTCTAATCACCTGTGCTTGTTCATCTTTTGGAACACATAATTTACCCAAGTGATATAACAGTTTATCTTGCACATAATAGTCTTTCTCTTCTACATGTTTACCATTCATTAAAGCAGCATAGATATCCTTAAAGTTCTCATCATTAGCATATTGTTCCTGAAAACTTTCATGAACCATAGAACTATTCTGAAGGATTATCAAAGCATTCATCATAGGAGGTCTAGAGAGCATGTCTGCTACTTTGTTATGGGTTCCTTTCTTATACTTAATAACCAAATGAAACTGTTGTAGAAACCCATCCACCGAAAGTGCCTACTTTGTTGCAGTTTAGTTTGTGAGTGCAAATATTGAAGTGGCTGGTGATCAGTGTGGATTACAGTTTCTTTCCCCATTATGTAATGTTTCCATTTTTTAACACTGAACTAAAGCATAAAGTTCTTTATCATATGTGGGATAGTTACTTACTGCTCCTGAAAAAGTTTCAGAGTGGTAGCAAACTGGTTTACCTCCTTGCATGAGTACTGCTCCCATGGCAAACCCACTCGCATCTGTCTCAATCTCAAATGGTTGATGTAGATCTGGTAAGGCCAAAACTGGTGTGGTGCTCAACTTTCCCTTCAAAGTGTCGAAAGCCTTCTGTTGTGGACCTCCCCACTGAAAAGTTTCCTTTGTACTGGTTAATGCATGCAATGGTGATGCTATAAAAGAGAAGTTTGCAATAAACTTTCTCCAGTACTGAACTGCACCTAGGAAAACTTCTGACCTCTGTGACTGTACTTGGCTTAGGCCATTTTACAATAGCTTCGACCTTCGCAGGGTCTACTTTCAATTGACCACTCCCTACGACATAGCCTAAGTACACTAAGGATGTCTTAGCAAATTCGCATTTGGACATCTTTACATATAATTTTTCTTTTCTCAATACATCAAAGACTTTCTTTACATGACTTACATGATCTTCCCAAGTTCGACTGAATACAAGGATATCATCTAGATAGACTATGCCAAAATCATCAATAAAAGGACGAAAGACATCATTCATGACTCTCATAAAAGTAGCTGGTGCGTTACAAAGCCCAAAAGGCATAGCCAACCATTCAAACAGTCCCTGTTTTGTCTTAAATGCAGTCTTCCAGATATCATCTTCTGCAATTCTTATCTGATGATAACCACTTCTCAAATCTAACTTAGTAAAGTAAACTGCATGTTTTAACTGATCAAGTAAATCATCTATTCTGGGAAGAGGATACCTGTTCTTTACCGTTATCTTGTTCAAGGCACGATAGTCGATGCACATCCTCCAAGTTCCATCTTTCTTTGGAACCAAGACAATTGGAGAACCGCAAGGAGAAGTACTAGGACGAATAACTCCTTTTTCCACCAACTCTTGAACCTGCTTTTTAATTTCCTCATTCTGCATAACTGATAAACGGTACATGCCGATATTAGGAAGTGGCACATCCTGCTGTAACTGGATTTCATGCTGTATCTCTCTCTTGGGTGGTAACCCTTTCGGTTCCTGAAACATGTCATCATAAGCGGAAATAATCTTGACCATTTCAGTTTTATGTTTTGGGTCACACCCCTTGAATGCCTCAGATTTATCATCTTCTTTGGCTTTTACAAGCATTAGTACAAAGTTTTTACTTGAGTTGACCAACCTCTTCATTTGACCAGCATTAACCAAAGTAAGATTAGTCTTCACCTTATGTGCCCGTACAATGTATTCTACCCCATCTTTAAAAAGATGATACTTATTCTCCCCCCTATAAAAGATTGCTTTTCTGTCATAAAGATAAGGACTCCCTAACACAAGCCCACAAATATCCAAAGGGACCACATCGACTTCTACCTCATCTACAAAGTTTGCAGTGATAGCAAATCTCAATTTACACTGTTTAGTTACTTTTAATTGTGCATCATTGCAAACCCATCCGAGTGGATATGGTTTCAGATGAGGTGTTGTAGCCAAATTAAGTTTCTTTACAACTTCTTCAGATATTAAGTTGACTTGTGAACCCGTATCAAACAGAGTATCAACCTTAGTATGTTTTGTTACAACACGAATGTGAAACAATTCATTTCTTTGCTTATCAACCTTAGGAGAAGATTCTTTACTTGTACTTGCACTGGCATTAGAAAAACTTGCATCAGATGAGAGAGATATACCTTTCCCTTTACCTTGGATTCCGGTAGCAACAATCTTCGTCTCATCTCCGGAGTCTGAACCAAGATCTTGTTGAATCACTGCAGTAGTCTTCTGCTTGCCTTTGTTACCTCCATATCTTTTCGGCCTCAACTCAGGATGAAGCTTCCAACATCTCGAATTATCATGCCCCCCTTTCTTGCAATGGGAACATGTGGGTTTCTCACCCTCTTTCTGAGCTGTAGCTGTCTTCTTCCCTTTGTCTTTATCTTTGTCTTTTTCTTTCCCTTTAGACTTACCCTCAAACTTAGATGGCTTCTTAGAAAAGTTATCACTAAATGTGTTCTTACCCCTTGACTCTAAATGAGTAGCTTGAACAGACACCTCATCTAGATTGTTGGGACTCAACATCAAAATAGTGTGCCTAAGGTAAGAATGTAAACCACCAATATACTTAAGTAATGTGTCTTGGGTATACAAGGGAACATTAAGAGCAATGGCCCGTTTCCTAAACTCATGAGTATACTCCTGGACAGACTGCCCCTTACCTTGCCTAAAGGTTTGCCAATTCATGGTTAACTGTTGCATGTAACCTAAAGGGTAGAATTGTTTCCTAAGGGCAGCAACAAACTCCATCCAAGACATATTAACTTGACCATGGCGAGCAATTTCTTCACGAGTTTTACTCTCCCACCAGGTGAGAGCTGTACCTCCCAACCGGAGAGTTGCTAATTGAATCCTAGAAGCATCTTCTACTAGGCCTTGAATCCTACAGTATACTTCTACTTGTTGGACCCAATCGTCTAACTTCTCAGCATTTAACTCCCCACAGTATTTAGGTAACTCAAATTTTACATCAAGCTTAATTATAGGCTTAGATTTGCTCTTAAATGGATTTACATTAGAAGAAGGAGAAGGAGAAGGAGGAGAAGAAGGAGGAGAAGAAGGGGGAGTAGAAGGAGGAGAAGGAATTTCTGGAGCTTTCCCCTCAGTGTCTTTCTGATCTTCCTGCTTCTTGTGCTTTGAAGAACCTCCCTTTTCACTCTTCTTCTTTTCAGCATAAAGTTCATCCACCATTGCCTTCATGTCAAGGAATAACTTCTGAAAATCCTTGTCACTAAGCTCTGAACTTTGTCCACCTTCTTTCGCTTCCATCTGTGATGGTTGATTAACTCTTCATCTTCCGATTTCTGGATTGTATTCTTCAAGTTCTCCTTCGCCTCGTTGCAACCTGGATCTCGTTAGCATTCAAATTGCAATACAAGCCACACACAAAGCTCTGATACCAACTTGATCTATATAGGATCTAGGACTTATTGCTTACAGAATGCTTAACATAAAAGATCGATTATTACAACATTTAATTTAAATGATTACAAATTAAATGCTCAAACGAAATAAATGAACATAAAATAATTAAATAAATGCCAAGATAAACTGAGAAAGAAAAGAGAGAAGAAATAGAGAGACGAAACCAATTGATAACGGAGTTCGTCCCTAAGGACTACGTCTCCGGGTCCCTCTCCAATGGAGGACCGATCCGATTAGCTCCAAATTCAATTACAATGGCTTCAAGACTATCTCCTTCAAGCATTCAGCAGCATGATAGTACTCTGATATGCAGAAACGTCTTCAATCTCTCAGGCATTCTCTCGCTATCTCCACCTGGACTTGTCAAAATCAAAGGCCTATACCCCCTTTTTATACAAGAAATTTGCCTAATATGGCTTAACCACTTAATTAATTGCATAATCTCACTGATTAGCTCGTATCAGGTCTGTTTTATCCTCTGACATCTTCTTGTTCCAGGAGGTTAGCATAAATCTTGCTTGTTTGGCTTAATATGCCTTTTGTTAGGCATTCGGCTAACAAACTTACATCAAAGTGCACCGGGCTCATATACATATTCAGAAGGCCCGCGTAGTGCAATGGTGGATATATGTTTTGGTAAAGCGGCCGGCGCGGGTTCAAACCGCCGGCCGTTTGTTTTAAACAAACAAATCCTCCAAAAATTTCAACAAAAGAAACGCATCCCATATATAAATAGAAGCCACTGTTTGGTCTAACGGCTACCGATTGTTGCGGGCTGAGTGGAGGTCGGCGGTTCGAGCCATATCTGGAACAAAAATTTTAGTTAAAACAAACTAACAAATCCGCCGATGAGGTGAAGGAGAAACTTGCCACGTGTCAAAACATTATTCGCAGAGAATGCCAACGTGTCCGCTAACGAAGCACCGTCTAGACTATGACTGGAAGCCACATGTCTAGCTCTGATTCACTGAAGACGTTGACGAGGCAACTGACGTGTCGGTGACTGGACTGCCCTGTGGGATGCTGACTGTGCAACCTTACTGTACCGCAGGGACACGTGTCACATGTTGATTGGCTCCGTACGATGACTCACCTGCCACATGTTTCAGCCGAATTCGCCCATATAGAATCCATACGGTACGGATGATCTGCTGACGTCATCATCCGTACAATTAGCTAGAAAGTCAACTCAAAACTTTGACTGCTTGTATCTTGAGCATGCGATGTCGGATTTCGACGAAACGAACGCCGTCGGAATCGTCTCGATGAAATCTTCGCGATGGCGCTAATTTCGTCAATTTCCGAGATGATTATTTTTTTTCACCTTCTGGATGCCCCTAAAGCCAGTTTGACTGGCCGTAACTTGCACAAACAGAGTCCTTTTCGCCCCGTTCAAGTTGCGTTGGAACCAGGACGTCGTTCTCTTTCTGATGAAGCTGATATCTGGAGCATTGGGAACACTTCAATTTTCACTGAAAAATTGTCCCCCAGATCAGGAATCAATCATACATCAAGATACTACTTTAAAACAAAGTTTGAACCAAACAACAACATCTAGCAATATTTCATACCAAAATGGCATCAAATATGTATTATATTGTGATAGCTATCCCACATATGACTCAATGATTAGACATATTGAAGAAGTTCCAAAGAAACAAGAAATATCCCTTATTGCACCCATACCTACAAAAATTCGTGAAGATTTTTTTACTGATGATGTATCATCCACCCAAGGATCATGTCAAGAGGAGACTCTTGAGGATAATTAAAGTTGCTCCAAATTGAGTCAAGATCAAGAACCCCTATCCCTAGAGTTTCATCAAAGATGAGGGACACCTTCCAAACCACATTACACTCCAAAGATATCCTTGATATCACCCCTAAGATATTTATTTTTAATGGAAATATAGATGTTCTTCATCCAAAACAAGAGTCTCCCACTCTTGATATTTCCACACAAGAGAAAGCAATAATTGAGATTATTGATTCTTACAGTGATTGTGCATCATCAACATCTTTTGAATCAACACCAACATGTTTTGCAGCAGTATCAACAAGTAAAGATGTCAGAGAATTGGAGAAAATAGTTCATATTCCTTAACAACAAGAACCCATAGTAATATCATGTGTTCATGACAAGTCATATTCAGTGGATATGGATCAGAGGATACCTTATCAAGGAAAAGGATTAGGTATTGTTAATACCTTCACAATGCTAGGGGAAATCTTTTCTAAAGAAAACAACAACATAGGGGGAACAAAGGATCCTTATGATGAACATACTGTCAATGCTACAACTAACCATATCATGAGTCATCATCCGCCCATCATCTCATACACAAATTGGGACCAAGGTAAAATGAAAGATTCCTATCAAATCAAGGAGAATACCTTCAAATAAAATGAAGGAGTAAAGTAAAAAGGACAAAGTAAATACAAATGGACACCAAAGAAAAATAAAGGAAATCATCCCTCCAAAACTCCATTAGTCAAAGAAACTATGGGGAAAAATAAAAAAGGGAAATGTATCCATCAAAAGCGTCCTTAAATACAAAATTAGGCTTCTTAATAAAGGAATGAAGTGTTGGATATTGCTGGTATGTGGTTGTCATTGATGTCAAAAATTTTGGCATTAATTTTTTTAAGGCTGTATATGTTGAGGATATTGAGAAAATTGTAATAAAATAAGTTACAGGTTGTTAGTGATGCTGTGAAGTTCAATATGGTGGCTAGCTTAGTATATTGATGATAAGAGGTTGTGGATTAAAGGGTTTGTTGACAAGTACATCTAGTTTATCCACATGAAGTTTTAGAGGTTTGCATGAAGATTTGATTGAGTTATGAGTATTTGTGTTCTTATAGTTGTTTTGTTTCTTTAGTTGGTGTTCTTGAAAGAAGATAATGTGATTCTAGTAATTTGAGTTGTTGCGAATTCTTTTGTAGAGATTCATGATGCCTGTGGATGTTTCTATATTGTGCTCTATCTGTGTTATTGGTCCGCATTGATCATTGTGCTCGTGATTGGTGATTTTCTTCTGTGTGTTCATGTTTTTCATGATCATGTTTGACAAGGTGATTGTAGCATGTTGTGGATCTTCGAGGCATAATTTTTGAAGGTGTTCCAAATTTGAGGATATTGTTTTGGGTCCTTACTATGTTGCGGTTGACATTGTTTGGTTCACATTGATAAATTGTTTATTGATTTGGGCTGACAATTTGTACACATTTTATATTTTGTTAAAACTGACATGTAGTTGATATTATACTTAGTTGCAGATATATATGTTCAATTGTTTATACCATTTGAAGGAGTGGTGTGCAAAGTATGCGGTGTGCAATGTGGGAATAATGTTCTAATATTTCGAAGGCAGAAGTAAAGTGTGAAGAAGAGTGAGAAAATGTTTATGTGCTTAATTGAAGCTTTAATTTGGCATTAGCATATGCTATTTTCTCAATTCAAATTCTTCTAGATGTAACTTGAATGTTTCTATAAGATAGCGAGTCTTCCTCTGGGTAGTAAACCTTTTTTATTTGAGCAGTGAGCTCTAGGCAGTGTTCCTGAATGCATGTGCATTCCCCATTTATAATTCTTTTATAATTTTAATAGAGTATAATGTTGTGGATTAACCTCCACCATGGTTTTTTCCCTAACATGGTTTTATACATAAAAAAAATATTGGTGTTATGTGTTTTTGATGTGGTGATGGTTTATGCTTTCATGTTTATTTATCAGATCTGAGAATAAGTTTAATTTGTATAATTTCTGTGACAACTAATTCATCCCCCCTCTTAGTTGTTTTCCCTTGTGTTGCCAATAGTTGGTATCAAAGTAAGTTCCTCAAAAGAAGTTAAATAGCTTGAGGTGATTTGGGATGGTGACATATAAGAAGGATAGTCCAAGATTTGATGGAACTAATTATTCTTTGTGGAAGACTCGAATGGAGTATCATCTAAGATGCATTGGTGAACCTTACTGGACAATTACAAAGAATGGTCCTTCTATTGTAGGTGATATTAAGGAATACAAGTACAATATTAGGGCTAAGGAAGCATTGTTGAGTGCTTTGACTGATTCCAAGATGACAAATGTAATGGAGTTGAAGACTTCTTATGAGATTTGAAAAAAGTTGGAAGCTTTGTATGAAGGTGATACCCATGTGAAGATTGCTAAGCTGCAAATCCTAAAAGGGAAATATGAAATGTTAAGAATGGGTGAAGATGAGAATATCACTTATTTTATGTAGAGAGTGAATGAACTTGTGTGTAGTATCAAATGTGCTAGTTGAACATTGAAAGAATAAAAAATTGTTGCTAAAGTGCTCAAATCCTTTCCTCCCGCATACAAACACAAAGCTACTACTATTAGGGAGATCCAAATCATGAAAAATGTAACCAAATACATGTTGATTGGTAGCTTACTTGTTTTGAGTTAAGTGAGTTTGGTGAATCTCTTCCTAAGATAAAATCTACATTCAAAGCTACTATCTCTGGAAAGGATAAGCAAAGATATGATCAAAGAGAAATTTCTTCTAGAAAAATGTCCAAGTATGAGCAGGAAATGATAGATATTGAAGAAGAGAGAAAACTAGATGAGCTTGAAGCACTTATTGTCAAGAGGGAAGCCAGAGGAGAAGGTAACTATAAAGGGAAATTTCCTCTTAAATGTTTTTCTTGCAATAAGATAGGTCATTTTGCCTCAAGGTGTCTGGAAAGAGATCCTAAGCCAAGATATAAGAAGCCTAGATTCTAAAGAAAGTGTTATTATGCTGCTAATGAAGATGTGACAGATGATGAATCTGATAAAGGGAATTTAAGTGAGGATGAATGGGCATTTATTGCTATCAAGGAAAATGATCTAGTACCTACTCAATCTACTAGTTGCACAAATGTGGAGAAATCTCTAGCTGCTAGAATTGAAGAAAAAGATGAATGGGTGATTGACAGTGGATGCTCTCATCACATGACAGATGATAAAAGTAAATTTGTGAGCTTGGAAAAGTATGATGGTGGTGTTGTAAGATTTGGTGATGAAAAAACTAGTGTAATCCATGGCAGAGGATCCATTTCTCTTGATGGTAAGCATAATATTGATGATGTTCTATATGTGGAAGGTTTGAAGCATAATCTCTTAAGTGTTGGATAGATGGATGAAAAGGGATACAATCTTCAATTCAAGAATGGAAAGTGTAGAATATTGGGGAGTTCTGGAAATGTGATTACATCTGGTACAAAAACAAAAGGTAATATCTTTCACCTAAATGCTATTGGTAAAAGTTTCTTGATTTCTCAAGTTGATGAAAGTTGGTTGTGGAATAGGAGAATGTGTCATGTAAACCTTGATAATATTATCAAGTAAGTTCTACTCAGGTAGTGAGAGATCTTCCTAAGTTGATCAAACCTACTAATACTATATGCAAGGAATGTCAGTTAGGGAAGCAGACTAGAGTTTCATTTAGGAGCAAACAACATTGTTCAAATGAAGTGTTGGAGCTTGTGCATACTGACTTGTGTGGTCCTAGAGTCAGAATTTTACAAGGAGACAATTATTTCATGTTACTTATTGATGATTATTCTAGATTGATGTGGGTTACTTTCTTAAGGGAAAAATCTAAAGCTGTAGAGAAATTCAAGATTTTTAAGGCTATGGTTGAGACATAGATAGGTCTAAAGATTAAATCTCTAAAATCAGATGGAGGTGGTGAATTCACTTATGGTGAGTTTAATTCTTTTTGTGAAGAGCATGTGATAAAGAGACAATTATTTTCCTTGTGGACCCCTCAAAAAAATGGAGTTGTGGAAAGAAAGAACATGACAATTCAAGAAGCTACTAGGACTATGATGCTTGAAGGAAATGTTCCACCTATCTACTGGAGAGAAGCTAAGTACTACCATTTATAATCTCAATTGGGTACTTGTCAAAGGTGATACCAGTAAGACTCCTTATGAGTTATGGTATGGTCATAAGCCTACTGTTAGATACTTCAAAATATCTGGGAGTAAATGCTATATCAAAAGAGATGAAGATATAGGAAAGTTTGATGCCAAAAGTGATGAAGGAATCTTTCTTGGTTATTCAACTAAAAGTAAAGCCTACCGGTTCTACAATAAGAGATTGAGGAAAGTAATTGAAAGTGATAATGTCAAGGTTGATGAAGAAATAGTTAGACCATCTAGAACTTGTGGATATGATTCAAATGATCAGAATGATAGTTTAGATAAAGGAAAGAAAATTCAGACTCTAAATCAAGTTTAGATCATTTCAGTGAATCAAGAAGATCAAGAGGAAGGAACTAGTGAAAATGTAGAAGTGAGATCACAAAAGCCTAAAGTTCAAGAATACCCTAAGACTCCAAGGTATGTAAGACTAAATCATTCAGAAGATTAGATTATTGGTGATAAGAAAAAAGGTGTTCAAACTAAGAGAAGAATTATAGAAGAATACTATTTGATCTCAAAGACTGAGCCTAATAGTGTCAATGAAGCATGCAAAGATGAACATTGGGTGGAAGAAATGAAAGAAGAACTACTATAAATTGAGAAGAATGATAAATGGATTCTTGTTCCTAGACTTAAGGACAAAAATGTAATTGGAAATAAATAGGTTTTTCAGAACAAATTGAATGAGCAAGGTGAAGTTTTTAGAAACAAAGCAGGACTTGTGTGTAAAGGATATTCTCAGATGGAAGGAATTGACTTTGAAGAAAAATTTTCTCCTGTTGCTAGGATTGAAGCTGTGATACTATTTCTTGCTTATGCTACTTACAAAAAATTCAAGGTTTATTAGATGCATGTCAAGTCAACATTTCTAAATGGTGAATTGGAAGAAGTGTATATTGAGCAGCATGATGGATTTCAATTGATTGATCAAGAAAATATGGTTTTCCAGTTGAAGAAAGAATTGTATGGACTCAAGCAAGCCCCAAGAGCATGGTATGCCAGATTGGAAAAGTATTTGTGAAGTTTGGATTTAATAAAGGTACTGCTGATAGTAATTTGTATTTCAAGATTGATCATGATAAAGATTTGATTGTTGAAGTCCTTGTTGATGATATCATTTTTGGAGGAGATGATACTTTGTGCATGAAGTTTATTGATGAGATGTAGCTCTATGAGTTTGAGATGTCTATGATTGGAGAAATGAAATTCTTTTTGGGATTGCAAATTACTTAGCTAGATAGAGGGATCTTTATATCTTAGTCCAAGTATGTGAAAGAATTGCTAAAGAAGTTTAGTATGGAAGATTCAATGCCAGTTGGTACTATTAGGGTTAGAGATGGTAGATCTAACAATTAAATGCAGATTTAATAAACAAAACAGAGAAACTAAAACATGCATAGAATAAATCATAACACAGAATTTAACGTTGTTCACCCAATCTGGGCTACATCCACCAAACCGCAGCCATCCAATACTTTTATTATCCAGTGAAAAACCTATTACAATCTTGCGAATAATCACGTTTTTCCTCATACTATAATACCCATCCGAACCCCTTTTTAACAAGCTTAGAAGCTTCCAATTTTTTTTGGGTTCTACAAAATTGGATTTTTCTTTTTCCATTGATTTTTCCCTTTTTTGGTCATCACGCAAAAAAGTAGGAAGAAAATTTTTCTCGGGGCTGCCGCCGAACCCCACCGAGGGCTACCACCCCCGAACCCTCCCCAGGGCCTAGCCCGCCCCAGACCCCAGCAAAGGCAGGGGCCGAGGGTGTCAGTATACCATGGGCTATAGCATGATCGATGCGCCACATACCAACAATCTCCCAGGCGATCAAGCTCCATACCAACATAATCTCCCACTTGGGACTGATCCTAGGCGACAACTGCTCCAATTACGGCTCCACGGAAATAAGTACCTTAGACCTTGCTTTCTGTTATACTTGAATTCAACCTTGAAGACCAAGGAAGCTAAAGAGGGCTTAGCTTCTCCCTTGTCACCAAAGTAAACATATCGCTAGATTGACATCGTATGTATCTTGTCGGCTTACTGTCCATCCTCCAACACTACGAATGAAATGATATCTCAAGCGTATGTGTTTTATTTTAGAATGCAAAGAGAATTCTTTGCAAGATGTATAGCACTCGGTATCGTAAATAAGTAATTTCTAGCTGTTGTTTTCCCAACTCATCCATGAAAAGTTGCAGCCATATCATCTCCTTTCTTTGTTGCAACAACATAACCTCATACAACCACCTTAAATGAGAAATCCAATCAACTGCTGTCCCTGGCAAATGCATAACACTCCACGGTATCTATATCCCTGCTAAATCTGAGTCAACATAGCCTTTTAAATTAGTATTAGAGCCCCCAAAACATAAACAATTATTGGATGTACCTCTCAAATACCGAGAATCCATTTTGCATTCCAATGCTCAACTCGGGATGACTCAAATACCTGCTAACAACTCCTACAGCATGTGCAATATCCGGTCTTGTGCATACCATGGCATACATTAAACTACCTACAGCTGAAGCATATGGTACCTTGGACATTTTTCCTTCCTCCTCTTGTGTCTTTGGACACATATCCTTAGTCAATTTAACATGACTAGGCAAAGGTGTGCTGACAGCTTTTGCATTCTCCATATGAAATCTTTGCAACACCTTTTCAACATAATTAGCTTGAGATAAAAATAATTTTTTTTTTCCCTATCTCTACAAATTTTCATACCAAGGATTTGTTTTTGCCCAAATCCTTCATAGAAAAATACTTTGCTAATTGTTGTTTTAACTCACTTATGTGATCCATGTTAGACCCAGCTACAAGCATGTCATCAACATATAAACACAAAATAATGTAGCTGTCATTATCCAACCTCTTAAAATAAACACAATGGTCAGAATTACACCTGCTATAGCCTTGCTCAGCCATAAAACTTTCAAATTTTAAATACTATTACCGAGGTGCTTGCTTCAAGCCATATAAACTTTTCTTCAATCTGCACACTAGTTTCTCCTTACCTTTGACCTCAAATCCTTGTGGCTGATCCATGTATAATTCCTCTTCCAAATCACCATGGAGAAAAGTTGTTTTAACATCAAGCTGTTCTAAATGCAAATCTTCAGCAGCCACAATACTTAAAACAATACGAATAGAAGTCATTTTAACAATAGGAGAAAAAATCTCATCAAAATCAATACCCTTCTTCTGTGCAAATCCCTTTACAACTAATCTAGCTTTAAATCTTTTCTTACCTCAATCCTCCTCTTTCAGCCTATAAATCCAATTGTTTGGTAAAGCCTTTTTACCTATAGGCAACTTGCATAAATCCCAAGTCTAATTTTCCAGCAAGGAGTCCATTTCTTCTTTCATTCCATGCTCCCACTGAACCTTGGTATCCACTGCATAGCTTCATCATAATATTCTGGTTCACCAACATCAGTTAATAGAATAGTATACAAAGAGAGAGAGAATCTTTCTGGAGGTCTACTTAACCTTGAAGATTGTCTAACAGGAGTTTGTGGTATTTGTTTCTGCTGTTGTTGCCCAACATGAGGAACCACTGAAACATCATTGTTGGGAATATCATCCAACACTACATAATCATTTTTCTTTCTTCTCATGCTCAGCAACAGATCTTTGTACAACACTTTTCATTGAATATGACATCCCTGCTTCTCACAATTTTTTGATTTTCAAAATCCCAAAGCCTATAACCAAATTCATCAATGCCATATCCAACAAATACACATTTCTTTGATTTTGCATCAAGCTTGGTTCTATTTTCAGAATCTATATATGCAAATGCTTCACAACCAGAAGGTTTTGAGAAAAGAATAACTCACCTTCTTACCTTTCCATGCTTCCTCTGGAATACCACAACCTAGAGGATTAGAAGGACCTCTGTTGATTAAATAAACAACAGTGTTTATAGTCTCTACCCACATTTTTAAAGGCAGCCCAACATGCAATCTCATAGTCCATGCATGCTCCATTATTGTCCTATTCATGTGCTCAGCCACTCCATTTTCCTGTGGAGTCCTTGGAACCGTTTTCTACCTATGAATACCATTAGAGGAACAATAATATTCAAACTCTTTACTGCAATACTCACCACCATTATCAGATCTGAGACATTTTAACCTTTTTCCCATCTCATTCTCAACCAAGCTTCTCCATTTTTTAAAAGTTTCAAATACTTCAGATTTCTGCCTAAGGAAATAAATCCATACCTTTCTAGTTGCATCATCAATGAATGTAACATATCAGAGAGACCAGAGAAGATACCTAAGCTGGTCCCCATACATCCGTATGCACAAGCTCCAATTTCTCATCTTTCTTTTGCTTCTCATCCTTGAGAAAACTTACTCTCTTTTGTTTTCCATACACACAACTTTCACAGAAATCCATATTAACACATTTTAGACCTGGTAAAACATTATTTGAATGAAGTAATTTCATACCTTTTTCACTCATATGCCAAAGTCTATTATGCGACAATGCTGATTCAGAATCCACAACAACTATATGATCTTCTACTTGCTGAACTGTAACAACTGTTCCTGAACATTGATCTTTTTCTGTAACAATTAAAGTAGAAGGAACAGTATGACTTGTACAAAGATATAAGGTGTCTACTTTCACACCTTTTGCTACCACTAAGGAACCCTTTGTAACTTTCCAATTTTTATCACTAAATGTAACAACACAACCTTCATCATCTAGTTGCCCTACTGAAATTAAATTTTTGCTTAACTTTGGAACATGCCTTACCTCACGTAGTAGCCAATGATTCCCATTTTGCAACTTAATCTTGATTCTTCCCTTTCCAACAATCTGACAGGGTTCGTTATCTCCTAAATAAACCAGCCCAAAATCCCCTTGGACATAATCAAGAAAATAACTTCTATGGGGGGTAGCATGAAGTGAAGCCCCTGAATCTAACACCCAAGAATCATCAACATTATCAAGAGAAAGAATCAAAGCATCCTCATCAGATTTATTACTTACCACATTTTCCTCTTTACTTCCTTCCTTTCTGTCTCCTTCTTTATTTTTCTGAGATCATCAATTTTTCTTCAGATGACCCGGCTTACCATAGTACCAGCAATCCCTCTTGTCTCTAGATTGGGACCTTTTGTCCTTTGATTTTCCTCGTGACTTCCCATGATTTTTAGAATTGTTTCCTCTCTCCTTTGTTCTACCCCTGCTTTCTACATTCAAAACACTGCCTGATGTGGATGTTCCACCTGAGCTTTTCCGATGAATTTCCTCTCTCAAAATAACACCAACAACATCATCAAACTTTAATGTATTCGAACCAGAAACAAAATTGCTAGCAGCCATTACCAAGCTATTCCAACTTTCATGAAAAGAACACAGAATCAAAAGAGCCCTAACTTCTTCATCAAAGTTTACTTTTATAGAAGTTAATTGACTGGTGACCGTATTAAACTCATTTAAATGATCAGTAACTAACCCACCTTCTACCATTTTTATATTAAATAAACGCTTCATAAGAAATACCTTATTCAAAGTGGAAGGCTTTTCATATAACTTTGCCAGGGTTTCCATCAACTCTTGAGTTATCTTTGCTGATGTAATATTAAATGCCACTGTTTGTGCTAGGCACAAACGAATACTGCCAAGAGCCTTTCTATCCAAGATCTCCCAGTCCTCATCTAACATTGATGCGGGTTTCTTGGTTTTCCCTTCCAATGGCCGCCATAAATCCTTCTGATAGAGATAGTCCTCCATCTGCATCTTCCATAACTGATAGTTCTGCCCATTAAAGTTCTCAACCTTCTTACCCTCGTCTGCCATTGCTCCCACTCAACTGTGAGACTCCCACTCAACCATGAGATCTTCCTACAAATGATAATCGAAACACAACTCGCTCTGATACCACTTGTTAGGGTTAGAGATGGCAGATCTAACAATTAAATGCAGATTTAATAAACAAAACAAAGAAACTAAAACATGCACAGAATAAATCATAACACAGAATTTAACGTGGTTCACCCAATCTAGGCTACATCCACCAAACCACAGCCATCCAATACTTTTATTATCCAGTGAAAAACCTATTACAATCTTGTGAATACTCATGTTTTTCCTCATACTATAATACCCATTCGAACCCCTTTTTAACAAGCTTAGAAGCTTCCAGATTTTTTTGGGTTCTACAGAATCGGAATTTTCTTTTTCCATTGATTTTTCCCTTTTTTGGTGATCATGCGAAAAAGTAGGAAGAAAATTTTTCTCGGGGGCTGCCGCCCCCGAACCCCCGCTTTTCAAGGGCTGCCACCTCCAAACCCCCACCTGGGGCCTGGCTTGGCCCCCGACCCCAGCAAGGATAGGGGGCCGGGGTGTATAGTATACCATGGGCTATACAGTATAGCATGATCAGTCGCCACATACCAATACGTACACCTATGGTGATCAGATGTAAGTTGACACAAGATGACAATTCTCCTAAAACAAATTAGACTAGATACAGATCCATGATTGGTGGTGACAGGTTGTCATTAGGTCCTAACACTTTCATGAATAAACACATCAATATATCGACCAGGGCAATGTCCAATGGCTCTATGCAATAGAGGACATCTCAAATTATCTCTTAAAAGCACTAACCAACTAAATAAAAGTTCTAATCTAAGGGGCCTCTAATATTAAAAATAATAGATCATCTATCTAAGAAGTGGGAAAATAACTCAAACTAGAAAACAAAAAACTAGGAATCTAAAAAGCATCACCATTAAACTAGAAAGCATGAAAATGATTAATCTAAAGAATGTGTAAATTGTTGAAGAAGTAAAGCATGTAAAGAAATTAGGAAACATTTATCTAATGTAGAAAATAACAAGCCAACTGCTAATCATAAAACCATTAATCAAAATGAAATGAAGAAAGGTGCTCCAAACATTCAAATGCTAAGCTCAAAAACTATGGACTCAGTTACAACTTGCAAAATTGACATTAACAGTATAACATATATCATGAAAAGGAAATGCGAATTAAACTATGACCCACTAAAAGAAAATGTGGAAGAGAAAACAAAATACTTATCTATCTATCTATCTATCTCTAACCCTCGAGTGGCCAACTCATGGGTGTAACTACAAATACTTTAGTTCACATGCACTAGAAAAATCTCTCTGCTACTTCATTCCACAAATGTATCCATATCACATAGAAATTCAAAAGGTGGGAAAACTCATATTCGTATAGTAGTTTTTACTCAAAGATAAATTGATAGCATAATGATAATCTTCTTCTCTTGTTATTCTTCATCTATAACAATTACGTATTTATATGAAAACCAATTAACAAAATCCTATTTTGCAGTCAATAGAGTTGTTATCCCTTGCATAATCACCCCATTTTATTTTGGAACAAAATGGGTCCCCCTTCTTCTTTTGTTTTCTTCGCCTTTGGTTGTTTTCCTTGATCTTTGAAATTATTTCATTTTCCTCCTTGGTCTATATTTTGTTTTGTCAGATTTTGGTTCTGCCCTAGCTTGAGTTGGTATTATTCTTGCTAAAAATTGAGTGAAATCATAAATAATATGTTTTATATACTTTTGAGAACTAATTGAGGCATTTGTTTTACAGGATTGAATTATTCATCTGAAGATATCTCTTAGGGAAGTCAGTTGAAAACATGCCTCAATCTAGTTTAGCCTAAAACCCCTGAAGAAGAAAGTCACTGAGACCTTTCAAAGGTCTTGTCGACTAGCAGTGTGTTATTCATTTCAGATCCACCGGTCGTCGTGACATCTCAGTCGCCATGAGGTTTTATATGTCTCTCTGCTTGGGAAGGTGTCTCGCTGACTGTTGCACATAAGGCTAGTGTCACCAAAAGGATTTGGGTTCAGGGAGAAGTCTTCCCAACAAATGGAAGTCTCAGCGACAAGGGGTAGCGTCGGCAGGAGGTCTCACTGATAGGGTGGAATCTTGCTAAAATGGAATGACATCGAAGAAACATTAGAGTTCGGCATGAGGTCTCAACGACCAAGTGGTGTCTCACCGAAAGGGGTGGTGCCTTCAGAATAAGGTTGTGGTTTCGGGCAGATGTCCTACTGACACAGGGGGAGTTTTGGAAAAAATTGTGAGCTCGGCGAAAGGTCTCGCCGACCAATCAAAGTCTTCTCGAATGAAATGAGTTCATCGCCGAAACAGGGCGGCTTCGCTATAAAGTCTTGCCAACCCGAAGGAGTCTCCCCGAAGCGGTCTTAGCTAGCCAAGGGATTTCGCCTTCGGCATAGGGTCTTGTCGAAAGGTTATGCCTTTGGCATAACGTCTCGCAAAAGGGGTGAGGTCTCGGTGAAAAGGGGTGTCATCGAGCAGAAGTCCCGCCGACTGCTGAATGTCTTGCCGAAGGTTAAGCCTTCAGTGTAATCTCTTGCCGATAGGAAGGACTCTCACTGAAATGGAATGGTGGTCCCGGGGTGGGCTCTCACCAAAATAGGGTGGCTTCAATGAAAGGTCCTGCTGATAGATCAGGGTCTCCCTGATAGTTTTTCAAAAGGTCATCGGGGAGAAGGATTTACATTCACCATGAGGTCTGGCCGAAGAGGAAAAGTCTCACTGAAAGGCATTCTCCCTTCGGTGTTATGTTTGGAGCTCGGCGAAAGGTCTCGCCGACCTAGCGGGGTCTTGCTGAAAGAAAGGAGTTAACTTGAGGGGAATGGAAAAGTTCGGCATGATATCTTGCTGACTAGCGGTAGTCTCGTCGACATACTTTCTTCTTTCAGTGTAATGTTTGAAGCTTGCCATAGTATCCTACCAATAGTGGGGAGTCTTACCGAAATGAAGTTTGAGCTCGGGAAGAATTGTGGCCTCGCTGAAAGGTCTGGCTAGCTATGGGATGTCTTGGCGAAAGGGGCATGACTTTGGTGTAATGTCTTGGCGAAGGAACTTGGTCTCACCGACATGGAGTGATATCGGCATAATGTCTCACCGACCCGATGGTGTCTTGCCGAAACAAAAGGGGCTCGAGCTCAGGGAATAAGAATGACCTCAGGGAGAATCTGAGTGAATGATTAGGGCTTAGGGGAATGTCTTCCCAAGTGTGATGGTCTTGCTGAGGTGGAGTGAATTCGGGGTAATGTCTTGCTGACCCGATAATGTCTGACCGATGTTTGTTCACAAGATGTACATCGGGAAGACTCCTGTCCAAATGTTTTGGACTCGCTATGATGTCTGGCCGATGGCGATTGTCTCGACGACCACTGTGGATATTGATATAACTTGTGCACCTTGATATAAGGTCTTGCCGACCATCGTATGCTACGCTGATGGCTGTTATGAGGAATAATCACATCGGGGAGACACGATTAGTGTCTCACCGACATGCGATTCGGTATGAACCACTTTTGACCACCCCAGAATCTTAGGTGGAGTGTGTTCGCCGAATCAGAGGGAGCTAAAGGGAAACCATTGACTGATTGACTACCCCTATGAAGGAGATCAATAGGACGAAAATGACATGGACTTATTCTGAGATCAAAAGTGATGGAGCAGCTCGGTGAACACTGGTATGGAGATCTAATGGGAAATTTGATGCTGCTTCCAGAGGATGGTCAACTTGCAGGAAGGTCTAGAGTAGGAAGAAGGCCGAAGGAAAGAAAGAACCACGAGTCTCAGGGATAGCTAGGATCGCTACTAGCAGAGGTGGATCGACATTAATGATAATGCTTTAGAGCATTCAAGGCAGCTCTGCAAGGGAGTTTGAAGGTGGAAACAGAGGCAAGAAGTTAATGCTATGTTTGTAAAAGATCTGAAGGCTTCTCCTGAGGGCAATCCTTCACCGACATGGACAACAGGGATCCACATTGTATGCAACATTAACTCTATTCAAAAAGATTTGGAAGCTGACCCTTTTGAAGGAAGATTTTTTTTTTTAAACCCTAAAATAGGGGCCAACAATTCTTTTGGGTACATTCTATATATATGGCATTTTTGGCTCTTTTAGAGAGGGAGGTTCAGGTTTAGAGATAGAGAGATAGAGAGATATAGATTTTAAACAGTAGTAACTTTCTAGGAAGTAAGTGAAACTAAAGAGCAGCAATAGAGTAAGAGTTAGATTCGATAGAAGGCAGTAATGTATCCTTCTGGTTCTTTTAGAATAGATGGAAACAATCTAAAGAGATAGATTTTCTGTACACTGGTGATTGTGCCAGAGTTGTAAAAGTTGCTTATCTATTGCACTAACAATAGAAGCAACCAAATTTAAATCTACATCATGTTGTGTTCCTGAATGGTATTCATCTTCAGTTAATCATTTGATTTGAGAAGCTTTCAAGGAATGAAATCTTATTTTATGTTTTGTTTAAATGGTTAGTTACAATCTGTTGTTGAAGTTAGCACTGTGAATGAATGAAGCTGTGTGTTAATCACAAGTTGATTTTATTCTCCAGATTTAGTTAGCAATTCCTTGAAAGGTAACAAGTCTGGTTAAGTTGGATGAATTATTATTCTCTTCAGTTCCAAAGCTTTGATCTATCTTTTTCTATTTCTTTAAAAGCCCCAGTTAAATTAGGTTTGAATTTATGCTTGATCTTAGAACAATCCACAAGCTCAACACTAGAAGGCCCCTTGAACATTATAGTTCACATCAACCATTGAGTGAAATCAGCATAGTCAAGAACTGATTACAAAG
This sequence comes from Sequoia sempervirens, assembly GCA_007258455.2. Classification (NCBI taxonomy): domain Eukaryota; kingdom Viridiplantae; phylum Streptophyta; class Pinopsida; order Cupressales; family Cupressaceae; genus Sequoia; species Sequoia sempervirens. Next base: position 255,113,542 of record VDFB02000015.1, read on the forward strand.
ACCTTGGGAGTTAAGTTATCCATGTGTTATTCTTTCTCTTTTAGGAGAGAAGAATAGTGATATTATGTTTAGTTGTTGCTTTGCTCATCAGAACCATCAACAGAGAAGCTGGCGCTAGAGGGAGGGCCAGAAGAGCAAACTTGATAATACTGGGTTTTTCTCACTAGAGAGGTCCCATAGAGTTCTTCGATTAGCTAAAAATTCACCACCTTTGATAGAACTCAAGACCCCAACAAGACACAAGGTTTGCAAGACTGGGGCAACCATCCAACCTTGTCAGCTCTGCTCACTCCACCAGGATTTTCACCAATACCCCAGTGGATACCTATCAATCCACCACTGAATCCATCTCAATTGTCATCACAACTGGTTTGACCCATCCAACAGCTGGCTCAACTACCACCACCACCACCAATGGCATTCTTTCAGAATAATCCCTCTCCATTGGGGACTATTCTTGGAGGTTTTCATGATATGCCTAAGAATCCTAAGAAATTTTGTCCCAAATACATTCATGGCGAATCAAGGAATGTTGAAGAGCACATACAAGCTTGTAAGGACGCTTGTACTAGAGCTCAGATAGCTCACCATGATGTAGTTTGTAGGTTGTTCCCTTATTCCTTAGGGGATATGGCTTACAATTGGTACCTAAATCTCCCTCAGCATTCTATTTTGAGCTGGACAGACCTGGAGAATGCTTTCATCAATCAGTTTAGAATCTATGTGGATCCAACCATTCTGTTCCACCAATTTTCTACTATTAGGAAGGAGCCAGGTGAACCTTTTCCCTTGTTTAATACCAGGTTTCAATGAATGTACAGGAGACTGCAAGACCCCTATCTGGTCGCTGATAATAGTGCCATTCAAGCATACTTTAGAGTTATAGATCCTTTGCTTGGTTTGTTCCTGCAAAGGACTTATCAACCGGTAGATATTGATTCTCTATCTAAAGTTTATCATTTAGCTATCAAGCTGCAACAACAAATTAGCTCTCAACAAGGAAGTTTGGGAGGAGGTTTTCCTTCAATGGGGTATTAGATGCCTAGCCCAACTCCTTTATTCAATACCATCCCAGGAATGTTTCCTTCCCATTATGGATCCGTGTCTAAGTTGCAAACTCAACCACTTGTTCTATTCTTCACTAATGGGACTCCTGACTTTTTTCAACAATCACAGGTTCCTCAAAGTCCCCATGGTCATCATAACCAAATTGGAACACCAAATCATGTTAGTCAGCCACCTGTTGCTAAGAGTGTTGAAAGTGAAAAGACAGTTCAACTCACAAATGAGGTAGAGACCTTAAAGAAAACTCTGTATCAAGTTACGAATGACATGGCTCAGCTGAGATTGAATCCTCCTCAGAACCAAGGTAATTATCCTAGTCAGAGCAATACCAATCAGGGTAATTACCCAAGTGATTACAATCATGATCAAAGAAATTATCAAGGCCAAAACTCCCCTAACCAAGGCTATCAAAATCAAAATAGAGGATACAACCAGAGGCCAAATAACAACCAACAATGGAATATAGGGCCAAACAATGGTGGAGTTTCCCACAATTATCAAGATAATGAGGAGAGGTCACATACTGCAAATGTGGCTGACCTTAATTTTATGACTAACTGGTGTAGGTTACATGATACTGCAACTCATTCTAAGGTAAACTGCCCTAAAATGGTGAAACTTGTCAATATGGCACAGGAAAATGCCCAAACATTCCAAGGGAATTCAAACAAAGGAGGTGGCTCAGTTGATACAACTATGACTTATGACCTCTTTGAAGAAGAACCTTCATTCCCAATGCGGAGTGAGAATGAACCAGAGGAGGATATGTATGACACCCAAGCCTTTCAGACAAAGGGAGGACACTTCTTAAGAAATCAGAATAAGGGCCCGTTCACTACATTAGCATTGCCTAACCATATGGTGCCTCTAAATCAAAGTGATGACAATAACCCTCCTCCACCAAAAGGTCCACCTGACTTCCATAACAAAGGTAATTCATCTGGTGTTTTCAAAGGTAATGCAAGCTACAATGCAGAATTTGATATTGTTTCTGAGATGTAGAAACGAAAAACCTCTTTGTCATACTTCGTCATCCTAAAGTGGTGCCCTGCCCAATGGGAGATAGTGTTGAAAGATTTGGAGCAAGTTGATAAATGAAAAGGAAAAAAAAAGGTGGCACTTGCTGCAGACATGAACACAACCTTGTATAGAAGCAAGGTAGGTACTCCACCATTTCTTTTGAGTTTAAGCATCTGTGGGAAGAACCTACATAATTGTCTGTTAGATTCAGGGATTTCTGGCAATGTTATGCCATTTTGTATATGCAAGAAATTGGGATTGAACTCTTTCCAAACAAACAAGAAGGTCATCCAACTTGAAAAGACAGAGGTTAATGTAGTGGGAGAGTTGAGAAACATACATGTGCAAGTAGGGTTAGACCCTAGGGTTCAAATCAACATAGATATTCAAGTAGCAGACATTCCTGAGACCTATGGTATGTTGTTGAGTAGAGATTTGATGAAAGGTATAGGGGGATATCTCTCCCTTGACTTTTCACATATGTGGTTACCATGGAGGGGAATTCCTACGCAGATTAGGATTGAAAGTGAACCTCGCCTCAAGCATATCATCACTGAATATGATTGCCCCAATGAGGTAGCCTATTTCAAAACTGAGATAGGGGTTTATAAAAGAGAGGAAATTTTAACCTTTTCAGTTCTTGATTCTAAGAACATGTCAATACAAGAGTTCCCTAATTCTATGACTAATGACAATCAACAGGCATTAATCAAGAAGTTGCAACAAGATTAGCTGGTCTTAGGGGAAGATATTGATCTATAAATTCTTCTACTTCCTAATTGGTGTAGCATACACTACCAAAATCATTCAGAATTGACCTATCAACCCTGCATCAACATTCTAAATCATGTTTCCCAAACTGAGGAAGCTAGTCTAAGTCACCTTGAGACCATTGTAGATCACTTCTCATTTGAAGCTAAAGATGCAGCAATATTAACCAGGGATAAGATACCTTCAAGGGAAGTTCCTTCTCAAATCGAACTTACCCCAATTACATTTCCAAACCAGCATATTTATGAGAAACAACTCTAGGGTTTGCTCGACACCCTTGCACTCACAAGTATGCCAAAACCTGAGGGATTAATTAAAGATGCAAGTGACTGTCAGAAGGGTAGCCACATATTACATGATATATCTGTGCATGAATTGGAAATTACACATGAGCAACCTATTGAAAACCTGTTCCCAATATTTGAGGCAAAGGATCAAGTGCCCCCACCTATGACTCATCTTATACAAACACCCACAATAACCTCAAAGGGACCAACCCCAGCTCATGATCAACTATGGACCCTCACGTTTCATGGATCCAAGTCCAAAACAGGCTATGGTGTTGGAATTGAATTAACCAACTCGAAAGGGAAAAATTTCCTTGCTTCTTATAGGTTGCATTTTGGATGCATTAACAACATAGCAGAATATGAAACTCTAGCTCGGGGGCTAATGTTCACACATAAGAAGAAAGTCACTGCTTTGCTGGTTAAAGGAGATTCAAAAATAATTATTAAGCAGGTGTTCAGCCAATACACATGCCACAATAGAAGGCTGGTAGCTTATAGAAATAGGGTATGGAACCTGATTGAAGACTTCGATGCTTTTGGGATTCGTTTAATCTCTAGAGAGGAGAATCAGATAGCTGATTCATTAGCGGTTGTTGTAAGCACCTTGGAACCCATGCAAGGATCCAAACTTAAGAGATTCTCAGTGGAATTGATATCCACCCCAACCGTTCCTGATAATGTCAGGAACTTTCAAGTCTTTGATGATGATCAACATATCCTTGCTTTTCTAGTAAGTTGAGATGTTTTTGAAGGATAGATCATTGATTAGTCCAATAGGGATCAAGGAGATTGGAACCCTGAAGATTGTGATACAGAGGGGGTCCTCAATCTAAAAAGTAATAGCATTCCCAAGGGAATGGTGGCCTTGGAAAGAATTTTTGATTTAGACCTAAGGGCTCGGGAGAAAATATCAGCTGAAGATAAAGGAGGTGAATATGAAATTGTTAACCTAGCTGATTTTGGCCCTGAAAGAAATGTCTACATAGGGAATGCCTACCTTGAAATGATCAGAAAAGATATACTAAGGGCATTAAAGAAGGATATTGCTACTATAGCCTGGGGGTATGAAGATCTAAAGACATTTGATGCTTCTGTGATGACTCATACCATTCCTCTGAAGCCCGAAGCTAAACCATTTCGATAGAAGCAATGACCTATCAAAGCCCTCATTGAACCACTGATCTTTAAAGAAGTTCAGAAATTACTTTCTGCAAGAATAATCTTCCTTGTACGACAGTCAATGTGGGTGGCCAACCTAGTTCCAGTCCGTAAGAAAAATGGAGAGATCAGTCTATGTGTAGATTTCAGGAATCTGAACAGAGCTTCAGAAAAAGACAACTACCCACTCCCTTCACTGGATGAAGTCTTACAAACTATCAATGGATCTCAGTTGATATCATTCCTAGATGGTTATTCTGGATACAATCAGGTAATGGTTAATTGTGAAGAAAAATTGAAGACAACCTTCACTACAAAGTGGGGAACATTTGCATGCAGAAGGATGCCATTCAGTTTGATAAATGCTAGAGCAACCTTTTAGCGTGCCATGGATGTAGCATTCAAAGAATTGATTGGAAAATGCATCATCATCTACATGGATGACCTAATAGTATTCTCTAAAGAGAGACTGAACCATGCTGCAGACTTAGCTAAAGTTCTTGAAAGGTGTATCCAGTATGGTGTCTCCTTGAATCCTAAAAAGTGTGTGTTCGGGGTTTCTGAAGGGAAGCTTTTGGGACACATAATCCCAGAAAGAGGAATATCAATCAATCCAGATCGAGTTGAGTCCATTCTGAAGATAACCAGGCCAAGAAGCAAGAAAGAAATGAGATCTTTCTTTGGAAAGATCAACTTTGTGAGAAAATTTATCACAGGCTTTGCAAAAATTGTTAAACCACTAAATGAAATGATGAAGAAAGACGCAAAAATAGAGTGGAGTGATGAGGCCAAGGCCACATTTTCACAAGTCAAGTGATCCATTTCAGAAGTGCCAGTCCTCACCATCCTTGACTACTTGAAGCCGTTCTATATTTATTCTTTTTCCTCTGAACGCTCATGTGCAGTTGTCCTAACTCAACGAAGAGAAGAGGTAGAGGAAAGGCCGATTGCTTTCATGAGCTCTCCATTCAAAAATGCTGAAATCAAATATCCGCCTCTTGAAAAACAAGCTTTTGTGCTGGTCAGAGCTGTTAAGAAGTTTAGACATTACATCCTCTGAAGTCAAATTATTGCTGTAGTTCTTAATGCAGCTATGAAGTCTCTACTTATGCAGAGCGAGCTAGGGGAATGAAGAGGGAAATGGATGGAAATTTTGCAAGAGTTCTATCTAGAGATTCTCCCTATGAAACTTGTCAGAGGTACAAGCCTGTCTAAATCCATGGTGAATACTGGTGGAAACGTTATTTTCCAGCAATACACAACTCAGTCCTTTTCCAACGACCCTTGGTATGCTGATATCATTTATTTCATGCTCAATAATCGGTGCCCATAGGGAATGAATACGACTAAGAGGAGAGCGCTTAGGATGAAAATCTCTCATTATATGCTCAAAGGAGGATTGCTGTATAGGAAGAATTTTGAGGGAGTGTACCTACGATGCCTTGATCGACAAGAGACTAGGCATGTAATTACCAAATTTCATGGGAAACATGGCACAGGTCATGGGTCTGCAGATTTGTTAGCACATTAGATCCTCATATTAGGTTACTACTGGCCATGTGTGTTTAAAGATGCCTATCAACATGTAAGAACATGTCACATATGTCAGATTTCTGCATCAAAAGAGTGCCATCTAGCCATGCCATTGCAACCTGTTTATGAGGCAAGACCATTTGCCCAATGGGCATTGGAATTTATTGGGGTAATTAACCCAAATTCTTCTACAGGACACAAATTTATTCTGACTGACACTGATTACTACAAGAGATGGACAGAGGTTATGCCTTGTAAGAACAGTACAACAAAGGTAGTGATCAAGTTCCTCACCGAATTCCTCACAACTAGGTTTGGAGTACCCTTCGCATTGGTATGTGACAATGACTCTTCCTTTTCTTCTGCTGAGTTCATTTCATGGGCTTATGATCACAAAATTGTATTAAAATATTCTTCAAACTATTACCCACAAGGAAATGGAGTTGCAGAATCAACCAATAAGAATCTCTTAGGGGTAATTAAAAAATTGTTCGAAAAAAATCCTAGGGACTGGCACACCCAGCTAAAGTTTGCATTATGGGAAGATAGGAGTAGGATCAAGGTTGATTTAAAAACTTCACCATTTAAGATGGTATATGGCCAAGAGCCTGTGTTCCCTATCCATCTGCAAATACCTATCCTTGAGTTCATGCAAAAATTCTACTCTAGTGATGATAGGATAGAAATAAGATTAGCTGCCTTGTTGAAATTAGAAGAGGAGAGAGATGCCGCCTTGCATAAATTCTTTGGACACCAAGCTATTGTCAAATATTGGTTTGACAAAAGAGCCAAAATAAAGGCTTTCAGAATATCTAACCTTGTGCTGCTATGGGATAAAGCTAGTGAAAAGAAGGGAAGTCACCAGAAATTTGATAAGCTCTGGTTAGGTCCCTATCAAGTTACAAAGATCCTAGGAGAAAATTCTTTTCGGCTGAGCAGTTTAACGGGATAACCTGTTCCATTGCCTGTCAATGGAAAGTTCCTTAAACATTATTTTGAGTCATGAAGTTTGGTATTTTCTTGGGCTGTGCATTTATGTAAATAGTTTCTGCATTTCTGCTTGTAAATAACCTCTATGTGTGAATAATACTGTTCTGTGTGTGAATAATCCTATTCTTTATGTGAATAATCCTATTCATTATGTGAATAGTTTGTTGTTCTTTATGTAAATAATTTTTTTTACTGTTTGTAAATAGTTATGTTGTTGTTTGTTGGTTCTTTCTTTCTGTCCTTTCATTTCCTTTGTTGTTTGGTTTCTGTCTTGTTTGTTCTTTGGGGTTTCTTTGTTCTTTCCATCTTAAAGTGGTGGGTTGTTATCTGAAGTATACTTTGGTTATTAGGAGAGAAGTGGTTTAGATATTTTCAGGTTTTTTGATTGGATGATTTTGTCCTAAACTCGTTGTTTTATGCCCATTATCAATAAGAGTTGTGGAAGGTCTTGAAAATAAAGTGCAAAGTAAATAAACTTCATTAGCTCCTCTAAATTTGTCACAAATCATCAAGATCATCTCCTCTTGTAATGGTATATTTGTCCTAGGGTGATAGTGTTGTAGGATTTGAGTGAAAAATCTGATTCCCAGATGTTGTTATGAGGTCCATGGTAGTTTTCAAACTAGAACAGATGTTAAACATCTAACATATTGAGAAAAACTGAATGAAATATCTGAAACTCCAAGAGAAAGAAAAAAAAGAGAACTATTTAAAGAGAAAAGAAGACTCAATATGAATGGGTGATTCCAGTATCTCTACCGGGGCTATGGACACCTAACTGGTAGTAGAGAAATGCTGTGAGAAAACTAGAGGTATCTCCATCAGGGCTATGGATGCCTGATTGGCAGCGGAGCAATGCCCAAGATATCATTGCATGATAGCTAAAGGGAATCAACTCATGTAGTTCAAATCTTGCGCATTGTTGTTCAAAAGGTGAGGAAAACTTTATAAAAGAGTGATGCACCATCAAGTACATACTTAGATTTAGGGGTAGCCATTGTTGATTTACATTTGAGATCCTAGCTCATCCTTGGTTGTTAAAACTAACCCAACTGGAGTTGTGATGTTCATAAACTAGGAGTTCTGGGTAGCTGAATCCTTCAGTTTCTTGAAAATGGTAAACCATTTTCCCAGCCGAGTCACCATTTGTTATGCCTTGTATAACCACCCAATTTTATTCTGGAACAAAATGGGCCCCCCTTCTTCTTCTTTTATTTTCTTCACCTTTGGTTGTTTACCTTGATCTTTGAAATAATTTCATTTTCCTCCTTGGTCTGTATTTTGTTTTGTCAGATTTTGGTTCTGCCCTAGCTTGAGTTGCTTTTCTTCTTGCTAAAAATTGAGTGAAATTATAAATAATATGTTTTATATGCTTTTGAGAACTAATAGAGGCATTTGTTTTACAAGATTGAATTATTCATCTGAAGATATCTCTTAGAGAAGTCAGTTGAAAACATGCCTCAATCCAGTTTAGCCTAAAACCCCTGAAGAAGAAAGTCGTTGAGACTTTTCAAAGGTCTTGTTGACTAGCAGTGTGTTATTCATTTGGGATCCACCAGTTGCCATGACATCTCAGTCGCTATGAGGTTTTATATGTCTCTCTGCTTGGGAAGGTGTCTCACTGACTACTGCACACAAGGCTAGTGTGACCAAAAAGATTTGGGTTCGGGGAGAAGTCTTCCCGACAAATGGAAGTCTCGGCGACAGGGGGTAGCATTGGCAGGAGGTCTCACTGACAAGGTGGACTCTTGCCGAAATGGAATGGCATCGAAGAAAGCTTGGAGTTCGGCATGAGGTCCCGACGACCAAGTGGTGTCTCACTGAAAGGGGTGGTGCCTTTAGAATAAGGTTGTGGTTTTGGGCAGATGTCCTACCGACACGGGGGGAGTTTCAGCAAAAATTGTGAGCTCAGCGAAAGGTCTCGCCGACCAAGGAAAGTCTTCCTGACTGAAATGAGTTCATCGCCAAAACAGGGTGGCTTTGCTATAAAGTCTCTCTGAGCCGAAGGAGTCTCCCCGAAGCGGTCTTAGCTCGCCAAGGGATTTCGCCTTCGGCATAGGTTCTTGCTGAAAGGTTATGCCTTTGGCATAACATCTCGCCGAAGGGGTGAGGTCTCGAAAAAAAAGGGTGTCATCGAGGAGAAGTCTTGCCGACTGCTAAATGTCTCGCTAGAGGTTAAGCCTTTAGTGTAATCTCTTTCCGACAGGAAGGACTCTTGTCGAAATGGAATGGTGGTCCCGAGGTGGGCTCTCACCAAAATAGGGTGGCTTCGATGAAAGGTCCTACTGATAGATAAGGGTCTCCCCAACAGTTGTTCAAATGGTCATCGGGGAGAAGGATTTATATTCGGCATGAGGTCTCGCCGAAGAGGAAAAGTCTTGCCGAAAGGGATTCTCCCTTAGGTGTTATGTTTGGAGCTCGGCAAAAGGTCTCAACGACCCAATGTGGTTTCACAGAAAGAAAGGAGTTGACTTGAAGGGAATGGAAAAGTTCAACATGATATCTTGCCGACTAGCAGTAGTCTCATCGACATACTTTCTCCCTTCGGTGTAATGTTTGAAGCTCGCCATAATATCCTGCCGACTGTGGCGAGTCTTACCAAAATGAAGTTTGAGCTTGCGAAGAATTGTGGCCTCACTAAAAGGTCTAGCCAGCTATGGGATGTCTTGGCGAAAGGGGCATGACTTCAGTGTAATGTCTTGGTGAAGGAACCTAGTCTCGCTGACATGGAGTGGTTGTAGCATAATGTCTCACCGACCCGATGGTGTCTTGCCGAAACAAAAGGGGCTCGAGCTCAAGGAATAAGAATGAGCTCTGGGAGACTCTGAGCGAATGATTAGGGCTTGGGGGGGATGTCTTCTCGAGTGTGATGGTCTTGCCGAGGCGGTGTGAGTTTGGGGTAACGTCTTGCTGACCCGGTAATATCTCATCGATGTTTGTTCACAAGATGGACATCGGGAAGACTCCTGGCCAATTTTTTTGGACTCGCTATGATGTCTAGCCGATGGCGATTGTCTCGGTGACCACTGTGGATATCGATATAACTTGTGCACCTCGATATAAGGTCTTTCCAACTATCGTATGCTATGCCGATGGCTGCTATGAGGAATAATCGCATTAGGGAGACACGATTAGTGGCTCACCGACATGCGATTCGGTATGAACCACTTTTGACCATCCAAGAATCTTATGTGGAGTGTGTTCACCCAATCAGAGGGACCTAAAGGGGAACCATTGACTGATTGACTACCCCTATGAAGGAGATCAACATGATGAAAATGACATGGACTTATTCTAAGATCAAAAGTGATGGAGCAGCTCATTGAACACTGGTATGGAGATCTAATGGGAAATTTGATGCTGCTTCCAAAGGACGGTCAACTTGTAGGAAGGTCTAGAGCAGGAAGAAGGCTGAAGGAAAGAAAGAACCATGAGTTTCAGGGACAGCTGGGATCACTACTAGCAGAGGTGTATCGGCATTAATGATAATGCTTTAGAGCATTCAAGGTAGCTTTGCAAGGGAGTTCGAAGATGGACATGGAGGCATGAAGTTAATGCTGTGTGTGTAAAAGATCTGAAGGCTTCTCCTAAGGGCGATCCTTCACCGACATGGATAGCAGGGATTCACATTGAATGCAACATTAACTCTATTAAAAAATATATGGAAGCCAACCCTTCTGAAGGAGGATGTTTTTTTGTAAGACCCTAAAACAGGGGCCAACACATTCTTTTGGGTACATTCTATATATATGGCATTTTTGGCTCTTTTAGAGAGGGAGGTTCAGGTTTAGAGATAGAGAGACATAGAGATATAGATTTTAAACAGTAGTAACTTTCTAAGAAGTAAGAGAAACTAAAGAGTAGCAATAGAGTAAGAGTTAGATTCGGTAGAAGGCAGTAATGTATCCCTTTGGTTCTCTTAGAATAGATGGAAACAATCTGAAGAGATGGATTTTTTGTACACTCGTGATTGTGCCAGAGTTGTAAAAGTTGCTTATCTGTTGCACTAACAATAGAAGCAACTAGATTTAAATCTACTTCATGTTGTGTTCCTGAATGGTATTCATCTTCAGTTAATCATTCGATTTGAGAAGCTTTCAAGGAATGAAATCTTATTTTATGTTTTGTTTAAATGGTTAGTTACAATCTATTGTTGAAGTTAGCACTGCGAATGAATGAAGTTGTGTGTTAATAACAAGTTGATTTTGTTCTCCAATTTTAGTTAGCAATTCCTTGAAAGGTAACAAGTCTGGTTAAGTTGGATGAATTATTATTCTCTTCAGTTCCAAAGATTTGATCTATCTTTTTCTATTTCTTTAAAAGCCCCGGTTAAAGTAGGTTTGAATTTATGCTTGATCTTAGAACAATCCACAATCTCAACACCAGAAGGCCCCTTGAACATTATAGTTCACATCAACCATTGAGTGAAATCAGCACAGTCGAGAACTGATTACAAAGACCTTGGGAGTTAAGATATCCATGTGTTATTCTTTCTCTTGAAGGAGAGCATAATAGTGATATTCTATTTAGCTGTTGTTGTGCTCATCAGAACCATCAACAAGAGTCTTTTCCAATAATAGAAGGACTTTAAAGCCCTTGATATACAATATTAAATATGCTTGCATGATCCATTAAATTTTTTATAACAAAATTATAAAAACTTAGCCAAAATGTCTGCTCCTAGAATTTTGATGCCTGCTCACTCATTTTCAATATTATGAAGATCCACATTCATTTTCCCTTTTGAATGGAGTGATGGTTGGAAGTGGAATTGACCTATGAAATACTCAAGACTAAACCATTAAATTAGCATAAGTTAGTTTAATTCGATCAACTCCAAGAAATAAAGTTTGTATGCCTATTCATAAAAAGGAAAGCAATTATTTTTCCTAAAGGCAATCAATTGGTAGAATTTGGGTTGAAAGGTTTATATTTGTAGATTGAGGCCATTATGTTGATGAGGTTATTTTTACCTCATCATTTCCTCCCCTTCCTAATTTATTGTAGGTCCTTCTACTCTCTGATATGCCCCCTATCCATCATTTCTTCTATTCATTTCTTCATACTTAGTACTGAGATCATACTCATCATCTACTTCTATGTCCAATATATCTGGATTCCTCATGAATCCTTGATGAAAAGTGATTATTTGTTTCCACCTTGTAAATTTGTCTTCATTTTGCTCTAGATTTGTATACATTGAAGGAGGTGGTGCAAGAAGTAGGGGAGGTCTATACTTCATACCAATCTAGTTATTCTTTAAGTCTTCTGAAATATTGACCAAAGCTACTGCTCTTCCATAGGACTATCTAATATTAAGAGGTGAAATTATTTCCATCTTCTTGAGATGCATAGGAAGAGGGGTATACCTCTCTTCACATGTATGCCATGCCATTCCTATCAATTGTGGCCCTTGTTCTTGAAAGTGATCATGGCACAACCTGAGATTGTTATTGTATTTGATCTATACTTCCTATTTAGTTTTGATACCTATAAATTGTTTCTTGAAAGAAAAGGGCTTCCTATGAGGGTACCTTATTTGTAACCCTATAGTATTTTCTACTTGAGCATACTCTCTAGATCTGTCTTACCAATGAGGTTGATTTTTCATACTAGACAAGAGTGATCTGAACTCTACTTCTCCCACAAAGAAGTTAACAAAGAAATTTGTATACTTTTCTAAGAGTTGATTGTAAAAAAAGAACTCAAACAATAAATTTGGTTGTTCAGGGAGTGACTCAACAAATAATTTTACAAATTCCTTCTCATTAGGGTCATGTGGTTGGTTTTGGTGAATTATTTACAACTTCCATCTTAAAATATGCTCATTAAGAAACATGGAGTACAACCTAGATGGTCTTCTACAGGCTAATATCAATTCACCCATTTCACAGGCATCCTGCTTACCCCTCTATGCCTGATGGAAATATTCTTTTAACATGACTAATTTCATCTTCAACCTATTTTTTTCAAATTCCACATCCTTCAAGAGGTAACAATGCTCTATCCATTTCATTAGCATTGGGGGAATATGTACCTAGAACCAATTTATAAAAATAGGTTCAGTTTGTGTCCCTTTTGATTCCATGATTGGTTGAGTATCACTCTCCTATAAACTTTGTTCTAGCTCCACAATTCTACTCATAGAGGCATTCAACTCAATTTCTCATTGATTCTTTTCTTCTTCAAAAGCACTAAATAATTACATAAAATTATTTTTCAAATCTTGAATACAATTTTCTTTTTCACACAGAGCATCCTGATTCCACTTACCCTGTTGATTCCATTATTGGATTTGGAATTGTAGTTGTTTAGTAAGCTTGTCTTTTTCCTCCATTTGTGTAGTCAATTTGGAAAATTCCTAATTTCTTTTGTGAACAATGGTAGATTGTACCCCATTTTCTTCTTTTTGATGATTAATTTGTTCTTCGCTATCGTGCAACCTTTATTTTAACCCTTCAAATTATATCTTTAGCTTTTCTAATTCCTCATTTATCCACCTGAGTTCTTCGTCCCTTGTGTCCACAAAGAAGGATGTGTGAGGAATCTCTTCAGTAGGATGAGGCACATTATCCTCTTTGTTGTCCTTAGGAAGGGATGAGTGAGGCACTTCTTCAACTTTTTCATCAATATGGGGTGCATTTTCTATTTCAGTGTTTTCAATAAGCACTTCTTCTATCTGTTCTATATTCTTAGTATGAGGCATACTTCCTTCTTCAATTTCTTCAGGTAAGGAGGAGCAAGGAATTTCTCCATCAATATGAGGTTTGTCTTCTTCTTCATCGGTATCCACAAAGGAAGATGCATGGTGAGTTGCCTAAGGCACTCATTCCACAAATTCAAGTATACTTTCCAATTTGTCAAGGAGAGAAGAGAACCCCCCCATAGGTTCATCTTCATTTTGCTCTAAGTGTGGCTATTGTGTTTTCTCCCCTTCTTGCTCTTCAAGCAATAGGGTTTCTTTGTTTTCTTCCCTAGGAAGTTCATCCTCTTGCTTTCTTGCCTCATTAATTTCCTAATTATCAGGTGGATTATCAATTTCTACCACCTTTATTGGAGTTTTCGCCTTTCTCATTTTTGAACTATTTCCTATATCATGGGGTTTGATTTCATTAGCCTCTGAAGATAATCATTTACTCCTCTATAGAGGAGGAGTTCTTTGAATTTTTTTTTACTTTACCTCTTTTTCTTCTGAAGGGGTTCCTCCTCTTCTCTGGAATGTATAATTCTCACCTCCCCTTCCTGTCTTGGGGTTGGTAATTCATCTGACAAGGTTTACAACACATCACCTCTAGGAGCCATGGAGGCATATTGGGATTCAAGGGTACCTAATGCCTCCAAGGAGGGTTCCTCTATAGATTGTTCCTTTTGTTTAGAGGATTCTCCTTCCTCAAGTGGCCTTTGTGGCTCTTCATTCTCAATTTTTTGTAGAAACCTATGCCACTTTTCTCTGGCTTATGGTTGAAATGGTATTTACATATTAACTATATCAAACAATGATGTTTAAGGGGCCTCGTCCCAACTTTATACTTTTCTATCATAGAGGTGACTCAATGGCAAAGAAAAGTTGGTAAATTTACCCTAAGAGTAGGGTCATCAATGCCAGGGCATAAATGAGTTAGTAGGAGGAAAGGGGGTCCCACTACTGTAGTCATTTGTCCCTCACAAGTGAAATATTTAATAATCCAAGCTGTAGCAGACCTCCAGGGTTCTGGAATAGACATTCTATGAATCCCCTTATTTTTTCCCTGGGTGTTTATGGTCATTACAGGCTAGGGTTCCCCTTCTCTATGGAACAATTCTATTAATTTTTGATAAGGGATGTGGGTATTTTCATTCAAATGAATTCCTTTATTTTCAAGACCGGAAAGTTGAGCAAAGACTTTTGTACTTACTTAGAATGGTTTTCCACACACCATAATCTTCCCATATGAAAAATTCTCAACAATTTCCTTCACCAACTGCTTTGTGTTCCCTTCAAATTGTTTCATAAAGTCGATCCATCCAACCCTTTAAAATAAAGATACTATATTGCTCAATGCTAGCAATGGCACTATAGAAGTTGGCTTAGAATTTTTCTTAGTGCCTCCCATTTCCTCTGTTTCTTGGTGGAATTTTACATAACTCTGGAATGCTTGCTTCTCTGAATTGTAGACAGAAAAAGAGTTTTGTTTCGATATACTCGACAAGAAAAGAATTAATTACCAGCTTTCTTGTCACCTTACTGCACAATGATGATGACCTTCCATAGGGAATTACAACTATTGTTGTACTCTCACCAATCGTGTAAGGGGCACAAGTTTCAAAGTTATAAGGGGAATAGATCATGCCAGTTAATTAACCTTTATTCAAAATGAACACTAATCCTTCTAATACATAAATTTGCACATACCATAGGTCTTGTCATTAGATTGAACATCACTTACCTATGCTAACATAATTGGATAATCGCATGGTTGGCGAAGGTGGTGGTGGATAATAATGGCATGGATGGGATGGTTGAAGTGATGGTAGAAATTGTTATTATGACAAAAAGGTGTGATAACAATCTTATTTATTATGGAAAGATTTGATGTGATGTGGCAGAATAATTATAAAGGGGTGGATCTCGAAGTGGAATTAAAGAATGGGCATGTGTGAAACTTAGGAAAAATTGAAAAACTGGAAAGACAAAATGTACACAAAAATTAGGGGAATTATTGAGTAATGCAACTAAAGTAGAGAAGAAGAGAGTTCCAAAATTATTTTAGAGAGATGTCATCAAAACAAGGTAACTAGATTGAGGATTTTGGGGCATCACTAAAAGATGTGGTTGGGGTAGGAACCAAAATTTCTAGAGCATCGTCAAAAGATGTAGCTGGAGCAACAACCAAAATTTTTGGAGCATCGTCAAAAGATGTAGTTGGATCAACAACCAAAATTTTTGAAGCATCATCGAAAGATGCAGTCAAAGAAACAACCAAAATTTCTGGAGCATATGAACAGAATTCTAGAGCATCCAAGCATCATTCTGGAGCATTGTTGGAAAGATGCAGCTGAAAGAAAAATAGTAGAATTTTGGAGCTTCGTTGGAAAGATGCAATCAAAAGGAAGAACAATAGAATTCTGGAGCATCATTGGAAAGATGCAACCAAAAGGAAGAAGATTGTGACACTTTGGCCTTGACTTCCCAAATCACCATTGGATGATGCATCTGAATGTAGGATCAAGATAAAAGTGGAACCAGTCTAATGCAACGATTCTGGAGCATCGCAACAGCAATTCTAGAGCATCATAGCAACAATTTTGGAGCATCATGGCTGTAGACACCTAAAAATGACCTAGGCCTGCAAGCTTCATTTTTACCACTTTCATCCTAGCATAATTATGACATTTAATTATGTCCTTGGTCCACATTCGACTATTGATTAAATAATTCATAATTATTTAATTAATTCATGTCCTTTTATTCTTCATGATTATTAAATAAATAAATTTCATTTATTTATTAAATACCATTAATTGTCTAAGTCTTCCCTTAATTAAATAAATTTCTTAATTTATTTAATTTCCTCTTCATTAATTTTCCTGATTATTAAATAAATGAATTTCATTTATTTATTTGATATGTCACTAATTGTCACAATTAAATAAATTTATTAATTTATTTAATTATTCAGTCCTATCTTCCAAATTAAATAATTATTTTTAATTATTTAATTACTAATTTCACTTTTCTCTCATTTTAAATAAATGAAAATATTTAAAATGATTTCATTTTATTAACTTTCACTCTTTTTAGTAAATAATCCGAAAAAGATTATTTGCTTGTCACACAAAATCATCATTTTGAATTAATTAAATTCAAAAAGATATTATTCTTCCAAAAATCAAGTAATCGGGTTGATTCTTGATTTTTCAAAATGAATCTTTAGTTCAACCTTTATCTTCTTGATTTTTCGAATCTCACAAATCAGGCAGTCTTTATCTTCTTGATTTTCTAAAATCTTTATTTCTTTAATTAATTTCCTCATTTATTCTCCACCATCAATCCAATTATTTGAGACATTATTCTGACCGTTCGATTAAGGATTTTGCCCTAACCCTTATTAGGGATCCTCAGATTTAATCTGGACCTCTCGTTCTAGGTCTTTCTTAGAATTCAATCTCATCCATCCACTCAAAATTGTGTTTTCTATAAAAGACAATTTTGCTCATAATTTCAGGATCAGACAACTTCCTTTTTAATTTAGTAGTCATTATTTCATTTTAGCATATTGTCATAGGCATAGGCATAAATTTATAAATCCTTCAACCTTTGCATAGGACTTTGACATTATTATAGGTTGCTCATTTGAAATCTGAGGGCCTCATTTGTTTGCTGCAAACTAGAAGGTGTAACAAAGGTGAACCATGGAAGATGAAGATTTCTGGTAGTATTACTCCTTTTATTTTCATTATATTTCCTTTGTGCTTTGTTATTTCATTGGATTTTGATGTTTATTATTTAATAAGCTAACAATCTAATTTTCCATTGATACAATGGCAACAATTCCTGAAGATTCTAGAGCATCTCAGTAGGGTGTATTAGAATTGGGTTCACCAAAAGATGAAGTCCTACAAAATGTAAACAAAACTTTAGCCAAGTCTAAATGGTGGGATTAATGAAGAAATTGAAGACATTTTTAGAAATAAAATTATTATTATTATTATTATTTGTGTTATTTACTTGACAACTATATTGAACCTGCCATAGTAGAGTCAATGTAGTTGATTTTTCTCTGTGTTTCTACCATTTTTGTAAACTCCTCTGTGTTAATGGGTTTATGGTAAATACGTAATCGATGTCCATTAACTAGAAGAGTTCAAGTGTCACCATCAATTGGTTTTAACTGGACCAAACCATTGACAAATACTTAAAAAATCTCATATGGTCCAAGTCAGTGTGTCCTGAGTTTCCTTTGATGGCCCTTGTATTTGGAGTCTAACAACAATTCCCAATCCTCGGTATGGAATTCTTTCTCTTTGATATGTTTGTCATGCCAAACCTTACCTTGTTACTGGATCAATTTAGTTTGATGGAAGTCATCTAGACGGAGCTCGTCTAGTTCACTAAGCTGTAAGACTCTCTCAATTTGAGCTCATTTAATATCCATGCTCAATTCCATGGCCGTCCTAAGGGTTTGGAACTCAAATTTAATAGGAAAGAGGGGATTCTTCCCAAAGACTAACTCATATGGGCTATAGCCAATGGCTGACTTCTAGGTCGTGTTGTAGGCCCAGACAACTTTTGGTAGTTTCCTAGCCCAACATTTCCTTCCTGACGAAACCGTTTTTGTTAAAATATTTTCCAATTCTCTATTAGTGACCTCAACTTGTCTATTTCCCTACAAGTGGTAGGGTGAGGACTTCTTGTAACTTACTTGGAAGTGATCTATGAATGCCAACAAGACCTTAGACATGAATTGGGGGCCTTGATATGTAATAATTGTTCTTGGAGCCCTGAATCTTAGAAAGATTCTATTATAAAGAAAGTCAGCTACCTACTCTTCCCTAGCAATGCATAGTGCTTGCACTTTCGTCGACTTAGTCATGTAGTCGGTACATACCAAAATATACTCTTTCCCTTCCGAAGGAGGATCTATGGGGCCAATGAAATCCAATCCCCATTTTTCAAATGGTTCGAGAACTACCTAAGGTTGCAGGGGAATTTCATTGGATGCGGTTAGTCTTCTGACCCTTTGGCATTCATCACACCTACGAACGTACTTCTTGATGTCTTTATGCATTGAAGGCTAATAGTATCTTACTGTTAGAATCTTGTGAGTTGTCCTTTTAGTAGAAAATTCCCTCCAAAAGGGTCATCATGACAGGCCCTAAGGATATTGTAGGTCTCATCTACCTTAACACACCACCACAAAACCATATCTAGTCCACATCATAACAAGATTCCATTAATCCATTTAAAAGGGGAACTCTCTCTTGTGAGGCATTTCTTCTATTTTGATGAAAAGTGAGGTGGTACTTCTACGATGGCTAAGTAATTCACAATATCAACAAACCAAGGGGTTTTAGTAGAGATGGAAAATATATTTTCATCTGGGAATTCATCCTGTACTAGAGCATAGTCACCATCATGTTTTATCTAGGATAAGAAGTTTGTGACTACATTAGACTTCCCTAGTTTATCAACAATTATCACATTGAACTCCTGAAGGAGTAACCACCTAATTGTCCTTGCATTTACCACTAGTTTATTCATGAGATACTTGATGACTACATAGTCTGTGTGTGCTATAACTTTGTATCCTATGATATAATGCCTAAATTTATTGATGGTGTGCACTACAACCAAAAATTATTTCTCTGTTGTGGTGTAATTCTTCTCTATTGGCATCAAATTTTTGCTAATAAAATATATATCATATTTCTCTCCATCCTCATCTTCTTGCCCGAGAATTGCTCCAATGGCATCATCAGATGCATCTACATAAATGTGAAATGGTAGGTTCTAGTTAGGCCCTCGGAGGATAGGGGCGTAGGTGAGTTTCTCTTTAATAATGTCAAATGAAGCTTGACACTCAGGCATCCAGAGGAAGTCAACATTTTTCTGAAGGAGGGAAAACATTAGGGCTGCAATTTTGCTAATTTTTTTTTATGAATCTTCAGTAGTATCCCGCATGCCCTAAGAAACTCCTGACATCAGTTTGAGTCTTTGGAATCTCAAGTTGTTGTATTACCTTGATTTTCTTGGGATCAACCTTAATCCCTTCAGCTGAAATATGATGCCCTGACACTATTCCTTGTTCCACCATGATTAAGGATTTCTCATGACTGAGGGACAACTGATGATCCTCACATTTTTTTAACACTTTTTCTATATTTGTGAGGGCTTCATCAAAGGTGGAACCATATATAGTGAAGTCTTCCATATAAAATTCCACACTCATTTACCAGCTCAACAAATATAGTTTGCAAATATAGTGATGATGGCCCTTTGGAATGTGGCAAGAGCATTACATAGCCCAAAGGGAAGAACCCTATATGAAGATATTCCCCAAGGGCAAGTAAAATTTGTCTTATCCTAGTCCTCGACCACTATCAGTATCTGATTGTATCCACTAAATCTGTCTAAGAATGAAAAATATTTTCTCCCAACCAAATTATCCATCACTTGGTCCACAAATGGCAGGGGAAAATAATCTCTGCGTGTCACCTTGTTAAGCTCCCTATAATCTACACATACTCTCCACTTCCCATTCTTTTTGGTACTACAACCAAGGGTGACACCCACTTGCTATCAAAAATTGGGTAAATGAATCCTACTTGCAAGAGTTTCTCAATCTCAATTTTAATGATGTCTTTGAGGGCAAGATTGAGTCTTCGTTGTGGTTGGCGAACAAGTCGAACATCCTCAATATAGATATTGTGTGCACACACTAGGATGTATTCCCTCATGTATTTATAGTCCTAGGCGAATGCTTTAGACCTACTCACTAGGGTATCAAATAATTTTTGTTCTCCCATCTCATTCAACCAACTATTGATGTTCAAATTTTTTCTTGGCAACAACATAATAGTTTTGACTCTAGGATAATTAGATGTGACAGTGTGAATGGGTCTACTTAGTGTGTTAAGTGGATAGCTGTGTTGTATAGTTTTATGAAGCCACGCAACATCTACAAAGAAATGGAAAGTTTTTGGAACTAAGTTCATCAAAGGGAAGGGAAATCCAATAAACTTAACATCATCAAATTCTACTCGATCTATGTTGATTAGGTGTCCTAGCATTTCTTCTACGTTTGACATCTCTTCACTACTGGAGTCTATTGCAATACTTTCCACATCATTTTCTAATTCATACTCTAATTCTTCACCATGTTGTTTAATGACTACCATGGCTAGTGAAGCCAAAAATTTCCTATCTAGTAGGACTTTTCGGTTCATCAACCCATACTTTTCCATGTTCAGCAGGATGAGCAGGAGGATAAAAAACCAACTGTTTGCTATTAGATCCATGGGAGATGGTCATTCCTCCCTCCCCATAGTCAATTTTTGCTACAGTTGTAGCCAACCATGGTCATCCCAAAATTATTGGATTACTGTCTTTGGGTGTAAGGGATTCAATTATTTGGAAATCCACTCTATATCCCCATTCATCCACCTTGACAAGAACGTTTTCAATGATGCCTTTGGGAATAGCTATGGATTGATTTTCCATTTGTAAGACTGTAGTTGTGGGACATAGATCAGTAAGTCCTAATTTTTCCATCACATCAATAGTCATTACGTTAATGGATGCTCTTAGGTCCACTATAGTATTGGGTATTGCTACCTCATTAACTGTTATTGTTATGAGTGGACTCCTTGGGTCATCATATTTTAGAACAGTGACTGTTCCAGCTAACAAATCAACTAGGTATCTATTGATGTGAATAGTGTTGATTTGATTGGCTTCCTCCTTAGAGTTTTGATGCACAACTATTTAATCAATTGGTTTAACTCAGGGATCTCTTTAATTACTTGTAACAAGGGAACTTCAATCTGGAATCATTTAATTTCCCGTATCAGTGTAGTTTCTGTAGGTGAAGTTGTTTCTTGAGCATCTTTCATAAAGATTCATTTTAGCTGCTTCAGAAAAGGGGCTTTGGTTTTGTCTTTGGTTGTGGGATTTTTCAAAGGTTCAATTGGAGATTGACCCTCCCCCTCCTAAGGTAGGTCGACAACTCCTATTGAAGATGGTGGGTTAGTTTCATGTTGCATAGTGTCTAGGGTTTGTTCTATGGGTGTAGGTGTTATTGTCATTTCCTCAACAAACTTTTGGATAGGTTAATTTATGATTTCTTTGATAGTCAGCTGTGAAAGTGTTGTACCAGACCTCAACTATAGGTTTCCATAGTGTATTGCATTGAGTCCGGTGACATTGTCTTGTTCGGCAGAATACACCAGAGTATTTGGATGATTGTTCTTTGGATTAGGACTAGTTGCACCAAAAGTGGTACTTGGTTAACTTGTTCAGTCTATTTTGTGTTTTGGGGTGGCAAAAAAATTTGTTGTTGAGGAGGCACCCTTCTGGGACTAGGATAGAACTGATGTTGGGGTTGATTCCATTAAGGAATGGGATTTTGAGGGTACGAATATTGTTGAGACTAGTTGGGCCACTGAGGGTTACCCCAAGATTGGTTTTTCCATTTAGGTGGTCCCCAGGGATAGGTTTCCCAATTAGGGGGTACTAGAGGCGGTGCCTATGGCCAGGGTGATTCCCATTGATTATTGTTCCAATTTGGATGGGGTCTCTAGTTAGGATTATAATTTTGACCATAGGAAAAATTTCCTCTAGCCCTTTGATTTACAATGTTCACTTCTTCCTTGATTGGAGTTATTTTTTTCTTGGAATTTTTTATTGCATTCAATAGCTCACATTGATCGATGGGGTGAATTTTATCACACACTTGACAAACGTCAATCTTTTCAGCTTTGTCCAAAGGACATTCTCTCAGCAAATGTTTGTTTCAGCACTTGGGGTAATAAATGGACAGGGTCTCTAGATTTATGGTTTTAGCCTATATGCCATCCCAAGTAGTATTTAACTAGATGAGAATGTCAGTCTTGAAGTTAGATAATTCCTCATGAATTTTATTTATGTCATTAGAACCATGTAAGGGGGTGAACTTCCTAATACCTCCACGAGTACAAGAGAAATTCTGACACAATTCTATTATTTCTTCCAATCTCAGTTGGGATACATCTCCTTTACCCATTAATTTTAGACTCCTATGAGCTTCATCATTGAGACCTTTGAGAAATAAGGTCTTTAAAATATCGAGACTTGTGGCTTCTCCACCATAGCGTTTAGACAAGAAGATAAACCTATCAAGGTAGTCTTCTAAACTTTCATCCCCATTTTTCATTATCTTGAAGAGTTCTTCTTTTCAATCATTGATGCTATAATAAGTCTGGTACTTTTCCAAAAAGGAAGACTCCATTTCATCCCAAGAAGTTATTGATTAAGAAGCTAATCCCATAAACCAGTGCATGGCTGAGTCTTCAGGATGGAAGGAAAAATCTTTAACTTTTGATTATCATTCTTGTAATCATATGTTTGACACAAAATTTTGAACTCAAACAAAAATTGATCTGGGTCCTCATTAGACAAACCTTGAAAGGTAGGTAGAAAAGTGGGTGAGATGTTTTTCATTGTCGTATCATCATCTGCATCAATATCAATAGGATAAGTGAATGTACAAGGTGGTGGAGGGTTGTCATGATTGTTGGCAGAATTTCTTCTGTCACCCATGGTGTTGAAGAGGGTATGCTTTTTGTCCTAAGTTTGCTTAGTGGGATGCGGTTTAGAAGTGTGTAACAAAATATGCTCCTCTTCGACTATAGGTTCTTTTTCTGGAGTATATGGGAAGGTCTTAGGTTGAACCCGTTCAGTCAATTCCTCTATAAGTTTTGGGTCTGATTTACCTCCTTCTTCGCTTGTTGTTGGTACATCAACTGGGGGGTTTTTGGTATGAATCTCCCATGGGGGACTTGTTTCCTAACCATGCAGAAAAGAAGCCAAAGAACTATTCCTATACCTAAGAGAGGTATTCAAGATATCTCCTATTAACACTTAAAAAAGGGGTCCCCAACAATGACGCTAAGAAGTGGCAGGTTGTCATTAGGTCCTAACACTTTAGTGAATAAACAAATCAATATATCGACCGAGGCGGTGTCCAATACCTGTATGCAATAGAGGACATCTGAACTTCTCTCTTAAGCACTAACCAATTGAATAAAAGTTCTAATCTAAGGGTCCTCTAATCTTGAAAGCAATAGATCATCTATCTAAGAAGCAAAAAAATAACTCAAATCAAAAAACAAAAAACTAAGAATCTGAAAAGCATCACCATTAAAATAGAAAGCATGGAAATGATTAATCTAAAGAATGCATAAATTGTTGAAGTAAATCATATGAAGAAATTAGGAACATTTATCTAATGATGAAAATAACAAGCCAACTGCTAATCATGAAACCATTAATCAAAATCAATTGAAGAAAGGTGCTCCGGACATTCAAATTGTAAGCTTAGAAACTATGGACTCAGTTACAACCTCCAGTGTTGACATTAATAGTATAACATCTACTCATGAAAAGGAAATGTGAATTAAACTATGATCCTCTAAAAGAAAATGCAGAAGAGGAAACAAAATACTTATCTATCTATCTATCTATCTATCTCTAACCCTCGAGTGGCCAGCTCATGGGTGTAACTATAGCTACTTCAATTCACATGCATTGAAAAAATCTCTCTGCTACTTCATTCCACAGATGCATCCATATCACACAAAAATTCAAGAAGTGGTGGGAAAACTCATATTCATATGGTAGTTTTTACTCAAAGACAAATTGACAACATAACGATAATCTTCTTCTCTTGTTATTCATCATGTGTAAGAGTTACATATTTATATGAAAAATGATTAACAAAAATCCTATTTTCCAATCGATATAGTCTTTTCCAATAGCAGAAGGAATTTAAAGCCCATGATATACAATATTAAGGAGGCTCGCATGAGCCATTAAAGTTTTTGAAACTGAAAGATAACAAAATTATAAAAACTTGGCCAAAATGTGCACTCCTAGAACTCTGGTGCTTGCTCACTCATTTTCAAAAGTATGAAGATCCAAATTCATTTTCCCTTTTGATTGGAGTGATGGTTGGAAGTGGAATTGACCTGTGAAATACTCAAGACTGAACCATTAAATCAACATAAGTTTGTTTAATTCGATCAAATCCAAGAAAAAAGTTTGTACACCTATTCATAAAAAGGAAAGCAATTATTTTTCCTAAAGGTAATCAATTGGTAGAGTAAGTTGGCCTAAAAGATTTATATTTGTAGATTGAGGCCATTATGTTGATGAGGTTATTTTTACCTCATCAGGTGGATTTCTCTATTTGACTCAAACTAGACCTGATATCATGAATGTCGTATGCATTGTTGCAAGATTTCAAGCTGATCCTAAGGAATCTCATGTGACAACTGTGAAGAGGATTTTTAGATACTTGAAGGGGATAGTTGATTTTGGCCTACGATATCCTAAAGAATATGACCTTACTTTGAGTGCTTTTATTAATGTTGATTGGGAAGGAGATGTGAATGAAAAAAAGAGTACTAGTGGTGGTGCATTTTTCTTGGGAAAGAAGTTGATTTCATGGTTAAGTAAGAAGCAAAATGTCATTTCTTTATCTACTGTATAGGAATAATACATTGCTACTACTAACAATTGTACTCAAGTATTGTGGATGAAGTAGATGTTGAAAGATATTAGAGTTGTGTATGATGAACCTATTGCTATATTCTGTGATAATTCAAGTGCAATTAACATTTCTCAGAATTTGGTACTGCATTCAAAAGCCAAGCATATATCTATCAAGTTTCACTTTTTGAGAGAGAAGGTGAGTGAAAAGGAAGTCAGATTGAATGATGTTCCCACCAAGGGATAGATTGTAGATATCTTTACCAAGTCCTTATCTAAGGATACTTTTGAATATCTCAGAGGGAAGCTAGGGGTGATTACCCCTCCTAATTAGAATTAAGATGTATTGAATTGCATCAGTCTGTGCATTTCATAGTCATATCTTGTGATCTAGATTGATGTTGTGGTGGCTGCTACTCAGGGGGAGTAGTTAGATGTTCAAAAAATGTGGTTCAGAGATTGTGTATCTTTTCCATTGATTTCAAAGGGGGAGAAGAGTCATGTGAAAAAATGTGAAAGAGTTAAGGAGAAAAGAGTCAAAATCTAAGGGGGAGAAAGTGCTAAGAGAAAAGTTGCATTGATGGTGTTTTTCACATCATGTGTTGCCATCAATGCTAAAGGGGGAGATTGTTGGATATTGCTGATATGTGGTTGTCATTGATATCAAGAATTTTGAAATTAATGTCTTTAAGGCTGTATATGTCGAGGATATTGAGAAAATTGTAATAAAATAAGTTGCAGGTTGTCGGTGATGCAATGAAGTTCAGTATGGTGGCTAGCTCAATATATTGATGATAAGAGGTTGAGGATTAAAGGGTTTTTTGAGAAGTACATATAGTTTACCCACATGAAGTTTTAGAGGTTCACATGAATATTTGATTGAGTTATGAGTATCTATGTTTTGATTGTTGTTTTGTTGCTTCAGTTGGTGTTCCTGAAAGAAGATAATGTGATTCTAGTAATTTGAGTTGTTGCGGATGCTTCTATAGTGGTTCATGATGCTTTTGGATGTTTCTAGATTGTGCTCCATCTATGTTGGTAGTTTTCATTGATTGTTGTGCTCATGATTGGTGATTTTATTTTGTGTATTCATATTTTTCATGATCATGGCCAACAGGGTGATTGTAGCGTGTTGTGGATCTTCGAGGTATAATTTTTGAAGGTGATATAAATTTGAGGATATTGTTTTGGGACCTTAATATGTTGTGCCTAACATTTTTTGGTTTGAATTGATAAATTTTTTATTGATTTGGGTTGATAGTTTTTACACATTTTAAATTTTGTTAAATCTAACATGTAGTTAATATTATCCTTAGTTGCAAATATATATGTTCAATTGTTTATACCATTTGAAGGAGTGGTGTACGAAGTATGGTGTGTGCAGTGTTTGAATAATGTTCTAATATTTCAAAGGTAGAAGTAAAGTGTGAAGAAGAGTGAGTAGATGTTTATGTGCTTAATTGGAACTGTAATTAGGCATTAACATATGCTATTTTCTCAGTTCAAAATCTTTCAGATGTAATCCAGACATTTCTGTAAGAGATTGATTCTTCCTTTGGGAAGTAAGCCATTTGTATTTGAGTAATGAGCTCTAGAAAGTGTGCCTAAATGCATATGCATTCCCCATTTAAAATTCTTTTATACTTTTAATAGAGTATAATCTTGTGGATTAACCTCCATCATGGTTTTTCCCCTAACAGGGCTTCCACATAAAAAAAAATCTTGGTGTTATGTGTTTTTTTGATGTGGTGATGGTTTATGCTTTCATGTTTATTTATCAAATATGAGAATAAGTTTAATTTGTATAATTTATGTGACAACCAATTCAGCCCCCCTCTCAGTTGTCTACCCTTGTGTTTCCAACATGAACTATATCCAGTGGTTGGTCCTAATTCCATGAAAACCTTCGTTCCCACCCATCATCACTCATATTCCCAAGTTTGGAGAGCTAAAGGTTCCAAACCATCAACCAATACATCTCATATTCCTTCATGCATGTCACCATCCATTCCATTCACGATATCCAATTATTACATTGACCATGTGTTGGTAACTACCCTTCATCATAAGGATTTCGAAGGAAATCTATCCCGATGTGCACACATAGACAAGATTAATTCTAGTACCAACAAAGCAAATTAGAGTTCACAAAAATTACATTCAAGTGCTAGTGTCTTAGCAAAGCAAAATTTTCAAGCAGGATACCGTTGACATGTTATGAAAATGGCCTCTACATTAGTACCATTAGGTGGTTGAACATGAGGGTTAAAATTTTCAGAAAATCATAAAATCAAAAAAATAAAAAATCAAGAAAATAGTCAAAATAAAAATCATACTCCAATAAAAACCACTATGGTGGCACTTTGGGAAAGTGCTATGATGAAAACCTGACAAAAAATCATCATGAGTAGAATCAAGCATCTATATGATCCTTCTTAGACAAAATTATCTCATCCTTGTCATGATAAATCCAATGTTCCCTCCATCCAATCTAGCTTTATCCAAATATTCCAATTTATCTTGATCTTGATAAAGATTTGGCATATACCTCAACTCTATTCATAGAAATTTTTTGACAAGCTCTTTCCCATTTTGTCTCATGAAGTCCCATAGCCCATATCTGGAATGATAAGACTCTATTGAACTCTTTGCATATACATTACCTATCCTAGTTTTTTCATTAAACTATGAAGAATTGCTAGACACTCGAGGTAGGTTATTGTACTCTAGTTTTCAAATAACTCTTGATCTATGTCTTATATCTCACAATGTGACATCAACATCATGATATAGGTATTGTTTGTCTCAAATCTCATCAAAAAAATCACTAAACATTTTAAAACCTCATCAGAATCCAAAAGCACTTGCAAAATCAAAAAATACAAAAATATCAAAATCTTGTACAACCAAAATCCAGAAACATTCAAAAAGTTGTAAAGTCAAAATCCAAAACATCCAAAACACATCAAAATCCATAAACAAGTCAAAACATCAAAAAAATTAAAAACATTACATTGTCGAATTACATTGTCTCTTAGCTTGAACATAGACAAGGCCATCACTGATGTGCCCACGAGACACCCTAGGTCATTCCTTTAGGATTCTATCATAATAAATTGACAACCCATCAAGTTTTCATGTCTCATCAATAATAGGTCAAATTTAGTCTAACTATGTGGTCTATGTGTTTATAACGTAGGCAAGACTAATCTTTGATAAGTCCCCGAGGCCTTAGGTCAGTCCCTCTTAGGTCTTGGTCAAAACTTAGAGAACACAAAAATATTTGAAAACTTGAAAACTCAAAACATTGGGAAACATTCAAAAAAATCCTAAATAGCCTCAAATAAACCAAAAACCTAAACACTCACATATATCTGAAAAGATAAAAAATAGCCTCAAAACATTTGCAAAATACCAAAAATATTAAAATATTCCAAAAACTCCAAAACCACCTATCCCATTTCAATTTCACCTATAATAAAATTTCACCCATAATAAATCGATCATCACACTCACCCTTTGGTAACACAAATGGAGAGCAAGTGCAACAATTAGCAAAATTTGAACCTTTAAACGCAACACAAAAATCAAACTCTTGATCATTCTCAAGCATGTCAATCAAACCTTATATCAACAACCTTTCAAACAACCTATCAACTTTCCACCATCCACTAACATGTCCTAGGACACATTTGTCCTACAATGGGCATTATCATTCACAATCATTTTGGTTACTTATTCTAAAAACACATTACACCTTTTTGGAAAGAGATATATATAACATTGGTTGTTCATTTTGATCTTGTCTTATGATTTATATTATTGAACTATTTCGAGAACCTCTCGATGATGTCTATAAAATAAATTTTATAGAATGGAATGGGGCATCAATCATTATCTTTTGTTTTTTGTGCTTGTGTGATGCTCTTGTAAAATAATCTTGGTGAATACTCGCTTAGTTGTGTGTAGGGAGGTTGTTTTGAATAGATTGTTGACCATTGTGTATTATTTGGTCCAAAATGTTCTAAACTTCTAAACTACATTCCAAAGAAGTTTTCGTATGTCAAGGTGTGAACAAGGACTATCCTATCTATTTGCAAAGTCAAAGTCCATTGCACTAGATACAATGTCATCTTGGTTATCAATACCTTGATGCATCGTATCTATGTGTTATATCAAAAATAAGGAATGATGAGGTATTCCAATCCCAAAAAATGAGCATATCATCAATCTCATCACCATATCTAATAAAGTCTTGAAGACTCATAGGCTTGTTGGACTTCTGAATCAATCTTGAAATCAATGGTTAATCCATCCATCTTATTCTTTTGATTCTTCTATCTTTACTAACATTTCTATCCAAGTGTCGAATATGTGTGATATATCAAAATATACATGAGGCTACCCATGGCTAATGACTATCTATACATCATCAAATCTATTTACGTAAGACATCTAAGGTTTCTAGTCCTCTTTGAGTTGAACTTTCTTGAATTTTTATCATGATCATTGAATTAAAATTTCCAATTTCTTCTTGATCTCTTAAGGGGGCAGGGTACTAGCTTAATTTTCTTCTGTTGGGGCAACAATGGTGCATCCAAAAAATTAAAAAAATTAAAATTTTTGATCCGAGCAACAACACTAATTTGAAAAGTGCCAGTCTTTGAAGAATGTAACAAGTACCTTGCTTCAAAGAGGGACAAAATGTAGACACTTAAAATTGTCCTGAATGACATTACACACTTGAATTTGATTACTAACATTATTTTCTCTAAAATTCATCTCATTTGTGACTGTTTAATTGAATAATCCTAGTTATTTAATTAAATGCATCATTTTCATCTATTAATCTAATTAATTTCATTAGGTTAATTCCCCCTTTCACACTAACATTTCATCTTGTTTAATCAAATAATGCAAATTATTTAAATTAAACCCCCTTGTGTCCTCTCATTTAATTGAATAATCTAAATCATTTAATTAAATGTCACTTAACCCCTTAATTTAAATAAATCAATTATTTAATCATAATCATGATATTCCTCAACTTGCACAGTTAAAACTTTGTTTTAATTGAATAATCCCTAATTTTCCTCACCCATCCACTTGCATAGGTAATATTTCTTTTATTCTTCTATTTTGCTCCAAAAATGGAATGTTTTTTCCTAACAAACTTTCTAACAACTTTGAAAGTGTGTTTGTTTGAATCATTGTGAGCCATTGATTGATTCATTGATCCATGTGATGTTGCATTCTCATCCATTGATGACAATCCTTGATTCATGTCTTCAACTCACTTTTCATCTTGACCATTGATTGAACAAATTGATCTTCACCCTTGATTCACCATTTTCTCCTATAAATACCTTAGATTTTGGAGAGAAATGATCCACAATCATTTGAGAAAAGTTATGTTGTTGAAATGCATCCTCACTTTCATACATTGTGGTTCAAATCATCCATTTTCATCAATCTTTTATCAATTTTATCTTGAGCTTTCATCAATGGAGTTCAATTAGATGCTCATTTTATCTAAGGGATTGGGAAAGGGTCATCATTGCATATTAATATGACACTAATCCCCCAATGGGATAAGGTTTGGAGTTTTAGATTAGGTTTCCTTTATGCTTCCATGGTTTATTTGATGCTTAGTTTAATGGTTTCTTGTTTTTGAAGCTTTTAAACATTTCTTTGGGATCACAGCTTAGTTAGTTAAATATAGCTGAAATTCATTTGGATCTAGTGTATTTAACTCATACTATGTTTATGATCACAACCCCAATGCTACAGGTATTCTTTGACAAGGATAAATAGGGACAAAAATATTTGTTAAAATGAAAATCATGTATTCTAGACTACATGAAGAACATTTTGTCATAATTTACAATCTCAGTGTTATTAAGAGATGCTATAAATGAGATCTTATAAATATTTTAATTGGAGCTTAGGTCTCCTCAAATCAGCCTCACCCTAGGTTTATAAGGCTTGTAGGACTTAAAGTAATGCTTTTATAAGTAGAAGATTTATAGAGAGGCTAATTTTACAATATGCTCATAGGACTTCTTTTTAGGAGCTATCCATTAGGAGATGTCATTTTCATGTACACTCCCCCTCAATGGTAGCTCCTTGAGGCCAAGCATTAATATGAATTTGGAGAATTTTGCATTGCACAGTGGCTTTGTAAAAATGTTTGTAACTTGATCTTCAGTTTGACAATATTGAAGAAAAATATCTTCATTTAATACTTTCTCACATATGAAGTGAGGTTGAATTTAAATATGTTTAGATCTCTAATGATACACAAGATTCTATGCAAGTTCAATGCAACTTTGATTATCACATAGGAGAGTAGTTTTAGGATTTTCTTCCATTCAATTTTTTTTTAGAATTTGGTTAATCCAAATAGCTTCTTTAGCTACTTTAGAGGCACTTCAATATTCGGGTTTTGTAGAGGAGAGAGCTACAGTTGATTGGTTTTTAGAACTCTACGTGATTGCACTTGTTCCAAGTTTAAACACATCCAAAAGTGAATTTTTGATCTATGGAATCTCTTGCAAAATCAACATTACAATATCCATATATATGTGCATTTTTTTTATGAGTATAGTAAATACAAAAGTTAATGGTGCCCTTAATATATATTAAAATACGTTTTTTCATTTTCCAATGTTGGACATAAGGTTCTTGCATGAACCGAGATGCAACAACAATTGCATAAGAAATATCAGGGCGAGAGAGATAAATTAGACTCCTAATTAATTATCGATAAAGTGTGGAAACATTTATTCACAAGGGGGATGATATTCAAGTTTAATACCAGTTTCAATAGGGGTAATGGATGGTTTACAATTAGACATATTAAATTTTGAAATTAATTTTTGGGCATATTTTGCTTGAGATATAAAAATTTAATTATGATCTTGAAAAATAGACATTCCTAAGAAATGATGAAGAAAACCTAAATTGGTCATTTCAAAGGTAAGATTTAATTTTTTCTTATATTTGAGTATTAAGGATGAAAGACTACTTATTATGAGTAAGTTATCTACATATATTATAATGATAACTATATGATCATCTTCAAATATAAAAAAAAAAATCATTATCAAATTTATAATTTGAGAAACCTAGGTTGAGAAAGAAGTTTTTTTAATTTGGAATACCATGCTTGAGGGGCTTGTTTAAGTCCATAGAGAGATTTTGAGTTTACATACATAGTTTTCTTTATTTTTTCAAATAAATCCCTGAGGTTGATGCATATATATTTCTTCTTGTAAATCTTCATTTAGAAAGGCATTTTTAACATCCATTTGGTGGATTTCCCAACCATTTTGGGAGGAAAGTGCTAGAATTAAATGGATAGGTCCCATTTTTTCCATAGGTGTAAATGTTTCATCATAGTTTATGCCTTTTCATTTAGAAAATCCCTTGGCCACTAATCTAGCATTATATTTAACCATTTTGGGAAGAAAGTGCTAGAATTAAATGGATAGTTCCCATTTTTTCCATAGGTGTAAATGTTTCATCATAGTTTATGCCTTTTTATTTAGAAAATCCCTTGGCCACTAATCTAGCATTATATTTATCAATGTTTTCTTGAGGATCTTATTTAATTTTATAAATCTAGTGACAATTAATAATGTTACAATTATTGGCTGGGGAAACAAGTTCCCATGTTTTATTTTTAATTAATGCATTGTATTATATTTGCATGGAATTTTCCAATTTTGGTTTTCATTTGCTTCTTCAAAGGTTTGGGGTTTAATTTCATATAAAGTCATTAAGGCAAAATATTTATGTTGACTTCTAGTCATCTTAGGAAGAGAAGGTTCTACATTTGTATCTTGAATTAAGAATTGAATCCACTTAGGTATTTTAGAGGGTGGATTAGGATAAGTGTCAAAGGATAATTTCTATTTTTCTTCATCTATTGAAGTTTCAACAACATTGTTAATAGAGTTAGACAATGGAGTTTCAAAAACATCAACATTTCAACTTATAATAATATCTCTCTTTGAAAGATCATAAAGCCTAAATCCTTTTGTATTGATCCCATACCCCAAAAAAATACATTGAGTAGATGTTGAATCAAGTTTTTGTAGATTTTTTTTTAAGGGATAAAGAGAGAGGAAGAACTCTCAAATATTCATAGTTGAGAAATATCAAGCTTTTTCTTTGGCCACTCTCCTAAGGGAGTTGAAAGATGTAAGAATTTTGTAGGAACTCTATTTAAAATATATATAGCTGTAGTCATAGCTTCAACCCATAGGAATTTAGGTGTGCTAGAAGAGTGTATCATAGATTTAACCATTTCTAAGATGGTTTTATTGTTTCTATCAGCTACCCCATTTTTGGGGAGAATATGGACATGTAAGTTGTCTTTGTATCCTACATACTATACAAAAGTTATCTAAATCTTTATTAATGTATTCAATACCATTATTTGTTCTTAGAGTTTTAATTTTATGATTAGATTGATTTTCAACTAGTTTTTTTTAAATTATTTAAATTTAGAGAACTTCATTTTTGTTTTTAAGGTAATATCCCCAAACCATTCTAGAATGGTCATCAATAAATGTAAGATCATATAAAGATCCATTAAGAGAAAGAAATTGAAATGGCTCCATTAAATCACTATGGATTACTTGTAAGATTTTGAAAAAAGATAAATTATGTCTTTTGTTAAATGGTAATGTATGATGTTTACCTAGAAGGAACCCTTTACAAGTTTCTAATTTGTTTTCAATTTTTGGTAATCCAATTACTCGATTATGATGATACATTTCATTTAAAATCCTAATATTTAGGTGTCCTAATCTTTCATGCCATAATTGTGTTTCATTTTTTATTTGAGGAGATAAAAAATTTTCTTTTGAAGTATTATTAAAAATAAAAAGACTATCCTTTTGAATACTTTTGCAATAATAGTTTTATTTTCATATTCAATGTACCATTTATCTTTTGTAAGAGAAATTTTAAAATTATCTTTTAGTAAGTTGGGAACATGATATAAAAAATTTCCTTAAGTTTGGAACATATAATGCATTTCCAATAGTTTTGTTAAAAAATTTGAATTTACCTATTTCTTCAACTTTTATTATTCAATTATCTCCTAAATATATTTTTTCACAACAAGGATTAATATCTATTAAAATATCATGCATGTATGTCATATGTTTCATTAAAAATTCCGAATTTAAGTATTCCTTCAACTTTTATTATTGAATTATCTCCTAAATATATTTTTTCACTATAAGGATTAATATCTATTAAAATATCATGCATGTATGTCATATGTTTAGATTCTCCACTATCAAGGATCCATGCATCACCAATTGATGTAGATAAGGCAGTATAAAGAGCAACATTATTATTTTATTTTTGATTTGAATTTAATTTATAATTTCTATTTTTATGAAATATATTTTTATAAAAAATAATTATTTTTTGTGTGACCTTTTCTACCACAATTTAAACATTTTGGAAAATTGGTTTTGATAATTTTGTAAGAGTTTTTTAAAATGGTTAAATGATTTGGAGAGGTTTTGATTATTGTTATTGCTATTATTATGTTTATGTTTTATATATGGTTTTTTTTTTTTTGTTGACTTAATAGAGTTTCTCATGCCTTCTCTTTAGAGTCAAAGTTTGGCATTACCCGTTCTTCCTGAATAAGAAGAGAAAAGCATGTTGATAAATCAAGAAGATTGTCTTCATTTCTTTTTTTTGCTATGTAACATCATCTTCATTTTGATACTTAGAATTCCAAATAGAAATAAAATTCCTAAACTATTCAAAGATGTTTATTTGAATCGTAAAATATAGAAATTTATCTTTTATAAGATCACATTTACATCCATCTAGTTGAGACTTGATATTTTTATTTTGACAAGATAATTAATTACTTTTTCATCTCCTTTCATTGGAGTTTTAAATAATTCTAATATTAATTTTATGACTTTTGAAAACCTAGATCCTTCATGCATAGATTCTAATAAATTCCAAGCTTCAGAAGGTGATTCTATGTTTCCATTATACAAAAGAAAATTATCTTCAATACTTCTTAATAAAATTG
Organism: Sequoia sempervirens; assembly: GCA_007258455.2. Lineage (NCBI taxonomy): Eukaryota > Viridiplantae > Streptophyta > Pinopsida > Cupressales > Cupressaceae > Sequoia > Sequoia sempervirens. The sequence goes on from VDFB02000015.1 coordinate 255,148,670, forward strand.
ACAATGCTTCTTGTAAAAGAATTTATGAGATTGGGGTTAATATTTCTACCTATAGGTTGGTTTTCCTTACATAGTAATTATTCTCACATAGCATGTGCGCTTTATCAATGGTGAAGAAATGTGACTCCATTTTAAAATTTATAGAAATTAACTTGGAGATGGAATTTTGGTGCAGGAGCACCTACACCTCAGCCTCCATATTTGATCATTTGATGATAACTAGGGAGGTTCCAAAGTGATTTTGTTTCTTATTCACTTTAATAAGGTCTATAAAGGCCATTTGGTGTCTCATTGATTCATTTTTGTAGACAAGGTCACATTTGTGAAGTAATTGTCAATGAAGACAAAGAGGGGTCTAAGTAGGTTTACGGTGTTCTTTGTGTAGTAGGTCATGTGTTAGAATTTCATAAGGTCCAAATAGACCATCATAGGTGTTTTTCAATGTATTTAAGTGTTTTGGAGGGTCAAAAGGTATAAACACGTCATTGCAAGGAAGTATGTGTTAATAAAACTTGTAAAAGGTGTGTTTATGTTCCCAACATTCATTAAGGATTTAAAAATCAGTTGTAAAGTTGTTTGGTCATTGGTTGGTCCTGAAGAAGCCTTTAAATGGATTGAAGTCATCGACTGTAATGTTGGTTTTTGAAGGAGAGGACTGGAAAATAAGAATTCTCTATTTTTTCTTATAATTTTCTAAGTTTCATTACTTTGTGTAGATCTGTACGGGCATGTATAGTTAGTTCCTAACATGAAATCTCTTCCATTATTTGAATATTTGTCTTAGCATTGTTTTGTGTCAAATTTGAAGAAATTTAGTGGTGATTTGTGTTAGAAAACTCTATTTTCCTGTGACTGGCTAGAATACCTTGTTTTGAGGGTTTGTGATCACAAGAATGCTTTAAAGGGCCCTTACTCCTTATGTGGAAATTGTAACTCATGTAAGGGGCCCTATGGAGTGTTATTTAAGTGTGGGATGCATGAATTGAGTGTTAGGAAAGAAATAAGCAAGATAAACTTGTTGTTCCTAAGAGTTTTGTGAAGAAAATGCATGTAAATGAGGGGTTTTAGCATAGGGTTTGATAGAATCTATTTGGGAGGTCTTTTTTTTTGAACTTTTAAGAATTTACAGGGCTATTGAATTATTTTCAAGGTGGTTTTAAGGTCTGGGAGGTTGTGGAAGTGTCATATCTAATAAACCCTCTTGAATAGTGCATAAAACAAGGGTTTTTAGGTTTGGCCTGAGATAGTTCATACCATAGGAATATAATTGTGGTTTTGGAGGTTTGGGAACATAATAGATTCTTCCCCAAGGTTTCATGGGCTTGTGATCAATTTAAAGACATGTTGCTTTGTAAATTAGGCCTAATCAACCCAATTAGGTTAGCTTAGAAAGGGTGTTTTTGGGGAATTGGTCCAAAGGACTTGTATATAAATTTGTAATATGTGTTGCAAAACTATAATGGGTGTCTAAAACCATCAAGATTTTTTTTAGTGTTTTGGAGAACATTTGATTTATTGGGAAAAAACTAAGTTTCCACTACTACTAGGGTTCAAAGGGTGAAAGTGTGAAGTCGTGCTTCTGTTGATTGTCAAGCTTTGAGGATTGTTTGGATTGTTCAAATAGGTCATTTTAATCTTGTTAGATTCCTCTTAAAGGAAGGTGGTTAGATTGATTGAGTTGAGCCTCCTAGGTCTGCATCAAGTTTTGATTAAATATATATATTAATACTTTTAAAAAAAATACAAATAAATAAATAAATAAATAAAAGAGAATAGAAAATTTATCCCTTATTTCTCTTTGACAATAATAGTCCTATCATTTATCACATATTAGAAAAAATTATATCATAAATAATCATTAGATTTTTAAAAATAAAAAAATAAAAAATATATAAAAATAGTTCCATTAAATGATAAAAGGGATATATTAAAAATTAATATTATATATATGTAATATGTATAACTTCATTGTTTTATTTTATAAGAGGAAAAAAAAAAATATTATATCCCGTATAATTAAAAAAATTAAAAAAAAATTCGTTAAAGTGATATTTAGTTTTTAATAAAAGAAATTAACTCTTTGTGAAAAAAGGTAAAAATAATAAAAAAGTTAAATTTAGTGAACAGTAAATAGTAAGGGAAAACAATATTTAACTTTATAAACTATTAACTTTTATAAGCAGCTTAAGAAAAAAGTAAAATAGTAAATTATCACTATTAATTTTTATAACTTTAAAAAATAAGTAAATTATCATATTTCTATTTTTCCTTTACGAATATTATATTATCATTGTTATATCTTTTCTTTTTTCTCCTTTTCCTCAATAATATTTATATCTTTTCCTCTAATAATCTACAAATATTAAATTACCACACTTTATATTTATATATATATTTTTTAATAAGAACTAATAATGAATTTGCACAATGAAAAAAACCCCACAAAAATAACATTTTTTATTATAAGAACACTTACAAAATAGTCTATTAAAAATTGGACATAACCTAGGAATACTCCTCTTCAAGCTTCTACACACCTTGTGTAATTTTCTCCAAATTCTAAAAATATAATTTTTTCATTCTCTCAAATGGTGAGGAATCCTTCGTTATGAGAAAGGTTGGAAAACTACATGAAAGGTAGTTATGGTACCTTTTCCATAACAACCTTGTTCATAATTAATATATTAAGAACTATTTAATAGTTCATTAATTTATTAATTATTTATAAGAAATATAAATGCTTTTAAAGCATTATAATAAGAACATTATATTTTATAAGGGTTTGACCCCTAATACTATTATGTTATGACAATTGCATATTGTGTGGTCCTCTAGTTGTTGCTTACAAGATAGAGATGATTCTATAAATAATGCATTTTGAAATTCTCTAGACATTCTTCTTTGCAAGTTCCACTTGCCTAATGTTTGTGTTCAAAATATGTGCAAGTGATCATATATATATATATATATAGTTTAATATTTACACATGCTTTCCATACTTTATGATGTGCCTTAGAAGTCAAACAAATCTATAAGTCATGCATTACAATTGCTCTCAACATTCTTCTTCATAGGTCTCCCTCTATAAAGTATTTGTTCCTCAAATTTAAGTGGGTGTAACATAAAAAATTGCATACCCTCGCAATTTCATGCTATGTTTTGTGCTCACTTTGGTGTCCACCCCTTAGCACATTTTTAGGTTCATTTTAGCTTTTGTCCTAGCCTTTTTGCACCCATAGATAAGCTTGTGTTTTTATTTTGTCTCCTGTGTTTTACTTTTTTACGATTCTATTTAAGTGTCTTCTTATCCTTTCTCTCCTAAGGTGTTTGAGGGATTCAAGAATTGAAGTTGTTGAGACACAAGCATGATGCACTAGTACCTTGAGACTAATAGTCATTTAGTGACCATTTCTAAATGTTTCTATCACCTCCTTCACATGTTCAAGTTTTTGTAAAACCTCTATTCCATGCCCAAATAACCCTTGGCTATCCTCTTTTCCCCTATAAGTTACATTTTAATAGAGCTCATTTTATTCCAATGTTATTCATGCTTTGATCCTTGGTTATTGAAATCCTCTTGAATGTACAACACTTTCTTGCAAGCATTAGCATACAACAACATTTTTTGATTTCCAAGCTCTCTATATGAATAATTACTACAATATTTTAGAATCTTTGTGGGGATTTAGACCTCAACATGCAATCAAGTCTTCCATTGCATCTTGCTTTTGGGTTATATAGTTATCATCTCTTCCATTGAGGTGATAATGTTCTCTTCATATCTCTTTTGATAACATATTTTTGTATAGAATTCATGTGTGTTGTACGCACTTAATGAATTTCATCTTTCGTTTAATATATTTTACATACACCAGTTAGTTTTCTTTGCCAAAGTAGACCTTAGTGCTAGAATTCATAGTTTCTTGCAATTAAATTCATATTCAAAGTGAATGGAAATTGTAATAAAACCCAAAAAGACACAAAAAACAAAACAACAATCAAGTTAAGGGCATAAAGAACTCAAACTTACAAGGGACTCGATGAAGACCCAATATGTCAAAGCTTTTGATGTGTAGATTTCCCCAATTCAATTAGATTCGATGTTTTCTCAATGAAAATTTGGTAACATAACATTACCAATCTGCTTAAAGATTCATGGATTACAAGATAAAAAAATCATTGTGTTTTTGCATATGATGAGAGGAGAGATGAATGGAGGACTAGGATTGCATGATGGGAGATCAATAAATAGGAAACGTTGAGACATCTCAACTCATGAGATGATGCTAAGTGGTATCATGAGAGGAGATGGTGGGCTAGGTGATCTCTCAAGGCCTAGAATGGTGACAAGTATCATCATGGTTGCAAGTATGAGCAAGTTTAGTGGTGTTATCATTGATGTTGTCATTGATGTCAACACAGTGTAGGATGTTGCAAGTTGTGCATGTATAGTTGAGATGCTATTGAGATGATGTGAGTACATGGAGCTATCTTTATGTTGTTGCAAGTGTGTTGATATGATTGAGTGTTTTTGAGAAATAGTTAAGACAAAGTTGTATATGTGTTCAAAATGTGCTCTAGTATGTGCTCTACATTTATTCTGTGTTGATCCTATGCTTGTGTGGATCAAAATTATTGTTTATGGGCATATGTTGGTGATATATCCCAGTTTATAGTTTTTGGTTTGGTGGAGAGTGAAAGTTGTGTTCAGTGGTGTGTGAATTGGTCTGGTAGAGTTATTTGTTTGTGACTGGGAGAAATGTTTCTGCTCCGTAGCCCATAGTTGGTTTATTTCTAGTCTTGTGAATCTAAATTAAGGCTTGTAATGATGTTTTCTATGTTCTAGCAAAGGCGTTCGTGGTTTGGTACTCTAGAAGACAAGTTCCATTATTACTGTGTGTGTCTGTACAATTTGGATGGACTGATCTGGAAGGTGTTATGTGTATGAAGGTTTCTGCACTTGCCACAGATGAATCTGAAGGTATTTGAGATGTGTTCTTGTGCATGGTGAAGCATGTTATGTGGTCCATGCGTTATCTTGTTGTGGAATTTTGTACTTCAAAGTTCATTTGTGTTTTCATTAGGTTTGGTCAACCTAGTATCTACACTTCATATGAAGGATAAGTATCAATTGAGGAAGCATGTGATTGATCTGATACATTGGTTTTGGTCTTGGTTAAGTGTTGGTTTGGTACACTCTCATTCTTATTTGCCATAGGAATGTTGAGTTGTTGACCTAATTTGAATTTGTAAATTGAAGTGTGTATAGCCGACCTTGGAGAAAGTTTCTAAGGTTGAAGATGGTATAAATAAAAGTTGAGATGTTACAAATTAATGTATCAAATTCCACAAGTTTGAGAAGTAGAGTTGTACAAAAGTGAGTTGAGGCCAAAAAGTAATTTAATGTGCCAAATTCCTGAAAGTAGTGAGCTGATGGTGTCTACAATATTTTGATTAAGGCTACAAATGTAACTTGTTGTGGTGTATTTTTTTGTTATCATTTGTATTTGTAGGAAGTGATCCTCCTTGTTGGATAGTGAGTCCTTTCTATAGGAAGTGAGCCTTGTATTTTGTGAAGTGAGCCCTTGGCAGTGAGCCTCTTTGTATTCGGTTTTGGAATTACTTTATATTGTGAGCTAACCCTCACCATGGTTTTTCCCTTATTGGGTTTTCTACGCAAATCTAGTGTTTCTTGTGTTGATATTGCTTTCTATTATTTAAATTTCATGTTCATACTTAATAACAGAATAAAGTGTATGTGAAGTTGATAAGTGTTTGAGATTTGAGTTTGAGTTTGGTGACAGCTAATTCACCCTCCCTCTCAATTATCTTGTGCCTTTCAACAATCATGTGAATGTTTGAGAGAGATATTGGTACTTGGAAGGTACCTTGTGAGATTGGGAAGATATTTGGCATAAAGGCCTTCCTTTTTCAACATTTGCAAGGTATGGGGTGGAAAGGAATAAATTAATTTTAAATTCTTTAGTTCTACTTTGGACAAAGGACCCATGTGGGGTTGCTTTTCCAAAATGGGAAAGCCTTTAAGGCTTAGAGGACAAAGTGGATGGGTAATAAATGGAAAGGGGATTAGCCCTTTCCTAATTAGGGGGTTAGGAATATGTAAGTGATTAGGGGATGGGTTAGGTGAGAATCAAGAGTAATGAAGAATGATTAAGATGCAAGTGGGAGAAGTTGGAAGATTTGACACCTCTTAATCTATGATTGTGTGCACATCATTAGAGGGTGGATTAGAATTAGGATTAGTGGATAATATAACATGATGGAAGATGTGACAAATGGGAAGAGAAAAGGGGAGAATTAAATAATTTATTTAATTCTTAAGAGGAATTAATGTGATTAAATTAAATAAATAAAGGTACTTATTTAATTTGAAGAAGAAAGGGGATAAAAGGTAAAGCAATTAATTAATTAATTAATTAATTACCTTAGGACTTTAGAAGACTTAGGGGTAAATTGACAATATTAATTAAATAATTGAAATAAATTATTTAATTAACATGGGTAGAAGGGGCTTAGATGAAATGAGAGGATAACATTGAACAAACACAATTGGTCAATTTTAGGTGTCTACATCTTTCCCCTCTTGAAATAACATTAAAATAATGATGTTTTGGAGAAGATAAAAATATGGTTGACTCAATGAAAAGACTAGATGAAAAGATTCCCTAATATAGAGGAAATGGAAGAATTAAAGAGAAAGGCGATGTAGAGGTGATACCCCCTTGAGAGGGTGGACAAGAAAAAAGAGCTTGGGTGGCCTCTTAAAAGATAGAAACATGAGATAACAGAGGATCCATAGTGAAAAATAAAGAATGGTGATGAAAGAATGACAAAAAAGGAGCTACATGGAGGAAAAAGGAATGGAAAAGGGCAATTAGGGTGATTAGAGTTTACTATAATAGTAATAGGGGCTAATTAATATTCATTTTAACCCTAATTACTAAAGAGACTTAGTGAAGTAGAGTGAGGAAAATGGTGTGTTAATGAGTGATCACACACTGGGCAGATTGAGTGAGGGAACAAGAATGCTGAGGGGAGCGAGGTGATTAGATATGCAAACTAAAGTTAATTTTCTTGTACTTTTATTTTTGTAGCATTAATGAAAAGTTAAAGTTGTACATGGGAGCGGATCAACCCAAAATGATAGGACAAATCCACACATGAAGATAAAACAAGAAAATGTGCCTTAGTTCAAGTGAATGTGTCTGAACTGGGGGAAATATGCGAAAGGGAAGATGCATTGCAAACAGACGGATCAACCAAGGATGGGTAGATGTGTTGGCGATAGGAGGATCTACCAAAGGATAGATCCACATAGAAGGGGTGAATAAACTCAAAATGGGCGAGTCTATTAGAGGATGGGAAGATCTACCCAAGGGGCACATCCATATAGAAAATTTAGATATAGAGGATAGATGAATTAGCTAAATGGATGGATCCATAGATAAGGGGTGGATGTTCCAAGAATAGATGGATATTCTAGGGGATAGGAAAATGCACAAAGGGGTGGATCCACTAATGGATAGGTAGATACACCAAGGGATGGGTTTGTTGGAGGATAAGTGGATGCACCTAAAGGGAAAATATGGTAGGGGATAACCAGATATGACCAAAGGGGTGGATCTATGAGGAGAGTTAGAAGAAATAGGGAAATACAAAAAGATGAAAAGATTAACATTTATATTGGATGGATGCAGGCCATAGCAAGTTTACAAACATGAGAGAGGTGATCAAGGGTTTTGTAGCTAGTAATAGAGGTTGTAGATGAGGATTGGGCATACCTTGATGCATGCAGGTTAGCTTATGTGGCAAGGATGCTAGTCATCTGGGTGCATAAACCAATTTTGATGGCACTAGTAGAGTGATGGAGCTCTACAATGAGAACCTTCTATCTCCCATGCCAAGGGAGATGGTGATGACACTAGAGAAAATATGGAGGATTTTGTGCCTACCAATTTAGGGACTATGAGTATGGGCATCAAGCATGGAGGTGGTACCTAATCTACTAGAGAGGTTATTTGGGAGGTCTGATATGCCCATGCGAGGGAGAGTATTGGATGTGGATATATATAGAGAGCTAGTACTAAATATGGCACTATATCTCTATGAGTTGATCAATGACATGGTCCTACCTAACATGAGAAAATGGTTCTTTATCTTGATGCTAGGGAATATGGTGGTGGGGATAGTGGATTGGTAATGATAGTATGCATGGGTTCCATGCCTATTGGCACAACTTTATAGAGATATGCACATTGTTTGCTAGCTAGGAGGATAGAAATTTAGTCACAATATGCTACTATAGATTTGGGTGTGGGAGCACATCAATGTTGCCTGGCCAATGTGAGATAGGAAAGATAGGGTAGCAGATGAGCCCATGGTATTTAGCTAGAGGCTCATGCTACAATATTAGGAAGTATGTATCATGGAACCTTAGATGAGGTTGATAGAAGAGATAAAGGAGATGGATATTGTTCAAAATTTATACTAGGAGGAGAATGAGGAGTGGAGTAGGTACATGTTTAGTCCCTACTACATTATTGGGAGGTACCCCTTCTTGACTATGAGGTACAGTCCAGATTGAGTGACAAAATAGTTTGGGGTGGTTCAAGACATCCAAGAGGGTCCTAAGAGGTTTGCTTGGCTATCAAGAGAGATAGTAGAGTGGGGGCCTCAGATAGCCCCTAAGGTAGAAGCACACTCCTAACAATATTTTGAGGAGGCGATTTGGGATATGCAGGGGGTGTTGATGTCACATCTCAAATTTTCTTACTTGCATATGAAAATGGTAGACTAATCAAAAAATGGATAAAATAATATATACACACATATATATAAGTTATTGTTTATGAATTTGAAAAAAAATGCAAATATATAGAAAATGATTTATTTTGCAAATTTTATGATTTAAAAGAATTATTTTATAATGATTATTAGTTAAAGATTACTAATAAAGTTGGAAAGTGCAAGAACATGTGTGTGTAGGAATAGGTTGAAGAACAAGAACTTGGTTGAGGTAGGAATGCTTAGCTAGATGATGGATGGTAATTAAGAATGGAATCTGGAATCTCACACAGTACGATAGGACATGGCATGTGCATTTGATATTATATTTCATGGATAATGTTCTTGCTTGAGTGAAACTTGTGATTTGGTTAAATGGATTAACTTATTTATCTCATTGCTTGTTTTACTACATTCATTTCAAAATTAAATGAAAATGTGACTGATTTGCATATAATTACCACAGAAAGAAGAAATATGTTATTCAACTTTTGAAAAGAACATAAGTTCTTAATAAGGAAAAACAATAACAATGTAGTGCCTTATATAAACGTATAATATATGTATATACATATATAGATGAATATGTAATCATACATATATATATACATATACGTACATATATACACATGAATAAATTTGCATTAAGGATTTTCATCAATAGAAATTCTTCTATTCGAATATATCTAAATGTATGGGAAGAATAATGAAAACAATGTTCAAATATTTTCCCTTCACATTGAAGAAGGTTGATTCCCTTCTAGAAGATGCATAGGTAATGGGGGAGTGGGTGGATAAGAGAGGGTGGAATGTTAAACAAACCCCAAAAATCGCCCGCACAATGAATGGATAGGGTGGTGGGAAGATTCGTTTACAAAAAAGAAAAAATCATTCAAAGGTTTTGGGGGAAAGAGTAGAAGGTTTCTATATGTATTCGACTAAGACACTGAGGTGACAATGAGTAGTCTATTGAGGTAATTTGATTACCATTTCATGTTTCTATCTTGATTTGTGTAATTCCTCTTCAGTGCTTAATGGGTATTGATTTTCATAATGATAATCTTATTTGTTTTGTACCACTGTAATTCATGGTCTTGTTTATCATAATTTCATTTGCTATGTTGTGCCGAGAAACCCCATTTTGAGGGAGAAAACCCTAATGAACCCCTCCTCATGTGTCAAGATTGACATGTTATGCATGATCGATGCAAGAGTGCAGGTAGACGGGCGTAGCCCGTGAGCTACCAAATCTGCCATTATTTCATTATGTTTATTGTGTTAAAATTCACCATATGGAGTGATATTCATTGTAGTTTATGTTGAAATGAACAGGATGACTAAGAGGGGGTGAATTAGTTGTAGAAAATTAAACATTCAAAACCCTCAATAGTAATTAGATCCACATGCATTCATTAAGTCCTTATTCTGTTAGATTGATTAAACATGAAATGCAAATAACAAAAACTAAAATCACAACACCAGACATAAGTACACTATATTTATGTGGAAAAACAAATGAGGGAAAAAGAAAGATGAGGATTAGCTCACAATACAAGTAATTGCAAAACTGGTACAAAGATGCTCACTATAAGAATATGATGCACTATCCAAAAAAGGCTCACAACTAGGGCTCACTGCACCATAGAAAGAATACAAGAAGATAAAAGAAGAATGTTACACATAGAAACACTTCTCAATGCAACAAGGAGTCCACCACAATTTTTTACACACTTTCGTAGCCACACTTGAAAGATTTTGGATGCCTTCATCTCATTGCCTTCAAAACCCTAACATGAAGTTTACACTACTTTCCTCAAATTCGCATTATATACAATTTAATCACAAAAAAATTGCATCTATCTTGGTTCTTACTCTTTCCTCTTCTTCACTTTCATTGACACCATTCATATTTATATCAACCTCTACCTCAAAACTTTCTCCAATGTCAACCACTATCCATTATACATTTAAATTCAAACTAGGTCAACACCCAAACATTCCCGTGGTGGATAGGAATGAAAGGAAACCTATATAAACCCTTAATTAGGACCAAAATAGATCCCAATATACCTCAAAACACTTCCATAATCATCACATGTAGTGTTAAACATGAGGTCAACCAATACTTGTGCAAAACACCATAAACATTAAGTACACACTTCCTTAGATCAAGCCAAAAGTTCTAGATAGCATAATTTACTTGAGTTCAATCTAGAACAATCCATGAACATCTCAAGATTCATCAAACGCATCAATCATGCTTCTTATCAACAACTAATTTAAGTCATGACAACATAGAACCCTTGTTTGCATATTGATAACTGAAACTTACACTATACTACACCAAATCAAGTAAAAACTTGAAACCAGAAAGATAAAGGCATTATAAGAAACTTTCCAAATACACACAACCTGTATCCAAATAGTAGAGAAACATGTAGCAACTACATTTCTCCTAAACAACAAAAACCATTATCGAACAATTGGATCACACACTGGTGAAAATATCTCGCACTGTACAATGATCTAGAAACCAAAAATTTGAATATAGCAACATCTATCAACTTTGAATAACCTATAAGATCTTAATAGGCATAGCATCAACATAGAAAGTATGTGAAGCAAAATACAAGAGCTCAATATGAATGTTTACACAACATAGTTTACTTAGTTTACTAAATTTTCTCAAAAGAACTTGGAAACCAAGTACCAAAACCATCATCTTAGCTCATTAACTCATCTTCAAAATCCACAACAAAAGAATAGATCCATGTACTTACAACACTTCCTTTAGGTGTCAACTACACATGAAAAACCTATTTTCCTCTTCTCACAATTTTCTCAATATCCTCAATATCTTCATCTCATAGTTGACATCAATGACAACACTAGTCAATAGACTTCCTATTGACATCAATGAAAACACCATCGTTCTTGCAATAGTTTATGAAAACCATGAATTTGATCAAGAATCTATGTCAAATGTGGTGGAGGTTGAATGGTAGAAACCATTTGAAGCCAAGGATCAGCTTCGAATGATTTCTATCATTTTGCCCCTTATATATTTATCCATTGGTGATAACATTGACAACATTAGAGATTCCAATGAATGATTCTCATCGCTCTTTAAAATTTTCAAGCACCAATTTATTTTCTTTGATCCAATAGTGAGATTGAATTCATTGAGGCCAAAAATATGTTAATGTATAAGTAATGTAAAATGGGTATCAACTCTATGTCATCCCATCATGGTATCAAGGTTGAGCAACCCTAATACATTTAGTAATATGTGGATTATAATTTGTGTATAATTACTTAAGGGTTTACCACTAAAAGATGGTGCATGTAGGGTAATATGTCATTGCCTATATATTATGGCCTTAACAGGCCGAGGGATATTGAACCTTCACAATTTTTCATTTGAACTTCTTTTTATTGATTAGGTATGCATATATGTATAAATATATAAGCATAAATATATATGTTAATGTGTGTGTGTGTGTGTGTGTGTGTATGTGAATGTGTGTGTGTGTGTGTATGCATACACACCTAGAAACTCTTGTGCTGAGCCATCTTAGTTGTCAACGGCTTATGCAATTCTATTTCATAGGTCAAGAACCCCTCAGGAATGATGATCAATAGCCATAAAGGAATATTTAATGGGCCTATATGTTTCATGCGTTCTATTTGATACCATGTGTATCAACCCCAACTTTTTTGGTTAATTAAACCAAGATGTGTGAGAAGAATGGCTTAAAAAAATGTGTGATATCATTCAATCCTGATTCTATTTTATTAGCAGTAATGAATGTGAAACAAGAAGAATGGTATAATGATGTTTTGATCTAGAATAGAATAAAACAATTATCAGGAAACCAAAAGGTCTGAAAATGTAAAAAAATTGACTCTTGCTTGAATAGCTTAAATTAGAGACTTGACCTTTTAAAAATCTAGAGAAACATTTGAAACTAGTGGAAAAATGATGAAAAAATGTTTTTTTTTTCTTTCTCTCATTTTGAATTGAAAACCATCATTATTGTATGATCAAGTTGTTTATTTGATCAAAGTAATGTTCATTATGATTAGAGAGTAGTTTTTCTTACATATTAGAAACTTGTTTTAAAACTTAAAAATGTATACCCATATTTCCAACTGTGATTACTTTTAGGCATTTAAGTGTACCTACATAAATGCATCATTTATGCACATGCACATATATGCGGTATACCTTCTTATATCATCTTTTCTTACTCATTTGAGTGTGACTATTTTATTTTTCATTTGCAAGAACAAAACTGTATAAGTGGAACAATGTTGAGTTGCAATATGGAACTTAGGAAAACTAGATATATGATGAATAAGATGAATGGTTATACTAGAATATTTTATGGTTTACTTGCTTGATGACTAATGGAATGAAATGATACATTAGTATTGGGATAGACTAAAGAACTCTAGAATTTGAAGCTAATAGATGGTCTAAAGGGAGGGGTACCCCTTGATATGATGAGATTTTCTTTCAAGAATGGGATAGAGAGTTTAGATTTACTTTTATAAATCTAACCTAAGCTCCATTTTATGCAGCATGAGCTTGGCCAATCTTTGCATACATTTTAATTATTATTACAGAACAAGACTGTTTAATATTTATCCTTTCTCTATTATTTTATTTATTGCCTAAAATGGAACTTGCATATTTTAACTATAGATAGAAATGCATGTAGTTAGGAACACATAGATTCCACCTTGCAAATTGCATCTCTTGCTAAGTGTTCCATGTAGGGTTAGGTATTCTTCGATGCACTAAAGAAATCTAGGGAAGTATTGCTTTGTGGTTGGGTGGAAAAGCACCTCAACCATGTTCTTGTCCACTAGTGGAGGGGAGATGTTAAAAGGGAATCATATTGGAATCCTATTTATGTACTTGTATCATTGATGTAATAGATGTATTTGATTAAGTTGATGTAAATGATGAAATTGATGTATTAACTATTGAGGCGATTGATTTCCAAGTTAACTTGTAAATTGACTATTGACATTTGGAAATGAATATATATGTAGTTTTATTTTATTTTCTTATTTATGGACATGAAATTGCTAAATAGAGATAGCTATTATAAATGCTATATTCATAGTTTGAATTTTTAATTTATTGAGGAAAATTTAGTTGAGCATATTACATTTGGTATTAGAGCTCAACATTCAACTTTAGGCCTATGAGCCCATGACAATTGAACTAGGGAATAATAGACCCTTAATTGGAGTTGAGTATCTAGAGAATAACCAAACTAGACTGGTTATAGGAAATGGGAAGTTCCAATTTGGGAAAAAAAAGGGAAATACCATTAGGGCTTTGAAGAAGCTAGTCGCTATCGAATATAATCCCAAACTTGAGAACCAATCGATATTCCTGATGATGAAACTCTAGCACACGTCCTCACATGTCTCACGTTGGAGAGAGGAAAAAAGATTGAGGAGTCCAAATGAACTCCTAAGGCTAAGAAACCATCCATAATTAGATATTGGCCAATAGGATGTGGACCTAATGCACCTCTATTGACTAAAAAGGAGAAGGAGCTCTTACACACACATCCAGCCTCACCCAAGAGGGATGATGTAAAATCAGATCTGGATCTAAAGGAATGTACTCTTTTTGATAGTGAGGGAACTACTTAGTGTGGAAATGATTTTGTAAATTATTGTTCCCTTGATACACATGCCCCATTCAGAATGGGGACCGTCCCTTTCCTTCGCCTTGCCAGGTTGTTTTGTTGCCGCCTCATTTTGCATGCCTCTGTCTTGGTGTTCAAAATGGTTAGTGAGCCCTAAAAGTGTCATCTCAAGTCAACCATGTTTCACCTCCTCAAATTTTCTAAGTCCTATGCCTTTGCAATCATCCCTTGGCAGTTTTCCTCTATCGGCCTCCTTGGGGTCCTACGGGTCCACCCTCACAGGTTTCCCCTGGAAGATTTCCCTGTTGCATTTTCCATCTCAAACAACCAACATACCCTATCCTTTTGTGGCCTGCGATCCATTACTTTGACCATTGTTTTCTCTTGTTTTCAATGACCAAGTCTAATTGACCATCCTTGAGCCCCATTAGATCCATCCTGTTGGGTTTCCTTTGTCATATTTTTGCTGCTTAGCTACCATTTCAAAAGGGGCCTTTCTGAGCTAGCTTTCCCTCCATCTGATTCTGGAGTTATCTTCACCCTTGGTTTTCATCAAACTTTGAAAGACCTTCCCCTCATGGTGTTCCATCACTCAGAGTCTGACCCATCTGGTGCCACCTGATCATTATCATTCAACTAGATGACCATTGGCCCATGACATTCCACCCATTAGGTTCTAGCCCTATCGTGACCATTTTTAAATTTCAATACACCAACATTTTGGCCACTGTACATGCATTAATTAGAGATATTAAATGCACTTAAAATAAATTGATCTGACCTATCATTATCACTTTGTCAGCTCATCAAAGAGAGTTACAATAATCCAGAGACTACCTTTGCATGCCACCTCCAAGCTCGAAGGATCCTATTGCAAATCCCTTGCATCTATCAGCTGATTCACCTTCTTCCTTCATCAGGTTCTAGAGGTAAGTTGGCCGTTTTCCCTCATGTTGTGTTTTTCTTTGATTTCATGCAAAAAAAATGGATAGAAAGGATGAAAAAAATATGCATTAGATAGAGAAAATTAGGGTGCTTAAAAGCCATGTGACAAAGTTCTTAAAAACCCTCATAAATCACCCACACTTCGCCCATGGAACTTTGACTCCCCGATGACATTCTTCATGCAGACCATTTAGGCTCTGCGGGTTTGGGCTTTATCTTCATTGTCATCACTACTTACAAGCTAGACTAAAATGGTGCAATATGCTATTGGGCCTGCCTCCACGGGACTCCATCCTCAAAGAACTATTTATTAATTAGCCATTTACGAATAGCTTCCTAGCCACAACTTTTCACCGCCTATGCCCCATCCCATTAATTGCCCCTAAAAACATTTGAAATTCCAAAGGATGGGCCGATATTAGATTCTGCCTAGTGGGTTTTTGCTAGCAGAATGTCGCTTGCATCTCACCATTTCAGGCAACCTTTGCAACTTGGAAATCTGACCTTCGGGTCATGCCCCCCTTTTTTCCTTGCAATATTAACATGAACAGATGACCATACCAAGCACCGTTTAGGTTCTGGTTCACAGACCTCTATCTATGGACTACTGTGGTAACATCACCATTCCTCACAACTTTCTAGAGGCTGCCTTCTACCCTCTGGGCCCTAATTATCCCTTAGCTACAAGAATGAAATGATAAGTTTTAAGTGCCCCAACCTTTGGTGGGTCATTCTTGTTGGACTTCCACCATCAACACTCCATCTCGTCTCGACCATTGTAAGGGATAAAATTTCCCTCATCCTCCCAGTCTCCAGGGCTCGATCCCCTCTTTGTCAATGAACTCCACTAAACAAAAATGAAGAATACATAGAGGCCAAGTCCTTGGCTAGGCCTGAACTTTTGGGTTGCTCCTATCAGACTTCTACATGTTTTCGACCATTTTGAAATGACAATCCTCTTATGGGTTTCCGCCCCACTTGACCCGAGCAGCCCAAACATTAATGTGTGATGCCGACTTCCCTCTGAGCTCGTGAGTGTCAGCTTGTGGAAATCCACCCCTAAGATGATGTCTCACCAAAGCCATTCAAAATGGTAAACTCCAGATGGTAAGCTCCTCCTTAACTTCAACCATATCAAAGGTGATCCAAATGGCTCCTAATCTGAAAATGAAATTTGACCCACGGGCCAAAATGACCTATTCTCCTAAGTGGGCCCAATGATTTGACCAAGTTCTAGGGTGGGTGGAACCTTGTAGACTGCCCTACCGTATTTTCCCTTGAAAACAACCTTCCACCTAGGGAAGTCCGACCCCTAGGGCCCGTATCATTCAAGCTCCCTCTAGTGAACTGCTAATGACAATTTGGGTTATATGTTAGATTTCTTAAATGTTGAATTATCCGATCTAATGCAGTCTTGTAGGGATTTGGCTAATGTTTCATGTATTTTATGCTTGAATGCGTTTGTTTCCCATTTGGTTATAGGATATATAGAATCAGGTGTGGGACCTTCGAGAGCCACCATGGAGAAAGAAAAAGGAAAGAAAATAGGTAGAGCACCCCATGAGAAAAAAAGATAAGGATAAGATGAAATATTAGTTCCAAGGGGAACCATTGACATCTAAAGTCACTACAGATTGGAAGGAGATCTCTAATACAAACATTGAGCATGTAGACATTGAAAAATTTACGTAAAGGGTCAAGATCAACCCTAAAATAGAGAATGCAAGATTATCAGAGGTAGTGGGTTAGCCAAGGTTGTAGGCTTCCCTCTTGCTCTTGTTGCCCCTAAACTAGTAATGGCTTGTAGGGGGGCATACCATCCAGAGATCCGAATGATAGTAGACGAAGATGGAAACATGTTGGTGTTGGAGTTAAAATGACACTAAGAGGGGGGGTGAATTAGAGTCTTAACTATTTGACCAATTTTTCAAATATTCAAACACACAGCTCAGATTTGATCTCAATATCACTTTGATTAAAGCATTCATGAGTTGAATGTAATCATTCATAAAAATAATTGAGAAAAATAATAACTCAATAGTGAACTGAAACAACAACATAGTAAAATAGAGAGAACACAAAAGAACAAAGAGGCACAATATTTTTCTGAGTGGAAAACCCTCCTGGGTATAAAAACCACTCCCTAAATGCCTTCCTGGCTTAATATTTTAATCAACTATTCACAATGCCTTATAGGCTATTTTTTGAGCACCCACTCAAGGAGCATCAACCCCTCGTTTAGAGATATCTATCTCAAGGAGTACCAACCCCTCAAATTATGTTTTGAACAATAGTAATGATTCAGAGGATTTCTCTGATTTCAGTTAAGCAGATATCTCTCTATTTTCTCATCTACATAATACCTTAAAGATTCAATAATTGAATCCCTAAAATACTTCATAGAGAAGAAATTTTACAATCTCCGCATCTTGTTATTCATATTTTATTGTAGAGTTTATTCATATGTTTTCATATAGTCAAAGAATGATAATATTTTGAATTACAACAACAGCCGAACAAAAACATTGTTTACTACTCCTCTTTATATATCTTTTTGAATAAAAAAAAGATAAGTAACTGTCTTCAGAAGTAATGGTTGAATAACCAAAATAATACAAGAGCTATTTAACCCAGCTCAGTGCCATCCTCAACAAGTCTGAATCTTATGAGATCATTTCTCTGCATAAAATGCACAACTGCCCACCATAGAAAAATCATAACATCTAATGTATGAAAGACAATACTTAGTCAAGGCATCATTTGTCATAGAGATGCAGAGAGCAGTTAAAAGAAAATGGTGATTATAAACTAGCATGAAACACATAAATAAAAAATACCAGACAAATCTATAACTCCCATGGCTCCATTATCCATTGTTGAGCTTCCAATCATAAATGCACCAAATAAACCTTCCATAATCCTCTATAAGAACCGTTACAGTCAATAACAACAGAGACGTAAACACTCATGATGGTGGCTAGGCTAGGGTTTGATACCCAGCTAAAAGAATAAACTCAAAATTTTTGCCCTATTCCTTTTTATTTCCATCGATGACACATTATGCCAAAGGCAACTTTAACATCGCCAGACAACCTTATGTTTGTCTCTTTCACCAAGACCCATTAGAGTTGGGAGAAGTCATACCGAATGCAAAATGTCACACCGAGAGCTCATAACATCCTTCTGATCGATGAGACAAAAGGGCTCTTTCACCGAAATGAAACCATCATTCTATCACTATAGCTTTTGATATCGGAGAGACATCATATAGATCAACTTTTTTATACCGAAAGACATTCGATACACACTGTCACCGTGACAATTCAATACCTATGCTGAAAGCCTTTATCATTTCCAAGTCGCCAAGACAATACATAGTCAGGGAGGCACTATATAGACTGCCCCTTGTTTTGCAGAAACATCCCGAGCTCACAGTAGATTACCAAGAGAATTCACTTCTCATACCGACAGAGACCATTTGTATTCCATCGGTGAGACATATCAATGTCGGGGAGACCTCTTGTAGAATGTATGAGTCATACCAAAAGTCATCCTTTCATCCGGTGTCGCTGAGACAATCCATATCTTATGTCAACGAAGTCCCTTTATGTTCCATCGGCGAGACCAAAGGTCACTTGCTGAGACCTCTCGCCGAAAACCCTAGCTCTTACCGAAGAGACTACTTTTATTTTTTTGGTCAGTGTAACAAATTGAATTTTCCAAGACCTTTCTTCGAATATCACAAGCTCTTACCAAAAAGTATCCATCCACAAAGGTCAGTGTGACATTACACATCCGATATAACATTTCGCCGAGGCAGTAACCTTATGCCCATAAGACATTCAATGCAACAATCAGTGAGACATAAAACCTTCGGAGAGACAATATACTAAATACATTATGTTTGGCCGAAGAAAACTCCTCCAAGTGATGTTCGGTAAGACAAAACCACTTCGCCAAGACCTATTCTGAAACCACTCAGCTCTTGCCGATGAAACTCCATAAGCACTAGTCGGGGAGACAATATGATTTTGCTATGACCTGAGCCCGACGGCCAAACTCATGCTGATATACTTTATTCTGAAGCAAGTCAGGGAGACATAAGGAAATCGATAAGACCTTATGCCGATGGTATAACATATGCTGATAGAGAACACATTCTGTCGCCAAAACAAAAGAGAAGTCTTGCCAACAACCTATAAGATAAATTCAATCGCCATGACATCTGAGATGTCTTGCCGATAGGCAACTCAGAAATTTCAAAGTGGATAGGGGAGACCCTTCCATTCTCATGCTGATATGTGTAAGCCCGAATGAGAAACAACCAATACCTATGATATGTAAAAAGAACCATCCTGACAAAGAAACCATCTTCCAAACTCTGTCAGACAAAGAACTAGCATTCATAACATGAACTAGAAATCTCAACACCATGAATTTGAAACATAACAGATATCTTTCTATCAAAGCCAAGAGACACCAAAGAAGTGACATAAGAAATCATAAGGATCCAAACAGAGATTGATCACCAAAGAGAACCAACTGAAGGAGATTTTGTCATCAAGGACAAACCATAAAAACAACTCAGATCCAACAGTTGGATGATATGTTTGCTCATAAAATAACCAAAACCTTTCATATCCCTACCTTTGGGGAGATGGAATTTTCAACCATAAAGGAGTGAAGGGAAATGTGGGAGGAGGACCCAATTAAATTTAAGAAACTCATAAATCAGTTTTGGCTTAAGGAGCAGAGGGGTAGCACTGCCAAGGTTCCCTAGGAGCTATTCTGAAGTGATTTTTATGTAGATTACTATGATTAGGTAACATTGTTAAGTAGGTTCATAGGCCTTCCAATTGCGGCTTACTTCAGAGAATGGATGGTCTACTTTGTAGAGGAGATTCTCCACAGAGAAGAAACCAAGTTTTTTTAAGGTGGAATAATCAATGATTGCTTCCATGAATAGTTTATGGTTGTTAAGAAGACCTCCAGATTCTATATGACATCCTAATTGGTCTATTCATTGGCGGAACAAAGGAAATATAGTGGTTTATTTAGAGCTCCTGATGAAGAACCTAGCAAGGAGCTGAAGATTTATGATGAATACCCCTAGCTGCAATACAAGAACTACAAGAAAGATTATTGCAAGGTCAATGATGCTTTCATAGGTTATATCATCAGATTGGTTAGGGGTGATTTCGAGAGGCAAGTCTCCCATAGTGCCAATTCATTTCTCAAGTAGTATGCCTTTATGTTCATACGATACACAAATTATACATACATTCATGTAGAAGGCTTCTACGAAAGACCAAACAAGTTGCCCTGGTATCCTAATGATCAGATAATACTATTGGAGCTCTCTCGAAGAGTGCGGGGTGTGCACAACCTCTTGAGGAACAAACATATGGTAGGGATTCCTTATTCCCTCTCCTCAGCCAGGGGTTGTATGAAATCCATACCTCTCAGTGTGCCCACAATTCATAGGAGTTGGCCAAATACCATTTGAGACTCCACATTGTCCAGCCATGGATAGATCCCCATGACCATATCAAGAAAATGCTTGGACATAAATACACCCATCTACATAGCATCAAGGATTTCTGGGCTAATTGTAAAGATGACAATGAAGTGCAGATGAGGCATTGTATGTAGATGACCGCATACTTTGTAAAGAGGGTCAATCTATTCCCAGTACCTCACCAAGTGGAAGATGATGAAAGCATGGTCATGGCTCCTTGGTTCAACCCAGTTGCTAATCTTCCACTACCATTGATTGATTGGAATGAGCAAGAGGTCAAAAAACTCAATATTCTAACTAATCTCGTTGAGGCCCACACAAAAGAATGGATTGATGGGCAAGTTTCCTGATTGAAGCAACAAGGGGTCGCTTTGACCTATGAGGGGCCCAAAAGTGAGCCAAGTGGAATAAATGGAGCGAATAATGCTACCCCATCAAGAGAGACTTTAACATACCCTCCAATCACTAGGTCAAGGAAAATAAAAGAAACTAATGAGCAAGAACCTAATCCAAAGGTATACACAAGAAAGACCTGAAAAGGGGAATCTTCCAAGAGACATAAGAGTTTGGGCAGCATCAAAGAAATGCTTGTTATTTAGGAAGACCCGCTCCATGAAGGAGAGGAAATGGAGGCTGTGCAACCAAAATCTCCACCTTCTATCTCCACTATTGCTGCCCTTCCTCCTACTTCTTAGGCTATGGTGGCTACTTCCCCACCTGCAATGGACATCTTGGTCCACCTTGCCTCTTCTTTGCCTACTGAGCAAGTTGTAATGATTAAATATTCTTTTTCCATCATCTCTCCAGTTTCCTTTGCTTCCATGTCTCTAACCACATCTCTCTCATTGGTCATGACAACAATGGCAATGCCTACACTCTTGCTTCCAGAGGCATTTTCACGGCACATGCAGTATGTTCCCTTAGGTATTTTTGAAACATTCATGAATCCCACTGTCCAAGCTGGCTTGGCACAGGTTCTTCCCAATGTTCCTACCTCTACTCCAACTAAACCACTAGAAATGAAGGCCACGATGAAAAATTCTGAAGAGTTGGAGAAGAATTAAAAGGAAACAAAAGAGGCACTGGAGGAAGAAGTGGGTGACTACCATGGACACCCAGAGCACCAACACTTGAAAATTGATGAGGTAGTCCATGAGGGAGAGGAAATAGAATCCTCTAAGGGTGATGAAGAAGAGGATACTGACACTAAATACATTATAGAAACTATCAATGCAGAATTAGAAGAACTAGCTCGACAATTTGGAGAGGAAGTAGAAAGACCACCTCTCGAAGAAGAAAAAGAGTCTAGTGATAAAATGGAAGAAGACACTGAACTTCCAACTCAAGAATAGGAAGATGTGCCACCTTTGCATGAGAAAAAATAAAGTAAAGAAGAAGACAAGCCTGAGGAGGAAGTCGAGACCCACAAGAGTTCTAAAATGGAGTAGCCCGGGGAACATGGGCATGAAGAAGAAAATGAAGAAAAGGATGCTAAAAGGGAGGAAAGCCCCAAAGACCATATGCCCACCAAGTTACCCAGTAAATGCACACTGTTCATCCAAGAATCTAATGAAGAAGAAGGAGAAGACACAAGAATGGAGTAGGAAGCTCTTGGGGATAAAGAGATTGAAGTCAAGAAAGAAGAAGAGGGTGACCATGAATGACCTAAGAAAGAGTCTTAGATGCCCGAGTGGCTGGAAAAGCAACTGGAGAAGAAGAATTCAGCTCCTAGAGGTCCAAGAACAAGATTGGAGGCCATCTTAGCCTAGGTTCAGATCAACACCAAAAAGGATAAGAAGCCCAAAGTCAGATCAAAGATGACAATGGATGCCTCTGGATCTAGAAGAGTGCAAGTAGCTACACTAGTATTGGGAGAGGAAGGAATAGGTTACAACATCTCCACCATCAACTTGGGGATAGCCACTAGAGAGTAGAAGGTGGATTATCTCAAGGAGTCTATTGCCACGGTGGTGCATTTGATACAGTAGGATAAGATCTCTAAGGAAGAAGTTAAGGCATAGGTGGCTAATTTGACAACCTATATTCAACAATGGTCATCAGCAGAGTAGCTCCCCACTACATCCTCTGCACCACCGCAAATATTGTCCCAGAACCACATCAACAAACTCGAGAAAAGAAAAAAGTGGACTAAGACTACAAAAGATTGGTTCCAACAAGTCCTGTATGTTGGAAACATGGGAATCAATCATGTTGTTAGGATAGAAAATAAGGTCTTAGATGTGTAAATGTACCTTGAGGGTATGAGGAATTTCTATACTAACTTCCTAGGGATATATGAAGCTTCCTATACTAAGATTTAGGCCATCCTCAAGCTGCCTCACAAAACATGGGAAGAGGAGATTTTGTTCATAGAGGACAATCATTGGTTGGTGGATATGTGGAAGTTGGACTTTGAAGATGGGTGATCCCACAAAGCTAGTTTACAATTTCTGTGAGATTATGATTTTTTCTAAAATCACATATTTTTAGAAAATATAATGATTTAAGCCTTAAATTTTTTTATTTAAAGCATTCCAATTGAAGATGGTTTCATCAAACTACCTTAGATCAAACCCCTTTGGATAGAACCTCGCTAGTTTTAAACCATACCTATAACATAGTCTCCTTTACACCTATCAAAATGTTGATAAAAAACCACTTTTGATTTACCTTTTGGGGGATCAATTGAATTCATTTAATTTTTTTTTGTAAGTATGTAGTCCTTATTATAAGCTTCCCAAAAAGTATAATTTTAAATAAATTTTGTTTTATTATTATATTTATTTTTTATTTCTTGTGAATGTAGCTTTTTCATTGAAAATCAAGCTCTCTATTCTGCACATGTGGGAAAATAGAAAATTATCAAATTTTTTTTTTTAAATATGAGTGCACCAAATATTGAAGTCCTTGATCCAACAAAAAAAATTTGAATTTTGATACATACAAAAAAAGTTACATGTTATACAGTCACACTATTTGTAATTGGTTTGACTTTGAAACTTGATTAAAGAAAAATTTTCAATAAAAAACTATCTAACCAAGTGGAAGAAATAGATATTGGAGTTACAAATCTCAATTCAAAAGAATTAGAATTTTATCCTTCATGGAAAAAAAGTTGTGTTATATGGTGAGTGTCACTTTTTCAAAATGTTGTTTTTTGAAAAAAACTAGTTTTCGAGGAAGATGGAAAAAGAAATGCAATTTGATTCCAATTTTTTTGAAAAAAATATGTTTAGAATCTACAGACAAAATGTCACAAAACTATAGTTTGCATCATCTTTAAATTCCTCATGGTTTAGCTGGTATAGGTGCCCGAAAGTGAACATTTAGTTAAAAAATTTATTTCAGTGTCCACTTTGGCCAAAAATTGTAAACCACTATTGTGGGATCACCTACATAGGAAGGAGATATTGTAGCAAGTGCTCCTTAATGTGGATCCTAACATTGAATGGGCTAAAGAAGTTAGAGCTTATTGTATTTATTATTTGAGATTAATGGCCAGTTATGATATGCTTGTTGTCGAAATTGATCCCGAAAAGATAAAGCTGTATTTCCATAAGAAGATGGAAGATGGGAAGTCAGGTGAATTGACCACCATTTTATGATTTTTGTTGCTTGGGATTTCACCCAATCTAAGAAGGTTAGGGACAATACAACTAAGTATGATGGGGATTGGGATATGCTCATAGGCCGATCGAAGCAATGGAATTTCCGGGTGCTCCAATCCAACATAATGGAAATCGAGAAGCTTCGGGAATTGATCAACAAATTCATGGAATATGCCACTTTAAAGAAGTGGGAAGGGAACCCAGTAATAGATTAGAATATCCTTAGAAAATAGCTACAACAAAGGCAATCAACAAAAGACAACAGTGCTATAGTGCTATCACAAGAGGACAAAATAGGGAAAATACAAGAAATTTATTTTAAATTGTAATATATTTGGGGTAGGTGGAACCCTAGTTTGTAGTGAATCTTGGCCACACAATGTAAATGAATCTTGGCCATTCATTTTCTTTTTGAACACTATAAATAGGGGGTCTCCTCTCATTTTCAAGGGAGAGTTCAGTTGTTGTAATGACATGCTGTAGAAATTTTAATAGAATTCCATTGGCTTTTGGTGGACTCTTGAGTTTCTCTTGCTTGTTTCAAGATTCATCTCCCATAGTTAGTTGATTTAGTTGGATTTACTTTGTTGTTCTTCATTTTTTTAGATTGATTTGATAGATTTAGTAATGTTGTTTAATGGTTGTGTAGATTTCTACTGTGTTGATGCGTTTCTTTTCCATACTTTTTGTTGTTTACTGCTGGTAGATAGCTGTGTAAAGCTAGTCTAGGCATGAACTAAAAGCTGCTCCAAACTTTTATCTTTTGTTCATGCATGTTTATGGTGAAGGAATGGTAGAAAGTTTGTAGTCCTTAGAAGCTAGCACAAGTTTCATGATACTGTGAGTTTTTTGGTTAAGTGAAGTTCTGTTTTAAGGAAGCCGTCCACAATGGAACCCTTCATGATCACTATTCATAGTTTCAGATCCAAGAACCTCTCTTCTCCCCTACTATTTTCCTTTTTTTTAATCAATGACCTGTGCTAAGGTTCATTGCACATTGTAAAGCCAAATCTTAAGATAAAATTGGAGTTTATTATTGCTATTCCAACCCGCAGCAAACAGAAACCTAACTTGCCATTTTAGGAACTTCATTTCAAGATTCATTTCGTATCTAGCCTAATATGTAAGTCTATCATGTGATTACCAGAAAAAGCACATTAAATATCAATTGGGATATTCCAAGCACTGTCAAGACATGACACCCCAGAGACCTTGGGGTAGTGATTAGTAACTTGCTTGCAAATTTCTACCTTTCAAGAGAGGTAGTGTGCCTATGCATTGCCTGTGTTGAGAAAGTGCTAACACCCATCAACAAAACTGGCACTAGAAGGAGGGTTGTGTTAAGCTGGATCGAATTGGATCATTTTCCCCCAAAATATTTCAAAGAGTTTTAAGCTCAACATCAAACAAAGGGGAATTTCAAGAGTTGCATCCCCTCATAAGGGCTAAGTGCACCAAGGAAGGGGACACCACCTCTTCCTCTTCTTCCATCTCTTCCACTTCCATTTCCCTTCCACCTTCACCTTCCTCCACCTTCCATCCATATTCCACTTAGCCACTCCAAATTTCCTTTGGGCATCATCCTTCCAGCAGTTGGGGAGTGACCTCTTCCCCTACCCTCCAAGTCCAGGGTGTAGTCCTAGTAGCCGCTACCCTTGTGTAGCCCCAAGTTACTATTCCCGAATAACAAACACCACCTCCACATCCCCCCATGGCTTGGTTGGTGCAAAATCCTTCTCCATTGCACTTCAATGCTTACCATGAGATGCCCAAGAATCTAGAGAGCTTCTGTACGAAGTTTAATCCTCACGATCCACAAAGGATGAGAAAAGAACACATTAAGATATTTGAGACATCAATCAAAAATATGCAGGTCGATCATGAGGATGTGGCATGTCAACTCTTCCCATACTCACTGGGAGAAGAATATTTTTATTGGTATATCAATCTATTGAGGGAGTTCATTACTTCTTGGGACCTTATGATGAATGCATTCCTCTAGAAATACAAAATTCTAATTAGCCCTTCAGAGCTATACTGATAGTTTATGTCGATCTGCAAGGAAATCAATGAACCAATTAGCTCATTCAATGATCATTTCCATCTTGCCTACATGAGGCTTCAAGCTCCATATGTTCTCAATGATGCTACTACCCTTCTCATTTATTATGCAGTGTTAGACAATCTTACGTCAACATTGGTAAAAAGAATGTGCTCGCCGCTCACAAGGTTAGTGGATACCTATTCAGAGGTGGTCATCACTAGTACTGATTTGGGATAGAACATTTTTAGTTTGTTTCCTTCTTTGGTTAGAATGGCTCATCTGATGTAGGTTCAAGGGATCAACCAAGAATTTTCTCATCAGACACCTCTTATGAACTAGTGCCTTAGTTTCCTATAGTCTTGCATCCTGGATAGCTGATGAACTAGGCACCTCCTGGACCTTCCTAGTTGTAGTCCTAGTAACAACCAACCTACCCTCAGTCTCCCCAATAGTAGTAGTTGTACTCTCAATAGCCTCAAGCACCATTATACCTACCAGGACCAAAATTCCCTTTGACACATCAAAATCAGCTGGTGGCCCCACTCATTTTTCCTCAAAATCAAGTGCCACAACCAAGCAACACTGAGAAGGACTGACTCGAGGAGTTGACTAAGATGATAAATAAAATTTCCATGGAGATGATGCACTTGAGTAATTAGAATAATCAATTGCAAGTCTCCCAACATAGCTTGCAAGCTAATCTCAATCGAGACAACTAAGATAGTAAAGACAATAGGGATAACCACCAAGCAAGTACCTCCTCAGGAAAAAATTATGAAAGGGGGTAGAACTCCAATTAAAATTTTGAAAGGATGCTAGCCCAAAGGTAGAATCAGATGTGGATTACAAGGCCTAACAATAGGGGTGTTCCCAGTCCCCTTGATCAACCTGTTAGTAATGAAAAGATGATGAGTGGAGTGTACCTCATTGAGGCTACCCTATTCAGATGGTGCCAGATTCATAAGACAAGCAGGCACTCTGAGTTGGACTGTCTTGAATTCCAAACAACTGCAAAAATATTTCAAATAGAGGTCTAGAACACCATTGATAGTGCAGGTTGTAGAGACCTCATTCCCTCTGAGCCTTACAACTCATCCTATCTCGTAATCAACCAAGCTCCATTCCCTCAGAGTGACTACAATGAACTAGAGATCGAGGCTACCCCAACCAAGAATGAATAAGTGCAAGAGGTAAGCAATGAAGAAACCTTGTCTTAGATTTTTGATTCAGTAGACAATGGTCCAGTGGATGAGGAAGAACCATACGTAGATGAGGTTCACATGTTCCACCAAAGAACGACTCCCTACTACCTTAGGAATAGACAAGCGGGTGGACCCTTTAGGACTTCCACTCCACCTAATTAATTTAGTACACTGCCTGACCCTAATGCCAACAATAATCCTGGGCTTTTCCATGTGCCCACTCAATACCTCAATAAGGATAGGCCACAAGATTAGTCACAAAATTAGCCTCAAGGCCAATCCCAAAATCAATCAAGCTAGATGCAATCTCTGCCTGCTAGCTCTACCATAGGTAGGGATTTTGAAACTGAAATTGAACAAATGGGTGAATATGTAGTAGAAGAGTTCAAGAAGGTCAAAATCAACTTGTCTTCCTTTGAGTTACTCAAGGTTCCTGCAATCAGACATGCCTTATTTAGGGTAATTAATGGGACTCCTTCCTCTAAGGCAACACAAGAAATATAAGCCAAGAGAGTTTCTTTCAAAGACCCTTCAAGGGAACCCATTATACAACAAATTCATGACAAGAAGGTAGATTCACCTCAAGGTTAGTCGACAAGTAAGAAACTTGCCAAAGAATCAGATTAGAAAAATAGGTAGAGCTCCCAAGATCAACCCTTTGGGTAGACTAAGGATAGGGCTAGCCATAAGAATAGAGCTCAAGTGGCTTAGGTAGACACGCCTATAGGCCTCTTCCAAGGAAAGTTGGAAATGCCACCCTTCCTCACCACCATCTAGATATTCACGAAGAATTTGCACAATTGTTTGAGTGACACTGGAGCATCCACCAATGTTATGCCCCTAGCAATATGCAAAGCCCTTGGGATTACCCCCACACCTTCAAGAAAAAAGGTGACTTAGCTAGACAAGACAAAGATTAACATTGTGGGGGAAATGAATCAGATCCCCATGTAGATTATTGCAGACCCAAGGGTACAATAGATTATTGACATCTAGGTTGCAGATATTCTTGACTCATAAAATCAGCTTGGGATGGGACTTCACCCGTGCACTCAATGGATATGTTGCAATATATTTTTCTCACCTGTGGTTGCCATGGAAGGGACTGCTGAATCATATTTGCATTGATTGAAAGTCATGCATGAAATTCATGATTACAGAGTACAACTTGAATGAGGTGTTATTTTCTAAAATAAAATTGGGAAATTACTATCCCTTTAATTATGAAGAAGAAGGGATGGTTGCCGAGGTCTTCCCAGTGCAATGCAACCCTTTGGTTGATTTAGCCAATATGCCTTAGAGCAAGGAAATGCTAGTAGAATCCAATGATGAGGAACCCCCTAAAGACAACACTTTAGGATTGTTGGATGGATTTTGGGACTTCATGGAGAAGTGCATACAAAAATAGCTTAACTTGGGTATTAGAATGAATTTGCAAGAGCTCCTACTACCCAATTGATGTAGGGTACACGATGCTGCCCATTCTTAGTTTGAGTGTTGTTTATGCCAAATAGTAGTGGAACAGGTCAAAGGATTAGCTACTCTTCAAAAGTAAATGCCAACAAGGTGGACCGCTCTCAAACATACCAAACCAACATCTACTTCAAAGGTTGTAGATATCAACTCGCAGCCTAAAGGTAATGATCATCTCATTGGCCCTGGTGTCAAAGAGCCTTCCAAATTCTAGAAATTATGCTTCAATGGATCCAAGTCAAAGCAGGAAGCCGATGTTAAATTCGAGCTAATCATCCCTATGAGTAAGACTTATTTCATTTCCCATAGACTTCAATTCTATTGTACTAATAGTGTAGTGGAATATGAAGCTTTAGTCCATTGTCTTTTGATGGCCTTATGGAAAAATGTTAAAATGTTGCAAGTTTTCGGTGATTTCAGATTGGTAGTCAAGAAATTTAGAAAATTTCACTCATGCCATGATAGAAGGTTGGAAAACTATAGGCATAGGGTATGATATCTCTTAGAAGGTCTAGACGCATTTAATATAAAGTTGATCCCTCGTGCTTAGAACCATATAGTTGATGCTTTGGCTCAAACAACTAGCACTTTCTAGCCCTTGTCTTTGTCTGGCCTTAATAAGTTTACTGTGGAGTTGACCTCCACTCCATCTATTCTAGAAAATGTGACTCACTTCCAGGTATTTAATGATGATAAACACATCCTAGAATTTATCACTAGTTTGGACATGTTTTCCATGCAAATCATTGATGAAGTTGATCCAGAGGAGGTTGAATTAGATGTACAGGTAGTTATTATGCTCACAACCAACACTATCCCTAGAGGTATGGTTTAGCTTGAATGCATTTTCAACCTCGATCAAATTATAGATTAGGATCAGAAAGTAAAGGAGTCCATAAGAAACTAGTGCGACACTCATAACCTCAGAACAATCGGGGAGGTCAAAAATGTGTTCATTGTTAAAGTGTGTACTGCAAAAGAAAAGAAAGGGATCATTGATGCTTTGTAGAAGTATCACGATGTGGTGGAATGGAGCTACAAATACTTAAATACATATGATACCTCCATCATCACACTCACTATTCCCCTTAAAATAGATGTGTAGCCATTTTTCCAATGCCAACGCTCCATCAACGCCTTGCTAGAACCAATCATCTACAAAGAAGTATAGAAGTTACTTTCAGCTAGAATAATTTTTCTAGTCATACATTCCATGTGGGTGGCCAACTTATTCCTAGTTAGAAAAAATAATGGAGAAATCAGATTGCGTGTGGAATTTCACAATTTGAACAGAGCCTCAAAAAAGGACAATTATCTGGTACCATCATTGGATGAAGTACTGCAAATTGTTAATGGTTCAAAAATGATGTCCTTCCTCAACATGTAATCTAGGTACAATCAAGTGATGGTGGAGTATGAGGACCACCATAAGACAACATTCACTACTAAGTGGCGAACCTTTGCTTATAGAAGAATGCTATTTGGGCTCATCAACTTTGGTGCCACCTTTCAATGTGCCATGGAAATCACATTCAAAGACTTGATTGGAAAGTGTATAATCATCTATATGGATGATTTAACTATATTTTAAAAGAAACAGAGCAACCATGTCTATGATTTATGCAAATTCTTCCAAAGGTGTAGTGAATTTGGAGTTTCCCTTAATCCTTAAATGTTTATCTTCGGAGTTACTAAAGGGAAACTACTTGGGCATGTTATTTCAGAATGGGGCATCTCCATTGACCCTGAATGCATCTAGTCCTTATTGAAGATCCTGCTGCTAGGTAGCAAGAAAGAACTCAAAGATTTCTTTGGAAAGATCAATTTCATGAGGAAGTTCTTACAGGTTTTGTTGAGATCATCAAGCCACTCAACGCCATGTTGAAGCAAGATGCTAAGACCAAATGGACCCCTGAAGCAAAGCAATCCTTTGAGGAAATTAAGTAGGAAATTTTTGAAGCACAAGTGCTAGTCAATGTCGACTATCTGAAGCCATTCTATATTTATTCATTTGCTTTAGATCATTCATGTGCCAACATTTTGACTCAAAAGGACAATGAAGGAAATGAACACCCAATCATGTTTATGAGTGCTCCCTTGAAAGATGTTGAGTTGAGATACCACAATGTGAAAAAATAAGTGTGTGCCCTTGTTATAGGAGTGAAGAAAATTTTGCATTACATCTTACGCAATAAGTTTTTTTCCATTGTCCTTGACCCAATATTGAAAACACTGCTCATGCAAAATGACTTGGGAGAGCGATGAGAAAAATGGGTTATGTTACTACAAGAATATGATATGGAGATTCATTCCATGAGGTTGGTAAGAGGGTAAGCACTCACCCAACAATAGCCAAAACAATAGCTAAAGTAGGTCCAAACCTATAGTGTAGCAGTACTAGCTCGAGGATGTTTCCCTGAGAGAGTGGTACAATGACATAGTCTACCATATACTGAAGCACAAGTGCCTACCTTACTTGCAAGGAGTTTGAAAGCATTCTCTTAGACTGAAGAGTAGTTGCTTTATGTTGCAAGGATCCATACTCTAGAAGAAGAATCACTAATCAGGTCTTGAAAGAGTTTCATGACAAGTTTGGCACCAGTCATGGATCCAGTACTTTGACTTCTCACCAGATTTTGTGAGTAAATTACTATTGGCCAACAGTATTCAAGGACACTCATAATCATGTTTGTACATTCCGCGTATGCTAGATTGCCACAACCAGAGAGAAGAGTGATTCTATCCCATTGCAACTAGTTTTAGAAGTGAGATCATTCATATAGTGGGGTCTCAAATTCATTGGTCCAGTAAGCCCTCCTTCATCTGTAGGACATAGGTATATTCTAACTGCTTTCAATTATTGCACTAGATGGACACAAGCCATTGCATGTAGGCAACGCACAACTGAGGTAGTTACAAATTTTCTTGAAAGTTTTATATTGAATTTTTTTTGTTGTCCTTATGCATTGGTGTGTGACAATGGGCTTGCATTTTCCTCATTAAATTTTTATAGTTGGGCCTTTGATTATGGGATAGCCCTCAAATTATCATCCAACTACTATCCCCGGGGTAATGGCCTAGCAAAATTCACAAACAAGAATCTGATTATCGTGATTAAGAAATTGCTTGATAGGAATCCCAAGGACTAGCATACCCAACTCAATTTTTCGCTTTGGGTAGATAACATTCACCAAAAGGCTTCCCTTGGTGATTCCCCATTCCACTTCATCTATGGCTTAGAGTCCATATTCCCAATCCACTTGAATATTCCCACCCTCTAGTTTATCAATGACTTTTATGAAGGAGGGGATCATGGAGAAGCTGGCTTAGCTGAGCTACTACATTTAGAAGAAGTACATGACCATGCAATAGAAAATTTTTCCAAACATCAGGGCGTAGTTAAGAGATGGTTCAATTGCTAAACCAAAATCAAGGCCTTTAGAATTGTAGATCTAGTCCTATGTTGGGACAAGGCCCGCAAAAAGAAAGGGGGACAAAAAATTTGACAAGCTTTGGCTTAGACATTTTCAAATAGGTGAAATCTTGGGAGATAATGCTTTTCGTTTGAAGAACCTAATTGGTGAGGATGTCTCATTGCCTATTAACAAGCAACACCTGAAGCATTACTTCCAAGCTTGAGCTCTCTTGAGCTCCTCTTTTGTAAATAATTGTATAAAGGTTAGGGTAGGTTGCTTTTGGTTTGCTTTTGTTTTGTTGTTTGCATCACTTTTTTTTTTCTCATCTCTCAGCTATCTTGTTTTGATGAGAGTGTCCTTCGCTTCTATTGTCATGGCCATGCTTGTTAAATGAACGGTTCACTTTACTACACATCCTTAGTGTTCTTTAGCTAAATATTCCATCTCAACTGTTGGTCCCTGGTCGTTGCAATTGAATGACTTCCTCATTTGAACTCTGCCTTAGAACTTGACCCTTGGTTGAATCCTTTCACATTCATCTTAGATTTTGCATGTAACACATATTAATTATTTCCAAAGTGCTATACAGTAGCTTTTATGATGACTTGGTGAGTGAAAAATCTAAGTCTGCTCCACTGACCATTGTGGTTCTCAAATCCATCATAAGCTTCAGTGCTTACATGGTTGAGTAAAAAGAAGAAAGTATTAAAATAAGCATCAAAGGGAAGAAAGAAATGAAAATGATGAAATAAAGCAATTGTATGGGTGTGTGGATAACTCTACCAGGGCTATAGAATCTTGGTTGGTAGTAGAGAAATATCCACGGGGTCACAATGACAACTCCTCCCAGGCTATGGATACTTGACTGGTAGTGAGGCAATGTCCAAGTTACTTTTGGAGTTGGACTATTCATGTAGCTCGCTTAGTTTGATTGTCTGCTACTTGTCAAAATTTCTAAGAAAAGGAAATGAATTCACTACACACACACTTTTGAGATGCATCATGGGTTGACTCAGCTAAAGATCCCATTCTCCTAGGTCACCTTTGGAAGTTGGCCCCTATTCAGTGAAACTAGAGATTCTGGGTTTTGAATAAATATTTATCCTCAGAACACTCTGGAGCATTCCCTAGTAGAGTCACCACTTTATGTGCCCTTGGCACACATTCCTTGTTCAGAATGGGGACCCTCTCTTTCCTTTTCCTTTTTGGGCCATTTTGTTGTTGCCTCATTTTGCGTGCCCCTGTTTCAGTGTTCAAAATGGTCAGTGAGCCCCAAAAGTGTCATCTCAAGTCGATCATGTTCCACCTCCTCAAATTTTCAAAGTCCTATGCCTTTACAATCATCCCTTGGTAGTTTGCCTCTATTGATGTCTTTGGGGTCCTACGGGTTCACCCTCATGGGTTTCCCCTAATGGATTTTCCTATTGCATTTTCCATCTCAAATGGCCAACAAATCCCATCCTTCCATGGCCAGGGATATGTTACTTCGATCGTCATTTTACCATGTTTTCAACAACCAAGTCCAAGCGAACATCCTTGAGGCCCATTAGACTTGTCTCATTGTGTTTCCTCTGTTGAGATTCTGCTGCTTAGCTACCATTTGAAAATAGGCTTTTTGCGGGTAGCTTTCCCTTCGTCAGATTTCAGAGTTATCTTTGCCCTTGGTTTTCACCAAACTTTAAATGTCCTTCCCCTCATGGCACTCTGCTGCTTGGTGTATGACCCATCTGGTGCCACTCAATCATTATCAATCAACTAATGGCCATCGGCCCACAATGTTCTGCCCATTAGGGTCTGGCCCTACCACGACCATTTGTAAATTTCAATACATGAACCTTTTGGTCACCATACACGTATTAATTAGGGGCATTAAATGCAATTAAAGGTATAAATAGATCAATCTAATATGTCATTGTCACTTTGTGAGCTCATGAAAGAGAGTTATCGTGATCCAGAGACTACCTTCGTGCACTACCTCCGAGCCTGAAGCCTCCCATTTTAGATCCCTTGTATCTATCAATTGATTCACCTTCTTCTTTCATCAGGTTCTAGAGGTAAGTTGGCTGTCCGCCCTCATGTTGTATTTTTCTTTGATTTTGTGCAAAAGAAATGTATAAAAAGGATGAAAAATACATGCATCAAATAGAAAAAATTAGGGTGCTTAAAACTCATGTGACAAAGTTCTAAAAAACCCTCATAAATCACCCACACTTCACCCATGAAACTTTGACTCCTCGGTGATGTTCTTCATGTAGAGCATTTATGCTCTGTGGGTGTGGGCTTTATCTTTTCCATCATCACTACTTACAAGCTAAACTCAAATGGTGCAATACATTATTGGGCCCACCTCTGTAGGACTCCATCGCTAGAGCACTATTCACAATTAGCCAATTACAAACAACTTCCTAGCCACAACTTTTTGCTGCCCAGGCCTGGTCCTGTTACTTGCCCCTAAAACCATTTGAAAATCCAAAGTCTAGGCCAGTATCGAATTCCACCTACCGGGTTTCTACTAGTGGAATGCAGATTGCATCTCACTGTTTTAGGCAGGCTTTGCAACTTGGCAACCCAACCTTTGAGTTGCATCCCCATTTTCACCTTGCAATATTAACATGAATAGATTACCATACTAGGCATTGTTCAAGTTCTGGATGGTGGACCTTCATCCATGGACCGCCATGGTAGCATCCCTGTTTCTCACAACTTTTTGGAGGCTTCCTTCCACTCTAGGTCTCGATCATCCCTCAGCTACATGAATGAAACGATAAGTTTTAAGTGCCTGAACCTTCAGTGGGTCATTCTTATCGGACTTTCACCATCAGGACTCTATCCCATCTCAACCATTGTAAGGGAGAAAACTTCCCTCATCCTCTTAATCTTCGACGCCTAATCCCCAATTTGTGACAAAATCCACTAAGCAAAAACAAAGAAAACATAGAGGCCAAGTCCTTAGATTTTCTTATCTTTTGGGTTTCTCTCAATGGACTTTGACATGTCTTTTGCCATTTGGAAATGGTAATCCTCTAATGAATTTCCCCCTCACTTGACCCGAGCGGCGCAAACATCAATGTGTGACGACTACCCTTTGAGCTCGCTGGTCCCGACTTGCAAAGCTCCATACCCGAGATGCTGTCTCACTAGAGCCATTACAAATGGAAAACTCCAAATGGCTATGCTCCTCCTTAACTCTGAAAACATTAAGATGATCCAAATGGCTCCTAATTTGAAAATGAAATTTGACCCATGGGGCAAAATGACCTATTCTTCTAAGTAGGCCCAATGATTTGACCAAGTTCTAGGGCAAGTGGAACCTTGTAGACTGCCCTACCTTTTTTCCCCTTCAAAATAGCCATCCACCCAGGGCAGTTTGATCCCTGGGGCCTAGATCATTTAAGCTCCCCCTAGTGAACTACTAATGACAATCTGGGTTATATGTTAGATTTCTTAAATGTTGAATTATCTAATCTAATGTTTTCTTGCAGGGATTTGGCTAACATTCTATGTATTTTATGTTGGAAAGTGTTTATTTCCCCTTTGGTTACAAGACATATGGAATTAGGTGCGAGACCTTCGGGAGCCATTGTGGAGAAAGAAAAAGAAAAGAAAACAGGCAAAGCACCTTGTGGGAACTAAGATAAGGATCAGATGAAATATCAGTGCCAAGTGGAACCATTGAAATCTAAAGTCACTACAGATTGCAAGGAGATCTCTGATACAAACATCATGCACATAGACATTGATGAATTTATGCAAAGGGTCAAGATTAGCCCTAAAATAGAGAATGAAAGATTAATTAGAGGCAATGGGTTAGCTAAGGCTATAGGCTTCCCTCCTGCTCTTATTTCCCCTAAACATGTAATGGCTTGCAGGGATGTCTTGCAGGGAGGCATACCAACCAGAGACCCAAACGATAGTAGACAGAGATGGAGACATGTTGGTTGATATGTCTATTTAGGAAATGACTAGAACCTTTCATATCCATACCTTCGAGGAGATGGAATTTCCAACCATAAAGGAGTGCAAGGAAATGTGGGAGGGGGACCCAATTAAATGTAAAAAACTCATAAATTAGTTTTGGCTCAAAGAGAAGAGGGGTAGTGCTACCAAGGTTCCTCAAGAACTATGTCGAAGTGATTTTTATGAAGATTACCATGATTTGGTAACATTGTTAAGTAGGGTCATGGGTCTTTTGATTGTGGCCTACTTCCAAGAATGGATGGTCTACTTTGTAGAGGATATTCTTCGTGGAGAAGAAACCAAGTTTTACTAGGGTGGAATAATCAGTGATTGCTTCCATGAATAGTTTATGGCTTTTAAGAAGACCTCCAGATTCTATATGACATCCTACTTGGTTTATTCATTGGATGAATAGAGGCAATACAGTGGCTTATTCAAGGCTCCAGATGAAGAACCTAGCAAGGAGCTAAAGGTTTATGACAAATACCCCCAGCTACAATACAGGAAGTACAAGAAAGATTACTATAGGGTCAATGATATTTTCATAAGTCATATCATTAGATTTTTTGGGGGTGATTTAGAGAGGCGAGTCTCCCATAGTGTCAATGCATTTCTAAAGCAGTATACCTTTATGTTCATCTAGTACCTAAAGGTTACATACATTCGTGTAGAAGGCTTCTCCGAAAGACCAAACAAGCTACCATGGTATCCTAATGATGGGATAATACTATTGGAGCTCTCTCAATAGCTATTACATGTGCACAACCTCTTTAGCAACAAACATATGGCAAGGATTCCTTATCCCCTCTCCTTTGGCCAGGGATTGTATGAACTCCATACCTCTTAGTGTGCCCACAATTCAAAGAAGGAGTTGGTTGAATACCATTTGAGTCTCCACACTGTCTGGCCACAGATTGATCCCTATGACCATATCAACAAAATTCTTGGACCTGAATATGCCCATTTGCATAGCGTCGAGGATTTCTGGGCTAATTGTAAAGATGACAAAGAAATGCGGATCAGACATTATATGTGGATGACCAAATACTTTGTAAAGAGGGTCAATCTATTCACAGTACCTAACCAAGTGGAAGAGGATGAAAGCATGGTCATGGATCCTCAGTTCAACGCAATTGCTAATTTTTCACTACCATTGATTGATTGGAATGAGCAAGAGGTCGATGACCTCAATATTCTAACCAAGCTTATCGAGACTGTCACAAAAGAATGGATTGATGAGAAAGTTGCTCGATTGAAGCAACAAGGGGTTGCTTTGACCGATGAGGGGCTTGAAAGTGAGCCAACTAGAACAAATAGCGGGACAATTACTGCCCCATCAGGAGAGACATTGAAATCCCCTCCAATCACTAGGTGAAGGAAAAGAAAAGAAACTGATGAGTAGCAGCCTAATCGAAAGGTATACACAAGAAATACCTCGAAAGGGAATCTTCCAAGAGACATAAGAGTTCGGTGAATGTCACATAAATGCCTATTATTTAGGTAGATCCACTCCGTGAAGGAGAAAAATGGAGGCTGAGCAACTGAAATCTCCACCTGTCACCTCCACTACTACTACCCCTCTGCCTACTTCTTAGGCTATGGTTGCTACTTCCCCACCTTCAGTGGGCAGCTTAGTCCACCTTGCCTCTTCTTCGCCTACTGAGAAGGTTGTAATGATTGACTCTTCTTTTGCCACTAGCTTTGCACTTTCCTCTACTTCCATGTCTCCAACCACATCTCTCTCATTGGTCACAACAACAATGCCAATGCCTACACTCTCACTTTTGAAGGCATTTTCACGAGACATGCAAAATGTTCCTTCAGAGATTTTTGAAGCATTGATGAGTCCCACCATCCAAGCCACCTTGGCATAGGTTCTTGCCAACGTTCCTGCCTCTACTCCTCCAACTAAACCACCATAAATTAAGGCCACAATGAAAATATCTAAAGAGTTGGAGAAGCGAGAAAAGGAAACAACAAAGGCACTAGAGGAGGAAGTGGGCAACTACCATGAACATCTAGAGCACCAACACTTGGAAATTGATGAGGTAGTTCAAGAGGGGGAGGAAACGAAATCCTATGAGGGTGATGAAGAAGAGGATTTCAACACTAAATACATTGTAGAAATGTTCGATGCAGACTTAGAAGAACTAGCTTGATAATTAAAGGACATTGGAGAGAAAGTAGAAATACCACCTCTCGAAGAAGAAAAAGAGTCTAGTCATAAAATGGAAGAAGACATTGAAATTACAACTAAAGAATAGGAGGATGTGCCACCTCAACATGAGAAAAAATAAAGTAAAGAAGAATACAAGCTCAAGGAGGAAGCTGACCCACAAGAGTCTTGAAATGGAGCAGCTCAAGGAACATGGGCATGAAGAAGAAAAGGAAGAAAATGATTCTAAAAGGGAGGAAAGCCCCAAAGAGTGTATGCCCACCAAGTTCCCCATTAAACACAAAATGTTCATTTGATACTTTAATGAAGAAGAAGGAGAAGATACAAGAATGGAGTGGGAAGCTCCTAGGGATAAAGAGATTGAAGTTAGGAAAGAAGAAGACGAGGGTGACTATGAATCACTCGGGAAAGAGTCTCAGATGCCTGAGTGGCTGGAAAAACAATTGGAGAAGAAGACTCTGACTCCTAGAGATCCAAGAGCAAGATTGGAGGCCATCTTTGCCTTGGATTAGATCAGCACCGAAAAGGAGAAGCACAAAGTTAGATCAAAGATGACAATGGATGCCTTTGGATCTAGAATAGTGCAAGTAGCTACACCAATGGTGGGATATAAGGGAATAGGTTACAATGTCTCCACCATCGACTTGTGGACAACCACTAGAGAGTAGAAAGTGGATCTCCAGGAGTCTATTGCCACAGTGGTGCATTTGATACAATAGGATAAGGTCTCTAAGGAAGAACTTAAGGTACAAGTGATTGATTTGACAACCTATATTCAGTAGTGGTCATCAACAGAGGAGCTACCCACTACATATTTGGTTCCACAACAAATATTGTCTGAGGACCACATCAACAAACTCGAGAAAAGAAAGAAGTGGACTAAGACTATAGAAAATTGGTTCCAAAAAGTCCTGTATGTTTGAAAAATGGGAATCATGCATGTTGTCAGGAAAACAAATCAGTTCTTAGATGTGCAAACATACCCTGGGGATATGAGGAAGGTCTGTACTAACTTCCTAGGGATATATGAAACCACTTATCCTAAGATTGATGCCATCCTCAAGTTGCCTCACAAAAAATGGGAAAAAGACCTTGTGTTCGTGAAGGACGATCGTTGGCTAGAGGATATTTGGAAGTTGGACTTTGAACATAAGAAGGAGATACTAGAGCAAGTGCTCCTTAAGGTGGAGCCTAACATCAAATGGGCTAAAGAAGTTAGAGTTAATTTAATTCAATATGTGAGATTAATGGTCAGTTATGATATGCCCACCATTGAAATTTATCCAGAAAAGATAAAGCAGTATTTCCATAAGAAGATGGAAGACGAAATGTTAGGAAAATTCACCATTGATTTTATGAGTTTTTCTACTTGGGCTTTCACGCAATCTGAGCAGTTCAAGGACAATACAACTAAGTATGATTGGAATTGGGATATGCCAACATGCCGATCCAAGCAATGGAATTACCAGGTGCTCCAATCCAACATAATGGAAATCGAGAAGCTTCAGGAATTGATTAGTAATTTCATGGAATATGCCACTTTGAAGAAGTAGGAAGGGAACCTAGTCATAGATGAAAGGCTCTAAATATAATAGCTACAACAAAAGAAATGAACAAAAGAAAAAAGTGCATTAGTGCTATCACAAGAGGACAAAATAGGGAAAAGACAAGAAATGTATTTTAAATTGTAATAAATTTGGGGTGGGTGGAATGCTAGTTTGTACTAAATCTTGGCAACATAATGCAAATCAATCTTGGCCACTTATTTTTCTTTTTGAACACTATAAATAGGGGATCTTCTCTCATTTTCAAGGGAGAATTGAGTTGTTGTAATGACATGTAGAAATTTTAATAGAAGTTCATTGGCTTTTGGTGGAATCCTGAGTTTCTCTTGCTTGTTTCATGATTCATCTCCCATAGTTAGTTGATTTAGTTTGATTTAATTTATTGTTTTTCATGGTTATAAATTGATTTTATAGATTTAGTAATGTTGTTCAATGCTTATGTAGATTTTTGTTGTGTTGATACCTTTCTTGTCCATAATTTTTGTTGTTTACTGTTGGTAGATAGCTGTGTAAAGTTAGGCTAGGTATGAACTAAATGCTGCTCCAAACTTTTTTCTTTTGCTCATTCATGTTTATGGTGAATGAATGGTAGAACATTTGTAGTCCTTAGAATCTAGCACAAGTTTCATGATACTGTGAGTTTTCTGGTTAAGTGAAATTCTATTTTAAGGAAGCTGTCCACAATGGAAGCCTCCATGATCACTATTAATAGTTAGTTTCAGATCTAGGAACCTCTCTTCTCCCCTGTTGTTTTCCTTTTTCAATTGAGTTACCAGTGCTCAGGTTCATTGCACATTGTAAGGCCAAATCTTAAGATAAAATTGGAGTTTATGATTGTTGTTCGAACCTGTAGAAAACTGCAACCTAACTTCCCATTTTAGGGATTAGATTTCAAGATTCATTTCGTATCCATCCAAATACATAAGTCTGTCCTGTGATTACTAGAAAAATCACATCAAATATCAACTGAGATATTCCAAGCACTATCAAGACCTGACACCCGAGAGACCTTCAGGTAGTGATTGGTAACTTGCTTGTGAATTTCTACCTTTCAAGAGAGGTAGTGTGCTTATGCATTGCTTGTGTTGAGGAAGTGCTAAAACACCCATCAACATAAATGAGGATTAGTGTAAATCCATATCTAATATAAATAAAGTATTGTTGTTTAATCAAGAGCACAAAATTTGAAGACTTGTTTTGATTTGTACGAATGTGTATATCTCTTTTAGATTGCATGTTGTGAACATAGTATTATGTAGATGCCATTGTTGAAGCATAAAACCTTGTGTTAAGATATGCTAAATGTGACTGTGACATAGGTTGAGGGTGGGTAATTATGGTGAGCACTAGAAAAGATGTAGGTGATAGCAGACAAGTTAATGGGCTAAGCAAGAGGCTAGACCAAATTATGGAACTAATGAATAAGTAAGAAACCCGAATGGACCATTTGTAACAAGAGGGCCAAGGGGTGCAGGAAGATCAGAATCTCAAGAATGAGGTACCCGACCAAGGAGAAAGGGCCCAAATGGATCTTAATCAGGGTCAAATTGAGGATGAACTAGGAATGATCTTAAAAAGGTAGCATCACCAAAATTTGATGGCAAGGCCATTAGAGATGGAAAAATACTTTGGGCTCTGCAACCTGTTAGATCAAACCAAGGATAGTAGGGTTGCATATCAATTGTCCAGAGAGATAGCTACTTGGTGGGACATCAAGAAGGAAAAAGGGAGACTTCCACTAGAAGAGATTACTTGGGAATTTTTCCTCTAATATATTCAAGAAGAGATGACTACCACAACTTTTCTTTGACAAGAATATGGTTGGATTTCAAAATTTTACCCAGGGAGGCTTGAAAATAGTCCAATCTTGGGAGAAGTTTACCAATCTCCTCATGTATGTGCTATAGTATTAATCCTATGAGTGTCTAGATTCACAAGTTTATATTGTGTTTAAGACCTCACATTGGATTTGAGATGGATCTTCATAATTCCTTTATGATGGTAGAAGCATTTGAGAAAGCCATTAAGCAAGAACAAAAGTTGTAGTAGCTGTACAATCTTCGCAAGGGTTCAAACTCTAAGTATTGATTAGAAACAAAAAGTTTCAAAAGGGTGGTGGAAAAAAGGAAATAAGACCCCTAAGATTAGAAATATGAAAAGAGAAAATTACCCTTTGGAAAAGGAAGAAGGCAACCAAGGCAGAAGAAATAAAAGGGCTTATAGGGGCAACAAAAACTTCGACAGTAACCAAAGGGATTGAAAAGACGACAAGTTTGAAGGTCAAAAAGGACCATGTGATGGGTGTTACACTTGTGGGGGGGATCAGTATGTATCTAACTTCCCTTAGAAGTTGAGTTCATGGAAGGAAGGAAACCAATAGCAGAACCCGCAACACAAGATCCATGCAATAGTGGATAATAGGAAAATCGAGTACCAAGCTTCTCTGATACGATTGATGGTTAAGCTCTATGGTCAATGTGTGTCTATTTTAATAGATACCGAAGCTATTGAGTGTTTTATAGATCATAAAATTATTTCTAAGATTCTCATTAGACCTAGACATTTGGAAAACTTATGGTTAGTTTAGTATGGATATTGAGTATAGTAGGAAGTAGATTCATGTTTCTTTTATAGCAAGTTAGAACTTCCCAACTTCCTGATACAAGTTGACCTTTATGTAGCACCTCTAGGGTCCTATGTTGTAATATTGAGAATAAACTGGTTAACTGAGCACAAAGCCATTGTAAATTGTGAGGATAAGATGGTGAGTTGTCTAGATGACTATGGGTATCTAGTTGGGATACATGGGATATAAAAATTCTTAGAGCTTAGGAAGATTTTATGTAGCTTAAGAGGGCTCAGAGGAAGGGTTGTGTCATTTATGCTATGCATGTTAGTGAATCCAACAATGAGAAACCATATCGTGATGATTATCCAATTCTTAGGGAATTTTGAGATGTGTTTCCTGAAGACCTCATTGAGATGCCTCCAAAGCAAATTTAATTTCTCCATTGATATAGTGCTAGGAGCTGAGCCTCAATCTAAGGATTTGTACAAGATGACCACCACTGAGATTTATGAATTGAAAGCCTAGTTATAGGAGTTGTTATGCAAGGGGATTATTAGACCTAGTGTGTTTCTTTGGGGAGCACTAGTTATCATTGTGAAAAAGAAGGATGAAACCTTGTTTCTATGTATTCATTATCGGATGTTGAACAAGGTGACCATAAAGAATCAAGATACCCTTCTGAGGATTGATGAATTATTTGATCAAATAAAGGGAGAAACAATATTCTCAAAAATAGATCTCAAATCTAGATACCATCACCCGAGAATAAAGGAGGAAGATATTCAAAATGCAAAATTCCAAACTTGCTATGGACATTACGAGTTCACCATTGTACCATTTGGGTTGACAAATACGATTGCAACTTTCATGAACCTTATGAACAATGTGTTCTAGAACTATTTGGATGTTTTTTTCCTAATATTTATCAATAGATTTTGGTTTATTCCAAGTCTGCTAAGGAGCATGATTGACACTTGAGGATAGTCTTATAGTGTTTGGGGGAAAATAAGGTTTTTGGAAAGCTATCCAAGTGCTCGTTTTATCAAGATAGGGTGCTCTACCTAGGCCACATTATCTCAGCTAAGG
The DNA here is from genome assembly GCA_007258455.2 of Sequoia sempervirens. NCBI lineage: Eukaryota > Viridiplantae > Streptophyta > Pinopsida > Cupressales > Cupressaceae > Sequoia > Sequoia sempervirens. Next base: position 255,192,706 of record VDFB02000015.1, read on the forward strand.
GATTGTCTATGGATCTTGAGAAGATAAAAGCAATTGTGGAATGGTTAAAACCTTAGAGTGTGACTAAGGTGTGAAGCTTTATGGACCTTTCCAGATACTATAGGAAATTTGTACAAGGTTTTTCTAAAATCGTAGCTTCGATAACATCTCTCCAAAATAAATGAAAGTGTTTTGAGTGGACTGAGAAGTGTGAACACACTTTCCAACTCCTAATGGAGAAGCTCACGATATCCCCAATGTTGTCTATACCCAATCCCAATGGTCAATTCTCATTGATCATGGATGCTTCAGGAGATGGTGGAGGAGAAGTGTTAATGCAAGATGGGCAAGTGGTGGCATATGAGTCGAGGAAGGTGAAACAACATAAAGTCAACTACGCACCACATGATTTGGAACTAGTAACCATAGTACATATCCTATACATTTGGAGACATTATCTTTTAGAGAAGTCATTTGTGCTCAAAATGGATCATTTAGGATTGAGATATATTTTCACTCAACCCAACCTCAATGTATGATAAACCAGATGGCTAGAATTCCTTCACCAGTTTGAATTCAGAATTGAGTATATAAAAGGAAAGGAAAATAGAGTGGTAGATGCTCTTAGTAGAAGAAGACATCTAGCAACCATGGCCTCTAGAAGATCTAATATGAGGCAATAGGTGATGCAACACTTGCAAGGTGATGAGCACTATGAAAGGGTGAAAAAGTATATAGAAGAAAATATGAAATACCATCGATTCAATGGGTATTAATTTGAATTAGATGGAATCTTAAGATAGCAGAGGCAGATGCATATTCTAGATTCTAGAGAGCTTAGGAAGATGATCCTAGAAGAAGTACACAATGCACCGTATTTAGGACACCCTAAAGTTACAAATATGATCACAAAATTGAAAACTTGTATTATTGACTGAGACTCAGGAAGGATGTGTATCAATGGATTTATTTTTGGTTTAGATTGTGAGATAAACTAACACATAAAGCATATAATCCAAAGATCCTATCAAGAACAATGAAAACAAGAACAATTATACCTTTGATTCGCATGAGTTTCCATGATTCACCTCAATAGTACCTTCTTACTTGTTGGTTGACCTGTTTTGCCCTCAAATTTGATGAGCGAGCAATCTGCAAATAAATGTCTATGTCCTACACCAAGCTTTGAAGGATTTGCACAAATGTGTAATGCCTATGACTATGCCTAAAATGACTCTAAAATGCCAAATTAATCTAAGTATTTATATACCAGAATATTGTAATCTATGTGCGTAATCTAGAAATGAGAGCAAAATAGCATTTTATAGAAAATGCCATTTTGAATGGACGGACAAGATTGATTTTTGACAAAGACCTAAAATCAGCGGACAAGATTTAATTTGACAATCCCTAATCAGGGTTAGGGAAAAATCCTTAAGTGAGTGGTCAAGATGTCATCTGAGAAAATCAAATCGGCAGTGGAGAATAAATGAGATAATCAATTTAGAAAATAAAGATTTTTGAAAATCAAGAAGATAAAGACTGCTTGATTTGTGAGATTCAAAAAATCAAGAAGATAAGAGTTGGACTGAAGATCAGATTTGGAAAATCAAGAATTTGCCCAATTACTTGATTTTTGGAAGATTAGTTACTATTTTGAATTAAATTAATTCAAAATAATGATTTTGTGAGACAATAAATAATATTTTTTAGATTATTTACCAAAATGGACTGACAGTTAAGAAGGTGATGGCATTTTAAATAATTTCATTTATTTAAAATGAGAGGAATATTAATTTTGACAATTAAATAATTAAAGATAATTATTTAATTTAGTAGATAAGATTAATTAATTAAATAAATTAATCAATTCATTTAATTATGATAGTTAGTGACATATTAAATAAATAAATAAAACTTATTTATTTAATAATCAGGAAGAAATATATGAAAAGGGTAATTAAATAAATTAAGAAATTTATTTAATTAAGGGAAGACTTAGACAATTAATGATGTATTTAATAAATAAATAAAATTTATTTATTTAATAATCATGAAGAATATAAAGACATGAATTAATTAAACAATTATAAATTATTTAATTAATAGTCTAATGTGGACAAGGACATAATTAAATGTATTAATTATGCTAGGACGAAAGTGGTAAAATGAAGCTTGCAGGCCTAGGTCATTTTTAAGTGTCTACATTTTCCCCTCTTTGTCATAATGTCGCTTGTCGCATTGTTGCAAAGAAAATAAGTCGAAGATATGCCCCAGTGCAAAATAAGATGAGGAAGAATGATGAGGAGGGTTATGGTATGCCCCCTCAAGAGGAAAGACAGGTTCCAAGAACATGGGTGTGCTCTTGAAATGGATGAGAATACTAGAATATGAAGAGACAAAGAAATGTTAGTGCAAAAGATATGGATGATGATATGGATGCGATTCCTATATGAGATGAGCGAGAGAAGATGGCAAGACAAAAGGAGATGCATGTTAGTTCCTAGACCAAATCCTTCAAAGCCTGACCATAAGACTTTAATATTTAATGCTCTTAATCATCATTGGGCGGTAAAAATGACACAAATGGACAACAAACACCATGATATGACGTATACCAAGGTGTGCAAGGTCATCCACTTGAAAAATAGATAGTCACAGACAAGGAATGTCCTAACTCATACTAAGGGCGAAGTTGGCCCAGTCTTTTTGTCAAGACAATCCACAGATAGCGGTCAAAGAAAATAAAATAGGCCAGGATATGTCATTGCACCTCTAAATCCTTCATGAGACATCCTCGAGGTAGCTAGTAACATGACCACAAAGAAAAGACAGTAAAAGGATAAGAAAAAATAGCCAAAATAGTCAAAATATAAGACAAGATAGACCAGAAAAATTAATAGCCATTTAATTTTATTTGCCAATGTTTGTTTGCCAAAGATTGAATTCTTGCTAGTTTGATAGTTTTGACAGTTTAAGAGTTTTACCAATTTGACAGTGTTGATAGTTTGGTAGGGCTTATTGTCAGGAAGGACACATCCTGAAAAAGGCAAAGGACATTTTGACGAGGTCCAAATCTGAGAAGGACACATCTTGAAGAGGACCAAAAAGTGACGAGACTGACATTATTTTGACTAATATGTTTTGGAAAGTTGACAAATGTTGACTGTATGGTTGATTGGGCTATGCTGTCTGATTTTGACCAATTTTGACATTGATGTTTCAAATGACTATCTTGTGTCCGAGTTTGACTATGTCTGACTTATTTGACTGATGTGATGATTGTGACAAATGCCATGATTTAATTTGTACAAACCTAAAAGGACTGACCTAATGTCTCAGAGACTCATCGATTGATGGCCTTTCCTACGTAGCAAATGCGCAGAGACAATGTAGTTCAATGATGACATGGACTGACTAACATGACTGACTTTGACTCCATTTTTAGGATTTTGACATTGATTTGGATGTTTTTGTGTTTTCTTCTGGATGTTTTATGATTTTTAGGTCTTTCTTCAGGACATTTTATGATGTTTTTGGTCTTTCTTCAAGACATTTTATGATGTTTTTGTCTTTTTGTCATTTTATGATTTTTCTTTTTAGATTTTGACATTTAAGAGGATCATGACAAATGCATATGACTGATGCCTACACATGAGAATCCAAGGACAAACATGAGTGTGCCCCTAGTCAAGCTGAATACCAATTGACAGGTGATGACAACATTGTTTGACGTGGGGAGGATGCATCTCAAAACAACGTGAGGATGATGACGATAATGTGACGAAAGTATCAAGGTCTATAGCTGGGCCAGGAACACAGTCAAGTAACATTTTGGATAATGTGTTTGTATGGATTAGACTCATTGCATTTGGAATGACTTGGTTAGGACTAGATGGGATGATGATTATCCTTAGACTGTTTGACAAGGGAAAGCCAAGATAGGTGACAGGAATGAAAGGATAGGGGGTGGCCTTGGTAAAAGATGAGAGACATGAGACTAATGGAATTGTCATATTATTTTCAAGGACTATGTCGTATAAGGACAATAAGACTATGACGGTTAATGACCTGATGTTTCGTGAATCATGTATGATCGAAGGATAGACATGTCAAGAGTTTTCCCAAAGCATGATTTATGTGTGTCAGTTTTATGTCAAGATCGAGGTAAGTGGGAAAAATGTGTGGAAATGATAGGGCTTAAATGAACGTCAATGTCATGAGGAAGGCATGGGAAAATGAGACGACTTGCCCCCAAGTGTAAAAGTTTGCATAGACAATTTATTTTACACATGATGCCTGTTTGCCAGGTTTTCATCATGGTACTTATCTAGGGTGCCTGTTTGCCAGGTTTTCACCATTGGATGAAATTTTTCTCTTTACTATTTTCTTGACTTTTTGATTTTTTTGACGTCACCAAGACCCCTGTTTGCCAGGTTTTCATCAAGGTAACAATTTTTTTAATTTTTCAATTTTTATTTTTGATTTTTATTTTGTAGATAGCTTGGATGCTTTAGATGACCACTGACTGTTCTGAATCCATTGACGGTGCCGATGTAGAGACTGGTGCCATGATATGCCAATAGTGTCATGTTTGAAGTAGTTGTCTTGTAAGGATTGTAGCACTTGTAGACAACTGATTGATGTCATTGTGGTCCTTTCTGATACTAGAATTGGCCTTATTAGAATACGCACATCACGATAGAGTGCCATGAGAGTCCTTGTGGTAAAGAGTTGTTGCTATGATGTGACGGATTTGTGACGTGGGATTTTTGGACTTTAGACGAGATGTAGGATTATGACAAATGATGGTAGATGTGGAAAGGTTGTTTGGACATTTTGATGAATGAATTTTTATTTTCTAAACTTGGGATGGTCGTGTTAGATCTAAAAAATGCAAGCAAGGATACCTAAAGAGGTTGCCAATCTCTTGGTACGTTTTAGGGTAACAGAACAAGGTTTGAAATAATTAAACCTTCTAATCTTCAGGTGCTGCTAGACTTAGGTGGGTGTACCTATAATGGATGAAGTAGACTTAACCTATGATCTTCCTTCCTACAACAATTTATCCACAATGGCATATGGAAGTGGACAAAATGGATCAAACTTGGAATAAATTGTATACTAAAATGAAGACTAAATCCTAATATGCTCAACTAACAGATGTAAAAAAATATGAATGAGATTGAATGATGTGAATGGTGAGACCAGTGCCTTATAGGGTATGTGGAGTCAAGAGAAATATGAGATAAGTACTCTGTTCTGGCAAGAATTCAAGCTATTCAGCATATGATTTGGTTTATAGCTTGTATAAACATGCAAGATTATAATTACCGAGTTCTTCTTAAATGATCCAATTGATATCTTCTAATTAATATGATCAACTTAGAGGATTTAATCTTTACTGGAAAGAACCAATTAATTGATCACACAGTTACAACAAATGTGTACTGAACAAACTGGAGGTAAACTTGTTACACCAATTCAAACAATCAGAGAACATCACAATTGGAGACAACTTCGATAATATTTTCAATAAACATGACCAACAACTAATACCAGAAACAATTGCAACACATCAAAAGACTTCCATTGATATCTCCATGATTTTACATATGCAACATAATCTCATTTTTTGTGGAAACATTGTGTTCCTCTGAACTATATCTATTCTATCCTACTATTTTACCTACTACTTCATTTACAATTGAGAGTGATTATTTATACATCAGTATCCGAACAGGCACATCGTTTCATATTCCAATATCGAAAAATAGTTGCAATTAGGAATTTTCATGTCAGCCATAGTGCATAAGACTTCATCAATCATTCGCTGTAACATCCTTGTGAGTATGCCGAAGGAAACAATATTGCTGATCATCCCTTTGGTCTTCTGTGCCTCGCCGTAACACATCCGAGTCATGAAGACATCATATCGAAAACCCCTAAAACCCCATTTGTCTCCTGCGCGTCGCTGTAGCATTCCGTTTGTCACAATGAAGCCATATAGTATTCTTTTATTCCCTTTCAGTTTTGTCTTCGCATTCATTATAGCTCATCTAGGTCGGTGAGATATCACAGAGATTACAATACGTTTTGCCGATATGTACTTCTTGTGCCTTCCATTCGCCGAGACCCAAGGAGCCTCTCACCGAAATGCACCTTGTTCTAACTCACTGTCGCTGTAACTTAATGGTGTTGGGAAGACCTTATAGAGAATCCACCTTGTTCCACCGAAAGTTCCTTTATCTCTCGAGTCGCCAAGACAATAGTAAACTCCTGCCAACAAAGTCCCCCTGTGCTCCATCGGCGAGACTAGGCACCTCGCCAAGACATTTTAGTTTTCTTACCGACTGAAATAAGTCTTACCGATGAAGCCATTCATCGGCAAGACAATGAGCCTTCAAAGAGACTCATACCGATGCCAAAAGTTACACCGAACCCATTCCTTCATCTCATTCGCTGAGACTTATCCCGATGTGCTCTATCGGTGAAACACCCTGATTTCGTTGAAACTCTCGCCGAAGACCACCTCTCCATAGATCGCCAAGACATTTTGGTTTTCTTACCGACTGAGTCCACCTGTCGCTGATGACCCCCTTCACATCTTATCGGCAAGACACTACTCCGATATACTTTAGTCTCACCGATGTACATTCCTCGTCGCCAGTCGGTAAGACAATGCTCAATCGCCAAGACCACCTGCCGAAAACCTTTAGCTTGGCCGAAACATTTCCACATGTGCCAGTCAGAGAGACAAAATGTTTTCGCTGTGACCTTACGCTGATACTCATCAATTTGGCCGAAATGAATACTTGTGCACAGTCGGTATGACATGTGGAGATCGTCGTGACGTTATATCGATGCCTCAATCCTTTGCCGATAGAACCTTTGATATGCCTTTCGACAAGACATTCATATTTCACTATGACCTTCACCCGAATATGACTCCTATGCCGATATGTGTCTTTCAAACATGGGTCGGTGAAACATGACGCGTTCGGTGAAGCATTACACCGATGATCCTGACTCATGCCGATATGAACACTCCCACCGAGACGATGAAACTGTTATGCGATAACTGCCAGTGAATGAAATTCAGTGCCATGACATTAAAATGTCTTGCCGATAGGCAACATAGACATTTTTCTAGCAGAAGACACAACATGGATCGGGGAGAGCCTAATGAACTCACGCCGATAGGCACCAAAATGCAAAAGATGCGTGACTCAATGGATTCGATGGGCAACATGGGCAAAATATGAGCAAAATGATATGAAAATAAACCCCTACATTTATGAAAAGGATTCCAATGGAAACTTAAGGTTATGGAAAACATGTGAAAAAGCTCAGAAATTTATAGTTCCAATAGTGGCTCCGTCTGGGGATGAATGATAGTCAAATCATTGCAAGGATCCAAAATCTTTGGGTGAGTAGACCAGACCAAACATAAAATGAGCTAGTGAGCAGAATGGAAATGGAAATGAAGCATGAAGGAATGAATACAAAATGAATGCAAGATGGAGGTGAATGCAAAATGGAAATGCACCAGAACCCTAAACTACTGTGCATGGAAAAGAAATTTAGAGAGGATACACAAGAGTTGTCCATGCACTGGCAACCCTCAATCCTCCGTGTTTCAATTTCACCTTTCTTGAGCTATTACAATATGAATCTCAAACCAAGCCTTCCCCTATCAAACATTTGGTTTTGTGTTGAGTTCATCAAATTCTTCCTGAAGATACTCATGCAATCCTTCCTATCACTATTATTGCAAGTTCTTAGAGTATCATCATGCTCGGTTTGGCCCAAAATCTCTACACCATCTTGTAGTTCAAATTCTTCAACATCTTGGGAGAAACCCCTATTATTTTCAACATTCAAGATGCATGCATATGAAATACAATATTCCTTATTATCTTTCTCACTGTTATGGATCATAAAGCATTTAGTTAGCTGTATTAAAATTTCATAATCAAAGTGCCCCTCTTGAGAAACAAAAAATTATGTCAGACCAATATTGTCTGAAACAAGCAAATCTGAAACCCTTTGCATTTCTTTGATACCCCTATTACTCAAACCTTCAATATTAAGCATATATGAACCAATCAAATATGGAACATTATCATCCTTGGTATGCAGACAAATGTCTTCTCCACATGAGTTAGAAATTTCAAAAACACATACCTCATTCTAAACAGACACATGCATTTGGCCAACCTCAAAGGTTTCACTATCAAGTTGAGAAAGGAACTGAGAATCATATGAATCATTGCACAAAAAAATTTCACTGTCAAAACAAATGCAAGTTGGATAAAGAACTTTAGGATCAGCTTCATGTGTATATCTCTGATAGTCAAGAGTTAGCAAATCTAAAATTTGCTCATAGCTGAGTAAACACGTTTCCACATTTTCATTATTACAGTCATACTCATCACTTTTGTCATCATCAAAAAGAGGCCCAGGATCAACTGAGAATGAAAAATTACCAGCACAGTCACTTGTTCCATAACTTGACACATCACTTTGTTTATCTAAAAATACCTTTTGCTCAACATGAAGTGGATATGAAAATACCTAAAATTCATTCTGGGGAAAACCTTTGCAAAAAATTATCTGATCCTCTTTTAAATCTTCATCATGCCATGAGCCTAAAATATTTTGGAAACCATTCTCAAATTTACAACCCTCCTCTTCATCGCATGTATCGTTGTAGCTTTCAACTGCAGCTAGAGGCATTGTAAATTCACTATCAACATTTCCCATTGCCTCTTCATCTTGATCCTCATAAGAGGTAAAAGGATCCCCTTGCTGCAAATCAAAATCCTCAGGTGTATCTTCAAAATATAAACACTCATTTTATCCCTCATAACACACACTACTCTCCCTGTCACAATCTGTCAAGCAAGAGAGATATTTTGTACCTTCATCTTTATTATGCAAGCTATCACAGGAATCATACTGACTTGCACATACCTCATCATCTATTGGATGCATTCCTTGATCAATTCCTCTATACTCATAAAAAATACAACAATTGGAATCAACATTGGTAGTGTCCCCATACCCTTTCCTCTCCATGGCATCAATGAACTTATTCAAGTGATCACAAACTTGTTGTATTGATAATTTTGACCAATTAACTTAATTAGGCTCCCATACCTTTATGAATTGCTCAGTAAACATGGTCCTTGTAGGCCTATGGTGAGAAGGTAACTATATACAAATTTCTCTCATTCTATTGTACAGAGAAGTGAAATCTTCTCCACCATACCTCCTTATGTCAAGAAAATCATCCCAAAGACTTTTGAAATATTCATCATCTCTAGATTGTTGGTTCTGATACATACCTTGTTGCAGATTCTGGCTAATATCTCCAAGTGAATCAGAATTGTGTTGCCCTTGACATTGATCACATTGACATTCTTGATAACTGCCAATTGCATTTGACACTGATCGCAATGGCATTCTTGATAATTTTCCAATATTTGTCCAGATAGGATAAGCATTTTCTTGCTTTAATGGCTGTGGAGGATAAGTGCTCTGCTATGCATGATATGTATCACCTCCATTATAGAAATTTCCATTTGTAATATCAGTTGCTTGAGGGGCCCAATATTTTCCTGCATCTGTATATTCATTTTGGTCCAATTGCAGCCTTTTCCCTTGCCATTCTTCTATTTCCTTTCTCTGAGACTCATACAGTGCTTTGACCTCCTCAAAAGTTAAAGATTCATAATCAACTTGAGGAGTGTCATGATCAATAGGTCCGCCTTGATTACCCACCATTTTTAGATCATTGAGGATCTTTTTCCTATCATATTTGAATAAATGCAATGTTTCTTTCAGAGTCGCCACCTACTTTTCCAAAAGTAGGAAAATGATTACTTTTGATCTTTTCCCCAATGGAATCACCCCTTCTGAATCTTCTCAAATTATAACATTTTCTTTAATGACTCTATAATGTGGTCTTCAACTGAATTTTCTGATATGTTTCCATAGCAGAGTCACCAATTTGTTAGCTCTCAGAAACACAGGCAAGGATACCTCAAGAGGTTGCCAATCTCTTGGTACATTTTAGGGTAACAAAACAAGGTTTGAAATAATTAAACCTTCTACTCTTCAGGTGCTGCTAGACCTAGGCAGGTGTACCTATAATGGATGAAGCAAACTTAACCTATTATCTTCCTTCCTACAACAATTTATCCACAATGGCATATGGAAGTGGACAAAATGGATCAAACTTGGAATAAATTGTATACTAAAATGAAGACTAAATCCTAATATGCTCAACTAACAGATGTAAAAAAATATGAATGAGACTGAATGATGTGAATGGTGAGACCAGTGCCTTATAGGGTATGCGGAGTCAAGAGAAATCTGAGATAAGTACTCTGTTCTGGCAAGAATTCAAGCTGTTCAACATATGATTTGGTTTATAGCTTGTATAAACATGCAATATTATAATTACCGAGTTCTTGTTAAATGATCCAATTGATATCTTCTAATTACTATGATCAACATAGAGAATTTAATATTTACTGGAAATAACCAATTAATTTATCACATAGTTACAACAAATGTGTACTGACAAACTAGAGGTAAACTTGTTACACCAATTCAAACAATCAAAGAACATCACAATTGGAGACAACTTCGATAATATTTTCAATAAACACAAGCAATAACTGATACTAGAAACAATTTCAACACATCAAAAGACTTCCATTGATATCTCCATGATTTTACATATGCAACATAATCTCATTTTTTGTGAAACATTGTGTTCTTCTGAACTGTATCTATTCTATCCTACTGTTTTACCTACTACTTCATTTACAATTGAGAGTGATTATTTATACATCAGTATCCCAACAGGCACATCATTTCATATTCCAATATCAGAAAATAGTTGCAACTAGAAATTTTCATGTCGGGCACAGTGCATAAGACTTCATCAATCATTCGCTGTAACATCCCCATGAGTATGCTGAAGGAAAAAATATTGCTAATCATCCCTTTGGTCTTCTATGCCTCACCATAACACATCCGAGTCGTGAAGACATCATATCGAAAACCCCTAAAACTCCATTTCTCTCCCGTATGTCGCTGTAGCATTCTGTTTGTCACAATGAAGCCATATAGCATTCTTTTATTCCCTTTCAGTTTCATCTTCACATTCGTTATAGCTCATCTGGGTCGGTGAGATATCACAGAGATTACAATACGTTTTGCCAATATGTACTTCTTGTGCCTTCCATTTGCCAAGACCCAAGGAGCCTCTCACCGAAATGCACCTTGTTCTAACTCACTATCACTATAACTTAATGGTGTCGGGAAGACCTTATAGAGAATCCACCTTGTTCCACCAAAAGTTCCTTTATCTTCTGAGTTGCCAAGACAACAGTAAACTCCTGTCGACAAAGTCCCCCTATGCTCCATCGGCGAGACCGGGCACCTCGCCAAGACATTTTAGTTTTCTTACCAACTAAAATAAGTCTTACTGATGAAGCCATTCATTGGCAAGACAATGAGCCTTCGAAGAGACTCATACCGATGCCAAAAGTTACACCAAACCCATTTCTTCATCTCATTCACTGAGACTTATCCCGATGTGCTCTATCGGTGAAACACCCTGATTTCGTTGAAACTCTCGCCAAAGACCACCTCTCCATAGATTGCCAAGAAATTTTGGTTTTCTTACCGACTGAGTCCACCTATCGCTGATGACCCCCTTCACATCTTATTGGAAAGACACTACTCTGATATATTTTAGTCTCACTGATGTACATTCCTCGTCGCCAGTCGGTAAGACAATGCTCAATCACCAAGACCACCTACCAAAAACCTTTAGCTTGGTCGAAACATTTCCACATGCGCCAGTCAGAGAGACAAAATGTTTTCGCTATGACCTTACACCGATACTCATCAATTTGGATGAAATGAATAGTTGTGTACAGTCGGTATGACATATGGAGATTGTCGTGACGTTATATCGATGCCTCAATCCTTTGCCAATAGAACCTTTGATACGCCTTTCAACAAGACATTCATATTTCGTTATGACCTTCAGCTGAATATGACTCCTATGCCGATATGTGTCTTTCAAACACAGGTCAGTGAAACATGACTCGTTTGGTGAAGCATTACACCAATGATCCCGACTCATGCCGATATGAACACTCCCGTTGCCAAGACAATGAAACTGTTTTGCCGATAACTACCACTGAAGGAAATTTAGTTGCCATGACATTAAAACTTCTTGCCGATAGGCAACACAAACATTTTGCTAGCAGAAGACACAACATGGATTGGGGATAGGCTAATGAACTCACGTCAATAGGCACCAGAATGCAAAAGATGCGTGACTTAATGGATTCGATGGGCAACATGGGAAAAATATGAGCAAAATGATATGAAAATAAACCCCTACATTTATGAAAAGGATTCCAATGGAAACTTAAGGTTATGGAAAACATGTGAAAAATCTCATAAATTTATAATTCCAACAGGTGGATGACAAATTTTGGAGGGATGGTGTTTGGAACCAACACCTTTAGATGCCTTGATTGATGACCATTTTGAAGGAGGTGGACATTTGTTGTATGTGGGAGTCATCTTGTCTTGTGGCTCCACATTGTGATTGAATTTTTCTTTCGACATATTTTCTTTGCTTGATCCACTTGTCTTTGGGATCCATTTTAATTTCATTTGTCCACTTGTATTTTTGTTTGATTCAATGGCATTTGACATTTGATTTTGATCTTTTGATTTGTATGACTTTTGTTTTTGTTGGTTCCAAAGGGAAGGTTTATTTATGATGGAATGAAAATTCATGGTGTGGGTCGAGGGGGTGTTGGAAACAATCTTATGACAAGGTTCACTCATGGACTCCATTTTGATGTCTGTATCTGACAAAGTTGCCCCCAGTATCGAGGAGGTACCACTAACATTGTTTGATTTGTTGTTTGAGGAATATCCAAGACCTTGATGTCTGTAATTTTCCTAGAGTTGTATTGGTTCTTGAATGCCTTGCTCATGTATGCCTAGTCCTTTGCCTTTATATTGCATGCTTTGACATATTCTATTTGCGATGGGGTATTTGTTGTTTTGAAAGCAAGATGCTAACCCATCATTAGGTATGTGGATACTGTCGCTTGTAATATTTTCATTTGCGAGAAATCCTGCTTTGACAAAGATAGATGACCCTAAGTGATAACGTGTCTTAGCTTCATTGTCTTGTTGGACATATTCCTGACTGATATCTGTGGTCTGATCTTGTGACATGTCAGGTTCAGATGATTCTGTTAGTGCTTCCAAAGAAATTTCAAAGGCATCATTATGGTCAGTGTCATATAGTCCAGTAAATTCAGCTATAGCTTGATCATTTTCAAATATGTCCATATTGGAATACTCTTGTGCTTGAGGAATATCATCTATGTGTGTAATGGAGGCAAGTGTCTCATTTTGGAAACTATCAATAGTCGAGGCTTGTATAGGATTGGAAAGTGTTTGATCATGAATGGCATAAAGGTCAAGGAGTGGATAGTTTTGGATTTCTTGGTCAATGGTAGGGTCTTGGTCAAGGATGAGGTTGTCATGGATTTAGACTTCTTGGTCAATGGTAGGGTCTTGTTCAAAGATGGGGTTGTCATGGATAGGTGTGTTTGGATGTCATGATTGTCTTCAAGGACTCCCTGAATGGAGTTTAAGATAGGGTCATGGGATGGACTACCTTGTTCTTGACATGAGGGTGACATTATAAGGTTTTGCTTTGGGCTTTCATTTTGACATGTATCCTCAAGTTTAGACAATGGGATTTGAATTTGAGCAATGACAAAATTTTCATGACTAGATGTGGCTTGTGAGGGGATGACTTGAAAAGGTTTAATGAATGATGGACTAGGATAGGATGTGGGGACTTGGACTGGACTAGTATGTGAAGGACTAGAATATGACATGGGTACTTGCATTGGAATAGTATGTGAAGGACAAGGGTATGACGTGGAGACTTGGACCGGATATGACATGGAGTCTTCGACTGGATTGGTGTAGGTTTGATTGAAATAGGACATGGAGACCTGGACTGGATCAGTATGGTATGATGTGGGGACTTGACATGAGTTGGTAGATGGTTGATAAGGGATGCAGACTTGGATGGGATTAATAGGTGAAGGACTAGGATATGATGTGGAGACATGGAATGGACTAGCGGACAATTGACTTCCCTTGTCAAAGTTAGGATAAGTCTAATTAATGGATGTTTGTTGTGGACTAATGTCATGGATGGTGTTAAGTGACTTTTGGTAGTGAGGGTAGACAGATGGAGGTGGCAAAGTATTTATGTCAAAGCCTCATGGTAACTTAGCCCCTTGGTCCAAAAGCATGGCTAGATACCTTTGAGGGTCGTGTAAGATTGAGTTTTCTACAAAGGAGACTATATCAAGATTTTGTGCTGCAGCTTCTAAGTCTTTGACATATACTCATCCATTTTGGTCTCTTTTTATTAATGGCTCAAAAGTGTTTTGTGATGAAGATTGCATGTTCATGTTGTGAAATGGGTCAGAAAAGGTCCAATGTTTGTTCGTGTCATAAGTGTTATTGTCGATGTTGGGATTGGAATCTTGTCCAAAGTTTTCCATTTGTCATTGTTGTCTTTGAATCCTAGTCTCAACCGTAAAAGGGATTTTCTCAAACAAGGATGATGAGAATGACAAGTAAATGCAAGGATGGCACTAGCCTATGTTTTTGTATTTTTCAATAAAGGATGACAATGCAAGGTGATGACTAAGGAAATGATTGATGACGAGGTTGTCAAAGCCAATATGAGGACTAAGATGATTAATGAAAAGTCTAGGTTTAAAATGAGGACTAAGTATGGACAAAATTTGGAGAAAGGTTTGTCTAACCACTCAAAGCTAGACCTATGTCTCAATTTTGGTTATCAAAGGACTTACTAAGGGGACTAAACGATGAGGTCAAAATGACGAGTGAGCCTGCTGAACTAGACTGTTGAGTTGGAGGTTCTCACAAAAAGACAATGACTGAAAAGAGTAGTAATGACTAAGTCCCAAGATAGGCTAGTTTTGAAAACAAAGGTTTTGCAAGGTGTGGAGGTTTGGCTTAATCCAAAGTTTGCTAGGATGAAACCTAAGGATGATTATGTTGCCTAGGGAATGCACCTAAAATTTGGAAATGAATGCAAATGATGGGCGTCTTGAGCAATTGCAATTCTGGTTTCTGACAGAGACTGTTTGAAAAAGATGTTTGACAACAGGTGACAATGTGTGGACTTAGATTCTAGTCTGAGACAATGTTTAAATTTTAGTTAAGCAAATGCGTCGTTTCAAGTGGGAAAATGTGTTGTAGTGTGCGGATGCCTTGCAGATAGAATGTATAGACTAGTTTTGACCGAATTCTTGAAGTTTGACTTGGTTGTTTCTAGATGTTTGACCATTGTTTGGTTTGTTTCAGTATCTAGAAAACACTTGCAAGCATGATATTTTGACTGTAAGCAAGCACACATGAGACAAGTACAATCCTATGGTTAGGCCAAGATAATATTTGCTAGATTCCATGTGGGTTTCCCCAACCGCATATTTGTAGTGTGTGAATTCAGAAGCTTGGCTACATGGGCTCCCCCTTATAGTGCACTCTCTTCTTAGGCCAACCAAGCTTCCAACCCCCATGAAACTCCCATGGCAGATTGATCACCTCTACTACAAACTGTGAAAGTGTGGATGCCTTCACACCGACCGGTGCTACGCTAGCAAATAGAAGGTTTTTGGCTTACTACACAAAGGTTTTTAGTTCAGGACCCCCATTCGAGTGGCCATACATGGGGCAAGAGATTAATCACCAATTAGGTGGCACTCTAGCATGAAGAGGTTAAGCTTAACAAGGTTTAAGGGAGTACTACTCTGTCCGTATGACACATCCGCACTCATAATCTTAGGTTTTCCCTTAAGATTCACATTTATATACCGGTCGGGGGTAGCTTGGCCTTATCTCCATTGCTCGTTTGAGTCACGTTGGGGTGATGAAATCCCTAGGCAGGCCCAATTTCTAGAGTTAGTAACCATTTCTCTTACACCCAAGATCGCCTGAAATTGCAAGGGGAGAGGATACTCCGATATACTAAGTCATGGGGTTAAAAATAGATAAAAATGGGTCTGGTTTTCTAATCACTGAGTTTTCACAAGGTGAGAGCATAGTCACCTACCATTTTGCAAACACACTCAGACATAGTAGAAAGACAAGTTCATTTTAATTGCACCAAAGGAAATGTGTATTATACTAAAAAAGACAAACACATTGTTGTTATGTTTAGTCTTTGACATTCGAACCTGCAAGACCACACATTAGTAGTTTGATAATGTTCTTTGACTATCGATCTGCAAAAATAGTTAGATGCATCATTTTTGTCCACTTGATCCAATGTGTCCTTTGAAGTGTTTATTTTCTGCACATGCACAAAACCAACAACAAACCCTAACAAGATACTTGATCACTACTATTAGAGGGTTAGCTAGTCAAGACAAATCTGATATTTAGGAAAAAATTTGATAGTAAAATGAAAAATATAGACAATAAATCCTATCTAAAATCTCACGAGGTTTCCAAAAATGTAAATAAATCAGAAATATTTGTTGTTTTGCACCTGAAATTAATTTTTTATGAAAAATCATAAAAAATTTATTAAAAATACAAAACAGCTCAAAAAATTCTGGTTTTTGGACTGGAGTAGTTTGATGTTGTCCCAAATCTGCAAAAAAATTTGTGAGCAGATTTGTAATTGTGTGTGAGATATAATCAAATCTAGTTTAAGACCCAATTTGAAATGATCTGTTGTTTGCCTAACAATTTTGCATCCAAATTTAAAAGATAAAGAACAAACCCCTATTACAATTTAGAGAGCTTTTTAGAAATGTAAACATATCTAAAAAATTTGATTATTTGCTCTTGAAATTAATTTTTCATGAAAAATAGAAAAAAAATAATAAAAAAATAAAAACAGATTCCAAAAATCTAATTTTTGGAATGGAAGTGTGTGATGTTGTCTCCAATCTGCACAAAAAATTGTGTGAGAAAATATGTAGCTATTTGAAAGTTATGGTTGAATATTTGGAAACTAGGGTTTTATCCACAATGATGCCAAACCTGCAATAAAAAACAAACAAAACCTGCAATAAAAGAATCAAACTCCAAGATTTCTCAAAATGTGTTAAAACATGTCAGATTCACCAAATGTATCAATGGATTTATTTTTGGTTTAGATTGTGAGATAAACTAACACATAAAGCATATAATCCAAAGATCCTATCAAGAACAATGAAAACAAGAACAATTATACCTTTGATTCACATGAGTTTCCATGATTCACCTTGATAGTACCTTCTTACTTGCTAGTTGACGTGTTTTTCCCTCAAATTTTATGAGCTAGCAATCTGCAAATAAATGTCTATGTCCTACACTAAGCTTTGAAGGATTTGCACAAATGTCTAATGCCTATGACTATGCCTAAAATGACTCTAAAATGCCAAATTAATCTAAGTATTAATATGCAAGAATATTGTAATCTATGTGCATAATCTAGAAATGAGAGCAAAATAGCATTTTATAGAAAATGCCATTTTGAATGGACAGACAAGATTGATTTTTGACAAAGACCTAAAATCAGATGACAAGATTTAATTTGACAATCCCTAATCAGGGTTAAGGCAAAATCCTTAAGTGAGTGGTCGAGATTTCATCTAAGAAAATCAAATCGGCGGTGGAGAATAAATGAGATAATCAATTTAGAAAATAAAGATTTTCAAAAATCAAGAAGATAAAAACTACCTGATTTGTGAGATTCAAAAAATCAAGAAGATAAGAGTTGGACTAAAGATCAGATTTGGAAAATCAAGAATCTGCCCGATTACTTGATTTTTGGAAGATTAGTTATCATTTTGAATTAAATTAATTCAAAATAATGATTTTGTGAGACAGTAAATAATCTTTTTCAGATTATTTACCAAAATGGACTGACAGTTAAGAAAGTGATGACATTTTAAATAATTTCATTTATTTAAAATGAGAGGAATATTAATTTTGACAATTAAATAATTAAAGATAATAATTTAATTTAGTAGATAAGATTAATTAATTAAATAAATTAATCAATTCATTTAATTATGACAGTTAGTGACATATTAAATAAATAAATAAAACTTATTTATGTAATAATCAGGAAGAAATATATGACAAAGGGTAATTAAATAAATTAAGAAATTTATTTAATTAAGGGAAGACTTAGACAATTAATGACATATTTAATAAATAAATAAAATTTATTTATTTAATAATCATGAAGAATACAAAGACATGAATTACTTAAACAATTATAAATTATTTAATTAATAGTCGAATGTGGACCAAGGACATAATTAAATGTATTAATTATGCTAGGATGAAAGTGGTAAAAATGAAGCTTGCAGGCCTAGGTCATTTTTAAGTGTCTACAAGATGTAGTAGAATATGTAGCTAGGTGCTTGGAGTATCAATGATTTAAGACTAAGCACATACATCCAGCAGGAATCCTTTATCCTCATGATATACTTGAGTATATGTGGAAAGTGATCAATATGGACTTTGTGCAAGGGCTACCTTTGAGTAAGATAAAATATGATGTCATTATGGTAGTAGTTGATAAGTTGACTAAGGTGGCACATTTTATTCCAAGGAACCTTAAGTATGGATCATTGACCTTGGCCAAGAATTTTTTCCAACAGATCTTTCATTTGCATGGAGTGCCAAAAACCATTATATCCAATAGATATACATAGATGAAATAAAGGTTTTGGACAACCTTGAACATAACATTAGGAACTAAGCTAAATTTCAATTGAGTCTATCATCTTTAGACCGATGGTAAAATCGAGAGAGTGAATAAGGTAGTAGAAGATCTCCTTCAGATGTACTATATGGATCAATAGTATAAATGGGAAGAGTATCTACCACTGGTATAATTTTCTTATAATAACTCCCATCATGCATCCTTAGGTATGACACCTTTTGAGGCCCTGTATGGGAAAAAGTGTTGTACTCCCATCAGTTGGGATAGGTTGGAAGACAAGATCATAGTGTGACCTAAAATGCTAAAGAAGATGGAAGAGAAGATGAGACTTATCAAGCACAGACTAAAGGAGGGGACAAATAGATAATTTAAAAAATCTATGGTAATAGAAATAGATCTTTAGACAATTTACAGTCAAGGATAAAGTCTTTCTAAGAGTCAAACCACATAAGGGCTCCATAACCTTTGGGAAATCATCCAAGTTGGCTTTAAGATACATGGGCTTGTTTGATATGTTAGAAGTTGTAGTAACAAAAAAAGTATCCCTTTTCACAATTAATTTTGGAATAATTAATATTAAAATGAGCTTAATGTTTCCTTAATTTAGTGTTGTACTGTGTTTTACACATTCACATTAAGTTTAGGGCCCTTTTAAACTAAATGGACATAATTTTGCATTGCTTTTGGTGTTGTAACATGTACCTTTACACTTTTACACTAATATAGGGATTTATTAATTGATTGAGGTCAATTTTCCTTAATTAGCTCCTTTAATTCAAATCCAAGACTAATTAAATGCAAATTCTGAGGGATAAAACCTAACATTCATAAATTCCATTACACAAATCTCAACTTTGTAAGATGTGTTTCCTAGGTAGGTAACCTAGGACCCATTCACCACATGGTGAATGGGTCCTCACTTAGTCCAAGGACCTTATTTTTATATGAAATTTCACCTATAGGGTGAATGGGTCCTTAGTGAGGTTTGAAAAAGAAACTTTGGTGACAGGTACACAACATTTGACCCTTTCTAGATCTCCCTTTTTATTACTATTTTAGTTGGATTCAATTTTTGTTTCTTATTTTAATAATATAGCTCATATTTTGAATGAAATTAGAAGAATAGGTGCATCATACTCAACCCATTTCCATTCACACATGCCTATTTTTCTTCATTTCATTTTGGTGAACCTAACCTTTGATCATTGCACTTTCTAATTTTGGAGTCCTTTTTCATCCTAGATTTAGATCTTGCATTCATTTACATTCATTTGCATTGAATTAGGTCTCATTTAGGGTGTCTATTTTGCATTCAACTTTGCATTGCATATAAGGTTTTAGGATTGCACATTTTGCATTCTTTAAATATGAAAAATACAAAAAAAATCAATCATCTTGCAAACATATACATCATATCAACTTGCATTTGAAAATTTAAATAAAATTGCATATCAAACTAGGTATTCTAGGTTATCATTTTGCAATAATTTTCACTTGTACTCCACATTGAATTCACATAAAACTGAATTTAAAACTTTTTGTAACAAACCTGAATCTAAAAACTATTGGAAAAAATTTAAAAATATGTAAAAATTTGTTTCAGAAACCTCATCTAGGACCCATTCACCTTAGGGTGAATGAGTCCCTGATTAGGTCATAATCTAAATTTTTGGGCATTAAAATCTTCATTTCTTTAATTCAATTTGTTGCTTTCATATTTTTGTTGCAATTTGTAGAGTTTTTGTTTCATCAATTTCATCATATCTAGCTTAATTTGGTACATTTAGTGCATTGTGATTTCAAAATTGCAAATTTACAAGACTTCATTTTTCATATTTTTGCATAGTATAATAAAAAAATTACCTTTTTTAGAATATGAAAATTGCATTAACAAATTGCATTCTAGGTCATTGCCTTACATCTTATCCTACTTTCCATTTTGGGTTGGCATTGAGTTTGTGAAATTTTTATGAGCTTTACAATTTGGTGTCTTATTAGCAATACTATTATGAGACATAGTTTGAGACTCATTTCATCTCAAGATATGTCATTTTCCATGGATCTTGGGTTTTCTAAATCTCTTTCTAATAGTGTTGATAGTAAACCCCCTATGGATCATAGCATGCATACCTCAGTTCCCATTAATTCATTACTGATAATTAATGTGCATGATGTTAACAGCACCATCCCTACCATGACTAGTTGTACTCAAGCTTTGGGGTATGCTCAAAGCTAAGGTGGAACTTCAATTCCTCCTATAATTCCCATTTCCATTCCTACATACACTAGTACTCAAGTTACCACAACCATTCAACCTACTAGCAGTGTCAACACTTCCTTAGGTATTTCCATATGGAACCCTTCTAGCTTTGTGCATTCAAACACCATATCTCCTCAACCATCATCCCTAAAATTGACAATTCACCTTCCCTCCACATACATACACCAATCCACCTTATTCCTCTCCACCTTACAATAATAACAACGATGCCGTCAAAAACATGTTAGACCTTCAACAACAATGGTCAATGTTCATAATACATCAAAACCAACCTATTATCCTTGGAGATATTGAGAATACAAATGCCACAAGGTATAGAAGTTCCTAGATTTAAGAAATATTGTGGGAAAGGAGATCCTGTTAGCCATTTTTTCACTTATACAACCCTATGTAGTGATTTCATCTTTGAAGATAAGCTCTTGGCTAAACTATTCCCTAGGTCATTGAAGGATACTACTTTAGAGTGGTTTTTCTCCTTACCAAATAACTCAATTGGTTCATTCAATGAGCTTATTGATGCCTTTTACAACTACTTCCACATTTACATGGGTCCCAAGATGACCTTAGTTGATTTAATAACATTCAATCAAAAGGGTGATGAGAAAGTGACTGATTTCATAACATGATATCAAATGTTTTATTCACAAATAAACATTAAAATTCCTGATTCTGGCCTTCAATGAATGTTTATTTCCAATTTACAAAGAAAAATCCAAACCAAACTTGAGATGTTGAAATTACCATCCTTCACACAGTTATGTACAACCCTTCATGACTATCAAAATTTGACTTATGGTTGTGATGTGAAAAATCCTCCTTGTCATCCTAAAATTTTTGAATTCACACCTCAAAATAGTTATCAATATTTCAAGAAATAGAATAGGGGAATTTTACAACTTAATTCCCCTTAACCAAATCAACAAGATGATAACCAAGTGGCTGCTATAAAGATGAAAAATCCTTTTTCCTTTGGGGATAGGAATAGAAGATTCACCCCTCTACTCCACAACCTTTATAATATCATGTTGTAGCTCATGGAAAAGAATATGCTTTCTCTACCTCCTATTAGAGATCCTAATCCTAATAAACCATTACCCTCAAACTATAGATCAAATTCTTATTTCCATTACCACTGAAAAAATTGACATGATACAAAATATGATAAGAATATTAAACATCTTCTGCAAGACCTCATTGATTCTAATCATTTTTTAATTGGAGGTGTAAATGATCAATGTAATAAATCTATAGCTCCTCCTAACCAAAATTTACAAATATTTAAAAATCCCATGCCAAAACATGCTATTTCATTTGTCAAAGCTAGTAAAAAAAATAATGATGTGATGAATGTTGACACAGATGATGAGACCACAAAAGATGAAAATATGGATGCAGCGGTTAAAGTAGTGTCATTTATTGAAGCTAAACCTTGTAAGGGCTCAACCAAAATTCCCCTTGATATTTCTTTCTCACAAAAATTACATTATTAGACATGCACTTGATGGTCCTCTTTACATAGCTGGAATAATCTATGACAACCCTACTAATGGGATATTAATTGATCTTGTCTATGTAGAGAACATGATCACTGAAGAATTCCAATTTGTGCATGAACTTTATCATGATACATATGAAAAACCAAAACCATGGATCAAAATACAAAATGGTTTTTCTTGTCCTACAATAGGATTCATGAATCTCCCTCTAAAAGTCAGACCAAAAAACATTAAATGTCTTATTCACCATCATCCCATCGTTGGACAAATTTCATGTGAAGTTAGGCTATCCATGGCTTCACTCCATGAGTGTCATCCTATCAGTTGTGCATAAATATTTAAATTTTCCCTTTGGCAATGAGATCTTTATTGTACACCATAGTGGCTCTAATCATGTGTCTTCTTGTGGGAACTTTTCATTGGATTTCTTTTGTCCTGAGCCTATTAAACCAATTAGAACCTATGAGGACTAATTTTTCAAAGCATATCAAAAGTTTAAGGAAAAGTGTATAGCAAAATTATCCCTTAGAAACATTCCTCAACTCGTAATTGAGCCACCTATCCTTGATGAATTGATTATTGAAAAAAAATCCCTTCCAAATATCCAAGAACAACCTATGAAAAATCCTCATACCATTTCCTATAAGAGACCATGAGACAATCGAAAAAATCTTGTTGTGCCTCTTAAAGTCAAACAAGTTCACAAATCCAAAGAGAAAGTGGTTGAAAAACCTCCTATGGCTCCTTTCGTTACTCCCCTAATGGAAGAAAAGAAACCTATGGTTGAACAACTCACTCCAACACAATCGCAAATCGACAACATATTAAGAAGAAATCAAAATGCTAGAGAGAATAGGCATATATGTCATGCTATTGCTCGTATGTTACAAACTAAAGAAGAAAAGAGAAACATAGAAAATCAAAATATGACCTTTCTTGAAGCAATGCATTATGACTCTATACCCTCACCACAACATAAACAAGAACCTTCTAGGGATATTGTCATTTGACCTCCTATTGTGATTAATCTAGATGATGATGTTGATATTGCAAAGTTTGATGAAAAGGTGCATAATGAGTTGAATTCATTGTTCTTCTCTTCCTTGAGCTTAAATAACAATTCCCCTAAAAAGAGTGTCAAACTTGGTGTGTGTCCTAGTTTGGTACTTTCTATTGTCCATTTAGTTAGTTTTCTTCCTTCCATATATAATGAACAAGATTGGGATGTAGATGACCTGCTATAGGTTGACTCGCATATTCCTTACTAGTCTTTTGCATTGTTTTCATTTTCATGTTTCTTTTTGTGATTGTATGTGCATAATGTGATCCCCCATATTGTTTCGTTTGATATGCATTTCTCTCTTTTTGTGCATTCCTCTATTTGTACTACATTCTTTTATATGTTGTAAAAAAAATTATCCTTTTTTCTTGTTTTTTGTTTTCCTATTGGGGATGATGCAAGGTGTCAAGAAAGTTAGGTCTCTTCCATGTTGACCCAAAAGGATTTTTCTTTGTTTTCGCTCTCTTTGTGTCATTCTTCTAGTTCTATGAGTATTTGGGGAATGATGAAGTTTCTGAGCTCTCTAACAATATTGTAGCAAAGATATACTGACCCCAAATCCATAGATCCCTTATATATTTTTGGGGGAAACCCCCCCCTTCTTTTTCATGGTGCAACTTTATTTCAGAAATATATGAATTGGAATAGGTATTTTTGAGTAAGATCTTATGTCTTTGGATTGAACATTGGATACTTTAAACAAATTTATCACAAAAATGGTGTTAACAAACACTTTAAAGTGGGTGTATACATCGATAATATCATTTGAATTTTGTCATGTTTCATGGTGCAATTTTATTTTTCTTGTGATACATTCTTTTCTTGGTGGTGTCATTGGGTTTGATGTCCTTCAAGAGTGTGATATTTCTTAGTGTATGAATTTCCTCTTAGTGGTGATGTGACGTACTACATTCCCTAAGTTATGAAACTTTTACTCTTGATTTATCCTCTCTTGGAGACATTAGGCATGTTGTTCCCTAAGAAGAATATGTTACATGAGTGCAGCAATAGCCCCTTGAAAAAAAACCTATATATATATATATATAATGTTCATAAGTGTTTGGGATAACACAACTTGATAGCCTTGTGAAGCTTGAACCCTAATAAAGGCTACCAAGAATTACACACCTTGCTTTCTTATGGAGGTTTCCCCATGTTCATAGGTATTTGGCATAACACAACTTTCTAAGCCCTATGGAGCTTGAAATCCTAAATTCAAGGCCACCTAGCATAACATACCTTTCTCTCCTATGGAGCATTGCCTAGCATTATGGTACCTTATTAAATTTTTTAGGAAGGTAGCTTTGATATAGTATGGGAGCCTAATATGATTCTCTCATTTTCCACCCTATTGGAAGACTCACCTAGTGGATAGCCTAAACTTCCCCTACCTCAGAGTGAGCACAAAAATGATAGCTTAGATGTGTTCCACATCATGTTGGACAATCTATTAATTTAGGTTTGGCATATAAGGGCTTTATTTTTACCCCATGGACTATAGTCTTCTTTGCTTTTATTTTCCACCATTGACATTGGCTATTTTGTAGATTATATTTATTTTATCATCATTTTTAGTAAAATTTTGAATTGAATTTTTTTTCAATATTCAAAATTTTGGTTCTATTGGTTCATATTCATTAGTTTGCAGAGGAAGAAATCAATTTCATTGATTGCAAGGAGGGTACCATTCACCAGTCATTTGATGTGTCAGATCTACCATCACATCTAGCCCCACTCACTATCGACCATATTCCTTTTCCATCGATGTTTGTTCCCAGCCACCTACTGTGCTCCCTCCTAAAGACCTCACTAAGCCTTGCCATTGGTCATTTGAAGAACTGAGGGCCCCACTAAGATCAAGTGGTGCCACTCACTCGTCGCGGCCGCACCATTGACAACTCCCTGATTCCACTGCTTTGATGCTTCTCTAGGTGGGAGCAAGTTCTTTTCTATCTAGATCGCTCGTGATCACATTAGAGACCAAGGGCCAGAGACTTTTTAGACCGAGGCTAATTTTTTGCCCCTGGTCAGCCTGTTTAGTCTCAAAACAGCAATGATCTTCTGAGGGCCGTAAATTTTCCTAGAATCTTGAATTCTAGAAAATGATATATCATTGGAAAGGTGTTGAAGTCTACTTTCCAATGGTGCTCTGTGTTTTTCAAGATCTGTTGTCATCAAAAATTTGAATCAATTAAATTGAACACCCTAGTTTGGAGTTAGAAGGTGATACCTCCTCATCATATTGTCAAAAAAATTTCATTCCAGTGGCATTAGGGAAGTATTCTAGTGTATTTTTCATTAGTCCTTTCATTTATTTCAGAATTAGCACCAGGGGATTTTCTTTGGTATTTTGTCACTTTGAGCATCTTTTATCATCACTTGGATATCTTGATTTTTGGAGGAAGTTTTTTTGCATCAAGGGGATTCGTTTCAGTTGCAATTTGACATATCCTAGCTTCATAACATTTCTTTTCAGATATCTTTTATCTAGTACATTGGTTCTTTCTTTAATGGCTGATACAGGTTTTGAAATCCTAACACCCCACAACTATCACACATGGAAAGTTATCATGCAACGTCTCCTCTAGTCAAAAGGTTTATGCTCAACTTTGAATAAAAATTAACCACACTTGACTAGAGAGTATGAGAAGTTTTAGGATGACATAAAGTGTGGGGAAGATATGGGGTTGATTACACTCCATGTCTCCAATTCCTTGTTCTTCCACATTGAGGGGTGCTCCACTCTAAAGGAGGTATGGGATAAGCTCAAAGAGTTGTTTGGTTCTATAAGTGATGTTCAAGCACTTTAGTTAGAGTCATAACTAGCATCCCTATCAATTGATTCATTTCACTCCATAGAAAAGTATTTGGTGAAATTCAAATCCTTGAGGACATAGTTGTTAGGGTGTGGGAACAACTAAATAGATAAGGAATGCATTTTCATGATCTTGTCTAAGTTGAAAGGACCCTTTTCCTATTTTTCTACTTCATTTTACTCTACCATGGATGGACTAGGAGATATTTTTGTGATGCCTTTGATACTTTTTGTGATGCCTTCCTTTGATACCTTTTGTGATGCTTTCCAAACTCAACCATGTTGATTTATCTTCAAAGTCTCATGATCTAGTTGCAACACCATCTAAAGGGAAAGGAAAGAATAAAGGAAAGCATAAGATATGATCCACTAAATCATCACATCAAAAGGAATACAAGCCGAGGAAGGAGAGGCCCAAATGCAGTTTTTGTAATGGGCTTGGACATCATTAGGAGAAATGCTTCAAGAAGGAGATTTATGATTGAGACAAATTCTATAGGATCACAATATCTCTCTTCCTGCTTCTTCTATCAAGTCACGCCACTCTTCTTCACATGAGGAGTCCTATTTAGGTATTTCAGAAATTTCCACAATTGATATTCATGCCAAGGGACATGCTTTGATCACTACCCTAGTGGATAGATGAGAAGGATGGGTCATTGAATTAGGTGCTTCTTGACATGTCACTAATTCTTGTGACCATATCCTTTGGGATACCATAAGACCTCCATAGTTTGATAGGATGCTCACAAAAAATACTAACATTGTTCATTTAGCTACTCTTTGTGATGTCATTTTGGATGGGGGGCATTTTCATGATGCTGCTTATATACCAGAAATGGCTCACAATCTACTATATTTTTATTAGCTTGCATAGGAGGGTCTAAATATTGAGTTTACATTTGAGTTAGCTATCATCAGGGATGAATTTGATACACTAATTTCCTATGGTGAAGCTAATCATCAATCCAGGGTGTACAAGTTCACTAAGTTTTGGGATCATGATCAACCGGTTCTTGATTCTCTAGATTCTAGGGTAGGAAGTAGTTCTCTTCCTCCTTGCTAGGATTGTGGTGGTTGGATTTAATTGGATCTTCTTTTTTCACCATCCTCTTCATCCTTTACCTCTCTATTAAGATTTGGTTTAGTATAGTAGGGTTCATTCATCTCTTCAGACTTGTGGCATCTAGATGGGTTTATGATAGGTCTTGTCGACTTGGCTCACAATTTCTCCATAGGCTTTGAAGATGTTCTAGAGGGGACATCTCTCCTTTATGGGGGGAATATCTAGTCTCCTAATTTGTTATTTTTTTGTATTTTTGTGATGGTTGTAATCCTAGGGGTATGATGTTGAAACCTCTAACAATCACTCTTCCATCCCTTTTCTGCATTTCATCTCCTTTTTTGGAGAGGGGTTTTCTTCCCACTAGGGTTTCCCATTTTCTCCACTTATGGGAGATTAGTTACATTTTGTGAATACAAAATTCACCATGCTCCCTTCGAGTTTTTTTTTTGCTAGGTACTCGCCCATGCCTTAAAAGAATATCGATGGACCTTTTTGATAATTGACCACTAGCCTCTACCACATGTCCACTCAGAACTCTTTGAGGAAATTGTCTCCTTTTCTCTTCTACCAGACCTCCCTATGCTCCAATGTGTATTCACCATGGTTTTTTTTTAACTACTTCCCTTCAATTCCTCATCAGGCCCCTCCCACGTGCCACGTAGCTCCCATTTGCATAAATATTTGGTGGGCCCCACAAGCTATGTCTATAATAAACATTATTGGTATGTGTCACACCAACACAAGCTTTCAGTGAAGGAAGGGGAGAATGAACCATGGCCTATGCCATGCTGCCATTTGTCTCCTTGTGGATGCTTCTTGAATATAGGATGGAGTGAACTATAGACTACAAGATGTTTCCATGTGTTCTAACTACTTATATGGTGTGGTAACCCTTGTTTGCATGGGACCACTACCATCATTTGTAGGGGATGCACTTGGAAGGGAGGTGACCAAATGCTATGGCGCAAACCTTTTTTGTTACAATGACCGAGGGGGAATCATTTTTGTGACACCGTTGCTCAAGATTTTGAATCTTTTTAGTTACTGCTCGCCAAGTAGTGGGAATTATGACTATATATACTACTCCATGCTTTTGAAGAGGGGTTTGAAGATTACATGTTAAATGTTCCAAGTTCCATGGGTTCAAGAATTACAGGATTTTAGAGAGACACTAGGCCGTTTTATTGTTTAGATTATTGTAAGAACTCACAAACTATGCCATTGTTTGGCCTCTCTATTTTCTTGTACTATTGATAAAATTTTCATTGTGCTTCTATTGTTTGAATGGTTTATTTTCCAAACTTCTATAATTTGAATGCAAGTTTGTTGATTTAGATCATGTCTTTTGACTCCTCTTTTTAGTAAATGGGTGTTAAATTTTTTTTAATGTCATTGAATGAACTATTCATGCTTCAATCTTTAATTTTTGTTATTCTAGGACATGGTAAATTATTGAGCAACTCCTTAGATCATATCAAAAAATAGGTTTATCATGCCTTTTATCTAAATTTTGGCATATCGCCTTAGGTAGATCCTTTATTTTTATATCTATTTCTTTTTCCGATTGCAAAAAACCAATTACCGAAGAAGTTGACTTCTTTAAAAATATGGACATCACTCAGTTTAGCATAATAAGTCCCCCATAAACTGAGTTTACCACAAAGGGTTGTTACCTTTCCAATTTTTGGCATCAATAGTTTTTCTTTTTCCTAGCAAACTCGGTGGGATTGTGCTTAAATGAATCTAATTTTAAGAATGGTGTATGAGACATCAACCTGTTACTAGGTCCCAAACAAAAAATAATCCTAGTTTATTAGTACCACCATTAGGCACAGTACAACCCGTGGCCCAATTAGTGAATGTTTCACTTCCTCTTCCCTTTCTGCTAGCCATGTTTCTTGCTACTAATAGAAATTATGTGGCATGGGACACTGAAAGTCCTCTTGTTGAACTAGTAGCGACTACTGTTTGGGTTGCTATCCCAATTTTTTCCTTAAAAGCTATACCTAAATTCACTGGGGATGGCTCAAGGACACCATCTGAACATTTGCAAGATGTTGGAGACGTATGTCTAGTACATGGCATTACTGATAAAAATATAGCACTGAGATTGCTTGCCACCTCTTTTAGAGGCAAGGCGCTAGATTGGTATTGGACAATACAAGTAAACACTATTAGTACCTAGGATGAGCTCAAAGATCCTTTCTACTAGAGATTTTCAAATGAAGGAGACTAGTCCTCACTATATTATTAGCTGTCAGTCATAAAGAGGGCCTCACATGAAGCCATGGCTGATTTTAATGGCCGGTTCCATCCAAGTTGGTAGAGGATTCAAGTTGATATCTACCCACCACCCAATCTAAAATTTATGTTCTACTTGAAATCTATAAACCATGAATTTTCCATGATGATCCAATCTATCAATGGAATCACACTACCAGGTGCATATAAGATCGCTATCAAGGAAAAGAATAATTTTATAGATGGCAGAATGTTGCCACCTCGACCCATCATTCCTATATTTCTAGAAAGTTGGCTCCTACCCAATCTATGTACACATATCCAAGTGTGCCGCAAAATGTTGCTTCTACATATGGTTATTCCAAGGAGGATATGAGTGATGTCAAGGAAATGTTGTGACATATGGCCAATAAGATAATCGTTATCAAGTGCAACAAGGTCATACCTCCAAAGCTGACCTATCAAAATTATCAAGGTGAAAGGTCCTCTTACCAACAAAACTAGTTCCAAGGAGGAAACCACAAAAATCCGCAAGAGCAAACAACAAATCATATAGTTTTGATACCCACTCCACTGCAAAGTGCCAACCTAAGCTCAAGCAGAGAGTTGACCACTGGGTAGGACAATTTAGTGGATGACACAAACCCTTGGAACTTCCCTTGTGGAAATTCACCTATGCCCTAAAACTATCCACACGAAAACCTACAACAAAATGTGGTGGAACAACACAAGCAGGGCACAACATTAGATTTCAGAAATTATGTGCATGCCTCTTCACAAATGGACAATGCAATTCTTAGTGCACATATGCAAGGGATGTCACTAACACAAGAAGTAGATATCACTCTTGATGATGCACTCTTCTCATGGATGGAAGAAGAGGAAGTCGTGTTTTCTAAAGATGCATCCACATCTAAAAGACCACAAGTACAGTCCGATTACAACACCCACTCGAAAAGGAGATTAATAGGTGAATCATTTGTCCCACAACTGGTCAGTCTTCAATTTAAAAGTGCTTTCGATGAAACATCTAGTACCTCCGCTATGGGGCCACAATGCCCACCATGGAAGGAAATTATTATAACAAGAGAAAAAGAGTAGAAACCTCTGAATCCACCACCGTTCAATGTGGTGGAACAACTAAAAAAATCATTTGTTAATGTGTCTCTTTGGGATATATTAGCCATTCTAGAGCAAAAGAAATTACTACAAAAGGTGCTCTAGGAGGATCCAATCATTGAACCAAAGGAGAAATTGATCAAAGGAAAGGCTATTGATCAATCACCTCTGGCCAAAGTTCTCACAAATAGCTCACTAGAAGCTCTCGCTAAGGTAAGAGATAACCTAAAACCCAAATCCTTCTTCCTAACACTTATTGTGGGAGAGAAGTTATTACACAATTCCATGATTGACTCTGGTACTACCACCATAGTTAGGCTAAAACAAATAGTTGAAGCTTTATGGCTTAGTTATGAACCTTTAAAAAAGGGAGTGATGCAACTAGATGGAAATAGAGTTGAAACTGTTGGTCTCATCAAGGATCTTCCCTTGACTCTATTTTCCTACCCTAGCATCATGGTGTTGCAAGATAATATGATCATAGATGTCCCCCCAGGTTTGGCCTCTATCTATCCCAAAAGTTTACTTTGAAGGTGGGCATATACCTATCCCTTGGTTGGTCACACATGATCCTTAGGATCATGCACAGTGCAAAAATGTAGATAAAATATGAAGCTCTGCATTCAAAACATGTGGCCAATGAAGCCATGATCAACTTTGAGGTCAATCATACTTCTATCACCAAGCAAGAAATTTATTGCACTGAGCTAATGGAAGATGAAAAGGTGACTGGAGATTAGACTAGTCAAGAAGATGTTCTATTGAGTGAACATATGGAGATTGATCCTTTCAGCAATTACCATGCTATTGGTTTGGGAACCTATGACATCTACAATGAGGATCTAGTGCTCTCGAAGGTTGTCAAAAAACCAGAGAGTGGTCATGCCTCAGAGTTATGGACGTTTCATTTTGACACAACCAGATGCAAAAATGGCATAGGAGTTGGGATATGTTTAATGTCCCCATAGAATGAAAAGACATTGAGGTCTTTTTGCTTGCAATTCACTTGCTCGAACAATGAAGCTGAATACGAAGGACTAGTGCAAGGTGTCAGCCTTGCGAAATAGATGGGAATTAAGCAATTAATGGTGTTCAAAGATTCCAAACTAGTAATCAATCAAGTTTGAGGAATTTTTGTAGCCAAGAATGTCTACATGTCATCCTATAGAAACTGCGTTTGGGACCTGATTGAGGGCTTGGAAGCCTTCAACATTCGGATGGTACCTCAAGAGAAAAATACAGATGCAAATCATATGGTAGAAATTAGATCCCAGTTTGATCTTTCTTCTGACGTCATTCACAACAAACACTTTATACAAGTGATAGTTTGACTAGCCATTCTAGACAATGACCAAAGTTGGAAAGTGTTTGACAATGATGAATACATTATCTCGTTCATCCAGTAGCTGGGAGAATTTTCTGACCAACTCCAACCAAAGATTGCAAAATCTTATGAAGGAAAAATCATTCAAATGAAATCTAACAAGCTCCAAAAAGGATTGGTCACTCTTGAGAATCTTTTCAATTGTGATGACACAAGAAATGGAAAATGAAAGTTTGTAGTAGAAAAAGGTGTCTATGTGAATCTTCAAGTCAGAGATGGAAGAAAGATCAATGTTAGGAAGGATGTCTTACATCATGATAAAGAAAGGCTTATTGAATTTTGCAAAAAATATGGAGTGGTGGCCTAGTCATACAATGACCTTAGGGGATATGATCTTGATATCATCCAACATATAATAGAGTTTTTAGAAGGTGCAAAACTGGTCCACCAAAAATAGAGGCCAACGAATCCCAAGATTGAAGTAATGGTGCAAGAATTAAAGAAGCTAATCTAGTCGCTAATTGTCTTCTCAATCAAGCATAGCAGATGGGTATCCAATCTCGTCCTAGTCCAAAAGAGGAATGGATATATTTGTCTATTTTTGGACTTTCGGGACCTAAATAGAGCATCTCTAAAGGATCATTACCGACTACCTTTAATAGAGTCAATTTTGTAAATAGTGGTAGGATTCGAGATGTTTTCCCTATTAAATGGCTTCTTCAGTTACAATCAGATCTGGGTCAAAGAGGAGGATCAACATAAGACAACATTGTATACTAAGTGGGGAATGTTCACATATGCTAAGATGTTGTTCAACCTCTCAAATGCAAGAGCCACCTTCTAGGGACAATGGATATTGCTTTTAGTGAACTAATCAACAAGATCATCCTAATCCATTTGGATGATTTTATGGTGTTCTCCAAATCCAAAGATGATCATTTTTATCACCTTGAGATGGTGTTCAAGAAATTCCAAGAGTTTAGGATATCCTTGAACCCAAAAAAATGTGTCTTCAAAGTATTGCAAGGCAAGCTATTTGGGAATGTAGTGTCCAAAGAAGGAATTTCAATTGATCCCGAGTGGGTGAAAACAATCAAAGAGCTTCCCCTTCCAGTCAACAATAAGGGCATCTAGTCCTTCTTGGGGAGGGTAAATTTTGTTAGCAATTTATTTTTGATTTTGCAGGAATAATTAGGCCAATCACCCTGATGCTGAAAAAAGATCAAACATTTAAATAGACAAAAGAAGCCAGAGAAGTCTTTGAGAGAGTCAAGGATTCTATTTCCTCCACTCCTATTCTAGTCAATCTAGACTTATTAAATGATTTCATAATGTATGTATTTAGTAGTAAGTCAAGCATTGCTATTGTATTAACTCAGAAAGATGACAAGGGAAAGGGAAAACATCCGATAACATTTCACTCCTGGACCCTAAAGGAATATGAGACAAACTATAAATTTGTGGAGAGGCAAGCATTTGTAATAGTTAAGGGACTCAAGAAGTTCTGACACTTAATATCTTGCAATAAGGTGATTGTCTATGTCATACATTCTAGCCTATGTGAATACATCATGGAAGGAGAAATCATCAAGAAAAGAGCCAATTGGATCAACAAGATCCTTGAATATGACATTGAGGTTAAGCCTACAAAGACCGTTTAGGGAAGATGATTGTGTGAATATCTTGCACATGATGGAGAAATGGCCACCGAAGAAGAGCAGTTGAAGCTAGTCCTAATGAACGAGTCAGAGTCCAAAGGTTGTTGGTTGGTGGATAGAGTAAGATTTATACACATAGGAAAGTATCTGCTAGGCCTTCCTTCTTAGGATAGGAGATTCTACTGACTGCAAAACAGTGAATACATGCTCATTGAAGGGATCCAATTCAAAATAAATGTTAATGGCATTCTATTACGGTGTGTTACCATAGAGCAAGTAAAAAGGATCCTCGATACTTACCATAGCAGTTCCAATGGAGAGCATTTCTTCGCAAAGACAACCACCATCAAAATCATGTGCGTGGGGTACTTTTAGTTGACAGTATTCAATGATTCCTACTCCTTGGTGAAAACCTACAAGGAATGCAAGTTATTCACAGGAAGAAGAAAGAATTCTACAATGCCTCTCAATCTGATAGTGGTTGATGATCCATTCACACAATGGGGTTTGGACTTCATCAGAATGATCAACCTAGCCTCTAGTGCAAGACATAAATAGATCTTGATGGCCACTAACTATTTCACTTGGTGGACCAAAGCCGTGCCATTGAAAAATGTGATAGAGGTAGAGATAGTGGATTTCCTAGAGGAATTGGGGATGATTTGGCTCGCCCAAAATTATCATCTCTGATAATGCTAAAGCTTTCATGTGCTCTAAGGTAAGTCAATTCGAACCTACGCATGGAATATTCCTTAAAACATCATCAAACTACTACCCGTAGGGGAACAAATTAGCCGAGTCAACAAACACAAATCTGATCTGACTCCTCAAAAGAATTGGGTTAGAATACCAAAGGGAATGGCATAAAAATATTTGAACAATGCTTTGGGCGGATCACATAAATCCTAAGAAAGTCCTCAAGACTTCATCGTATGAGTTAGTATATGGAAAAGAGACATTATTGCCTATCTCTGTGGAGATTCTAGCACTGCAATTGCTAAAAAACTTGAGGTGGAACAAAATAGTGTAATGGAGGTGCAGTTAGCCGAGTTGCTAGAAGTACAAGAGAAAAGCGAAATGTCCCTAATAGCCATGACTAGCCGCCAACAAGTGTTTAAAATGTGGTTTGAAAAGAAAGCGTCTAACCAAGGTCTAAAGTGTGGAGACTTAGTGCTAAAATTTAATGAAAGGGTTGTGAAGTTAGTCAATACAAGAATTTTAACAGCCTTTGGGAAGGCCCTTTCAAAATAATTCAATGCAAAGAACATAATGCATGATTTAGAAACTATGGAAAAAGAAGCGTTGGGAATTCCCGTCAACATAATTCACCTTAAATTATTTAATTAAGCTTGCTTATCCTACTGATGTAAATATGTTTACAATGTTTTTTCCTTCTTTCCCTTTTTTTTTGTTGAATGGTCTTTTTATTTATTCTATGGTTTGGGGTGGAAAAGAACGAGTATCCCATTATTGCAAAGAGTAGAAATAAACTCATAGCTGAAAAGAATAGAAAAATTAAACACCCACATGCAGAATTGATACATACATGTTGAAAATGAAAACATGACCTAGTTGTAGAATCCAAAAGTAGACAACAAGATGATTAATAAAGATATATTTTCATTATATATATACTTTGATATTTACATTGTCAAAATGGCTCAAAGGCCACCCTTCTAAAAGTATATAGTTCTATTCTGCTTCTTTCATATATTTTATGAAAAAACTTTTTTAGGCATGTGTACAGAAAAAGGATTAATAGCTACAAGTTTTTTTTTTAAAAGAAAAAAAAAGCACGAAAGTCTTTAGCCCACAACATGGGCAGCAACAATGGATGTATCAACAACAACATCCACAATATCTTCGTCTATAGGGTCATCATCATTAGCATCAACGCCATAAAGAGGAGAAATGACCAGAGGTGGAGGGTGTAGACAATGAAAAATTTCCTAAGCTTGTGAGTGTCATTTTTCTTCATCCTCATCCTTCGATAATTGAATAATTTTAGTTATTCAATCATGTTTGATCATATTCCTCTATTAATTAAATATTTTTTAATAATTATTTAACTAATTCACTTTCTAATCTTTATTCTATCTTGATCGATTAAGTAAACTAATTGCGTCACTAATTTCTCCCTCTTCTTCAATAGTTAAATAAATTATTATTTATTTTGTCACCTTTCATCTATAGTTAAATAACTACCATTAATTATTTATCTATTCATGGTCCTTTAACTATTCTATAGTTAAATAATTATTAAAATTATTTAACTATCCCATGCCACCTCCCCTATTAAATAATTAATTCATATTAACTATTTAAGGTCTAATTTTCATCTCTCCATTTAATTAAATTGATAAATTTAATTAAATGCTCCTCTTTTCATTTTCTCCAAATAAATAATTTGAATAAATTATTTATTTTCCACTTGTCCATTTCCTCCACTCTTCATTTTTGAATAAATAATTTAAAATAAATTATTTATGCACCACCTAGTCAAAGATGCTTTGTCATAATCCCCTATCATAACATTAATTTCTGTCATAGCTTGCATGTCTTGCATGTCTGTCATAGCTGTTGGCGTCATAGCTTTTCCATGCATGGCATATTTTTGGTGCATCAATTCTAGACCATTGATCTTGGCATCTTTTCTTAGACTTAATATCAACCACCCATTTTGTAACATCCCTATCATGCATTCCCATCCATTGATCTTGCAATCTTTCTAGAAGATTAATCTCAACTGTCCATTCAAAAGGTTGTGTATAAAAGCAACCTTCCTTCTCCATTTTCACCTTAACATCTATTCTTATCCAACTTTCTACTTACAATTTGCAGGTATTTGCACAAGTTAGACTACAATTTGCAGGTATTTGCCCCTCTTTGACATAATGCAATTCATCACATTATGCCAAAGAAATTTAATTCTAAAATATGCCCGAGTGAAAGAAGAATGACAATGAGGGTTGTGTATGCCCCCTCGAGAGGACAGGTGAGTTCAAACAATACGAGTGTGCTCTCAAAATGGATGATAAGACTAGAGGATGAAGGATAGAAGAAATGTTAGCTTGGAAGGGGATGGCTATTAGCATGGAAGAGAAAGGAGGATGAAAATGGAAAGCTAGATGAGAAATGATAAGGGAACCAACTTTCATGCTTACATTTTTATATTTATCATCATTGGGCAGATTATGGTAATGGTGAACAAACATCATGATATGATGTAGACCAAGGTGTGCAAGGTTGTACCATCACGTGAGACAAGCAGTCACAGACAAGGATGATCATGACTCATACTAAGAGAGCGATTTCCCCAATATTTTTGTTATAATCAACCACAAATAATAAAGATAGGCAAGACAAATCATGAAATGTCATTGCTCCTCTAAATCCTGTTGTCAGGACATCCTCGATGAACTAGCATCACGATTTCCAAAAGATAAAACAAGCATCATAAAATTAAATGCCAAGTGGTTTCCAAGTGTCTGAATGTCAAAATTTCAAGTTTGTCAAGTTTCACAAGTGTGGTGAAATGTCTGATGTCTTGGTGTCAAAATGCTAGGGTTGACGATATGAAGATGCCAGATTGATGTCGAGTTCAGGAAGGACACATCCTAAATGATGTCAATGTCAAGATTATTGAATTTAGGAAGGACACATCTTGAATGATGTAGATGCCAAAGTGATGCCAAATTCGGGAAGGACACATCCCCAATGAGGTCAATGTCATGATGTTGAATTGATGTCAAGTTCAGGAAGGACACATGCTAAACTATGTTGGTGTCAAGATTGTCGAATTTAGGAAGGACACATCCTGAATGATGCCAATATCAAGAGGAATGTATCTCAAATGTCATGAGAATCCTCAAAATTCCAGATGACCGTGACGATGCCTAAGAAGGACACATCATTGGGCATAATTAAATTATGGTCTACCCTTTAGAAGGACACATCTGTAGAGTAAGCAATATTTGACTAGTTTGACTAAGTTTGACTGAGTTTGACCAATTTTGATATGCCAAGATGATTGTCATAATTGATTGACAGATTGTAGAAGTTCACTTGGGTAGATTGTTCGTTCAAATTTTGACAAAGACCATGATAAATTAAAAGACTATTTCATGTGTGTGAGAAAATTGTGCAATGAACCCTAATGGACTGACCTAGTGTGGCTTCAAGGGCTCATCGGCAGATGGCCTTGCCTACGTCATACACTCAGAGACCTCGTAGTTCAACACGATTAATGAATTTGTCTTGTTGACCAAAGATTGAGTCATGATTTATTTTGACAAACCAAATAGGACTAACCTAATGTCTTGGGGGCTCGAAGATGAGCCTTTCCCATGTAGCAAGTGCATAGAGACAAGGTAGTTCGACAATGACAAAGCTAATCAAGACTTGAACTAACATGACTGTGTTGACTAACATGACTCTATTTTTTAGAATTTTTATGTTTTCTTCAGGATGTTTTTTGATATTTAGGTCATTTTTTAGGACATTTTTTATTTTTAGGTCTTTTTTTAGGACATTTCTTTATTTTTAGGTCTTTTTTCAAGACATTTTTTTGATTTTTAGGTCATTTTTAGGACATTTTATGATTTTAGGTATTTTTAGGACATTTTTTAATTTTTAGGTCTTTTTTAGGAAATTTTTTAATTTTTAGGTCTTTTGTCAAGACATTTTTTTTTTATTTTAGGTCTTTTTTCAAGACATTTTCTGATTTTTAGGTCTTGTTTAGGACTTTTTTTTATTTTTAGGTCCTTTTTAGGACATTTTTCAATTTTTAGGTCTTTTTACAAGACATTTTATGATTTTTAGGATCACGTGTGGTACCCACTACAATCTCGTGATGAAAGTTTTCCCCTAGTCAAGTGGAGAATGAGCCAAGCAAAATGGAATGCAAAGAAAAGGCATGACTAACATGGATAATGGATAGTATGCAAGACTTGAGTTCAACCATTATCAGCCATGGATGGAAATGTCATTATGTTAGAGTGAAATGTTATGATGAATCTCAAAAAGATTATGTTCATTAGGGACAAAGGTAGATAGAGTGACAATAGATGCCGCAACAATGACTGACTACACATGGCGCTTGTTTGCTAGGTTTTCACCATGGTACTTATCCAAAGCACCTGTTTACCAGGTTTTCACTATTGGATGAATTATTTCTCTTTATTTTTGTCGTTCTATTCATCATTTTTTTTTAACTGGTTTTTGAGCAGGCTTTCTAATGCTATGCATAGAATTTGAGCAAATGTAAATTGTTGATTGGCTTCATCAACTATTCACCTTTGGGAGTAGTTAATAGATATGCTCCAAAACCAAATGATGCTATGATGATGTAAGGGCCCAGCTAATTTACCTCAAATTTTCCTAGCTTCTCCCTATCTGACTAATTCTTGGGGTTCCACATGAGAACTAGGTTGCCAATTATCAAACTTATGAGTCATCACCTTTTCATTATAACTTCTGCAAAGATGATTTTGGTATGCTTTTAAATGATTCAATGCATTGTGTTTGCATTCATCAAGCATTTATAACTCATGCATTCATGACTATCTATATTCTTCATCAGTGATGAGGCCTTTCATGGAGACTCACAAAGATGGAATTTTGACCTCTATGGGCAAGATGGTTTCAGCTCCGAAGATAAGGGCGAAAGGAGTTGCACTGGTGGGGGTACAGATGCTCGTGCAGTATGCCCACATAGCAGGGTTGAGTTGGATGTTCTAGTCACAACCAACATCATTGATGGTCTTTTTGAGGAGTTTGATAATGGTTTTATTAGATGCCTCAACTTGACCATTTCCCTATGGGTAATAAGGGGTGGAAAAGTGGTGGCTAATATGGACACATTGACATAATTTATGGACCTCATGATTTTTGAGGGGATGACCATTATCTGTGATGATGGATTGTGGAATGTCTTATCGAGAAATGATATAATTGAAGATGAATTTGGAGATTTGTTTGTCGGTAATGTAAGTGAGTGGAATAGCTTTGATCCACTTAGTAAAATACTTAGTGGTGGTGATAATTAATTTGTGTCCATTGGAGGATGTAGGGTGGATCTTGCCCACAAGATCAAGTCCCCATTGTGTGAAAGGCCAAGAAGAAGTGATCGACCTCAACTCTTGTGCTGGAGCATGAATCAAATCACTCTGAATCTGACATTGGTGACATGTTCTTATGAATTCCAGTGCATCCTTTTCTAGTGTCGGCCAATAGTACCCAAGTATCGTAATATTTCTATCTAAGGTTAGGCCACTCGAATGGGACACACATATACCCTCATGTACTTCCGATAAGGTCATTTTTGCTTCATTAGTGTCAAGAAAATGGAGAAGGGTATTTTTGAAGCTACGACAGTAACGGGTGTCACTGATGATGGTATAACATGCAACTTTGTAGATAAAGGACTTCCTTTGGTTATTGGAAAGGTTTTGAGGAAGGATCTACGAAAGAATGTAGTAAAAAATGTCTTTATACTAGGGGGAACTAGAACCAACAAACTCACAAAACATTTCTGATTCGAGGACATCATAAGCCAGAACCAATAACTGCTCAGCCAAAAACTCAAATTGTGGCACATTGCTAGGAATATCAAGCAAATATCCAATTGTTGCCATAGCATCAACAACCTTGTTCTGTGTTCTTGGAATTAATTCAAAGGATAGCTTGTGAAAATATGTTAGAAAACTATCAACCATCCGCTTATAAGGCATTAGCTTCTCATCTTTTGTTTCATACTCATCATTGACTTGTTTTATAACTAACTGAGAATTGTCGAGGCCCTGTAGACTCCTGATTTTCCACTTGATAGCCATTTAGAGTATGTAATTAGTGCTTCATACTTTGCCATGTTATTAGTGCATGGAAATGCAATGTAGAATGACCTTGGGATGGAGTCTCGTTGTGGAGTAATGAATAATATTCTAGCTCTTGATCCATGATTAGTATGAGATCCATCAAAGTATAATTGCCAAGGCTATTAGGATTCTGTGTGAAATACAGACTCATCTAGAAAATCTATTGTAAGAGGATGATTATCTGGTAGTGGTGCGTCTGTGAGCTAGTCTACTAGTACTTGTCCTTTGATGGATTTTCACTCGACATATTGAATATCATATTCACTAAGGATCATGACCCATTTTGCTAAACATCTTATCAATGTTGCTCGACTCAAGAGGTACTTCAAGGGACCGATCATGGCTACCAAGTATGTCTTATGGTTTAACATGTAATGCCTTAATATTTGGGCTGGGAATACAACTGCTAAACAAGCACATTCAATTGGTGTGTAATTTAGCTCATACCCCAACAATGTTCTACTGATATAATATATGGCTCTTTCTTTCTCTTCATAGTCATTTTGTGCTAGTAATGCCCCCAGTGCCGAAGTAGTTGCAAAGATGTATAGAATTAATGGTTTTTCTTGGATAGGAGGCATGAGAACTGGAGGTGACAATAAGTACTATTTGATCTGGTTAAATGCCTCGTGGCATTTATTAGTCCAGACAAAGGAGGTCCCTTTGCGTAGGAGATACTGGAATGGTTGGTACCTATCTGGAAGTTGAGCAATGAACCGTCTAATAGATTGAAGCTTTCCTTGTAGCATTCTTATGTCACTGACTCCCTTCAGAGGAGGGATATCTAATATAGCTCTGACTTTAGCAGGGTCAACTTCAATGCCTCTATGGGAGACTATGTATCCCAACAACTTGCCTAATGTTACACCAAAAAAACACTTTTTTGGGTTCAACTAGACCTTATATTCTTCCAGCCTCATGAAAACTTTGTCTAATACTAAAAGATGGTCTTTTCTTGTCAATGACTTTACCAAAGGTCATCCACATAGTCCTCCATTAATGTGTGTATCATGCCATGGAATATTGTTGTCATTGCCCTTTTATATGTAGTGCCTACATTTTTAAGACCAAACGACATTATAGTCCATCAGTATGTACCCCAAGGGCATGTGAAAGTATTTTTGTGTTGGTCTTCAGGGGAAATATAGATCTGATTATAACCAAAGAAACTATCCTTAAGGAAAAACATCTCATATCCAACTGTAAGGTCCACAATGATGTTAATGTTTGACAAAGGAAAATCATCTTTAGGGCATGCTTTATTGAGATCTCAGAGGTCTGTGCATATGACAATATTTCTAGTATACTTGGTGATAGGGACGCTGTTGGATATCCA
The DNA here is from genome assembly GCA_007258455.2 of Sequoia sempervirens. Lineage (NCBI taxonomy): Eukaryota > Viridiplantae > Streptophyta > Pinopsida > Cupressales > Cupressaceae > Sequoia > Sequoia sempervirens. The sequence goes on from VDFB02000015.1 coordinate 255,234,794, forward strand.
TTTTATATAGTCAATTGACCTGATAAAACCTACATCCAACAATTTTTTGAGTTCAACTTTAACCAACAATGCAACTTGCGGGTGCATTTTTCTCAACTTTTGTTTTACTGGCTTGGAATCTAGTAGTAATGGAAAGTGATGTAAGACTAACTCAGGATCTAACCCTGACATGTCAGCATAAGACCATGTGATGTTTATCTTGTGTTTTGAGAAGAATTTTTGAAATTCCGGCTACTCAGCTTCTATCAATGATGCCGCAAAGAGAACCATTTTGGGGTCCTCCACAGTAGCTATATTAACTGCTATGGTGTCCTTTACAAGCATTGTTAATTTTTCTCTATCTATAGGGAGAAAGTACAATCCTCCACCCCTGGGCACCTCAAGGAGGTTTTCACCTTTGGATACGTCCTTTATTTTTACTATTTTTCCATCAGAAGGTGCCTTTCAGTTTTCACCTAGAGATGTGTTATTTTTTGTTTTATTTTTCTTTTTTAATTTTGCAACTAGAGGATGGCACAGTCTCCCTAAAATAAGGAGCACAATCCAAGTCAGTGGAAAATCCAACTTTGTGAACCCCATTTGGAATGCCTTAACATAGCCCTATAAATTCTACTAAAGCCTCATCATTTTGAAAAGTTTCCATTACTAGTGGGCCTTGCTAGTTCTAGTCAATTAGGTCAAGATAAACTAAGGATATTCCATCATCAGCATTTGCAAATTGAGGAGATGACATGGAGAGCATGTAAATTGACATCGAGACATTGAAAATGAATTTTTCATTATTTGGCTCTATGTCAGATTCTATCCAGTATTCTCCTTCACTTGTTTCATACTCACTAGCGAAGTAAGGGACAAAGGGAGTAGGATAAGGGGCAGGTTCAGTAATGGAAAGTGATGGTCCAAGTGATTCCGCATGATGGTCATCAATTTGGGGTGATTGGATAGGTACGTTGAGGCTAAGAAAAATGGGAATAGAATATGATCTGGACTTGACATCATTTGGTGTTGTATCGATCTTGAACATTTTCCAAAATCATTCTTCAAATGTAGGCTCACCAAGTTCAAGAAATAATTTGTCAAGGCAACAGTCACGTGAGGATCGTTGAGAGGAAAATTCCCATTTGTGAGAGTTGGTTTTAGAGGAGGTGTCCTTAGTAGTCTCAACATAGTTTGAAGCATATACTAACTCACGTGGAAGCACAGTGGTACTTGGATCACCAGATTCTCATGGACCTAACCCTATCCCAAGATGTTTTGGTCTTTCTAAAACTGATAATGGCTCACACCTTCCATTCTTATCCTTGCCAAGACCACTTTTTCCATCATAGCCTTTTGCTTTTATCATGTTATATCCTTTTCCATATATGGCTACTGGCAAGGGAGTCAAGTCATGTGGTTCTTTATAAATCTAGGATAGTATATCATTTGTGTCCTCTTGACTCATTTCACCCCACTTAATGAAAACTATATTTGGAGGAACCCTAAAAATTTCTTTTGCTTGTATTCTAAAGCAAGCTTTTCCATAGACCTGGGGAGACTTGGGCATATTTGTTATGCAATAGGCTGTATTCAGCTTGTACTCTCCACATCCTTGGTCCTGAATTTGGAAGCTTGGGTCGATGCTTGGGGTGATAGATGAAGTGGTAGGTGTTATGGAAGTGGTCATGGTGATTGAAGAAGCAAAAGTGGATGCAATGGATGAAGAAGTGGAAGGCTGCACGAGTGTTGATGGGTCAATGAATTTGGAAGACAAAGATGTCAAAGCTTCCCTATTGATAGGAACTTGACGCTCCAGTACAACGCATAAGTTGGTAGAATATTGGAATGGATCAGGGTCTCCATATATAGTAATCTCAATGCCTTCAAAAGGAAACTTCAAACATTGGTGATACATGGAGGGAATGGCTTTCAACACTTGGATCCAAGGTTGATAGAGTAAAATGTTGTATGGAAGGTCAAAATCCAGAACTTGACAAGTGGTTTCGACAATGGCTGGCCCAATCCGAATTGGGAGTGTAATTACACCCCAAGAGGAACATTCATCATCATATGCCTTGATAACAATTCTTTTTGTGGCATCTACGCAAGCATTAGAAAAGCCTAGTGCCTTGACCAATTTTAAGGAACATATATTTAGTCCTGCTCTGCCATCTACTAAGACTCATTTGACCTTATGTTTATGAACAAGAACTTCGATATGAAGGGCTTCAAATTGGTTGACATCAATATCTTGGGGAACAGAGGATTCTTGCAATGTTATATCTAGGATGGCCTTATGGGAAGGTGAGATGGGTAACAACTCAAGGATAGAGATTTGGGTGGGTGTTTTACCAAGTTGGTCAATAAGATTAAAGTTTCCTTTAGGTTAGGACTACTTGTTCTATGGGTGCAATTGCGGCTGTGAAGTAGACATGCCAACTATTGTTACCTTTGGTTTTCTAGGGGGAGGAGGGCCAACTATGGTGACCTTTCTGCTGTAGGTGGTGACATTGCATCCAGGAGCCTTTCTGATGGTGACTGTGTAGACATGTTCATTAGTTGTTCTATTGTGATGTACGATTGGTCCTCCAAAATAGTAATATCCAATATGGACATGGTTGGCACGACTATTGTTATTTGTATTTGATGTAGAAGGGTTTCTAGAACCATGATCCTGGAATGGGTTTTTGTGTATTGTATGATCCACGTTAGAAGCAAACTGTGGTCCACCGACTTCAATGATACTCTTTTCAATAAGGTCTTGTACCATATTTTTCAATTGTCTATAGGAAAAGGTTTTGTGTCCTTCTATTCAGTGATAATCACAAAATGCATTATCATCCCACCAAGATGGTTTAAACTGCCCAGGGTTGTATGGTTTCGGGTCCTCAAGTGTGATGACACCATTCTGAAAGCATTTCCTGAGAACTTCTTCAATAGGCTCACCCAAGGGAGTGTATGTACGTTCTCTAGGGAATTGTTTGGGTTGTCTAGGCTATCTTTGAATTTGATTGTTTTGATTTCCTTGGTTATTCTAATTTTTCTGGACAACATTAGTAGCATAGGTTTGTGTCATCATCTGTGTGTTTTGTGGTTGTGTCTCTTTTAGAGTAATCATAAGACCCATAGTGTTGACAACCTTAGCATTGAATACACCATCGTTGGTGACATGTTTGTTCTTAACCCAATATTTTTTTTGTCAGCAAAAGGAGGGTTTGTGTTTGTGTTTTTGGGAATGTATTTTAGTCTTCCTTCAACAATGAGGGCTTGCTCAACTTGGACACCCCATTAACCTAGGTCTACAAAAGTTGTGCAACAATGGACACACAAGCCATTTTTTAGTGGGCCTAATAATGTCTGTAGGAACATGTCAATTTTTTCCTTTTCAGGTATGTCTATATGATAGTGACTCACTAGGCCCCTCCATTTTTGAAAGAATGGTAAAAAGGTTTCACCTGAATCTTCTTGTGTGAGCTGGCATAAGTTGGTAATGGAGGTGTCTGTGTCAATGTTGTATGTGTAATTTTTCATGATTTTTTCAGCAAGTTCTTTACATGATTGTATTTCAGGTTGCAGTGTATAGAACCATTCCAAGGCTAGTCCTACAAGGCTTTTAGGAAAGAGTCGCATTAGATATGTGTGCTCATGAGCAATATTCACTCAACTTGTTATGAACTCTCTTATGTGGTCAAGTGGATTTTTTTTACCCTTGTATTTGTTGAAGTTTGGAGCCACATAACCATGTGGAAATGGTGGCATGTACAAAGTTGTATCAAAGGGATATGGACATAAGTTGTATGGAATTTGCATCTTCTTGTCAGAGGTTTTCATATTTTCTATCTATTTTTGAAGGTCATCCACTTGTGCTAGAAAGATGTGTACAATGGGATCATTGGTTGCCTAAAATTAAGGTATGTTCTAAGTAGGTGTTTGTTGATATTGCCAGTTGTGAGTGGGAATTTGTTGTTGAGTATGAATCTGTAACGAGTATGTGGGAATATGTGACCCAGCCATGCTTGTTTGCATTTGAGGTATTTGAAATCCCTAGCTCATTTGATTGCCAAAGTTATACATTTGTTGTGTCATTTGAGTTCCTTTTCCTTGTTGAACGAATTGTCCATGTAGCATGTTGGTGTTTGTTCCTTAGAAGTGTCCATATGGTATGTGGATATTCTATGCTTGTCCATGTGAGATATTCATATTTTGTCCTTTCCCATGTGGGATGTTCATATTTTTTCCTTGTCCATGTGGGATGTTCATATTTAGTCCTTGTCCATGTGGGATGTTTAATTGCGATGATGTATTAATGTTGTGTTGAGGCCCTTGAATGAAGACTCGTCGTGGGTTTCCTCCAAAGGGATTAAATGAGATTCCATCATAATGATGTGATGAAGATTCCCTCATTGTCATAGATGAAGATCCAAACATAGGGTTTGTGATATTTTCTCCCATTGATGTGGACCCAACGATTATTCCTATTGTTTGTGATGATGATGTGGACATTGTAGGCATGGACATAGTAGATGTTCCTCCAATATATGTTGTATTATTTGAGGTGGAGGTGTTTTGACTTGTGGTTCCACTAGATGTCACAGTAATGGTGTTAATAGCAACTTGTGTGGTGACCACAATGTTATTGCTATTGGGGGAATTATTCGTGTTTTGATGAGATTTCATGGTTTGTGTCGCGTTGTCCAAAGAAGAAGGTCTTATGGTATTAATGTTGAATCCTTTTGGTAGTTTCTCCACTTGGTCCAAAAGCATAGCAAGGTATCTATCGGGATCGTTCAAGACCAATTCTTTTACAAATGAAGCTATGTCAAGATTTTGAGCGGTAGTGTCTAAATCCTTAGCTAGTACTTGTCCATTTTGGTCTCTCTGTATGAATTGTTCAAAAAGTGGATTTTGAAAGGAAGTTGACATGCTCATGGATGATTGTACATTCAAATTTCCAATTGGGTCATCATAAATCTAGTCATTAGGATTAGTGTTGGTGTTTGTGTTGTTGTCAAAGTCTTGTCCAAAGTCTGCCATTTGTCTTTTCTTTCTTTGAAGTCTTGTTTCCACCATCAAGGAAATTGCTCAAATGAAGATGATAAAAATGAAAGAATGACACTAGTCTATGTTTTTGTCTTTTTGTTTGATAATGGATGACAATGCAAAGAGATGATAATGCAAGTATTCCCAAAGCCAAGGTGACTAGGATGACGATGCAAAGAGATGATAATGCAAGTATGCTAAAAGCAAAGGTGACTATGATGACAATGTAAAGAGATGATAATGCAGGTATGCAAAAAGGAAAGGTGACTAGGATGGCAATGTTGCCTTGGATGCCAATGTTTATTAGGAAAATGACAATGTGGACTAGGAAAATTGCAAGGTCAAGGTGCAAAATGAGGACTAATGAGGGTACTAATGCAAGGTCTAGGTTCAAAATGACAACTAGGATGAATGACATTTTTGGAATTTTTGGGAATAAAGTATGCAAGGTAGGAACTAAAATGAATGCAATTTGCTTAATCTTTGTTTTCGATTTTAGTTACCAAAGGACTTGTTGAAAATGAAAAAGTAACAAGGTCAAGATGACTAGTGAGTTTTCCTAACGAGATTGTTGAGTTGGAAATACTCACAAAAAGGACAATGACTGAAAATAGAAATGAATGACGAAGTCCAAGATAACCTTGTTTCAAAAGCAATGATTTTAGAAATTGTGATAAGGTTGGCCCAAGCCAAAGTATGCAAAAATGAAAAGCTATGGTCAAGCTAATGCCAAAAATTATGATTATGAAGCCTAATGTGTGCAACAAAAATTTGAAAGATTAAACCTATGGTCAATAATACAAACTAATGGTTGAATAATCAGGATTTTGAGCAATTTCAAAGCTGATTTTTGACAAAGACCTGTTAGAAAAAAAATTTTGACAGTAGCCTAAGATTGTTTTTTTATGCTTTGCTAAAAAGTCTAAGTTGTCTGAGGTCGATTGTTTGTGCCCAAATTTGTGAATGTTCTGTATATTGTTTGAAAATCCAAAAAGCACTTAACAAGCACGATGTTTTAGTGTAAGCAAACACACATAAGACAAGCATGATCCTAATAGGCCAAGCATTTGTATACTTGGTATAGCCCACTGATATACCCTAGATTGGTATTGAACACCTCTCCTTCTCGAGAGCGGATAGCTTAGAATTTTGGCAGCACTGGCTCCCCTCCATGGCACTCACTTTTACAAGCACACCAACTTCAGATTTTTGGGTAGTCACTTCCCAAGAATTGCTATCTTTACTCAAGTGAGATAGTAGTGAGTATCTTAAGGCATGATATTGTACCCTACACTATACCAAGCATTGGCTGAAAATGGCTGGCTTCTAAAACAATAGGTGTCTAGTAAGGGCATCCATTTGAGTGGCCACACATGGGGTGAGAGATTAATCACTGATTAGGTGGAACTCCATCTTGAAGAGGTTATGCTCAACAGGGTTTATGGGAGTACTACTCCGTTTGTGTGACACATCCACAATCGTGGTACTTGAACTTTCCTTAATTACCCATTTTATATCCTGGCTGGAAGTGGCTTGGCTTTAACCTGTTACTGGTTGGGTCATCCCTTAAGGTGAGTAATTTTTCCCTTAAGGTAGGCCCATTTCTAGAAATAATAACCATTTCTCTTACACCTCGGATCACTCGAAAGTGCAAGGGGAGAGGATAATTCAATTATTAAGTCGTGGGGGTGACAAAAAAAGGTGGGTCTAGTTTTTTGATCACCTATTTTTCACAAGGTGAGAGCATAATCACCTACCACCTTCAAGCATAGTCAAACATAATCAAGCACATGTTCATTATAATGCACCAATGGAAGTGTTTTCTAAACTAGAAATCAAAAAACACATTGTTTGAGAAATGAGTCTTCGACTAACAAAGCTACAAAACCACAAGTTAGTAGTTTCATAAATTTCCTGGACCAACGAGAACGCTGCAAAAAACTAAGTTAGAACAAGAGATTAAAAATGAAAATAAAAGTTAGTAAATAACTAAACTAGAAAATGAAGAGACTAAACTAAACTAAGAAAAGGAAATCAAAGAAAACTAAAAACTAAGAGCTCAATTTTTTTGTTGCTCCAAAAGAAGCAGTTTCTGGGAGCCCCACTCCAAAGCCACACACTACAAATAGAAGATTAGTAAACCAAAAAAAAAATTGAATGAAAACAACCAACTAAAGTAGTGATAAATTTCTCAAAACTAAACAAAATTTTAAACTGTAGATATCTATGGAAAGCTAAGACATAGACCTTCAAAACCCAGAAATTGTTTTGTAAAATCTTGCAAGATGAAAGTGTTATAAACAAAAGAAAATTTGGGTTTGAACAACTAAATCTTAAAAAGCTATGATCACTAAAACAACCATAACTTTCTCAAATATTAACAAAATTTTAAACCATTTGAAGTTCCAAAAAGTTGAGAATAAGGCCTACAAAACGTAGATAATAGTTTTAAAATATTTTATGCGCTCATTTTTCTATGCTCAATAGAATATGATGGGATTTCATATAAATTCTTGGCTGTAACCTGCAAAACAACGAAAATAAACAAGAAAACACAAATTTCTCTACAAAATTATGGGTTCACCATTGTGAAATGGGGTCAGCAATCAAATAGCATATACAAAGTGACAACCAACACTTCTAAACTATTAACCTCATCCAAACAAGAGGAAACAATGAAAGCATAAGGAAAATAAAACATCAAATCAAAATACTCCCCATGCTTGAATTTGAATCACTTCTCTTGCTCTCCTATTTCTCTTTTTGCAAATATTCCCTTAGATTTGTAGTCTAACTTGTGCAAATACCTGCAAATTGTAAGTAGAAAGTTGGAGAAGAATAGGTGTTAAGTTGAAAATGGAGAAGGAATGTTGCTTTTATAGACAACCTTTCGAATGGACAGCTGAGATTAATCTTCTAGAAAGATTCCAAGATCAATGGATGGGAATGCATGAGAGGGATGTTATGAAATAGATGGTTGAGATTAAGTCTCAGAAAAGATGCCAAGATAATTAATGGTAATTATTTATCCACTAAACATTCATTTCACTTCACCTACTTCCCCCATTTCACACACATCCACTCACATCATAGACATGGATCAAAAAATCATAGCTCAAGAAAAGAATAAAGGAAAAGCTCCAATGAACGAGATATATTTAAAAGAAGATAAAAAATAAAAAGAAAGAAAAGAGGATCAAGACAATTCCCATAGCCGAAATAAAAAGCTATTAGACAAAACATAAATAAAATTCAAAAGTGAAAATGAGAAAAAGTCGATATCAAAGTATGCCTCTCCATCAAAAATCACTGGGGGCATCTATCATGGCAAAAAGTCAAACAAAGTTCCTATTGATCCAAGGTCTATATCCATGTCACCGTCACTCATACCATATACTTTATTCCATCCATCCATGTTCACATATCCATTATATCCCTCCATTTGCGATATCTTTCAATGTATCTTTGACAACAACTCCTTCTTGTACTCTAGCTTGTTGGTTGACCAAGTTCCTTTACGGCTGAGGCCTGATGGCCCACATAGTGTGCAAATTAGGGATCCTACCATAACCTCTTTCATTCGTCACATCTATCATCCTTCATATCTACCACTCGTATTCATCATCCCAATCAGGTCCTTTCATCCAACACAGTCATCCACACAAGATCGGGGCATCTTCAAGGCAATCCATTGATCTGGAATTTATCAATTTTATACCTAGCTTCAGAGAGCTAGGGGAAAAGTCCTAAAAAAATTACAAAAAAATGAAAAATACAAAAAATTGTCACCTGGATGAAAACTTGGCAAATAGGTGTCCTAGTGACACCAAAAGAAAAAAAATGATGACAAAAATAAAGAAAAATAATTCGTCCAATAGTGAAAACTTGGTAAATAGGCACTTTGGATAAGTACCATGGTGAAAACCTAGCAAACAAGTGCCATGTGTAGTCAATCATTGTTGTGCTATCTATTGTCACTCTATGTACCTTTGTCCCTAATGAGCATACTCTTTTCTGACATTGATCATAACACTTCACCTTGACATCATGACATTTCTATCCATGGCTGACAATGGTTGAAATCAAGTCTTGCATATTGTCCATTGTCCATGCTAGTCATGCCTTTTCTTTACATTCCATTTTGCTTGGCTCATTCTCAACTTGACTAGGGGAAAATTTTTATCATGAGAGTGTAGTGGGTACCGCACGTGATCCTAAAAATCATAAAATGCCCTGAAAAAAGACCTAAAAATCATAAAATGTCCTAAAAAAGACCTAAAAATCATAAAATGTCCTAAAAAATACCTAAAAATCATAAATGTCCTAAAAATAGACTTAAAAATCATAAAATGTCCTAAAAAAGACCTAAAAATCATAAAATATCTTGAAAAAGGACCTAAAAAATAAAAAATGTCCTGAAAAAGACCTAAAAATAAAAAAACGTCTTGGAGAAAACACAAAAAATTTCAAAAAATAGAGTCGTGTCAGTCAACACAGTCATGTCAATTCAAGTCTTGATTAGTCTTTGTCATTGTTGAACTACGTTGTCTCAGCACATTTGCTACATAGGCAAGGCTCATCTTCAAAGCCTTGAGACATTAGGTCAGTCCTAATAGGTTTGTCAAAATAAATCATGACTCAATTTTTGGTCAGCAAGAAAAAGTCATTGGTCATGTTGAATTACTACGTCTTTGTGTGTATGACATAGGCAAGGCCATCTGTCGATGAGCCCCCAAGGCCACACTAGGTTAGTCTATTAGGGTTCATTGCACAATTTTCTCACACACATGAAGTAGTCCTTAAATTTATCATGGTCTTTCTCAAAATTCGAATGAATGGTTTACCCATGTGAACTACAATTTTTCAATCAAGCACGACAATCATCTTGGCATATCAAAATTGGTTAAACTTAGTCAAACTTAGTCAAACTAGTTAAATATTGCTTACTCTATAGATGTGTCCTTCTGAAGGGTAGCCTGTCATTTAATCATGCCCTAGGATGTGTCCTTCTTAGGCATCATCATAGTCATTTGGCATTTTGAGGATTATCACAACATTCGAGATATGTTCCTCTTAACATCAACATTATTCAGGATGTGTCCTTCCTAAATCCGACATTTTGGCATCAACTTGGCATATTGAAATTGGCGTTATTTAGGATGTGTCCTTCCTGAATTTGACATTGTGACATCAACATCATTTGGGATGTTTCCTTCTCGAACTTGGCATTGATTCGATATCTTGACATCGACCTCATTCAGGATGTGTCCTCGAATTTGGTATCACTTTGGCATTGACGTTATTTAGGATGTGTCCTTGAATTCGACATCGTGACATCAACATCATTTGGGATGTGTCCTTCCCAAACTTGACATCAATTCAACATCTTGACATCAACCTCATTCGGGAAGTGCCCTTCTTGAATTTGGTATCACTCTGGCATTGACACCATTCAAAATGTGTCCTTATTGAATCTGACATCTTGACATCATTTAGATGTCTCCTTCCTAAACTTGACACCAATTTGGCATCTTCATACCGGCAACACTGGCATTTTGACACTAAGACATCCGAAATTCTACCACACTTGACAAACTTGACATTTTGACATTCAAACACTTGGCAAGCACTTGGAATTTAATTTTATGATGCTTGTTTTGACTTTTTGTAATCATGATGCTAGTTCCTCGAGGATGTCCAGACAACAGGATTTAGAGGAGCAATGATGTTTCATGATTTATCTTGTCTATCTTTACTGTTTGTGGTTGATTATGACAAAAAAATTGGGGCAATCACTCTCTTAGTATGAGTCATGATCATCCTTGTTTGTGATTGCTTGTCTCACATGATGGTACAACCTTGCACACCTTGGTCTACATCATATCATGGTGTTTGTTGGCCATTACAATAATCTTCCCAATGATGATAAATATAAAAATGTAAGCATGAAAGTTGGTTCCCTTATCATTTCTCGTGTAGCTTTCCATCTTCATCCTCCTTTCTCTTCCACGCTAATATCCATCCCCTTCCAAGCTAACATTTCTTCTATCCTTCATCCTCTAGTATTATAGTCCATTTCAAGAGCACACTCGTGTTCTTTGAACTTGCCTGTCCTCTCGAGGGGGCATACACAACCCTCCTTGTCATTCTTCTTTCACTGGGGCATATTTCAACATTAATTTTCTTTGACACAATGCAATGAACTGCATTATGTCAAAGAGGGGAAAAATGTAGAAAATGAAAAATTTCCTAAGCTTGTGAGTGTCATTTTTCTTCATCATCCTTCGATAATTGAATAATTTTAGTTATTCAATTATGTTTGATCATATTCCTCTATTAATTAAATAATTTTTAATAATTATTTAATTAATTCACTTTCTAATCTTTATTCTATCTTGATCGATTAAATAAACTAATTGCATCACTAATTTCTCACTCTTCTTCAATAGTTAAATAAATTATTATTTATTTAATTATTTTGTCACCTTTCATCTATAGTTAAATAATTACCATTAATTATTTATCTATTCACGGTCCTTTAATTCTTCTATTGTTAAATAATTATTAAAATTATTTAACTGTCCCATGCCACCTCCCCTATTAAATAATTAATCTAAATTAATTATTTAAGGTCTAATTTTCATCTCTCCATTTAATTAAATTGATAAATTTAATTAAATGCTCATCTTTTCATTTTCTCCAAATAAAGAATTCGAATAAATAATTTATTTTCCACTTGTCCATTTCCTCCACTCTCTCCATATTTGAATAACACCACCTGGTCAAAGATATTCTATCATAACCCCCTGTCATAACATTCATTTCTGTCATAGCCTGCATGTCTTGCATTTTGTTATAGTTGTTAGGCGTGATAGCCGTTAGCATCATAGCTTTTCCATGGATGGCATATTTTTGGTGCATAAATGTTGGACCATTGATCTTGGCATCTTTTCTGAGACTTAATCTCAACCATCCATTTCATAACATCCCTCTCATGCATTTCCATCCATTGATCTTGGAATCTTTTCAGAAGATTAATCTCAGCCATTTATTCAAAAGGTTGTCTATAAAAGCAACCTTCCTTCTCCATTTTCACCTTAACAGCTATTCTTCTCCAACTTTCCACTTATAATTTGTAGGTATTTTCACAAGTTAGACTACAAATATGAGGACATATATCTAAAAGGAGAAATAGGGGAGCAAGAGAAGTGATTCAAGTTCAAGCATTGGGAGTATTTTGATTTGATGTCTTATTTTCCTTATGCTTTCATTGTTTTCTCTTGTTTGGATGATGTTAATAGTTTAGAAGTGTTGGCTATCACTTTGTCTATGCTATTTGATTTCTGACCCCATCTTACAGAGGGAACACAAGGTTCCTGAAGTCCATGTACCATTCAATGTCATAGAACATCTACATTGTAGATGCGGAAAAAAAAGTGGAAAGCATAGGTTACCCTCTGGTTGTTTTCATCTTGCAACTGGAGGTTAAAGCCACTTAGATATGGTGGCCATAGTACAATCACATCCTCTTCTATGAACCTCCAAAGGTCACTTTTGGTTGGTATGCCTCCATTGTATGTAGCATTTGCCACTACCTCTCTCAGGCCATTCAGGGACTTCTTGGGAAATATTTCTTTGACAAGATAAAGAATCAGGGGCTTGGGAATTCCAATATCTAGCATGGAGGTGACAAAGTGTGAGCACACATCAATGTTAACTTGATACTTGTCCACTTAATCGAGGGAATCCCATCCCAGAATACATTTCATGGCTATAATAGCCAGTGAGTGCTTATTCTTCATCATCATCTTCAAATGCTTAGTAGAAATCTCACCTAATAAGGCAGTCTAAGACTTATGACACACTAGCCTAATTGGGGTATTCATGTTGGTAATTGCTTTGCAACTATCCTGAAACTATCTTTGCAAAGTGCCTAAGTCTAGCCTATGAAAATTCTACGCACTGCTAATCCAATTACCTACTACCAATTTTTCTCTACTCCCTAAGTGTGATTCCTCTATTGGGTAGGTTCCTATTTATAGAAAAATGAGGAAATGTGTGGTAATCTGCTTACTATAAACATGATGCTAATAGAGTACCAACTTGAAAGTTGTTCCAGAGCTTGCTCAAATTTCCCACCTAGTTGTGTCTGTTGAGTATGACTTGCTTCGTGCAAAACTAATAAGGGCTAATTAATTAGCCTAAGCTAGTGGTAGCAATCGACAGTGTTATACATGACCAAAGAATTATCTTTCACTTGCCAAGTGTTTTGCTTATTCCAAGGTAGAGCTCATATCTTTTTAAACGCTAATCACATCTTTGGCTTAATCATTCCTTTTGGGATATTAATTACTAAGGCATACGAATGCTTAAGCTGCTAGCAAAGCATCAACTCAATTTCTAAGAAAATCATGTTGTACAATACAGTTGCTAATTGTAATTATGAATTCTTGTCAATTCAAAATGGCAAGTGATTCATCTCACATAAGCCAAAAGGTTGGTAGTACATGACAAATTAAATGCAAAAAATTTAACTCCCGTCTACCACCTTGACAGGAAATAGCTAAGTATTGCATGTGAAACCTTTAAGCACTTAAAAGGTCATTTCAAATACATTTCCCAAAGCAAAAGAAATTTCTAGTGCACAACCAGAGCCGAGGTAAAATTGCAGAAAAATTCAAGCTATGTAAAAGCTTCCCACAAATAAAAAATGGCAGAAAGTTCAAGCCAAGAATCTAGGGGAGAGGCGATTTGAAGCTTATCTAAAGCTATGTGAGGAGCACCAACCATCAATGTCTTTGAAAATATTTCTTATGCAATACCTAGTATTCTCAACAAGCCAAAGTGGGAAAATACACAAGAACTAGAGAAGCCAAAAATCTATAGAGACTAGAACTTAATTCAGGAGGACTAGGATAATATTCATGATCCCTTTCTTGCAAAGAACCCTAAAGGATTGAGAGAAGCAACTTGTGAAAGAATGAAGATATCCAAAAAGATAATGTCGATGGTAGATAAAGTATGGTTCAATGGGATTCCACAATATATGGTCCCATTTGTACACTATTGCCCATAATTAGTCGATGTGGCCATTAAGAATTTCAACTCAAGCATCAACACTATTGAGGGCAAGACTCTGTTAGTTAAGATCACTCTAGGAGCCGTCTAGAATATGTTGTGTATTCTTGATCATAAGCAAAGAGGGCTGAAAATATAAGCTTTCACTCCTAAATAGGGGGAACATATATGAAACACAAGGAATAAGGCTCTAGAGTTTTATAACAAAGAAACCCAAAGGATTGAAGCAGAGCAAGGAAAACCAACAAGAATTCTGGCGTAGCATGGTGCTTTTGAAATAGACTTGCAAGATGCCTTTGTAATGATGACATTTGTTTTTTTCTAGACATCAACCAAGAGGTTCATGCATTTCAATTGGGCTCGGGTTTCTAGTTTCAAAGGAAAGAATCTTACTTCTACTATGATTTTGTGGAATACCTCTCAAAGAAAATGATAGAGCAAATTAACAATTACTAAGCTGAATGGAAGTTCAGATTTGCTTCCTATCTTTCCCATATCTTTTTGAATCAAAACCCTTATTTCTTTGATAAGCAGGTGAAGTTGTCTATTTTTGACAAAAAGAACAAAAGAAAACTAGTTTCTGACTAGAATCCTCTCTTCTCTTCTACTTTTGACTATTATGCATTTTTGGATTATTTCTTGACTCCGATTTTGCAAGATTTGCAAGGAGAGGATAGTATTAATTGGATCACTTTGACACAAACAAAGTATATGTGGAACTTCATTTCCATATATGATTGGTTTTTTTGGAGCAGATTTTACATTCATCAGAATGCAAGGCTTCAACAAGGAACCATTCCACCTTTCGAAATGTGTTAAAAATCAAGTGATAGCCCTTGAATTGTTTTGGTAGGTGTGCATTATTGATGTTACTTTATGTAGTGGAAAACCCAAGAAGAAGGGATTCTTCACCTACCTGTAAAGCTTCAAAATAGTGGGCATGAAAAAGAAGCAGACACACCCACTATTGTAGGATAAGTTGGCTCATTTATGGTTGTTAATGATCTACGACAAATGGAATTACAACCCTTTCATTGATCTACCATATGATCATATCAAGGTAACTCACAATTCTTGGCCTTATTGGGAGAAGAAGTGTAGCCCACTGGAGGATGAAGATGAATTATTGGTTGACTTGATTCATATTCCCATAGAGGATAGCATCTTGCTATGGCATAGATTCTACTTTGCTATGGAAAATTATGATGAGAATTGCAAAATGGGAAAAGTCTTGTTCAATAGGTTGAGAAAAGAAGAAGAATGGAGTATAGAAAGGATCAGAGCCTTCTGGGTATATCGCTAAGACAAAAAAGTTTGATGCACCTTATGAAAGAATGCCAGATGATGAATAGTTTGAAAAGTTGTGGGATGATGAGCATCCTACTTCTGACTCAAGCATTGGCGGAGGAAATGACTTTGATGAAGAAGAGCAGGCGGAGGAGGAAGCCAATACATCGACGTCCTCCACTCAACAAAAGAAGTCTACATGGTAGCTTGCCTATGTCACTTAAAACGTGCAACTAAATATATCAAGAGCCTTGTGGATGCTCACCTAAGCCTCAAAAGCAACAAGAGGGTCCCAACAACAACAACCAAAGACTATGGAGATTAGAGACTCCCTACCCCTTAAACGATAACACAAGGAAGCTATTATGGGAGAAGGTTCACAAGAGCCTGTCACGAGCCAAGTTCTCACAACGATCCAGGAGTTCAAAGTAAGTGAGGAGCCAACAACAAGCAGAGCACTGCCACCATCTAGTTAGTAGGTAATGTTCACTCCTTTTTTCACTTCTCAATCTTTAGTATCCTTTGCTATTCCCACAGTGTCCCTTACTGCAAGTGTCGACCTCACCTTCTCTACCCCTACTACAATGTTTAGAAGAGGCTTCTCCCAATTCTCCCAGACGGGGCCATCTATCTTAAGGTCTCTGTGAACCTTAACACTAGTCATTCCTGCTCAATCTCTCCTCACCTCTCTCTCTAAATGTTCAACTGCCATTGGTACCCCCATTTTTACTGCTACCTTGGGTCCAACCCAATATTCCTAGCAAACAGACTCTATAATGACTACCTCATCACCACGACAACTGATCAGCCCTTTCACTGATTCACAAACTAAATTTTGGCAAGTCCCTTATTTCTCCCCACAGACTATTACTCTCCCAAAGAAGAGAATGTAGGGGCCTACCACACTTACATTCCCTTTTTCCCTACGTCCTAGTGCACCCTTTGTTGGCGTGCTAGTTTAGTTGCCATCCAAATTTATAGCCCAAGGAGAAGCTACAAAACAAGTGAAGACTCTTAGAATGCAAAATAAAAAGGCTAAGAATTACAAAAGAGATGTGAATCTAAAAGTGTATACGGTGTACAATGAGATGCAAGGAATCCTGAATTTTTCCACCATGTACCCAAACACTACCAAACTACAAGGGGAGATGCTACCAAATGATTACAACATATATGCCATGGGACTCGATCTGAATGCAGCCCGACCACATGACAAGGTAGAACTCATGGAGAAAATGCAGTGGGTGGTGACAACAGATTTCCTCAAGTTTGATCGTCAGCTAAAGAAAAAGGAGTAGTTGAAGCTTGTGAAGGAAAGGGTCAGTTTCCTAGAGACGAGGGAGAAATCGCTGAAAGAAAAAGTTGCATGCTTATAATAGAAAGTGTAGGAAAAAGTGTTTGAGTGGAGAAAAATCCAAGAAGAAATCAAGAAATTCCAATCCATTGTTCCCATCCTACTCAATGAGTTATGAATGAAGAACCAGGAATGGGTATGTGCAGGATCATGATGGGCCAAAAAGTGGCAATATGATGGGTATGTGGATGATAACTATTTTTTTACCCAAAATTAATGAAATGAAAAGGGTTTTTAAAGGAGATTCTTAGCTTTCCACCAATATAAGTTATGCTTTACTTTGAATTTAATAAGTAATTATTATTCATTTTCTATTCAAATTACAACTAATGTTCTGATTGATAGGCTGATTGAAAAACATCTATAGCTTTCAAATGGTATCACATTTTTTTAATCCAAAACATGTGTCACATTCTATGCTTCATATACTATAGGATTAAAAAAAGAAAAATTGAATTTCAGGAAGTTTTGACCAAGTTAAGGTGGTCAGACATACAAGTTTTTATATTTTTTAAAATTTCTAATAAAAAATTCATAATTAATTATTTACTTGGAAAAAAATTACAAAAAAATATGCATCACATTGGAACATGAGTCCTCTACTTATATATAAAATATTATAAAAAAATATTATCATTTTAATGTGGTTAGGGTGGTCAAACAAACACCTACTTCTTATTTTTACCTAAAATTGAAGTACTACTACATTGAAATTTCAAATTTTCACCAAATAGATTTCTTTTCTTTAAAAAACCTAGTAGTTTAGAAACTACATTCAATTTGCTACAGATTCTATTCTTACTTAGTTTTGAAATAATAAAGATAACTTATTCAAATTTTTATTTCAAGTTGCCTAACTCTATTTTTTTTGAATTTTTTGCCACTTAAGGCCCTATTTTTTCCATGATGATCCTGCACATACCCGAATATTAGAGCTAATTGGTCCCAATAGAGTAGAATTTGCAACAAAAAGATGAAGAGTTAGCAACTTAGTGTGCTCAACATGAGAAAAAATTAGCAAAGTAAAAAATGGAATTTGAGGGCCAAAACGCCAAATTTGAAAAGGAACTCCAAGAGATGAAGTCTTCTCTTGACACAGGGTTGGAAAATCATGCTTGAGCTGAGTAGAATGGGTTTAAAGAGCTAAGTAGCCTTGGGGAGCATCTTGCATCCACAAAAAATATAATTTTAGAATTAATAGAAGATGTTGGCTCAAAGGATGAAGATATTTCCCTTCTAAAGATCACTCCCTAGGCCCCTACTGCATAGCTAGACCTCATCCCAACAACTCAACTGCTATACATTTCATACTTGGAAAACGTTAAGGCCTTCTTCCTAACATTGCAGCCAATGCTTTGGTTCATCTCAAAGGAAAAAAAAATGAGCCAAGAGGTTCACGAAACAATGAAGCAGTTCCCATAGTTTATCATACAGAAGGTTCCTAAGGTGAAGACTTTTCTAAGAAAGCTATACATGGTATTTGATGAAAACTTGTAAGAGGCAAGAATCAAAGATCGATATGTTGATGCCCAAATGATAAACAAATTCATCCATTGCCACTTAGCCTTCCTACGAACTAATTCTAGCATAGCTACTTTGAACTAGACTATGCATGACATATGAGAAAATTTCTCTCGACTCAGTGAGATGAGCCTGCCATCCCTATTTCTTGAAGATAGGTAGATTGCCACAGTTGAGCAAATTTCAAGAAAGATTGAAGAAGAGGAGCAAGACCCAACTACTTTCCAGATTTTCAGCCAGCCTCTTGCTATAATAGATATTGAAGGTGTCATTCATCCTCTTGTGCAACTATTTTTCCATTATGAGGTAGGAGCCGATTTACCTAAGGTGCTACCTTATAAATAAATGCTTGACCTAGGTGGAGCACATGAAACTATACACAATATAACAAGACCATTTGAAGAAAACTGACCACCCCTACAGGGAGCCCTTTCCAAGCTCTAATTATGTCACCCAATGGATGGCACTATAGTTTGTGAACCAGAGAAATTTTTGGGTTCCTCGTTCCTCAATTGAAACACCCCTGATTGTTGCGAGAAGCTATGAATAAAAAATTCACCATGCTCCCTTCGGGTTTAGTTTTTTTCTAGGTATCGACCCATGCCTTCAATGAATATCGATGGCCATTTTTGATAAATGACCACTGGCCTTTGCCAAGTGTCCACTCAGTGCTCTCCAAGGGAATTCTCTCCTTTTCTCTTCTACCAACCCCTGCTAATGGACACTAGGAACACTGAGAGCAGTGGTGAATTAGTGTTCAATAATATTTGACTTTCAAATATTAGGTCTAAAACTATCAACAACAATAATTGAACTTAAAACAACATTCACAACATATAAATAGAGGGAAACAAGCAATCATATTAATGAACACCATAACACCAAATTTTTTTACGTGGAAACATTGTTATGGGAAAAAACATAGTGGAGATTAATCCATAGTGTATACTCTATTAACAGTATGATAAAAGAGGGAAATGCACTTGAATTTAGGTGCACTCCCTAGATCTCACTACTTAAGAAAGAAAGGCTCACTACTTTACAAAGTATAATTGAAATTACAACAAAATTTTGAACTAAGAATACAACATCTACAAATGCCTGGATTCAGTTCCAACGAAGCTCATAATTAGATTATAGATCATTTGACTAGTTTGCACTTCAACTCAGCTCAACTCTACTCTACTTAGCATACAAAACTTTTTTTGCCCTCAAATAACTAATCTATCCTTTTTTTCTTTCTTCTTGATACATATACACTTCTATTTCTAAAACAACTACTTCACCTGAAAATGATTTTTTAGTCTCCTTTATATACTCGCTAATCAAGAATTCATTGTATGTCACCTCAAATCATTAATTAGAGTTGATGCATACCCACACAAGGTGGCTAGACTATAGTAGGGACCCAAAAAAAAGTTCCAAACATAAGACAACTAAATACATACTCCACATACATCCACGATATGCCATATAAAACATGTTGGAAAAAATGAGAGAATAAACCATGAACCATATTATTGAACCTCTTAACTCAAAATTTGACCAATGTGACACCACAAAACTCACCAGTAGGATAGTGTACATGCTAGGAAGGCTTCCCTAGAGATCCACACCACAAAATAGTGATATGGTGAAGTGATCTGATCAACTTATCAACTGAATGTTCTACTCTTCTTTCTTTCTGCTAGTAGAATACAAAATCTTACTTCCCTTCCAGGTAGAAGCAATACTAACATTGTGAACCATACTACTGACTCAAGTTGCCATCAATGACAACACAAGTAGCCAAAAATGATCTATCAAATCCATATGCCAACAATCTCCCCCTTTGGAATTGATGACAACATTGAGTGAAAAATTGACTGTGTCAAAACCAAAAACTCAACAAAACCAAGACTACTACTCCCCCTTTGATGTCAAGGAATTTTTCACTGCATTCTCTCCCCCTTTGACATCAATGACAAAGCTTCTATTTCTTCCACTCTCCTTGTAATGTTTTACTATACTACTCTTCTTATTTTTTCCCCTTTGCAAAATAGAGAGCTAGATCAAAATTTGAGAAACTGCTACAAAAATTAGAAGATTATTTTATACTTAGCGTTAATTTCTGGAAGGAATTTCTTCCAAGAGTCCAAGAGTCCACCGCAATCCCAGTAGTTATAATCATGTTTTTATTCTCTGATGTCCTATTGATAATCTAGACAAGGGATTTAGGAATGGCGATTTCTGCTTCCAATTTTTCTCCTGTCTTTAGCACTTCAATCATTTGCTCTAGTCTGCCTTCAATTAGGTCTTTTACTCTCCAGAAGGTATCCATGAGATTATTTCTAGCAAAGTGAACCTTTGCATGCTTATCCTATAGATCATGAACCTTTTTCTTAACCTTTCCATTCTTATCCAAAAACATACTATAGTCCTGTCCAATTCTGAAAATCTCTTTTTTAATTTCCTCCAACTTATCCTTGTACTTGCCAACCACATGAGGCCACCTTAGATAGTAATTGAAGACTTTATTGGCCAAATAAATGCACTATATTAGCACATTAATTTTCTTCTTTAGCTTAGCAAGAGATATCCTAAGCTGCATCTTCAAATGGGAAATTATTTCCCCCTCTTTCCTATCCAAGGGCGTAAATTCCATAGCCTCCTTAACACACTCAATCAGTTCTTTTGGGAGAACATCCTGCAGACTCTCCAATTCAATATTGTTATCAACAAAGTATCTTCCTAAAGTTTTTTCAATGAGATCCTTCTCATAAGATGGTCCATTCAACCATATGTCAGATATATTTTGCATCCCATCTTCATCCTGAATAATTTGCATTATCTTTGATTTGAACATAACACCTTCTTCATCATTGTCTTCAACTATTATTATTTCTGGTTCACCTAATTTTGGTTGATTTCTAGGAGTATATTTGTTAGAGTCTTCATCCACTACATCCACAGCCAACTTTCCTTTCCCTTTTTCTTCAACTTTTGCTGACTTGGGTGCCGGATGAGTGACACTAGCCAAATCTCTTCCTCTCTTCTACTTTTTCTCTATCTTTTCGAAGGATGATCCAACTTTAGTTATTTTTACCAAAAGGGGGATAACACTTACACCAAACTTTTCCAACACCTTTCTAAAGAAATTTTCATAAACTCATTCCCCATTTTCAAAGGAGTTGTAATGGTCAAAGATTTTCTTGCAGACTAGTATAATTTCTTTCCACACCACATTGTCATTTAGATGCAAGCAATTTAGAAAATACATCATAACGCATATTGCAAGGGTGCCATACTTGAATGAGTAGTCAATATACTTCATTAATTGTACATTCTCCATCAGTTGATCTGTCATCAGACTACATAGGTCAAAGTCTTCATTTTCTATTATCATTTTATGAGTGATATATACAACACTTGTGAAGGTTGATCTTTCTCTATTTCTAAAGATCTTGTATGAGATTCCATGTGCAAAATACCTTGTCAATGGATCTTTAATCGACACAATTATCAGAGCCCTCTGTTTTTCCCTTATTCTGGTGGGGCTTTGACCTCAACATTTCAAATCGATTTCTTTTTTATAATAATACCAACATTGCATACACCTATTAGATTCTTGATTACATCCTCAAAGATTCGATAGGGTTTATCCAAAGTTAGGATGTCACTGTCTGATCTATTCAAGATAAACCGAATCACTTTTGTATTGATGAAATGAGGGAATTCATTCCAAATATCCAAATTCTTATGCTTTGATACTCCAAGCTTCCTTAATTTGGAGGGAGACAATAGATTTCTTTCATCCCTAACTTTTTGACTGCTATACTCATCCAGTGTTATTGTTCCTTTGGTTTGTTTTATTTTTTGTGTCGAATAGGGTCTATCAATCACCAAATAGATATGAAATTAATATGCAATAGGAATACCTAAAGAATTTTCCGCTAAATTGACCTTTCACACCTTTGGAATTTAGCTAAAAAGGATCTCGAACTATTCTCTTTCAATGCACAATGACAAAATAGGGTTCCAAATTCCCTTTTATAACTTTACATACTTAACTTCCTACCACATTAAATGCATTTCCCTAGAAGTTCTGGTTACTCTACAAACTCATACAACAAGCAAAGAATCCGACTGCAGATCTATACCATTTCATCCAACTCAATAGATAATTACTAATACTTTCAATAATGAATAACATAATGACTGACAACATCTTGTAATTTAGTGCCAACTATATCATAGGGGGACAAGAGATTTTCATGAAAAACTCCCCCTAGGCCATTGGCTTGAAGTTAATTTCTGGAAGATTTACCAGAGGGAGCTTCTAGTAGAACCTTGTTTCCTTCATCAAATTCACTTTTCTTTACCCATGTTTTCTTCATCTGATCTCTTATCTGTTCCATAGATGCTTTTTTTTTCCTTTTTTTTTTTTCTTTCTATGAATTTCTTCCTTGATAAACTAGACCTCTTTTGTTCAGGTTTCTATTCCTACAAAATCTTGCAATGTACCCAAAATTTTTACAATTGTAGCATATCGGATTTTTCAGTCTATACCATCCATTCCACTGATTTCCTCCTAACTTGCATTGATTAGAAACATTTCCAAATCTTCCATAGATATAGCATTTAATGTTACTTGTATTGACAGACATACTTTGGCATTCTAATGCCTTATGTCCAAACTTTTTGCATTTAAAACACTAACCAAAAAATATGGAGTACTAGGGTTTATCTTTCTTCTACAATAACAAGCCATATGTCCAAATTTATTGCAAGCAAAGCAATATCCATTAAATTTTTGAGCATTGGGTTGCCTTACTAGATGTCTTCTGGATTTGTTCTTCTTTTCAAGGTTCTTCTGTTCAAATTCAGAACTTTCACCCTTCTCATAGCCAAGACCCTGCTTGTCATTTGTATCCTTTTGTCCTTTGGTTATCTCATCAAGCCTAGTAGAGCTTATCCTAAATTTCTCCTTGAATTCATTTACAGTAGCAAGCTCATTTTTTAGGATAACTACTTGGATCCCAAGCTCTTTTTCATTGTTTCTAGATTGTTGTAGTTCAATTTCCAACTGAATGAATCCACTATTAATTTTGCTACATTCTTCAGATTTTTCTTTCAGGGACTAGGCCAAATTCTCCTCATTCTTCTTTCTCTATTCAATCTCTTTGGTAAACTCCATCGCCACAAATTCCATTTCAAGCTTTAGAGTTGTATTGTCCTTAGCAAGATTTTCACATTCCTCTATTATTTCCCTTAGGGTTTTATTTAGATGGAAATCATCCAGACCTTTGCTTTCTTTTTGCTTCAATTGATCACATAGTTCCTTCCTCTTTTCCCTTGACTCATTTGTCTTATTCTTCAATGATTGAATGAATTTTTTGGCAACCACAAGATTTTCTTTTAGTTCCATGACCTCTACTTTGGACTGCTCAAGAACATCAAGTGCCACCATAAGTTGCTGTTGAAGACCACTAGCATCTATTATAATTCAAGATCCACCTCAAGCTGTTAAAATCCATAATAGGAACCTAATTTGATACCAATTGTTGGACACTAAGAACACTGAGAGGGGGGTGAATCACTGTTCAATAATATTTGACTTTCAAATACTAGGCCTAAGACTATCAACAACAATAATTGAATTTAAAACAACATCCACAACATATAAACATAGGGAAAAAATCAATCAGATTAATGAATACCATAACACCAAAAAAATTTATGTAGAAACCCTGTTAGGGGAAAAAACATAGTGGAGATTAATCCACAATGTATACTATGTTAAAAGTATGATAAAAGAGGGGAATGCACTTGCATTTAGGCACACTACCTAGAGCTCACTGCTCAATAAAGAAAGGCTCACTGCCTTACAAAGTATAATAGAAATTATAAAAAAAAATTGAACTGAGAATACACCATCTACAAATGCCTGGATTTAGTTCCAATGAATCTCATAATCAGATTCTGGATCTTTTGACTAGTTTACACTTTAGCTCAGGTCTACTTAGCATACAAAAAAATTTATGCAATCAAATAAATAATCTATCCTTTTTCACTCTCTTCTTGATACATATACACTTCTATCTTTACCATAGCTACTTCACCTCAAAATGATTTTCTGATCTCCTTTATATACCTGCTAATCAAGAATTCATTGTATGTCAGCTTAAATCATTAATTAGAGTTGATGCGTACCCACACAAGTCAGCTGGACTATAGTAGGGACCCAAAAAAGAGTTCCAAACATAAGAAATAACTAAATACATACTCCACATACATTTGTGATACGCCATATAAAACATGTTGGCCAAAATGAGAGAATAAACCATGAACCATATTGCCAAACCTCTTAACTCGAACTTTGACTAATGGACACCACAAAACTCACTAGTAGGATAATATACATGCTAGCATGGCTTCCCTAGAGATCCACACCACAAAATAGTGATCCGGTGAAGTGATCAGATTGACTTATCAACCAAATGTTCTTCTCTTCATTCTTTATGCTAGTAGATTACAAAATCTTACTTCCCTTGCCGATAAGAGCAATACTAACACTATGGACCATACTACTGACTCTAGTTGCCATCAATGACAACATAAGTAGCCAAAAATGATCTCTTAAATCCATATTCCAACACCCACATGTCTTCACTATGGGCTTTTTTTAACTACTTCCCTTCATTTCCTTGTCAAGCCCTGCTCGTGTTCCACGTAGCTCCCATTTACGTAAATATTTGGTAGGCCCCACAAGTAGAGTCTATAGTAAACATTGCTATTATGTGTCACCCCAATGCAAGATTTCAACAAAGAAAGGTGAGAATGAACCACGACCTATGCCATGCTACCATTTGTCTCTTTGCAGGTGCTTCTTCAACATAGGATGGAGTGAACTACAAGCTACAAAATGCTTCCACGTGTTCTAATTGCTTATACTAGGTGGAAAAACTTGTTTGTATAAGACCACTGCCATTATTCATAGGGGATGCACCTAGATCAAAGGTGATCAAATGCTATGGCTTGAACTCTTTCTGTTACAATGGCTGAGGGGAATCATTGTTGTGACATCATTGCTCAAGATTCTGAATCTTTTTAGTTATTGCTCACCAGGCAGTGGGAATGATGACTATATACACTGCTCTTTGTTTTTGAAGAGGGGTTTGAATATTACATGTTACATGTTCCAAGTTCCATGAGTTCAAGTATTATGGGATTTTAGAGACACCAGGCCTTTTTATTGTTTAGACTATTGCAAGAACTCACAGACTGTGCCATTGTTTGGCCTCTTTGTTTTCTTATGCTATTGATAAACTTTACATTGTGCCATTATTGTTTGAATGGTTTATTTTGTAAACTTCTATAATTTGAATGCAAGTTTTCTAGTTTAGATCATGTCTTTTGACTCATCTTTTCAGTAAATGGGTGTGAAATTTATTTTATGTCATTGAATGAACTTCTCATGCTTCAATCTTTAACTTATGTTATTCTAGGACATGGTAAATTGTTGAGTGGACCCTTAGATCATATCAAAAAGATAGGTTTATCATGCCTTTTATCTAAATTCTAGCGTATTGCCTTAGATCCTTTATTTTTATATCTGCTTCCTTTTCCCATTCCAAGAAACCAATTACAGAAGAATCAGTCTTCTTTAAAAATCCAAAGGTCACTCAATTTAGCACAATAAGCCCCCCTAAATTGAGTTTTCCACAAGGGGCTATTACCTTGCCAATTTATGACATCAACACATTTCATATCATTTGTAAATGGGTACCTAATATGGCCATCATGTAGTCGAGACCCATCATCCATTGCATAATCATTGCATAATAATTTCCTCCCTAAGTTACACTTATGGGGGATGTTGGTGTAATTAATTATTTAATTACACTAGCATAAGTTTAACTTAGGAATTATATTTATTTGATTCTTAGGTTGCATTATTAGAAAATCTTTAATAATGGGGTCATTTCCCTTTCCATGTTTGTAGAAAATAAGATTCCTTCTAGAAATAATCTAGAACTTATCTCTATCCCTTCATCATTCCTTATTTAGGTTGTTATGGCTTACATGTTGTGTGATCAAGACACTTGGTAACATCATAGTGCATTGTAGATTTCTCTATTGCCTATTTAATCTAAGCATATGTACACTTGTAACATATCTCATAATAGAATCTCTATTTGAATGCCATTGTTGAAATACTTTATGTGTGGGTGAATGTTTTCTTAGAAAAGGTCCTCCATTGAAGACTTCATCATAATTAGGGACATTGTGACTCCATCATTTCAATGTAGTGTTGGATTCCTCTAAGGATAGTGGAAAAGCAACATTGCAATCGACATTTGAATTTGAATTAGGTGTAAACTCAAGAGCATGGCCATACTCCTTAGCCAAAGGGGTGGGGAGAAAAGAAAGGGATATACTCTAATGAATGGGAGAGGAAATAGTAGTATTATTTTTCAAGAGGAGAAACAATATAATGGTAGGATGCTGCCTCATCCCACCAGGATGGTTTTCTATATCGATCCTTCTTTTACCACACTCTGTTGTAGTATGTTATGTAGTGAAGAAAATACTACATATAAATGCAATATTCTTGTAATCTATTGGCTGACACCAATACACATTACCAAAGTTGAGAAATATTTCTATTGTAATACCTTTTGATACATCCATTTCACCACATAGGTAGGAAAAAATTGAGTTTTCATAGTTGATTGTCTCTTTAGAGATGTGATATTTCCCTAGACCATTATTAATTTATTTTAGGTAGTGAATTTCCTACACTTTAGTGGGAGGTAAGGTAGGTGAATCCACAAGAATGCAGTTGAAAATGTTTATGTAAGTAGATCAAATGAGGGGAACCAAGGTTTCATGCACAAAAAATTGTCTTGGAAAAACCACGGTCTAGTGTTGAGAACCATTTATTTTTCTTCCATTGATTCAAATTCTAGGATAAAAAACCCTTTTGTGCATGGGTATATGTTGATTTAATCTTGTAGATAATCCTTCCAATTGGAATCAATCTATGAATGAAGGTTGCAAAGTTTAGGCCAAGCCTTCGTAAATCTATAAATTAAAGCATGACCCTACAAAAATTCTTCCCTATCACAAGAAAAGTTGTCCAAATAGATTTTGGGGGTAGAAGAAGCATGGAAAATAGTGAATGGAGGACTAAATAAGATACTACTATGAAGATCTTGAGTTTCAAATTATATGGAGCCCTTAATGGCATAACCATCATTAGTGGATCTTTCCATTATATTCCTAGAAGGGATAGAGCCCCCGAAATTCAAGCCATGGTACTATGGTGAAGAGGGGCGAGAAGCTAGGGCATCCACAAATTTTTTTCATTTTGATACATTGGTTACACCAAAAACTAAAAAGTTGTTGGTAATCTTTGTTGAGGGACAATGGGGATCAATAGCAGCCCTGATGCATGTATTATGTCAGAGACCAAAGGAATCAATAAAAGGCAAGGTAGAGATGTGTGTAGAGTCACCCATTGAGCCCCCTGTAGTGCCAAATACATATAGAGTATTGACCACATCCATGGCAAGGTGAGGACAACAACACCTTTCATTTTTTTCACACACTCACAAGCACCATCATTGCCATTTTTGTTGAACATTAGAGAAATTCCCAAGCAGAGGTTGTGGAGGTATTCAAAGTAGATGAATTTCACACCATTTCAAAGCTTTATATTAATATATGCTTGTGCTTTTACCATATAGATTATTTAAAGAAATTTTAATTATTTAATTAATTCACCACTTATCATTTTCCCTCCAACATTAATGAAATTCAATTTATATTTTTCTGTATAATTAAACAATTTTAAAAAATTATTTAATTAGCTAACACTCCTCTTTTAAATAAATAAAAATAATTTATTTAAAAAAATTTTCTTCTAAAATAATAATATTTATTTATTTTCTCACTATCATTTTGATTTAAATAAATTTATTTATATAATTATTTAAGTTCCCCTCCATAAAATTCAAATTATAGGTCATACCCTATCTTGAAATTTCTTATCTATTGATCTTTCTAATTAATCTCCACAATTGATCAAATATCAAGTGAACACATATAAATAGAAAGATTTCATTCATTCATACCCCTAGCACCTTTTTTTATCAAAAATCTCTATAGCACTATCATTATCAAGCTATCATTATCAACAAAACATTAAGCGTTCAAGTATTTATCAAAAAAACAAGCTCTCATTATCAAGAAAACATCTATCAAACATCCATTAGAAAGCATCAAGCCTTTATTCTATCATGTTGATATAAAGGTTATGCTAAGACTTTGAGAACAATCTACATCAATCGTTCAAGTATTTATCAAAAAAACAATAGAGAAATCTAAGGTCATTGCTGTGGTATTATTATTTCTGATTTAATTTTATTTAGATATCTTATGCTTTATCAAGTGATTTTTCAAGTGTGAGTTGTGTACTTTCATTGTAATATTACATATTTGTGATTCACATTTTCATCATCCAAATTTTGGCACCAATATTTATCACCATAAGAGAATGAAGAATTTATGACATTCTTTAAAAATAAAACTATAAATTTTGTATTGCCTTATGCAAACATGCCAGGTCTTGACCCTTAGTTAGTGATTCATCATTTGATAGTTTTTCCCAATGTAAATATGGTACAAAAATCACATGTTGTTTAATGCATAGGACAATTGGGAGGGGGTGAATTAGTTGTACATCAAAAAATTCAAACCCTAACTATATTTTTAGACCATTATCAACCATTAAACCCTTATCATGCATTATCAAAATGTAAACATATGAAAAATTAATGTAAACACATCCAAATACATAAGAACACCCGATTTATGTGGAAAATCCAAGAACAAAAAAACCAAGGTGAGTATTATCTCACTATATAAATGAATTACAATATCAAATACAATAAGCTCGCTACCCAAAAGAAAGAAGGGCTCAATGCCAGATTAGAAAGAAGAAATAAAGGAAATGTTACAAAGAGAACTCCATATTAGACCAATAGTAAGGTCTACCACAACTCTTCATCATCCACAACCTTTAGCTCACCGCCTTCAATAACTTCAGGTACATTGAAAATCTAGACACCTTCTACTCACTGCTTCAGGTATCCTTTGTCATCAAAGCTCACACTCACATCACAACTCTTGATCACATTTCACACCAAAAACCATTATCCAACACTCTACCTTACATTTATACCATCCACAACCTTTAAAATATTCTCCAAGGTTTTCTATGCACCTAAAATATGTAATTACAAAATAGGTTGGCACCAAACACTTCCATGGTGGAAATAAGTGAAGGAAAACCATGCCAAGTGTTAACTAGGAACCAAATTTATTTTGGAATGCTTTAAAAATATTCCACAAGAAACACACTTCTAAAATTAGTGCTAGCACACCAAGTCGGCCAAGCCTACACTAACACTAACAAGTGACAACATGCACACCTCTCTAGGTCATGCAAACCATATAGCAATACTCCACAATATCTATACAACATATCATAATATTATGGCATCATCAAAATATTCTATAACTCTACCACAACCATTTGAAATGGAGAACACAATCATTTTGTGCAACCAAACACAATAGCAAAGACACCCAACTCACTAACCAATTTTATAGAACACCTCAATACCTCAAACCTTAAGGGAAATTAGATATAAACATTATAAGCATGACCCCAAATTTCCATGACAAGAAACCTCAATGCAGAGAAATGTAGAGCACTCTCATTTCTCCTAGACAGCCTTCTTCACAAACATACACATTGGTGAACAAAACTTTCATTGTTGTACGATTCAAAACCTACAACTTTGGATATAACACCATTGAAAACCTCTTATTAACATATACAAGCCACACAAGCATATCTTGATTCATGAATAAATTCAGAGCATGACACTAAATACCACTCTATCACATTGTAATATATTTTATTCAAATTTTCTCAAAAGCACTTGGAAACCAAGTGAACCAACTATAACTAAAACACTACCAAAACCTTTTCAAACATCTACAACATCTACAACACTTCTTATTAACCACAACACATCCATGCTACCAAAAATCTCATCAACACAAGCAAGCTCCAACAATCTCCATAGCTACACTAAAAGTTGATAGCAATGACAACACAAACAACATTGTGTTGACAACACTAACAAATTTAGTCTTCCAATAACACCAATGTTATGGGTTTACATTAATGTAAAAACCAAAAATCTTCCAACAATCTCCCCCTTTGTCATTGATGATAACACTAGTTCTATAAAACCATCAATAACAAACGCATACCAATACTAACTCTACAACAAGGAATACTTCCCTTAACTGGGGCATCTCTTACTCTTCATATTCTTATTCTCTCCTTTTCTAAAACACACTTTTGCACCAAATCTCCCTCTATTTTTTAGAAAACAATCTCCCCATTTAACATAAATGGCAATGGGCAACACCAACACCTTTGACACATTACCTACATAGGATTTTTCTTTTTTGTGCTCCCCCTTTGAAATCCTCATACATCACCAACTTATTCTTGTTAAATGTCCAAGATATTGAAAGGGGGGGTGAATCAATATCTTCTTAAATTTTTTGACCAGATACCATCCAATTTTTCCAATGCATACAACAACAAAGATAATTAAAAGCATTAACAAGACATGAAATCAAAGAACACAAGAACACCAAAATTTTTATGTGGAAAACCCAAAATGGGAAAAACCATGGTGAGTTTTAGCTCACAATATAGTATAACCAGTTATAAAATATTACAAAATGGGTGGTTCACTACCAAGACTCACTATCTAGAAACAAAGGCTCACTACTTATAGAATTACAATGATAGAAAATGGCTTATAGATAGAAATGAATTGATGGAATACACCTAGTAAGTGGAGATTCAGTTCTGATGTAGCTTAGTAAATAGACTTAACACACTTCATCATATTTTATCTTGTTTGCATTCGCATTTTCTCACACCAAAATTCCACACTTCAAACTTCAAAGATTATCCAATATATATCTAATCTCTTCGCAAGCATCAATTAGGTCGACCTAATTAGATGCACTTCTTATTTACCAAAAATACCATCTATCAGCTTCAAGCATTCACAAAAATATTTCAAGAAGATAGTTCAAACCTTCAACACAATACATTATGTCAAGAAAGACCTAAAATAGGTCACACATATATCCACATAGCAAAAATATTTTATCATTACATGATACATTCATTAGGTTAGCCAGGGTGAGTCCTATTAGCAAAAAATGCAAACACCGATGTAATACCAATACACCATACGAGTAATTGGATACATGAGATCTTGAATGTACTTGCTCCTGACATCTATAAACCATTTTCCAAAACCACGAGCAATAGAAATTACCAGCAAACAAATGCAGACCAAAATACTAGTTCAAATACTAGACTAGAATACCAGAATAACTTCAATCTTGATGTTGCAGTTGCAACTCATATATCATGATGAAATCAATGACAACAAAAAGTATCAAAATGAGATGTACTTCATTTTTGTAACATTTCTCTCCCCCTTTATCAACACCCCAATGGGAAATACCTACAAACAACTGTTGTCTCCACTACACTCACTTTTCTACACTCTCCCCCTTAGGAGCACAAAATATGGTCCATCTAACTGCACCAATCAAGATCACTACTACCTTCTCTCCCTGAAAGGTAGCCTTTAGAATCAGTCCAGGACCAAGAATGTATCTTGAAATGTTTCTTGGGCATATGCACATGCTTATGCATCTAATTGAAAAGAGGAAAAATAACCCTTAACTTCTGTCGGAGATAGTTAGAAGTATCTTTAGGAAGATCCTTTGTAAAAATATGTGAAATTTGATCCTTTGCAAGTACATACTCCAACTTTACTTCATTTTTTTCCACCTTCTCTCTTAGAAAGTGATACTGGATTAAGATATGTTTTTTCTTTGAATGCATCATTGGATCATTTGAAATATTTTATAGCACTTGTATTTTCACACAAGATAGAAATAGGTTCATTATATGATATTATGATATCTTTCAATGTTTTCTTCATCCACAACACATATGTATAAGAAGATTCTATAGTAATATACTCTACCTATGTAGTAGATAAAGATATTGAATCCTATTTTTTTCTTATCTAAGAAACCAGTCTACTTTCAAGAAAGAAAGAACCTCCACTTGTACTTCTTCTATCATCCATATAGCCTACCAAATTTACATCAATATAGAAGATTAAAGAGGAATCAGTATCCTTTGGATACCAAAAACTATAGTATGAAGTTCCCTACAAATATGTGAACATCCTCTTTATTGCTACCACATGTGATTCTCTAAGATCTTCTTGAAATCTAGACACAAGAAAAATTGCATGCATGATATCCAATCTAGTAGCAGTAAGATATAGTAGTCCACCAATCATTGATTTTTATTTTCTTTAATCAGTCTTAGGAGATTCATCATTCTTTCTCAACTTGTAACCAGTAATCATATGAGTACATATTAGTTTTGAGTCTTCCATTCCAAACTTCTTCAACATTTTCTTGACATACTTTGATTGTGAAATGAATATCCCTTTTTCTATCTAAAAAATTTGTAGCCCAAGGAAGAAATTTATCTCCCCAATCGTTTACATCTCAAATTCATTTTACTTCTATTTTACAAACTTCTTGCATATTGCCTCATTTCCTCCAAAAATTATATCATCAACATACACAACCACAATCAAGATTTGATCCTTCTCAATTTTAAAGTAAAGATTGCTATCTATGATACCTTTATTGAATCCTTAATGCAACAAGTACCTATCCTATCTTTCATACCAAGATCTTGGATCTTTCTTGAGTCCATACAATTCCTTCTTCAATCTAAAAACCATATTAGGTTTGTTTGATAACTAAAATCCCTCTAGTTGTTCAATGTATACCTCTTCTTCCAACTTACCATTCAAGAAAGAAACCTTCTTATCCATCTAATAAACCTTGAAGTCCTTACATTTTGAAAAGGCCAAAGACATCCTAATTCCCTCCATTCTTTCCACTGAAGAAAATATCTCCTCAAAATATATTGATTTCACTTGTGAGTAGCCCTTACACACAAGCCTAGCCTTATTTCTGACAACTTCTCCATTCTCATTTAAGTTTTTTTGTAATACCCATTTAGTTCCTATTACATTCTTCTTTGCTAATATTGGGACTAATTCCCAAGTCTAATTCTTCTCAATTTGCATCAATTATTTTCCATAATTTGGTCCAATTCTCATCTTTACATTCCTCAATCAGTATATTGGTTTCTACTTTGGAAAGTAGACACAAATTTACCCATTCTTTTGTCATAGGAGCTTTTCTTCTTTTCAACATGACTTTTCTCTTACCACCAATGATCTAATATTCAAAATAATTCTTCTACACATACCTAGGAGTCTTAAGAATCCTTTATGAAGTTTCTTCCTCTTCAAATTGCATCTCCTTTTTGTTTTCTTCTTCTTTTTCTTCTTCTTTGCAAGAGAACTCATCACATTCATATCCTTCTATCAATACTGAGATTTTATGTGGTTTTTCATCTACTTTGACACTTGCACTATCAACTATCTTCTCCAACATCTTGTTCTAGCATCGATAAACCTTTTTTCTTG
The DNA here is from genome assembly GCA_007258455.2 of Sequoia sempervirens. Taxonomy (NCBI): domain Eukaryota; kingdom Viridiplantae; phylum Streptophyta; class Pinopsida; order Cupressales; family Cupressaceae; genus Sequoia; species Sequoia sempervirens. The sequence goes on from VDFB02000015.1 coordinate 255,268,736, forward strand.
TAGAATATCAAAGAAATATTCTTTCATCTAATATTGCATCAAACTTTCCCAAGTTTTCTTCGTCTCTCATGATATATCATTTTCTTCCAAACACTTTGAAATATTTGATAGTAGGAGTTCTTCCATACCATAGTTTATAGAGAGTGTTTGAACTATTTACTCTTGCTTGCACTCTATTGAGTTAGTATATTGTAATGTGAATAGAGATTCTCTCCAATAGACATGTGATAGATTTGCTTCCTTCATCATTTTCCTCACTGCTTCTTGAGTTGTCCTATTCTTTCTTTCCACAACTCCATTTTGCTGAGTTCTAGGAGTTTACAAGTGCCTCTTTATTCCATTCTCTTCATAAAAATTATTAAAATCATTTGAGGTGAACTATCCACCTCTATCATACTTTAAGCACTTGATTTTAATATCCATTTCATTCTCAACCATAGCTATAAATGCTTTAAAATTGTCCAGAGGTTCTAATTTTTCTTTAAGAAAAGTTACCTAGGTTATTCTAGAGTAATCATCAATTAATATGAAATTCTTGTCACCTTGAAAGCTTGATATTCTTGTATGTCCATATAGGTCTATATGAACCAACTCCAAAGGTCTTGTAGTATAATATTCTTTGATTTTGAACCTCTTTCTTGTTTTCTTCTCAACCTGATATTCCTTGCAAGTTGCATTGATAGGTTTTGTAATTCTTGGTAGATCTCTCATAGCTTGATTAGAGTTGATCCTCACTAGACTATCAAAATTTATGCGACACATTATTCTATGTCATAGAAAACTTTCATTGATATGATTCATAAAGGACTTACCATTAGCACCTTTGAGTTGATAAACATTTCCATATGTCCTTGTTCATATGGAAACTAGAGTTTTAGAGCTTACTTTTTCTATTTCACAACCACCATATTGAAATACAAGATTATATCCTTTGCTACACATATCTCCTACACTCAAAAGATTATGCCAGCGACCCTTGACATAAAGAACATCATCTATATTATGCTTATCTTCAAAACTAATTGGACCTTTTCCACATATCTTAGTAGATGTATCATCACCAAACTTAACAATACCACCTTCAAACTTCTCAAGTTTAACAAACTTACTGTTATCATATGTCATATGATTTGATAATTTTTTGTCAATTATCTAGTGATTTTTCTCCTCTCTAGTATGAAAAGTAGTCACCATAGTCCCTTTGATGTTGTGACCTATTTTTGGGATAATTTTCTCTGTACATCTTTCAAAGTTAGCAGAATAAGTTCCAACATTCAAAGCCATGAGCAAGCATTAATCACTTTCATCATTTGGGTATTCAAATCCATTATTAGATATGCTAGCATTTTATTTAGCATAATAACTTCTCTTTACAAATTTAACTTTATTATCCTTATATTTATCATTTGAAACTTTGGATGGACTTCTTGAAGCATAATGACCTATATTTCCATATTTAAAACATTTGAAAGGTAACTTACCTTTGTACTTTCTAGTGCCCTTTTTCAATTTTCTAACAAAAATTGCTTCTATTTCATCAACCTCATCCAAATTAGATTCATCATTCTTATCTAGTTTCTATCTTTAAAAGTAGTCTCTTTTCTTGAATCATTTTGACCAAACTCTCTCAATTAAAAAGTAGTTAAAGTTTCAAACAAATGATCTCTAGAATAATGATCTAAATCTTGAGCTTCCTCAATACCAAAAGCTTTAGAACTATAAGATTTAGGAAGAGTTCTTAATACCTTCTTTACTACCTCATTTTCTTCTTGTTTACCACCAATGCTATTGATGGAATTGACAACTTCCTCCAATCTATGAATTTAGCTTGTGATATCTTCATCCCCTGGCATCCTTATCATCTCCTTCATAGATACTTTCCATATTCTTTCAAATTTCTTTACAATATTTATAGCATATGATCTTCATAAGTTTTGAATCTATTAGACTACTCAAAAGAATATTCCTTTCTTTTTCATTGTTCTCATATGGTTTGATCTCATCATCATTCTTTCAATCATTAGTAGGCATTGTATATCCATATTCACTTGACTTCCAAAGTTGAAACCCTAGGGAAACAAGGAAAAATTTCATCCTAGTTTTTCAAAATACATAATTCATCCCATCAAACAAGGAATCCTCCTTCCTATGTGTCATCTAGATCAACCTCAAGAAATTAAGATTCTTCCAAGGAACTTTTCTCTAATACCAATTGTTAGATGCACATGACAACTAAGAGCCTGGGGGTGAATCAATTGTAGATCAAAACATTCAAACTCTCAATATCTTTTCAAACCCTTATCAACCATTAAATCCTTATCATAAATTAACAGAATGTAAACATATGAAATAGTAATGTAAATACATTCAAAAAAATAAGAATGGAATATTTACATGAAAAACATAAGGGAAAAACCACGATGAGGATTAGCTCACTATATAAATGAATTACAACACTGGCCACAATAGGCTCATTATCAAAGGGCTCACTACTGAATTTAAAAGAAGAAAGGAATTTTTACAAAGATAACTCCATCTTTGAGAAACAAGAAGATCCACCACAACAACTCTTCACCATTTACAACCTTTAGCTCACTTCCTTTTGTAACTTCAAGTACATTGAAAATGTAGACACGTTTTTCTCACTACTTTAGGTAGCCTTAGTTGTCAAAGCTCATACTCATATCACAAATCTTGATCAAATTTCACACCACAAAACACCACACACCACTCTCTAACACTATACCTTGCATTTATACTAATCAAAAACTTAAAAGCATTCTCCAAGGTCAGCTATGCACCTCAAACATGTAATTACAAAATACGTCAACAACAAACCCTTTAAAATTGGAAATAAGTTAAGGAAGACCATGCTAAGGGTTAAATAGGACCCCAAATACACTAAAATTATTTGCAAAGCTTCCACAAAAAACACACCACCTCCGCAATTAGTGCTAGCATGCTAGGTCGGTCAAGCCTATACTAACACTAACAAGCAACAATATGTACACCTCTCTAGGTAACACAAACCACATAAAAAAAACTCCATAATATCCATAAAACATCTAAAAATATTCGAGTATCATCAGAATATTTTGTAACTCTGCCACAACCATCTGAAACTAAGAATACTATGATTTTATGCAACCAGACATACTAGAATAGACATCCAACTCACTAACTAACTTTTTGGAACACCTAAACACCTAGGACCTCAAGCGAAAATAGATACAGACATTATAAGAATGTCCCCAAATCCACAAGACAAGAAACCTCAATGCAGAGAAATGTGGAGCAATCTCATTTCTCTCAAACAACCTTCTTCATAGACACACACATTAGTGAAAACAACTTTTATTGTTGTACAATCTAGAAACTACAAATTTGGATATAACACCTTTGAAAACCTTTGATTAACATATCCAAACCACACAATAATATCTTCAACCATGAAGAAATGTGGAGCACAACATTGAACACCACTTTGTTACAATGTAATCTCTTTTATTCAAATTTTCTCAAAAGCACTTGGAAACAAAGAGAACCAACTACAACTGCAACAATACCAACACATTTTCAAACATCTATGACATATACAACACTTCTTATTAACCACAACACCTCCATACTACCACAATCTCATCAACACAAGAAGGCTCTGACAATCTCCACAACTATAGTAAAAGTTTATAATAGTGACAACACTGACAACATTGTGTTGATAATAATAACTTCAACCTTCCATTAAATCCAATGCTAGGGGTTGAAATCAATGACAACGCCAAAAATATTTCAATAGATGCATCCTTAATTGGCCTTATTGATCAAGGTGGACCTTCAAAAAAATTTGGATGTGGGATTACTAGACCTATTGATTATCTTGAGTGGGTTTCCAACCTAGTTCTAATTAACAAACCCACTAGGGGAATCCACATATTAACAAATTTTAGAGACATAAACAAGGAATTTCCTAAAGATAATTTTCCCTTACGTAGAATAGATATATGAATTTTAGGGGCTTGAACCAAGGTCCCCTACCTCCCCCCTCTTCTATATTTCCCCTGGGTAGGTAGGAGTTTAAACTCGACCTATAGAATAGTAGGGACTCATCTACTTGATATATAGTTGGGGGTTCTAAGGAAACCCTTGAGCCCCTAGGGTGTGGGAGGAAGAGGAGATGGCATGGGTCAGGTTCCCAAGTAGGGGTTTACTAGTTGCCAACTACAATATGGGTGGGCGGGTGCTAATATCTCCCCACCCACTCACGATAGGAGGGGGAAATAGAGAGGAGAGGGAGTAGAGGCAGACCCTACTATGACTAATGACTATAATGGGGTGGAGAAAATACCTTACTCCTCACCAGAGAGGGATCCTTGTCATGGTGGGTTGGAGGAAGAGGGGGTCAGGTACCACCTACTCATAGAGAGAAGTCCATACAAAATAATGTTTGGTAATTGAGTCAAGTAAGTGGTCAGAAAGATGTCCCCAGTGAATGTGTTGGAGATAAAAAATCCACCTTGGTTTTTTACATGCCTCCATTTTATTTATTATCCCATTTCGATGATAAGTCTCCATTGCCATTGATTTTTACTATATTTGACATTAAGCATGAAAATTTTCTCATGTACATAGCTCTTAAAATAAAGCCTTTAATTGTCACTTTGAAATAATTCCTCTTCCTAAGGAGCTTCCTCAGAAACACAAGGTATGCCACCAAGAAAATACCATATCAAAGAAAGTTACACCAATGTATTTTTGAAAAGATCAATGAAATTCCAATGGAAATATCAATGAGACCCTCATGCTTGAAAGTGACTTATTCAAATGTCTCCTTGATAGTCTAAAGAGAAATATATTTAAGAGACCTAGATGTTTCAGGGTGAGAAATTAGCTTGTCTCTCTAACAAGATACTCTAAGGAAAGAAAAACATCTCTTGAACACCAAGATATTACTATAAAAATAAATAGTGAATTACTATGAAAACACAGTTGAGTGAGAAAAATGACAATATCGAAGAGAAATTAGTTTGTAGGACTAAGAAACAAGGAAGTCTCTTAGACACTGTAAGAACAAGTAAGAACAAAGTTGTCAAAGAGACACAAAGGCATCAAAAAGACATTAACAAAAGTCTCTTCAACTTTCTAACAAGAGGAACATAATTGCAAGTACATACTGTAGATAAGAATATAGGACATCCAAGGGAGATAACCATAGGTCTCTTAGACATTCTAAAGAAACAAAAGAGGTTATTCAAAGAAACACTATTGAAGGAAGGGTCATGGGTATGTCAAGGAGACATAAGCTTATTAGAAAGAAATGTTCACCAGTCTCATCAACATTCTAATGTCAAAATTACAAGGAAGGAAAACTTTAGGTGCAGCCATCGAAGAGACTTTGTGGGATCAGAAAGAGAAACTAAAATGCCTCTTCAAAATTTTGGAAAATCTATCAAAGACATATCTAAGAAAGAAAATGGGATCTTTTTAGGGTCTCTTCAACATGATGAAATGATTTCTTACTTGGTCGACATGGCTAACAAAGACATCAAGGAGATAACTTCCATTAATATTGCAAGTGATTAGAATGGTGGTGTGAGCTTCATTTATGAACCAAAACTAGTTCAAGCATGCCAAACCTCGATATATCTAACTCCTAAGAAATCAGAATCACTACAAATTGTTGTTGAATATTGAGGAGGGGGAGTTGGATGACAACAAGTAGCTAGAAGATCATGACATTGTCTCAAGTAAATGTTCTTGGCTTAGTTAAATGTGTTATATAAAAAATTAATTGAAGTACTTTGCAAGTAGGGTTTGAGATGGATATAACCCTAGAAAAACTAAAGGCAAAGAGGCAAAAATAGAGGCCAAATGATTAAACCAAGACTTAATAGATCAATGTTCTGGGTTTGGACCAAAATCTAGGAGAATGACTCAATTGAATCGTTCATGTGAAAATTTGGAAGATTAACATAAAAATATTAGAGATGTGTGGACTCCATAGAGAGGCTATGATCTATTTATATATCATTACAGAAAGAAGTAGAGACACAAACTTGTCTCAAATCCTTGGAACATGAATATGGAAATGTTTGTGAATCCTAATGTGTTTGTTAATGTAGAATTGATTAAGGCATTGGCTAAAAACTACAACCATGAAATAAGGGCAATCTATTTCGATGATGGTTCACAATTTGTCAGCATAACACAAGATTATATCTACATGGTTTTTCAATCTAACACAACCATGAAAAAAAAATGAGGATAAGAGACTTGTGTGAAGAGTATCAAACCATGGATACAAGCTATAAAAGGTGGAATTTACCTTTGCATAGACAAAAGGGCCTAGGAAACCATCTTAGAAGATTCTTTAGTGATGAGAAACCCCCATTTCCTATAAACTCATTTGAAGAATACTACCAGTACACTTACTATTCAACTAGCCAAGTCCTAGGAATTGATACCTCTACTATGATGGCTATAGCTCCCATGTTTTTAGCTATAGATACCCAAATCCAAGATGCTAGGCCCTAATATTATGCACAATACCTATTTGATTTCATTAATACCTCACTCACTACCATTAAGAATAACAACCATGCCCTCAACTTCAAGCATTATTCTCTACTCATGCCTATGATACTATATGAAGGGAAGGTAATGGGAATGTTGGGAGAGGAATTGAGAATCAAGGATTTGGATAGATATGAGAATTATAGACCAGTCTATAGGTGGACATCCCTATGGGATAGTAGATGTGGGAGACTCAACTATTTATAATTTGAAGAATATTTTATCAAACCCTTGTATAAGTTGCTTGGTCATAAATGTGATTACAATTTGTCTCCAGGGATACAAAAGTTCCTCACACAAAAGGAGAAAAACCCTGAGGGAAGGATAAATCATAATTAGGGGGACTGGTATGCCTTTGAAGACTATAATATGATAAGAGTATATGGATTTGAGGCAGCCCCATTTTTATTACCTAAAATAGTGCCAGATAGGGTTGCATACCTAGAGATTGTGAGGCAATTGGACTTTTTAGACTTCATGCACCTCAAGAGCTATGGAAGGAAATATCTCATTCCTTCTACCTTATGTTTTGGAGACTACCATTATTGCTAATCAAGGGTATGAATCAATTAAGAACAAAATAGATTATTATGGCATTCCATTGGGAAATAAGATAGAGAAGTTTGGCCCTAAGCACTTCATTCATGATGCCAAGATGTCACAAAGACTAAAAAGATATGAACATGATTTCTTCATGGATTATGTCATTAGAAATTGTGATGAAAATCAAGTAATGATGAGGAAGGCTGCATACAATAGAATAGTTATGGAAGAGGCATGGAGGAAAAGAAATAATCCATTATATGAAGGAGCTTTTCATGAAACATAAGATACTATGGAAAGAGTTGAACAATTGACCCTACATGAAGAATAATTGACTAAGGTTGTACCTCTCATAGCTTTTGAAAGAAGAAGAGATATTGGTTTTAGGAAACAGGCTAAGAATGTGGTACTCTTAAGTAATTTATCACCACAACCTACTCTAGAGGTAAGCTTCTCAGCTGATAATCCTATTATTATTGAGGATGACATCGAGGTAGAGAATGAGGTTACACAAAACACAATCCCTATTGTTCCCCAGTATGAAGTGCCACTAGAGAGGAATGTGATCACCTTTGAAGCTTCTAATGAATATTTTGATGATGTGAGACATCTGGCTAGCCAAGAATTCATTGTAGATGATGCATTTTTTCAAACCTTTGAGTTTAAAGATTTCATTTATGAATACAAAGGTAGAATGATGAGGGAAAAGCTAAAAGAAATCAACCTTGAGCAAGAAGTAGATGCCTTGAAAGAACTCTAGTATGAAGTTGATAAAGAAATGGATAACATGATTTTTGAAAGAAGAGGAGCACTATTACAAGAAGATGGGGTCATGCTTCTTCTAGGGTGGTACATTAGCTCAACCATAGTTTTTGATAGTTTCTTGACAAGAGAAAATAAGGCCTTGTAATCAGCAGATGATGCCAGTGATAAGATATACATTGGATCGGGGTATAAACCTAATAACACTACATTGTAGATTTTGTCCCTTTGCCCACCAAGAAAGAGGCCTCCCCTTATCAGTAATCATGATTATATCTTTGGTCACCTTCTAGAATAGAGAGTAGGGGATACAAACTCTATTGAGACTATTGATCTAAAAGTGAATGTGGCTAAGTTCACCAAAGCTTAGATTCAAAAATTGGTGAAAGATAATAAGGGGTTAACTAATGAAAATGAGATGTTGAAGCAAAATGTGATCAATTATAGAGATAGATTTCATTCCTCCTTAGGCCTCACTCTCCATTGATTGAATGTGAAAGAAAGGTTCTTGAAGAAATGTCTAAGACTACCTATTGAAAGCACAAATATGAAATGGTTCAAATGGGTTAGGAAGAATTGAAGAAAAAACTAAAAACTATCATGTTTGAAATGGCATTAGAATTGGTGTGTAGGAGGTTCGATGATATGATCAAGCTTCTTGATAAAGTTTGGGTTAGTGATGATAGGACATATGCAGCTTTACAAGATCACAATATATTATGTGACAAAATTAAGGAGGTAGAAATGTAAATAAAGGAAAAGAAAGGTGATAACAAGAGTATACTTGAAGAATATCAAGAGCTTATGAACACACATGATAGATTTTATAACATCTTGACATGAGAATTGAGTGACTTCAGTCAATCACTAAATATGGCTTTTCCAAATTTCTTTGAGGAAACAAACTTAAAAGATCAAGATGTATGGAAGGATGAGATAGCTCGATATTTGTTGATGGCCCTTGATTAAATTAATGATGAAGATGAGGCACTTAGAAAAACAAATGTTTAGTTGGGATGGATCTTTGAACTTGAATATGCAATGAAAGATATCATAAATAATGAAGACACCTATGCAAAGATAGGATATATTGAACATGTGCCAAAGATTAATATGTTCATCATAAGAGTCAAGTAAGGAGTGATAGGGTACCAAATTTTTGCAGCCGTGGGTGCATTATCATGGAGTATGAGTGTTGAAGAAGCCTTAGATGATCACAGGAACTTACTAGAGATTAACGGATTGTGGTGCATCCACTAAAAAATTATTAAAGCTTTTATGTTTATGTTAATCAAGTTCTTATTTATCAAATGATGTAACTTTTTGTGAATGAGTCTATAGCTTGTTGTTTCCCATATGAAAAGGGAAACCAAGGCCTAGTTTTGATATCATCATTATTACCATCATCATCATTAGTAGTAGATAGGCTACATTAGTATAGCATATTCCATTCATCCTTTCCATATCTCAAAAACTTCTGTTATTAATGTATATCTTTTGAAGTAATATAATGGAGAAGACTATTCATAATCAGTGATCTATTTCTAGCATTCAAGTGTTGTGTTGATATTCATTCTTATGTGTTATTGTGCTCTCTCCAAAGTGGTTCACTTATGTTATTCAAACTTATGCAATTTTCTTGGACACATTTGTTGTTGTTGTGTGCTCATTTTGATTGGGTTCTAGTTAGAGTGAATTAAAATCCTTTTAGATAATTCATTTTTAATTGGTTCCTATTAGGGATTAAAATCCTTTTAAAATGGTTATTTTGATTGGTTTCCATCAAGCCAAGAATTAAAAATACTTTAATTCTATCACAGTAATTTGTGGAGATAACACTGGGATTTATAAAGAAGAGTATAGTAACTGAAAAAACTGCACGTTTGTACAAGGTGGAAACATTTAAAGTGCCCAATAGTTATAGTTAAGTTGAGAAGTAGACCTACTTATCTTACATATCTATCTCCATCACCATCATCCACCTCTAAAGGGTTGTTTGTGAGCATCATTTTGTGATATCTCCTAATTTGTAGCTTCTAGTTTGCTGAAGAGTGAAAGTTGTGTTCACCAATGTGTGAACTAGTCTAGCAGAGTTGATTTTCTATGACTGGGAGAAATGTTTCAAATCTGCAGTCCTCAGCTAGTTTGTTTCAGATCTTATGGATCTGGTAGAAAGATTGTAAAGGTGTTATCTATGCTTGAGCAAAGGTGTTCATACTTTGGTGCCCTAGAAGACAAATTTTAGAGTTGTGTATGTTTGTACAGTCTAGATGGATTGATGGAAGGTGTTCTATGTATGAAGCTTGTTGTATTTGTTGTGGATGTATCTGAAGGTATCTAAGATAGTTTCTTGTGCATGGTGAAGCATGTTACGTTGTCCACATGTTATCTTCTTGTTGGGAAGCATGTACATCAAAGTTCATTCTTGTTTTCATTAGGTTTTTCCGACTTGGTGTTTACATTTCATATAGAGGATTAATAGTTAATTGAGGAAGTGTGATTGATCTGAGACATTTTTTTGCATCTTGGTTAAGTTTTGGTTTGGTTCGCTCCCATTCCTTTCCATCACGGGAATGCTGAGTGATGGACCTAATTTGAATTTATGAAATGAAGCATGTGTAGCCGACCTTGGAGATATTTTCTAAGGTTGAAGATGATATAAATATAAGTTTAGATATTGTAAATAAATAAATGTAGTAAGCTACAAGTTTGAAAACCAGATTTGTGTGAAAAATAATTGAGGAAACAATACTTTAATGTGTTAGGTTCCTAAGAGTAGTGAGCTGACAGTATCTACAATTCTTGTGATCAAGGCTACAAATGTGTGTAATCTATTGTGGTGGATCTTTTTGTTTTCTGTTTTATCAGTAGGAAGTGAGCCTCCTTGTTGGATAGTTAGTCCTTTCTGTAGGTAGTGAGCCTCTTGTATTCAATTTTTATATTAATTTATATTGTGAGTTAATCCTTACTGTGGTTTTTCCCTCATTATGTTTTCCACATAAATCTAGTGTTTCTTGTGTTGATATTGCTTTTTGTTATTTGCATTTCATGTTCATGCTTAATAATAGAATTAAGTGGACGAGAAATTGGTAAGTGTATAAGATATGAGTTTGAGTTTGGTGACAACTGATTCAGCCCCCCTCTCAGTTTTCTTGTTCCTTTCAACAATTGGTATCAGAGCTTTGGTTCCTTGGAAGTGAGCTTAACTACTTGAGGTAGATCTGATGGCACACAAATTGGAAATCCCTATGTTTTATGGATCTGACTATAGTGACCAAAAAGTGAAGATGAAAGGTTACATAATCTCTCTTGGTTACAATACCTGGAAGGCTATTGAGACAAAGTATGTTGCATTGAAAAGTGGTCCTTCTTCTACTAAAGAGATTTTTTCTTATGAGGAGAATGAAAAGGTGAGGTATGTGATCTATAGTGTTTTATCTAAGATTGAGTGAACACAAGTTATTTCTTTGGGCATTGATTATGAAGTGTGGAAAAATTTGGAAGATATTTACGAAGGAAATGATAGAGTGAAATTGTTAAAGAAGATAATAGCTAAGCATAGATATGATTATTTGAAAATGGAAGGAGAAGATATTGCAAGCTATTTTTCAGAGGGTTCATATTGCAATGAATGATGTGAAATTCAAGGGGGCACTTTGATTGATGAAGATGTGATGGAGTAGATCTTGAGGACCCTTCTATAGAGTTATAGTGATAAGGTTTCAACTATTGAAGAAGTGTATGATCCTAACAAGTTTACTAAAGAAAAACTATTTGGCACCTTGATTGAATTTGAGATGAGAAAGTTTGGAAAATAAAAGGAGAAGACAAAATAAACATTTAAAGCAACAAATATTGAAGATGATCCAAAAAGTGATGGTTCAGATGAGTTGGAAGCAAACTTTACAAGGAAGTTGAAGAAAGGTACTAGTAAGTACAAAGGTATGTTTCCCTTTAAATGTTTTAGTTGTGGTAATATTGGTCATTATTCTTCAAGATTCCCAAATAGAGCTATACATAAGAAGAACAAAGACAATAATAAAGACATAAAGGATAAGAAATTCAAGAAGTTGTATTATGTTAGAGAAGAAGCTAGAATCTCTAATGATGAATTTGATTTTGAGGATGATGATAGTGAGTGCTTGTTTCTAGCCTAAGAGAATAAATTTGTGTCTATTAACTCTGGAATATGTGCAAGGGAAAGTGGTCTAGAGAAAAATAAGGAAGAGATGGAAGGTACTCTAGTTACAACCTTTCATGCTAAAAATGATTAAGACTATTGGGTGATTGATAGTGGCTAATAAAATTACATGACTGGAGATAAAATTAAGTTCACTAAACTTGAAAAGTATGATGGTGGATTAATCATGTTTGGTGATGATTCTAGAGCAAAGATTGTTGGGATAGGAACAATCAGTTTTGATAGAATACACAACACTAATTATTTCTATTATGTTAAGGGATTAAGAAATAATATTTTGAGTGTTGGAAAAATGTGTAGCAAAGGTTTCAAGCTTGTTTTTCAAGATAATACCTGTGAGATTAGAAAAGGGTCTGGAACTATGGTTGTTGCAGGAAGGAGAACATATGGAAGCATCTATCAACTTAAGGGTGATGATGGTTAGTGGCTTGCATCTCAAGTTAATGAAATTTGGCTATGGCACCAGAGGATGGAACATGTTGTGGACATCGATTTTGGAATCCAAGGTTCTTTAGCACTTCTAGGGTTTTTCACCTACAAGGAGAGAGATGGGCCAAAATGCATAATGTCCCCACTCAAAACTAATGTAATTATGAATGAAATATTCCTAAATGTAATGTACTAAATGATATAAACCAATAGAGTGAATGAATTATTGATGTAAAACCTAAGAAATTCAAGTTGTTTGAAAACACATTATGATATGAAAAATAACCTAAGAAGGCAAGTAAACAATAAAAAAATGAAAGAGACTGGAGAGGTGCATTTGGAAATTGAAGTGTGATATAGAGAGGCTATGGAATCTTATAGAATTTGTTGTTGAAGAAAACTAGGACACTTACGCCAAGCTAGGCGACTTAGTCCTATTTCAGGTAGATTTTACCAGAAAGGTTTCTACCAAAAGGGTATCTAGAAATAGAAAAATCACTTTTCGGGCCCGATAGTGGGGCTAATTCACTATTGATGGTGACTTAGTCCATGTTGTGCCCTTAGCATACACACCCCGTTCGAAATAGGGACCCTCTTTTCTTTTGCCTTGTCGGGCCTTTTGGGGCTGCCTCATTTTGCGTGCCCCTCTTTTTTGATGTTCCGCATGGTCGATATTGCACCAAAGTTCCATTATAAGTCGACCGTGCCACCGATTTTGGTCTTTTGCTGCCCCCTAGGGCCTCTCAGGGATCGCTTTGGCATTTTGGCTCTGGAACGGCCCTGCGCCCTTCTGAGCCTGGGAGTCCAGAGTTCCCTTTTCGGGCTTCCCTGTCGCCTTCGCTGTCCTCTGCGGTGTTCTCCGGGCGTCTTTCCGCCCCTCGGGGCCCGCCCTGCTGTCTTCCATTTAAATCTGGCAAAAATCTTCGAGGCGACGCCTGCCCCTTCGGGCCCCAGGCCCCGGAAGTCCGCTTTCGGACTTCCGTCCCGGGCTCGCCACCTCTGACGACTACCCTTCGGTGGCCGCCCACCCCTCGGACCCTAGGGTGCTCCTCGCCGTCGCCGTTGGGCGATGCGAGGTCCCTTCAGCGGCGAATTCCTTCCTCCCGCCCCGCCTCCCGGGCCCGACCGTCGAGAGTTCCATTCTCGGAACTCCATGAGAGTTCAGCCGTCGTCAACGGTGGACCTCCACCTGCTGTCCGCTTTCCAGGCCTCGAGGTTGTCGCCACCGTGGCCGTTAAAATCTCACGAAATCAAACGGTGGTCGTCGCTCTGCGTCTTTCCGGTCACCGGGTCCTGGAGTCTCTGCTGTCGCTGACTTAATTTGAAATTCCACCAACTTTTTGACGCGTCCATACCAGCAATTAATACAGGCATTAATGGCGGCTGGGGTATATAATGCTCGGCCCGCCAATGTCATTTTCACTTTGTGAATTGAAGCGAATTGTAGAGCCGAGCATCTAGAGCCCACCGCGATCTACGGCGTCACGATCGTTTGCGCCAACTTCACTCCGTCGATCCTCGGTGAATTCTGCGCCTCCATGCTTAGAGAATTTGAGGTAGGCCATCCCCGGTTTCCCTCCCGTCTTTTTTGTCATTTTGGAGGATTTAAATGGATTAAGTAATTGGTTAAATTGAAACAAGTAGAAGAACACTCAATTGCGCCCCTAACCCATGTGTTAAAAAATGACAAATCTGATGGGTTTACCCTCCCCGCCGATTCGGAGCTTGCCCGTGGTGCGGCCGTTCTTTGTGCAGGGCGAACGACCCCCTCGGGCCCAGTCCCCCCTTTCTCCGCCCCATTTTTGAAGTGTGGTTGCATGCCAGCGGCGGTCCTCCTAGCCGGGTCTGAGTCATCGTGCTTCTGTCCCCGGAATGTCGGTTGCATTTCGCCATGCCAAACTGCCCAGGCTGCTCTGCCTCCCTGTCACCGGGCCCCGATCTCGGCTCGGCCGTGAGAAATTGAAACATAAACGCGCAACCTATGGTCGCCCCTGGCCCCGAATCCCAGAGTCCCATCTCCGAGGTTCCCTCCGGGGTCCACCTTCTCCAACGGCGAGCCCCTTCCGGCTTCCCACCGTTCGGGCCCCGACGGCTGCTCCGCCGGTGCCTTGAATCTTTTGGAGCTGCTGCATTTTCGTTCCCGTGTCCCGGCTACCGGACTTCTGTCCTCAGAAGTCCGTGGACCCCCTACCGACGGAGTGTCCGCCCTGCCCTCTCGGTCGTCGGGCCCCGAGCTTGCATTTGCCCTGTGTTCCGGCCAAATCCTCCCCACTATCGTGGGATCCTTTGGCCCTGGCCATCCGGAGTTTCATCTTCAGAACTTCATGATGGTTCCACCGTTCCCCACGACGGACCCCTTTCAGCTTCCCGCCCACCAGGTGTCGAGCTTCTCCTCGTCGCCGTCGTCCTCCATGGCAGATTTCTGTCACCTCCTCGGGCTGCAGGACCCAAACCTCCCACTCGCTGCTGTCGCCTGATCAACATGAAAATCACACGGTGGCCACCACTCCTCGTCTCTTCGGTCTCCGGGTCCCAGGCTCCCGCTCGCCACCACCATCCAAACTGCTGAAATCTCATGGCAGCGGGGGCGTCGTGTCTTCCTGACCACCGGGCCCCACCACGCTGGAAGCCTCCAAGGCTGAACCATACCCCTTGCCGGCCATCCTTTGGCCTCGCGGACCCCGGCCCTCAAACTTCTGCCCCCGGACTTCCACCGCTGGGTTTCCATTGTCTGTCGGCCGTCTCCATATGCCTTCTCCTACCAGCTTTCCATCCTGGAACCTCTGGTGCACCTTGGATCGACCCAAACAAACTCAAATCTAGAATCAGACTTTGACCCACATCTTAAATCATGTTGTTCTCCATCATGGGCCTCTTAAAACACTAAAATTTGACCAAGGAGGGTCTCCAGAAGCTTTCGGTTGCATTCTCCCTTCTAGATAGCATTCCTGCCAGGGAAGTCTGGCCCTCTGGGCCCAGATTGTCTAAATACCCTGAAGCGAAGGTCGATAACATCTAAGGATAAATTTGTGATATAATTGATTAATTATTTAGGTGTTATCTTTGAAATATGGACTAACATGAATGCTTTTGATGTTTTGTTGCACTGACTTTGCCCTCGCTTGCAGGATATATGGAATCGGCTGCGGGAACTTCAAGGGCCTCCGCCGAAAAGGATAAGGGCAAGAAATCTGGAAGGGCCGCTCGAGGAAAAGAAGATAAAGATCAGATGAAGTTTTAGTTTCATGGTGAGCCTCTCCAGTCAAAGGTCTCAACGGACTGGAAGAAGATCTCGGATACCAACATCGGCCAAGTGGACATAGATGAGTTCACCCAAAGGGTCAAGGTCAACCCTACTACAAAGAATGCTAGACTAATAAGGTAGAGTGGAATCGCCAAGGCTACCAGCTTCCCTCCCTCTCTAGTGGCACCCGAACTAGTAATGGCCTGCCGAGAAGCCTACCAAGCGGACACTAGAACAATCATGGACAAAGAGGGAAACATCCTCATGGACATGTCACCAAAAGGGATCGCCAAAACATTCCACATCCCCACGTTCCCACATATGGAGGTCCCCACGTTAAAGCAGTGCTAGGTTGTGTGGGATGCCAATCCATTAGGGTGCAAGAAATCAATCAACCTCTACTGGCTTAAGGAGAAACGGGGTAGCGCTGCGAAGGTTCCCCAAGAGCTATTCTCTAGTGACTTCCACAAAGACTATCATGACCTGGTAACTATGCTGAGCAGGGTCATGGGTCTCCCGACAGCTGCCTACTTCCAAGAGTGGATGTCATATTACATTGAGCAGATCTTGCGAGGGAATGAGGACGTTAACACCAAGACCTCATTCGATTGGGGAGGCATCATCAGCAACTGCTTCCATGAGCAGTTTGTCAATGTCAAGAAGAGCTCCAAGTTTTACATGACCTCTTACCTGGTATACTCCCTAGCAGGTCAAAGATAATATAGCAGACTATTTGTGGCACCAGATCAGGGGCACAGGCGAGGGCTCAAACCTTTTGACAAGTACCCTCAACTCCAATACCACAACTTCAAGGAGTACTACTGGGTCAATGACGCCTTTACTGGCCACATCATCAGATTGATTGCCAGAGACTTCGAGCGGAGGGTCTCCCACAGTGCCAAGGCGCTCCTGAAGGAGTATGCCTTCTTATTTATCCAGTTCCCTAAGTTCACCTACATTCGGGCCTAGGGATTCACGGAGCGGCCAAATAGATTGCCACGGTATCCAAATGACAGGATCATTCTCCTGGAGCTTTCCCGATAGCTCCAACACATCCAGACAGTATTTGGCAACAAGCACGTAGTAGGGATCCCCTATCCCATGACCCTCGGCCAGGGCCTGTATCGACTGTAGACATCTCAATGTGCCAGCAATTCTGAAAAGGAGTTCAAGGAATACAATTTCGACTGGTACACGGCTCACCCACGGATGGACCCACATGGCCATGTTAGGAAAGCACTGGGGCCGGCATACGCCCACCAATACCATATCGAAGACTTCTGGGAAGATTGCAAAGACAACAAAGAGGTACTCATGAGGCATTACATGCGCATGACTGTACAGTTCCTTAGAAGAGTGCAACTGTTCTAGGTGCCAG
The DNA here is from genome assembly GCA_007258455.2 of Sequoia sempervirens. Classification (NCBI taxonomy): domain Eukaryota; kingdom Viridiplantae; phylum Streptophyta; class Pinopsida; order Cupressales; family Cupressaceae; genus Sequoia; species Sequoia sempervirens. The sequence goes on from VDFB02000015.1 coordinate 255,285,866, forward strand.
ACCAGCTCGAGGAAGACGAGTCCACAATAATGCACCCGAGGTACCCTGCAGTTGCCAACCTTCCCATACCGTCAATTGACTGGGGTGAACAAGAGGTCGACGACCTGGATACCATCACCCAACCAATCATAACTCGCACTAAGGAGTGGGTCGATGGGCAGGTGGTGCAACTGAAGCAACAAGGAGTAGTCCTAACATATGAGGCACTCAAGAGTGAGCCAAGCGCCACGGAGGACGTTTCCGCCACCACATCAGCTAGAAAGACTTCCAAGTGTCCCCCCGTTACCAGGTCTCAAAAGAGAAAAGGAACAAAGACGACACAGTCTGCGGACCCCAAAGAGCAAGCAACTAAAGAAACGGGAGGCTCATCTCCCAAAAGGCTCAAGCAGACAATGGCTACGACAGAATTACAACCTACCTTACTTCTCCCTGCCCCTCCCATGCCACCCACCTCTCTCACTGCAGTTGCTGCTTCTCCGCCAGCAGTGGAAATTTCTGTCCATCTTGCTCCCTCACCCCGGTCGGGTTGATAATTGACATCGACTCCTCTTCTGGCATGACCACTCCCCCTTCCTCTTCTGCTGCTATGTTGCCCATTACATCACTCCCCCTGGAAACAATAGCGTCACCTGTTCCCCTTGCCACTATGCCCGAGGCCCTTGCAAGGCACATGCAGAGTCTTCCCCCTGAGCTCTCACAGATCCTAATGGACCCCACACTGCAAGCAGCCCTCGCCCAAGCCCTCACAACAACTCAGCCTTCACAACCGCCAACAGGGCTGCCAGCCATGGAGGCCACAATGTAGATTTCAAAAGAGTTGGAGGAGCAAGAGCAGGAGGCCTCGAAGCCTATCGAAGAAGAGGCCGATGAATATCATGAGCACCCTGAGTACGATCATCGAACTATCGACAAGGTGGCCTATGAGGAGGAGATGGGCTCTTCTGAAGGCGAGGATGAAGAGGATGGCTCGGGCACCAAAGAAATTATCCTAACTTTCGATGAAGACCTTGAGGAGGAGTCAGCTTAGTAGCCAAAGGATGTTGAGGAGGAAATAGAGGGGTCACCGCGGGAAGAGGAGGGGCAGCCTCCAGAGGAGCAGCCGATAAAGGATATCACCAAGGCTGAGACCCATGCTGTCAAGAGCCCTGGGGCTGAGGTTGCTAAAGAAAAGAAAGAAGAGGAGGCAGCGAGGGAAGAAAGCCCCACCCAACAATTGTCCACCAAGTTGCCCGTCAAGCGCCTCGTATTTATTCAAGACTTTGACGAGGAGGAGGAAGCTACCAGGGAAAAGGAAGAGCCCCAAAAGGAAAAGGAGGCAGAAGTCTTTCCTCTAACTGAAAAGGGTGAGGGCAGCCATGATGCACCCAAGGACAAATCTACTATGCCCGACTAGTTGGAGAAACAGTTGGAGAAGGCTACCCCAGTGCTGAAAGACCTAAGGGTGAGATTGGAGGCCATCTTGGCTCGATCCCTGACCACAACAAAGAAGGAGAAGAAGCATAAGTTCCATTCCAAGATAATGATGGATGCTTCCAACTCCCGAACAGTGCAAGTTGCTGCGCCTACAGTTGGCCAGACTGGGGTGAGCTACGATATCTCCACCATTGACATAGGGACAGTGACTAGAGAGCAGAAGGTTGAACATCTGGAAGAGTCAGTGGTGATAGTGGTACATCTAATCAAGCAGGACAAGGTCACCAAGGACGAACTCAAAGTGCAGGTTGCTGCCCTAACTGACTATATCCAGCAGTGGTCCTCAGTGGATGACCTACCCACCACCTCCACGGCAACGCCACAATTGCTCTCCAAGGAACAGATCGATAAGATGGAGAGGAGGAAGAACTTAGAGAAAACAACTGAGGATTGGTTCCGACGGGTCACATACGTCAGAAACATGGGAATCAGCAGGGCTGTGCAGACAGCCAACAAGTTCCTGGACCTGACCCAGTCTCTGGAGAGCACGAGGAGGCTCTGCACCAATTTCTCTGCAATATACGACTCCACCCTCCCAAGAATTGAAGCCATCCTTCAGATGTCGGAGAATACATGGGAGGAGAAGCTAGAGCTGAAAACAGAGGATCATTGGCTAGTGGATGTGTGGCGCAGAGACCTCATCAACTAGAAGGAGAGGTTAGAGCAAATCCTGAATAGAGTGGATCTAGATATCAAATGGATCAAAGAAATCTGGGCAAAATGCATCAAATACCTCAAGCTGATGACGGGCTATGACATGCCCACAGTGCAAATGGATGAGGAAAAGATCAAGCGATACTTCAAGGAGAAGATGAAGGACGGGACAGCCGGAGAAATCACCATGAAATTCCTAAGTTTTGTTACCCGTGCCTTTGATCGATCTGAGCTATTCAGAGATCAGGGCTCGAAGTATGATGAGGATTGGAAGCGGCTGGAAGAAAACGCTAAAGAATGGAGCTACCAGGCCTTAAGATGCGAGATCATCGAGATAGACAAGCTCCAACCAGTCATCCTCAAGTATATAGAGCACGCAGCCTCTGAGGAGCAAGAGGATAGCCCAGCCAAGGAAGAAGATCTCCCTGAGGAGTAGCTACAGCCAAGAAAATAGCAATTAGCTACAGGACAAAAGAGCAATAGTGCCATCCACTAGATGACGAAATAGGGAAAAGACAAAACATGTTTTTAAATTTTAAATCTATTTGGGGGTAGGTGAAACCCTATTTTGTAATGAATCTTGGCCACACAATTGTAATGAATCTTGGCCATTCATTTAACTTTTGGAAAACTATAAATAGAGCACTCCCCTTATTTGCAAAAGTGAGAGTTGAGTTGTTGTAAAGGCATGCTGCAGAAATTTATAAAAAATATCATTGACTTGGTGTATTTCCTTGATTTCTCTCATGTTATTTGATTCATTTCTCCAATAATTAGATGCTTGACTTAGATCTATTTGTTGTTTAGTTAGCTGTTCATTTTATTTGGATAAATCTTAAGAATGATGTTGGCTGATTGTGAAAATTCCTGCTTTGTTGATGATCCCTTAGTCCATAATTTTTGCTGTTTGCTGAAGGTAGATAGCTGTGCAATGTTAGCCTGGACTTGGTTTGAAGCTACCCCAAACATCTATCTTTAATTCATGCATGTATGTGGTGGATGAAGGATGAAATATCTGTAGCCCTTAGAAGATAGCACAATTTCCATGATACTATGAAATCCCTGGTTAAGTGGGATATTGTTTTGAAGAATTGTTCATTGCAAGAACTCCATTGTCACTACTCATTGCAAGCTTCAGACTTAGGAACTTTTCCCTTCCTTCGCCCTTTTTCCCTTTTTTAGTAATTGACCTATACCAAGGTTCATTGCACATTGTAAAGCCAAACCCAATGATTAAAGTGGAGTCCAAGATTTCTATTTGAACCTACAGCCGGTGCATAACAACCTTCCATCCTAGGGACTCCATTTCAAGATCCAACTTCATGCTTTGTGTCCACACTTTGTATTTTCTGTAAGACTGCCTTGTGATTCTAGCAAATCACATCAAACTACTGAGGTATTTAAGCACTATTATGACCTGACATCTGAGAGACCTTGGGATAATGTTCTGCAATTCGATTGTGGGGGATTGTCTTTCAAGAGAGGTAGTGCGCCTATGCACTGTCTGTGTTGAGAAGTGCATAAAAACACCATCAACAGTCCGCATTCAAATTTTGGTAATTTTAGGATAGGAATTTGTAGCTTTCGGTTTGCACTTCTCTTCTTGACAGTTGTCTAGTTTTGATTTTATAGAAATTGGGCTATGAGAGGTCTCCAAGCTTCAATTAGGGCTTTTTTTGACTTGAATGACTTTTATGGATTGAAAACACCTTTTAAAACCTTTTTCTTTGACAAATCTGCATACAAGACCTACAAAAAACACATGCAAACAGGAAAAATAAAGGGTTAAGGGTTAGTGAATGGGGATTTTCCTTGGTCAAACCACAATTTGGTAATCAAACCCTTGAAAATGAAATAAAATAGAAAGAGAATGATGAATGAACAACATGAAATGTCACAAATCACCAAACCCTTGATGTAGAAATCTAAAGATATGCAAGTAGATGCTCCAATGAAGAATTGATAAGGCCTAGAATGCTTGAGAATGATAAGTGTATGCTAATGTATGACTGAATGTATTAGATGAATTAGGGATGAAAATGAAAGGAAAACTATTTATTTATACTTGATTTTATATAATTTCCCAAAAATAACACATCATAGGCCAACCTCAAGGTTAAGAGAATAATATCCTGTGAGAAATTTAAAATAAATTTGATTTTTGTGCCTAGTGGGACTAAGTTGCCCCAGGTGGCAAATTGGTCCCACCAAGGAAATTTTATTGGGTGTCTAGAATTAAATTGTATTTAATGATGTTTAACAGGATTGTTCTCTGAAACACACATAAGTAGGGTGGGAAAGTGTATTAAGGGGTCATTTAAACATATGAAAGGGTCAAATTAGTGATGAAAAGCCTAGAAAAGTGTGACAGTTTGTTACAACTCTTGACAACACATTGAAATAAGATTTGGTAAGTGATAAAAAGGAGTTATTTAGGTGAATTATAATAAAAGAATCTTATAAAAATGTTAAAGTGGGTGGGTTACAACACTTCAAAACACTTTTACAAGACATCATAGAATTCTTAATTATTCATATGGGTCCAAGACCTAATGTGAATGTGTTGACCAAATTACAACATTAAATCTAGGAAAATAAAAGTCAACGTTCATAAGAAAGACTCAAATGAGTGTAAAAATGTCTAGGTATAGATTTTTTGGCAACATAATAAGTGCCCACTTTAGTGAGAGGATGAACTTGCTTCAAACTCAGACTAAAGTAGCCCAACATGCATATCAAGAGGGATTCAAATGCACCCATGTTGGTAAGATGAGACTACAACAATAAAGAGGGATGATCAAGCCCCTAGGATCAAGATCCCATGGCAAACCAAACATAAACACAAAGGAAAACACAAGAGAATTATGAAAAAGAATGAGAGAGAGAGAAGGAGAAGAAAAGAGTCAGATCAAGCTTCAATCATTTTTCCATCTTGTTGTGGATCAAATTTGGGATTTTTGTCTAAAAATAAAATGTATACTCATTTTGAGGTGACAAAACTCATGGTTTTCCACTGGGTGAAAAGGTCCAAAAGGTTGGAAACATACACTCATGGCTGGCATGCATTCACACACACACAGGTGGATATGGGGAAAGTCATGCCTCAGAATGGGCTTCCCACTCAACCATACTAAAGTTATACCTCTTGATAACTTTAATAAAGTGCCACAAAAGAAAATGATATTTTGAGCTTCGTGAGACAAGCAAAAATTCATATGCTTGGAGCTCATGAACAAACACGATGGCACCACAAGCATGTAAGTTGTGTTATGCAAGGTGGCCATATAACAAATGCAAAACACAAACTTGCAAAATATGTTCAAAGGAGTCTTGATTGGTTCATGGAAGGTCTTTATCTTAGAGAATATTGTGTCTAATGTCTCCAAGAGAGGACCAATCAAAGAATAGAAGATTCACAATTTAGGGGTTACAGTGTGTCGCATCAAGCCACCAAGAGGATCTAATATGCTAAGATATATCACGCTCATGAAGGACATCACATACAATGTCATCCACAAAGTGAAAAAACACATTGTATTAAGTAACAAGGCTACACTAAGAACCAAGAAAAGGAAAAAAAATGCAAAATGATAATGCTAATGTATGAACCCAATTTAAAGGAATTGCTACACATTGTATTGTGAGCATTTACTTTAAAGTAGAAATTGAAAAATGCGAACAAGAAAGAAGATGCGAGATCCAACTTGGAAAGCCCTTATGCGAAGTCATATGTTTCTGAGTAAGGCTACGTCATGTGAAGGAAAGGAAATATAAAGGGAAGGGATTTCCCATGAAATGAAAACACCAAACATATAAGGGATCTATGGACTTAGGGTTAGTATGTTCTTTCCTACAATATTTTGGAAAGAGCTCAAAACTGTCATCATTCCTTGAATACATAGTACTAGAAGAATAACAAAAAGAGAATGAAAACAAAGGAAAAGAAAAAGATCCATTTGGGTCAACATGGAAGAGACATAGGATGTCTCGACACTTGGCATTATCCCCAAAAAGAAAACATAAGCAAAAAAATGAAAAAGAAAAGATGAATAAAAATGATTTTTTTTTTAGGTCAACATGAAGGAGACATTTCAATCTCAATGCCTTGTGTCATCCCCAAAAGGAAAACACAAGAAAATAAAAAGGGGCCTTTTAGGTCAACATGAAAGAGACATGAACTATCGCAATACCTTGCGTCATCCCGAAAAGGAAAGCATAAGAAAAAGACAAAATAAAAAGGTGAAAGTGATGTATGACATATAGAAGAATGAAGTTACAAATAGAGGAATTTCACAAAGAAAAGGAGAAGATCAAACAAAACATTATGGGGGGGCACATTACACACATACAAACACACAAAAGATAAAAAGAAAAAGAAATTGTAAAAGACTAGTAAGGAAAATGTGAGTCAACCATCAAGCAAGTCATCCACCTCCCAGTCATGTTCAGGATATGCCGAGGGTGGGAAACTAGAAAAAGGGACAAGAGAAAGTTCTAAACTAGGGGAAACACTAGGTTCTAGACTCTTTGTGGGAGATCTACCATTTAAGCTCACAGAAGAGGACAATAATGTATTCAGATCATTATGCACCTATTTGTCTATTGTAGCAATCTCATCATCGTCATCTAGATTAATCACAATAGGAGGATGCATGATAATGTCCAATGAAGGGTGTATCTCTTATTGTGGTTGTTATCTTGCATCATTTTGTTGTGATTGGGCAGGAGGGTCATCATGCATTAATTCTGTCAAGTGCAGATTTTGATTATCAATATTTTCTTCATCATGTATCTTGTGAGGAAGGGCCGATGTCTATGCCTACGCTCCATCGATCCTCTATTTCTTTTGGTTTTATTGTCGAGTTGTGTTTGTGAAGGAGTGATTTGTTAAACTAGAGGTTGATTTTCTTCCCCAGGGGGGGGGAGAAGGAACTAGGGAAGGTTATCAACTTTCTCCTTTGCTTTGTAAACTTGTTTTATATGAGACATGATGAGGTTTTTATCATTATCTCATGGTCTCTTGGACAATGTTGAGGAGGTTTTATGGGTTGGTTGAACTTGGTTTGGTGGTTCTTGTTTGAGTTGAAGAATTTTTTCATCTAAGATAGGAGAGTTGGAAGAAGATGGGGACATGTTGCGAAGAGACAATTCTAATATTTTTGTTGTTTTAAATTTTTAGTAAGCAATGAAAAAGAAGTCTTTGCAAGGTGTTATAAGTTCCATGGGCTTGGGACAAAAGGATTCTAAGGAGAAGTTTCCTTTGTAATGTTAGTGTAATTAATTAATTAATTATTGCACTAGCATAAGTTAACTTAGGTCATGCATCATTTAGTCCTAGGTTAGATTTTAATAAATTATTTAATAAATGGGGTAATATTCCCTTCCATGTTTGTAGGGACAAGATTCCTTCTAGAAGATGAGTTGTCCTATAACTTATCTCAACATTTAATAATTTTCTATATAGTGCTCACATTTTGTCACATGTTGTTAGATCAAGACACATGGCAATATCTCATGCATGTTAGGTTTTATCTCATGCCTATATATTCAAGGAATCTTGTACATTTGTATTCAATAAATATCAATCATATTATCAATATAGAATCTCTATTGTTCATGCCTATTTGTAAAACTTTCTATGTGGTTGATTATCTTTCCTGGAAAAGGTCCTCCATTGAAGATTTCAGAGCTTCAGTGACTGTGCATCCATAATCTCAACATGGAAGACAAAGGGTTAAAGTCGCTATGGTGAACAATGAATATTTCATTGCCAAAGGAAAACTTTAAAAATTTGTGTATGACCAAAGGGATAACTTTCATTGAGTGAATCCATGGATGGCCTAGCCGCAAAGGAAACTGGTTTGACTATGGGATCATGGACAATGTAACAACCATACTTTTTCGTCCTATTTGTAATGGAAGGATGATCAATTCGATTGTAGGGAAAGAAAAACCATTATGTGTTTTGATCCATGCTTTCGGTTTATCATAATCATCTTGATAATGATCATGTAATACAAAAAATTCCTTGGTGATCACATTCTCTCCATTGGTGGGATCTATGAGTATCCCATTAGTGGGCTTATCATAAATATGGTTGGCTATGTAAAGAGGACCATTAGGGAGATTTTAAAGTATTTTCTTAGAGGAGAAATTAATATCAAGAGATTTCTTAGGTTGGCCCTTATGAGGGTTAATGTTTATTTCACACACCATTTCATCTATAGGATTAATAGTGGTAATATGTGGAATGGGAGCAGGATGTTTTGTATGAAAATTCATCACATCATTCTTTGGATTTTCACTAGCTTTGACAAATGAAACATTATGTTTGGGCATTGGATCACTGAAGATTTAAAAATTTTGATTTGGAGGGGCAATAGAATTATTTCCTTGATCATTAACACCTACAAAGGATATACAACCAAAATCAACGAGGTCTTGTACAAGGTGTTTAAGCCGCTTACAATTTCCAATGTCGTGTCCATTTTGTCTATGATAATGACAATAAACATTGAATTTAAATTTAGGAGGTAAAGGCTTAGTAGGATCGGGTGCTTTAACAATAGGTAAGGTGATAATTTCTTGTTGTAAAAGTTGGGACATTGTGTTATGAAGGTTGTTTGGTAAAGGTGTAAACTATCTTTTCAAATCTCCATAACTATAAGGTATTGCAGTTTTAGTAGCTACCACTTGGTTGTTGACAGGTTGAGTTAGTTGTTGAGGGGGATTGAACTATAAGAACCCTTTTTTTCGCTTTATAAATGGTTGTGAATTTTTTTCACTAGCATGTTTAGACTTCTCAACTCAGCTAGAAGTGTACTTTCCATCCTGACTACTAACTGAATTGTGATAAATAAAAATGGTGGTACATAAGTGCATAAAGGAGGCAAGTTTCATCATGGTAAGTTTTTCCTGAAGTTTAGTTTGCAAGTTTTCTATAAACATCTTTTGAAGGTGTGGATTAGGAATCTTGACATCAATTTGAGAATAAAGTGATTGATATCATGAGATAAAATTAGTTATCTTTTCTTCTTCATGCTGCTTGCATCTCATCAAATTGGCCAAGGTTTTCTTTGGAGCCATGTGCACTTAGAAAATATTTATAAATGCATCAACTAGTTCATTGAATGAATGAATTGAATTGTTTGGTAAAAATGAGAACCATTCCAAAGTAGTGTCTTTTAAAGTCCTAGGAAACAATTTGGCTAGAAGTTTATCATCAAGGACAAAGTCACTACATATGGTGGTGAAAGCATTAACATGGTTAGGAGGATCTTCCTTCTCTCCATATTTCTCAAATCTAGGCATCTCTATTCCTTGTGGCATCGGTGTTCGCAATATTTCCAAAGAGAGTGTGTTGATTTTAACATAATAGGTGGGTGGTCCATTCTGATTTTGGTTTATAGTGGATATTTGTTTTTGCATAGAGGAGATGGTTTGGAAAATTTTTGTTATGAGAGGGTTAGTGTAAGTGGTATGAGGTGGAAGGGAAAGTGGTGATGGAGTGTATGTAGTGGTAGGGAAAGTGAAGGGAATGCTTATGGATGGTATGGTGGAAGAATATAACACATGTGATGCCATATAAGAATTAGGAATGCTAGCAGGAATATTTGAGGAAGGAATCACATTACTAACTTGTTGCATTGTTGTTGTGACTTGATGAGTGGTATAGGTAGGTATGGATGCTACTATTGAGTGAGGAGTGTGAGGTCCTTTGTGGCTAGCCACAGTGTTTGCTGGTAGAGATGTACTAGAGGTGGAAGGAACATGATTGTGGTATATCTCAACTATTTGTTTCATAACATCCAAGCCTTCTTCACTTTCAAGCATGTGATGGATGTTTTCCATGGTAGGAATTATAGTGGTTGAAATGGTTTCAAGACACACTTGATGTTGGAGATGTGTTAAGTCCTTGTGAATGTTAAGGATTTTGTCTTGCAGAATGTGATCATTATGTGTTTCAACTTGCATGTTATTTTAAGGCAAAGAGGTACTAAAGGTAGTAGCCATGGCTAGTGTACTAGTTGCAATACTAGGAGTGGAAGCTTTCGATAACCCAAGATGCACAACAACTATATTATCATGGGATAGCATTAGTCTCAAACTTCTTGTCACTAAGGTATTAGCAATAGGACACCAAACACTCATGAAAAGGTTTCTATATGTGGGTGAATGCAAATGCAATGTAAAGTAAGAGAAATAAAAGGATGATAACTAAAATTTTGGAAAGTAACACAAAAATGAAATAATAGAAAATGATTTGAAAATGACAGAAAGTATAGTGCAGAATGTGCAAGAGGACTAAGTCGCCCACTGTGGTGATCCTGGTAGTCATTTTTTTACATTTTTTAAAAAATTTAAATGGAATTTTATGGTTTTTAGATTTTTTTCAGATTCAGTTACAATATGAAAATACAATTTTTTTTGAATTTTTAAATGAAATGAAATGCAAAAATGTAAGCTATATGAGCCTTTCACTAATGCAATTTTTCAAACCCTAGGATGCAATTTAAAAAATGAAAAACCTAATTTTATGCAAGTTATGCCTAGGATGTACTTGAAATCAGAAGTAAAATGCTTTGAGGTCAGGTTCACCAAAATATGGACATCGATTTTGGCATCCAATGTTCTCTAGCACTTCTAGGGTTTTTCACCTAAAAGGAGAGAGATGGGCCAAAATTCATAATGTACTCACTCAAAACTAATGTAAGTATGAATGAAATATTCCTAAATGTAATGTCCTAAATACAATAAATTGATAGAGGAAATGAATTATGGATGTAAAACCCAAGAAATGCAGGTTGTTTGAAAACACATTATGATATGCAAAATGACCTAAGAATTCAAGTAAACAATAAAAAAATGAAAGAGACTAGAGAGGAAAACCTGGAAACTGAAGTGTGATGTAGAGAGACTTTGGAATCCTACATAATTTTCTATTGAAGCCAATTGGGACACATATGCCAAGTTGGGCAACCTAGTCTTGTTTCAAGGAGATTCCACCAGAATAGGTTTATGCCAAAAGGGTATCCAAAAATATAGAAATCACTTTTTAGGCTTGGTAGTGGGACTAATTCACCATTGATGGTGACTTATTCCACCTTTAGCTATCATGAATTTTGGAACATGAGTTTGTAGCTCTTGGTCTACACTTCTCTTCTTGATAGGTGTCCAGTTCTAATTCTGTTGAGATTAGGCTATGAGAGGTCTCCAAACTTCAATTAGGAATTTTGTTGACTTGAATTATTTTTGTCAATTGGCAACACCTTTTAAAACCTTTCTCTTTGACAAATCTGCATAAAAGACCTACAAAATACACATGCAAAGAGGGGAAAAAAAGGGTTAAGGGTTAGTGAATAGGGGTTTGCTTTGGTCAAACCCCAATTTGGTAATGAAACCCTTGAAAACGAAATCAAATAGAAAGAGAATGATAAATGAAAAACATGCAATTTCACAACTCACCAAGCACTTGATGTAGAAATCTAAAGTTATGCAAGTAGATGCTCCAATGAAGACTTGAAAAGGAATAATGCTTTTGAATGATAAATGTATGTTAATGTATGAGTGAATGTATTAGATGAATTAGGAATGAAAATGAGAGAAAAACCCTTTATTTATACTTGATTTTACATGATTTCATGAAAATAACACATCACATGCTAACCTCAAGGTTAAGAGAATAATATCTTGCTAGAAATTTAAAATAGTTTTGACTTTTGTGCCAAGCGGGACTAAGTTTCCCTAGGTGGTGACTTGGTCCCACTAGGGAAATTTTACTAGGTGTCAAGAATTAAATTGTATTTAATGATGTTTAATAGGATTATTCTTTAAAACACACTTAGGCAAGGTTGGAAAGTGTATTAAGGGGTCATTTAAACATAAGAAGGGGTCAAATTAGTGATGACAAGCCTAGAAAAGTGTGAAAGTTTGTTACAAATCTTTACAACACTTTGAAATAAGGCTTGGTGAGTGATAAAAAGGAGTTATTTAGGTGAATTATAATAAAAGTGTCCTAGAAAAGTGTGAAAGTGGGTTAGAACACTTCACAATACTTTTACAAGACATTATATAATTCTTAGTGATTCATAAGGGTCCAAGGCCTAATGTGAATGTGTTGACCACATTACAACATTAAATCTAGGAAAAATTAAGCCAAAGTTCATAAGATAGACTCAAATGAGCATAAAAATTTCCAAGTATACATTTTTTGGCAACACACATGTAAAATTTGATAATCTATCTAGGATTAGTTCAAGAGAGGTTTTTCGATATTTTCCTAAAATTACAAAGCCTACTAATATTGTCTGCATAAGTTATCAGTTTTTGAAACATACAAGATGTAGTTTTAAAGGAAAAGAACAATCAGCTACCAAAATTCTAGAATTAATTCATACAGACCTCTGTGGTCCTACAAGGATAGGAAGTCTAAATGGTGACAAGTATTTCATGCTCCTTATTGATGATTATTCTACAATGACATGGGTTGCTTTTCTTAGGGAAAAATCTTAGGCTCTGGATAGGTTTAAATTTTTCAAGGAAAGAGTAGAGAATGAAGTGAACTTGAGAATCAAATGCTTAAGATTTGATAGAGGTGGAGAATTCACTTTCTATTGAGTTTAATGCATTTTGTGAAGAACATGGTATAAAGAGACATTTTTCTGCTCCCAGAACTCCTCAGTAGAATGGATTTGTTGAGAAAAAGAATTGGATTGTGGAAGAGGTTGCAAGAACCATGATGAAAGAAGAAAATGTAATTGATGTATACTAGAGAGATACAATCCACACTACTATTTATGTTCTTAATAGAGTTTAGATTAGAGGTAACAATACAAATACTCCTTATGAAATATGGATTGGTAAGATTCCTATTGTGAAGTCCTTTAAGGTGTTTGGAAGAAGATGCTACATTAAAAGAGATGATGAGAATCTTGGGAAGTTTAATGCAAGATGTGATGAAGGGATTTTTCTTGTATACTCAACTAGTAGCAAAGCATCTAGACGCTTTAATAAAAGATTTAGGAAGATTGTTGAGAGTGTTAATGTGAAGGTTGATGAGGACATGCATAGACCTATTGAAATAAGTGAAGTTGAACTAAATGATCCTATCTGTGGACCAATACCTAAAGAGAATAAGGAAGAAGAAGAAGAAGAAAAGACTGACGAAGAAGAAGTTGTGAAACTTGTTCCTAAGAATCCTGAGTATGTACAGAAGAATCATCTGGAAGAACAAATAATTGGAGATAAGAGTGAAGGTGTGAAGACAAGAAGAAACATGCTAGCAGCTGAAATAAATTTGTGTTTACTTCCAAAGATATAACATAAGTTTGTGTGTGAAGCATATAAAGATGAGAGTTGGGTTAGAGTTATGAAAGAAGAGTTGCAACAAATAGAGAAGAATTAGACATGGGAACTAGTTCCTAGACATGTAAATAAGAATGTAATTGGTTCAAAGTGGGTGTTCAGAAATAAGTTGAATGAGAATGTAGAAGTTGTGAGAAACAAATCAAGACTTTTATGCAAGGGTTATTCATAGGTTGAAGGAATTTACTTTGAGGCCCCAGTGGCAAGAGTGGAAGCTATTTAGATGTTTTTGTCATTTTTTGCTCATAAGGATTTCAAGGTATATTAGATGGATGTCAAGTTTGCATTCCTGAATGGAGAATTGGAAGAAGAGGTGTATATGGAACAACTAGAGGGGTTTCAATTATCAAATAAACTAGATATGATTTATAAGTTGAAAAAGGCATTGTATGGATTGAAACAAGCTCCTAGGGCATGGTATGCTAGATTAGACAGATACTTGACACAACAAAAATTTAGCAAGGGATCCATAGACAACAATATTTATTTCAAGATTGAAGGAAACATATTGTTGATAGTAGTTATGTATATAGATGATATCATCTTTGGAGGAAATGAAGGTATGTGTAAGAGGTTTGCAGAGGAGATGCAAAAAGAATTTAAAATGTCCATGATTGGTGAGTTGAATTTCTTTCCTTGTCTTCAAGCGAATCAAACTGATAAGGGGATATTCTTTTCACAATCAAAATATGTCAAAGAGTTATTGAAGAAGTTTGGAATGGATGACTCCAAACCAATTAGTACTGCTATGGTGATCAGATGTAAGCTAAGTGAAGATGATGAATACGCTAAAGCTAATCAAAGAAAGTATAGATATATGATTGGTGGAATGTTATATCTTATTGCTACTAGATCGAATATCTTACATGTAGTATGTTTATTTGCCATATTTCAAGGAGAACCAAAAGAAGCACATGTTACAGTTGTGAAGAGGATATTTAGATATCTTAAAGGCACTCTTGATTATGGCTTGTGGTATCCTAAGGATACTGACTTTACCTTAAGTTCTTACGTCGATGCAAATTGGGCTAGTTGTGGATGAATAGATGATGCAAAGCATCTACAACCTTCAAGGGTACTAGAGACCCAAAGCACAAAACTTGAGAAGATCAATAAACATTCACCAAATTTTCTCTCCACTAACACTAGATTGCACATTGTTAAAAGGAATCAATACCTCAAATCAAGTTTCTAAACTCCCATTAGACCCAAGTACATCTTAACCATCATTATTTTGACTGAGTCAAAGAAAAAACACTCTCAGAAAACTCTGATTCATCAATTCTTCTAGCATTCACACCCAAGACACCAAATAATACTAGTAGTCCTTAATAGTAAAAATGGGTACAAACCTTAAACCAGATGGAAAATCCATTGATAACATACCTTTTCAAGAACCCATTTAAGCCTACTTGAACATACCAATAGATAAAGTATGGTTGTTTTGAAAATTTTATCAGAATAAATGACTATTTGCTACTTTTAGGCTTCAAATAGGCCTAAATTACAAAGCAAGTCACCACTAAACAATTCTGCAATCCAAAATAACTATAGATAGACCTTCAATAGGGTATAAAACCTAAAAAACACCTTTCTTCATCAAAGGAGACACTCACCAATGTAAGAGATCTTAAAACCTTTCCTAATGCCAAACTAAGCTCATACAAATGAGGGTTTATTGAAAATGTGCATTCCAACCTCTCAATCACTTTGAAAATGCTTCAAGTACCTCAGAATATACTTTCACATGCTATCTATACCATCTCCAAGCCTTTACCAATGTTATTTCTTCAAAACCTTGTATTTAGCCATCATTTTGAATAAAAAATTAGTGAAAACCAGTTAGGACAACAACTAAACTAATACAAAGTGCTTTCCCCTACAGTTTCCAACATAAGAAAAAATGAAAAACACTCTAAATTAAACCATTCCTCTGGTGGATTAAACACACCCTACACTCTCAAAACCCTTAATTTGAGGGTTACGAAAAATAGTTTCTTGAAAATATGCTCTTAATTACACTAAACATGATGAAAACCTTTAAAATCACTTCCAAATAGTAGATAACACCAAATGATATGAAAAAAAATTGAAATTAAAGCCTAAAGTATCTTGTCCAGTTCGTACAAGACCTAAAACTCAAAAAAAAAATGTTGTCTGATAGAACAAGGTACTTTTATTGACAAAATTGTTTCAAGATACAATCTCTCCTGATTTTCTCACCTTCAAAAGACCCTTATAAAGGTATTACAATAGTTAATATGATTTCCCCTTGAGTTTTAACTAACCCAATAACTTCCCTTTACAAAAATGACCCTTCAACTTCCTTTTTGTGTATTTTCATAATTTTACATTTTTTGCAACAAAATAACAAATTTTGCAACATTTTATAACTTGACCTGCTAGAAACCTAATGATGACTTATCATGACCTTTTTACATGAATTTCATCGTGAAAGTTCAAATTTTACAATATTACCTATTGGAGGCATAAAATGCATAAGGTGCTCTTGCACCACCAGAAGAGTTCAATTGGTTGTACTTTCTTTCTTGGAGGAAGATTGGTTTCATGGTTAAGTAAGAAACATGATTTGGTTTCTTTATCCACTGTAGAAGTAGGGTATATTGCTGCAATATCTTGTTGCATTTAGGTTTTGTGGATGAAGCAAACATTGAAGGATATAGGAGTGACTTGTGATGAGCCTATCCCTATCTTTTGTGATAATACAAGTTCTATAAACATTTCAAAGAATCTAGTAGTGCAATCAAGAACAAAGAAAATATCTATTAGATATCATTTCATGAGAGAAAAATTATTAGGGAATGAAGTCAGGCTAGAGTATGTATCTGTAACGGATCAGATTGCAGATATATTTACTAAGGCTCTTCCAAACGATACTTTTGAGTATCTCAGGGAGAAGTTGGGGATCATTAGCCCTCCTTCAAACTTGGTGCACATGGAGGTGCATTGATCCAGTCAATCTACAAATTCTTCATTTATCTGGATTGATGAATGGGTCTACTCCATAGGGGGAGTAGATTGTTTTCATTGTTGTAGTATAAGATGTGTGGGTGCACTCCTAATGGGGAGTGATCAGAGCTTTTTGGTCTTTTCCATTAATGTCAAAGGGGGAGAGAGAGTCACATGAAAAATAATAAAAGAGGAAGACAAGGTCCTTTCCAGGAATATTGAGAGTGCAAGAATGTTATTGATGTAGGAGCACCCTTGGGTTGTGGCAATCTTGTATCAACCAAAAAATAAATCATTCCAATTTGTCTTTGTTCACTTTCTATTCAATTCAAGTTGGCAGATTCCGTAGTTCTTCATGTTTTCTCACTAGACCTCGTGGATCTATGTTTACATCGTGGACATGTTCATTTTCCTTATTTTGAGATTTGAGTGTGATTGGTTCATTTTTATAGAAAGTTATCACTTTCAAATTATGTGGCAGTTTCTTGGACTGACACTGGAATAATTTTCTTATCTGATGACTAGTTCGATAGCTTGTGGACATGACATTGTGATTTTAATTGTCCCTAACCTTAATTTAGTTCCACACTTCATCCTATGCATTCACCAAGGAGTAATTCAAATTTGAGGCTGACATATGCACACACACATTACATTTTCTTTAATTAAAGATTGTAATAATCTTTGGGCCAACATAGATGTTTTTGGATTTGTGAATGTATATAAAGCATTGTAATTGATCATTAGAAGGTAGTAGAGATATAGATTAGAGAAATATAAGATTTTCTCTGTAGGATTTTCGCTCGCATTGAAGAGCATGTAGGAAGATTGTATTTTGAGCATGTTGTAATCACGTGTATGAGCTGAATTTGTAAGCCCGCATGTTACCAACCAGTTGCAATCAAATTTTTTTATAACATGAATGTTTGGATATGTAATTTCCTCCATTTTTTTTTTTGCTTTCATTGTGTGACTCTTGCTACATGGTTTTTATTTCTCTTTGAGTACCCTTTGACTGTGGCTACATTAGATGGTATCAGAGTAGGTTGTGAATCTGCAAATCTTGAGATGAGAGTTTGATACAAACCTTGAGTGAGTTGCAGTCCTTGTGGCATTCCTTAGGTGAATAGATCATCGATTTGAGGTAGGCTATAAGTGTGTTCAATAGATCATTGAGAGAGAGTAAATTGAAACCTTGTAGTTAGATCATTGAGCTAAGGCAGTTGCACTGAGTAGGGGGAGAGATGTCACTGAGAAGGATGAACCCTAGAAGAATAGAGCAGATGATGGAGGACTTTAGAAATGAGATGAGCAATGAGATTTCAAACCTCTTGGGTGGCTTGAGGAGAAACCATGAACCAAAGGATGAATATGAAAAAGCTACACAAGAACTTGAGGCTGAAGGACCGATAAATGAGAGAGAAGAGAGATTGTCAAGAGTAGTGGCACAAGTAAATTTCATAGGGTGTAGGTTTCTAACTTCTCTAGTACATTGAATCTAGAAGATTTGATAGACTGGATGGGAGAGTTGGAAAACTAATTTTGAGCTTGAGGATATTAGAGACCCACTGAGGGTTATATTGGCACAAACTAAGTTGAAAGGACATGTTGCTTTATGGTGGAAATAGTTTTAGAAGGACAGAGTGGAAAATGGTGAAACAAGAATCACTCGATGGAGGTAGATGGTTGCAAGGCTAAATGCTAAGTTCATTCTAGAGGACTATGAGTTGGAATTGTTCAAAAAGTTGTAGAACCTAAAGTAGAAGGACATGAGTGTGAAAGAGTATACTAAGGAATTATACAAGAGGAAAATCAGATCTGGGCACTAAGAGATGACAAGGCAGAAGGTGGAAAGGTATATAAATGGCCTTAGATTTAACATTCAGGATGAGATGATTATGTTGAGGATTTCCATAGTTGAAGATGCCTACCAATATGCTATTAAGGTAGAAGATAAAGTGAAGAAAAGATAGTAGAGTAACCCGAGAGGGAAAGAAAAGGAGATGAACAACAACAAGGAGAAGTAGACAAGTGAAGAAGAATTAATATCTAGCTGGAGTAAAGAACTAGATTAGATGGAACAAAGAAGAGGAAATGGAAGCAAGGAGTTCTTGGGTAAATGTTTCAAGTGTGGAGAAATTGGACATCGATCTTTTGAGTGTCTTAAGGGATCAAGTAAAGGAACTAGTAAAAAGAATTGTATGGCACATGAGGAGCAGGTAATTGAAGTAGTAGATGGGATAGAACCAAAGTAGGTAGAATATCTTATGCTTAGGAAAGTCTTGATCAGATAGAGTAGGGAAGAGGTTGACAATTCACTAAGGAAGAATCTCTTCTGAATTATGTGCAAATCAGGAGGTAAGTGTTGTAAGGTTATTGTGGATAGTGGAAGTGTTGATAAATTGGTATCTGATGAGATGGTGGAGAAACTTGGTTTGAAGAGTTTTTTGCATCCTTGTCCTTATAGGATAAGATGGTTAGAAGATGATCATGTAAAGGAGGTGAAAGAGTAGTGTTGGGTGAAATTTAATATTGGCCCCTTCAGAGATGTAGTTTTGTGTGATGTTTTGTCTATGAGTTCTTGTCATTTTTTATTGGGTAGACCATAGTAGTTTGATAGAGGAGCTATATATGATTGTAGAAGAATCTAATCACTGTAGAGAAGGATGGGTACAATTTTACTTTGGATTCCTTGAAGAATAAGTAGGAGGAAGTGAGGAACTTGAGTCTTGTGAAGAGATGCAGTACTAAGAAGTGAGATGTAGAGGTTGAATTGAAGGATGACATGGATTTGAAGAGGAACCATGTGGCTAAATCTGAGAATGAGATACCAGAAGGATGTAGCGGTAGTGTTATGTAGTAGGAGACTTGTGGTTACATATAAAATGAAGTCCTACAAAGGAGGTAAATCAGATGGACCTAGAAGAAAGTGAGTGGTGTTAAAGCTCCCTTACTACCTTGTGTAGTTATGAGGCAAGGAAAAGAAGGTGAAGAGAAGAAGAAGTTGAGGGAAAAAGAGGTTAGGAGAAGTACATATAGAGAAGGCATTTCGATCAAGAATGAGCATGGGATCTATATCCTGAATATAGTTTGATGTTTATGAGTTCCTCTCATGGAACATCTTTTCTCACTAGGGGTTTCTAATGTAAGAGCATCCTTGGGTCATGGCAATCTTGCATCAACCAAAAAAAAATATTTTCATTCCAGTTTGTCTTTGTTCAGTTTATGTTCAGTTCAAGTTGGCAGATTCAATAATTCTTCATGTTTGCTCCCTAGACCCTGTGGATCTATGTTTACATCATGGAAATGTTCATTTTCCTTATTCCAACATTTGAGCATGATTGGTTCATTTTTCTAGAAATTTATCACTTCTGGATTATGTGGCAGTTTCTTGAACCAGCATAGGAATAATTTTCTTATCTAACGACTAGTTCAATTGCTTGTGGATCGTTCCCGCATCTTACAAATCTTTATAGTGTGATTTTAATTGTTCCTTGGAGTGTCCCTGACCTTAATTTAGGTCCACACTTCATCCTATGCATTCACTAAGGATTAATTCAAATTGGAGGCCAACATATGCATGTACACATTACATTTTCTTTAATTAGAGATTGTAATAATCTTTGGGCCGATGCAGATGTTTCTGGATTTGCATATGTTTATAAAGCATTGTAATTGATCATTAGAAGGCAATATAGATATAGATTAGAGAAAGATAGTATTTTCTCTATAGGATTTTCACTTGCATTGAGGAGCATGTAGGAAGATGGTATTTTGAGCATGTTGTAATCAGGCCTGTGAGCTGAATTTGTAAGCTTGGATGTTGTTGGCCAGTTGCAATCAAAATTTTTGATAATATGAATGTTTTGATTTTTAATTGCCTCAATTTTTTGTGGTACTTTTGTTGTGTGACTCTTGTTACATGGTTCATATTTTTCTCTTTGAGGACCCTCTGACTGTGGCTACATTAGTTATGTAGGTTGTCTAATCAAAAAATAAAGGAGAGTGTGGGAATGAAATGGATGTTGTCTTTGATGCTTTTTCACTTCATGTGTTTCCATCAATGACAAAGGGGGATATTGTTGCAAGTATAAGTATGTTTGGTGGTGTTTTCAACATAGTATAAGATGTTTCAGGTTGTGCATGAGTAGTTGAGATGTTGATGAGATGTTGTGAGTACATGGAGATATCTTTATGATGTTGCAGATGTGTTGATATGAAGGTTTACTAGGTGCTTTTGAGAAAAATAATAAATAGAGAATTCAGAGTTGTGTGTGTTTAGAATGTGCTATGGTTTGTGCTCCGCATTTCTTCTACATTGATCCTATGCTTGTGTAGATATGAAGGGTTGTTTGTGAGCATCTATTGGTGATATATCCTGATTTGTAGCTTCTAGTTTGTTGAAGAGTGAAATTTGTGTTCACTGGTATGTGAAATGGTATGGCAGAGTTATTTATCTATTACTAGGAGAAATTTTTTTGCTTCATAGTCCTCCACTAGTTTTTTTTAGATCTCTTGGATCTGGTAAAAAGATTGTAAAGGTGTTAACTGTGTTTGGGAAAAGGTGTTCATTCTTTGGTGCGCCAGAAGTTGATGTGTATGTCTCTACAATTTGTATGGATTGATGGAAGGTGTTTTATGTATCAAGGTTGTTACATTTGTTGCAGATGTATTTGAAGGTATCTCAGATATGTTCTCATGCTTGGTGAAGCATGTTACATCATCTACATGTTATCTTCTTGTTGAGAAGTGTGTACTTCAAAGTTCATTTTTGTTTTCATTAGGTTTGGTTGACCTAGCGTTTGCAATTCATACAAAATATTAAGAGTTAATTCAAGAAGCATGTGATTGATCCAAGGCACTGTGTTGGGTCTTGGCTAAGTGTTGGTTTGGTTTGCTCCCATTCCTTTCCACTGCGATAATGTTGAGTTATTGACCTAATTTGAATTTATGAAATGAAGTGTGTGTAGCTGACCTTGGAGAAAGTTTCTAAGGTTGAAGATGATATAAATACAAGTTGAGATACTACGAATAAATAAATGAAGTAAGCTACAAGTTTGAAAACCAAAGTTGTGCGAAAGAAAATTGTGGCAACAATACTTTAATGTGTTAGATTCTTAAGAGTAGTGAGCTGGCGGTATCTACAATTCTTCTGATCAAGGTTGTGGATGTGTGTAATCTGTTGTGGTAGATATTTTTGTTATCTTTTGTATCTATAGGTAGTGAGCCTCCTTGTTGGAGAGTGAGTACTTTTTATAGGCAATGAGCCTTTATATTTGGGCAGTGAGCTCTTGGTAGTGAGCCTCTTGTATTAGATTTTGCTATTAATGTATATTCTAAGTTAATCCTCAGTGTACTTTTTCCCTCATTAAGTTTTCCACATAAATCCGGTGTTTACGATGTTGATATTGCTTTTTGTTATTTGAATTTCATGTTCATACTTAATAACATAATTAAGTGCATGAGAAATTGACAAGTGTTTAAGATCCAAGTTTGAGTTTGGTGAGAACTAATTAAACATAATCCTTTCCCAAACATAAAACAAACAACTACACCTTTGCTTAACATCCATGTCATATCACAAAATGCTCATGATTTGAATACGTTAGATTTTCTACCCTCCTATAATGGAGAGAATAAAATATTGCAATCTAAAGAACCTTACGTCGATATGACAACCACTACTAAGCAAGATGTATCTTTGACGCAAGCAACACAACCACCTTCTACCATTGATCAATAGGGTATCTTTATGAGACTCCTCCAAGATCACTTGATCACCCTCCCTCCCATAAATTGAAAGAAATTCTATTACAAGAATTCATTCTATGTATATCATAGAGTTCATGGTCACTCCACTAATTAATATAAGGCTTTGAGACATAAAATACAAAATTTTCAGAAGTTTGATCTACTTCCTTCTATGGGGGCACCTAATTTCTCTACTTGATACTGATTTTCACTTTCTCCTACACTTCATCAATTTTTTTGGCTCACCTTTGTCTTGTACTCAGTGGGGGAAAGGGGTTATGTAGCCTTATCCTTGTATGTCACTTGTGGTTTCCTCCTTTTGGTATTTGTTAACCTCTCATGAATACATAAGAGGAAGCTTGGGATGTGGATGACATGCCTTAAGTTGGCTTGTATATGAATTACTACCCTTTATTCATGATGTAGCTTCTCGAAAACATATCACTTGGCATAGGGATTTACGAGTAAGCCCTCACATTCTCCTTTTTCTACTTTAAAGCAATTTCTCACAGTACTAGTGTTCACAAATGCTTTAAAGTGGGGGCATACATCACCACTCACATTTCAATGTGTGATTTTATTTTTCTTGTGATTCCCTCTTGGAAATTTAGGTACAATGTTGTTTAGGATGAGACCTTGCACTTTTCCTCTCTTGAAAACAAGATGAGATTGTAGACAATGAAAAATTTCCTAAGCCTGCGAGTGTCATTTTTCTTCATCCTCGTCCTTCAATAATTGAAAAATTTTAGTTATTCAATTATGTTATATCATATTCCTCTATTAATTAAATATTTTTTAATAATTATTTAATTAATTCACTTTCTAATCGTTATTCTATCCTGATCAATTAAATAAACTAATTGCGTCACTATTTTCTCCCTCTTCTTCAATAGTTAAATAAATTATTATTTATTTAATTATTTTGTCACCTTTCATCTATAGTTAAATAATTACTATTAATTATTTATCTATTCATGGTACTTTAATTCTTCTATAGTTAAATAATTATTAAAATTATTTAACTATCTCATGCCACCTCCCCTGTTAAATAATTAATTTAAATTAATTATTTAAGGTCTAATTTTCACCTCCCCACTTTTGTCATTTTATCTAAATAAATAATTTGGATAAATTATTTATTTTCCACTTGTCATTTTCCTCCATTTTGAATAAATAATTTAAAATAAATTATTTATGCACCTCCACTTGGTCAAAGATGCCCTGTCATAATCCCCTGTCATAACATTCATTTCTGTCATAGGTTGCATCTCTTGCATGTCTGTCATAGCTGCCAGGCATCATAGCTGTCGGCATCATAATTTTTCCATGCATGGCATATTTTTGGTGCATCAATTCTGGACCGTTGATCTTGGCATCTTTTCTGAGACTTAATCTCAACCATCCATTTTGTAACCTCCCTCTCATGCATTCCCAACCATTGATCTTGAAATCCCTCTAGAGGATTAATCTCAGCCATCCATTCGAAGGGTTGTCTATAAAAGCAACCTTCCTTCTCCATTTTCAGCTGAACAACTATTCTTCTCCAACTTTCTACTTACAATTTGTAGGTATTTGCACAAGTTAGACTACAAATCTAAGGGAATATTTACAAAAGGAGAAATAGGAGAGCAAGAGAAGTGATTCAAGTTCAAGCATGGGCAGCATTTTGATTTGATGTTTTAGTTTCTTTATGTTTTCATTGTTTTCTCTTATTTGGATGTGGTTTAATAGCTTAGTAGTGTTGGCTATCACTTTGTCTATGCTATTTAATTTTCTAACCCCATCTCACATTGGCGAACCCGATGTTTGTTTTCTTTTAGAGAAATTGGTTTGTTTTTGTTGTTTTGTGGGTTATAACCAAGAATTCATACGAAATCCCGTCATCTTCTTTTGAGCACAAAAAAATGGAAACATGGAATCTTTAAAAATGATTATTTGGGTTTTGTATGTCTTGTTCTTAGCTTTCTGAAACTTCAAATGGTTTAAAATTTTGTTAAGATTTGAGAAAGTTATGGCTATTTTAGTATTTGTTGTTTTTTTAATCTAGCTTTTAAAACCCACTTTTTTCTTTTTTCCTATAACATTTTTTTGTGTAGAATCTTGTAAAAATACTTTCTGGCTTTTGAAGGTTTGATTTTCAGTTTTCCATGGATCTAAATGATTTAAAATTTCATTTTGTTTTGAGAAAGTTATCACTTTTTTAATTTTCTGTTGTCATTAAACTTTTCTTTTGAGTTACTAATCTCTTGTTTTCAGCATGTGGCACAACTTGGAGGGAGTCTAAAAAATTGTTTCTATAGAAACAAAAAGTGAGTTTTTTCATTTCTTGAGGCATAATCAATTTTGTTTGCTTTCAACAATAAGAAATTGCATTTACACTCATGAGGATAAAATGAACCACAATTTGCATGTCACTCATTTGGTCTTAAAATGAACAAAAAATTGAATATTTCATTCATGGGGGTTAAAACAAACAACAAATCTACATGAATCACTCATTGGGCCTAAAATTTACAATTACAACTTGCATTTTCATTTCATTGGGCTCAAATGAACACAAACATGCATTGAAAGTCATATGGTTAAAATGAACTTGCATTTTGATGGTATGAGTTTAAAATGAACTTTGTTTTTCATATTTCAAGTTAAACTTTTAAAAAGAATAGAGTGTCTTGTGTGTCCTCCTCACATTTTCATTTAGTAATTAAAATTTGCAAGTGTATTCAAATTTTGTCACCTTGATGCAATAATCGAAGTATCATCTCCCCTTACACATTCATGCGATTCTAGGTGTAAGAGAAACAGTTATTGCCTCTAGAACTTAGGCTTGTTCTGGTGGGAAAAAGTACTCACCCCAAGACGACTCAAATTGGTAGCACCCTAAACCTGAGGGACTTCCAACCAATATATAAAAGTGGATTCTTGGGGAAAGACCAAGAATCACGCGTATGGTTCCGACAAGATGGATCTGAAAGGGGACTCTTGTTGCATGGATCATGCCCTACGAACAAATTTCCCTTACTAGACACCTTTTGTTTTAGAGGCCAACCTTTTTCAGCCATTGCTTGGTATAGTGCAAGGTATAGTATCATGCCCGAAGACACTCACAACTGATCCCCTTGAGTCGAGATAGCAATTCTTGGGAAGTGACTACCAAAAAATCTGAAGTTGGTGTGCCCCAATGATGTTAATGATCCGTGGAGGGGAGAAAGTGCCACCGAACTTCTAAGCTATCCGCTCTCGAGAAGGAAAGGTGTTTAGCACCAATCTGGAGTATATCGGTGGGCTATATCAAGTATACAAACCCTTAGCCTATTGGCCTATTAGGATTGTGCTTGTCTCATGTGCATTTTCATACACTAAAACATCATGCTTGTCAAGTGTTTTCTAGATTTTCAAACAATATACACAACATTCACAAATCTGGACACAAACAATCAACCTCAGACAACTCAAACTTTTCAATAAAACATCAAAACAACAGTCTCAACCTGCTATCAAACATCTTCTTCCAGAAGTCTTCTATCAAAACCAAATCATGAAGTTGCTTGAATCTCTCATTCCTTGTACACTTTAGCTTGCATCTTACCATAGAGTCATCTTTGTAAATATTTAGCTTCATCCTTAGGCTTCACCATTTTCATTTTCAATCATAAACCAAAAAATTAGGTCCTCATCTCATTTTGCATATTTTGGATTAGGAAAACCTTACCTCACTTTGCAAAATCTTGACTTTCAAAATTAGGTTATCATTGGACTTAGACATCATTATCTCCTTTAGTCGTTGTCCTTTTGTGAGATCCTTCTGACTCAAAAGTCTAGTTAGGAAGACTCACTTGTCATTTTGTCCTTGTCATTTAATCCTTCAAACAAGTCTTTTGATATTCCAAAATTGAGACATAGATCAAGCATACGGTGGTTAGGAAACCTTCTTCCAAATCATTTTAGACCTTTGCATTTGCATACCTTAGACATTCAAATAATTTTAGTCCTCACCTTGCATATCGTTAAAATCCAAAATATTGTCATCATAGTCCTCATTTGGCATCTAGACTTTGCATTGGTCATTTCCTTAACCAAAATTTTCACATTAGTCCTCACTGTCACCTTGGCATTTGACATCCTTTATTGAAAATTTTATCACCTTGCATTAGTCATTTTCCTTAGGCAAACGTCATTATCACCTTGCATTGACATCCTCCAAAAATACAAAAAAATTAGTTGCATAACTTGTCATCTTACTCTTCATTGTCCTTTGGCATTAGTCATTTTCTTTAGACAACATTGTCATATTGCATCCCTTATTGTCAAAAAATCCAAAAACATAGTCTTGCATTTCCATCCTTTATCCAAAAAATCCAAAAACATAGTCTTGCATTGTCATCCTTTATCCAAAAAATCCAAAAAAATAGTCGTAGTCTCATGGCATCCACCATCATGTCTTCAAGTCACCTTGATATGCTTTCTAGTCAAGTTGAATACAAATTTATCCATAATGGTCACATTCAACTAGCCAAAGACTTCAAAAGAGATTATCTCCACTTCAAATTCAAAACAGTCATAACCCATGGTCAACCACTTACGTACCCTTCCTACCAACAATCCGTTAGTCCAAGTCTTCCATCCATCAACCCTCACTATCAAGAATCACTTAATGAAAATCCTATCATTAATCTCCAACACATGTCCAATTATTACCCTTATCCTAACCTTGACAAGGGAAATCAATTGTCCACTAGTCCATTACAAGTCTCCACATCATATTCTAGTCCTTCATCTACCAATCTCGTCCAAGTCTACATTCCTTATCAACCATCTACCAACTCATGTCAAGTCTCCACATCATACCTTATTAATCCAGTCCAAGTCTCCATGTCCTATCCTAGTCCTTCATCCATTAATCCTTTTCAATTCACTCCCTCACAAGCCACATTTAGTCATGAAAATTCTATCATTGTCCAAAGTCAAATCCCATTGTCTAAACTTTAGGATACATGTCAAAATGAAAGCCCAAATCATGACATTATAATGTCACCTTCATGTCAGGATCAAGGTAGTCCATCCCATGACCCTATCTCAAAGTCCATTCAAGATGTCCTTCAAAATAATCATGACATCCAAAACACACCTATCCAGAACAAAAATTATATTTCCAATTATATAATCCACGACAACCCCATCTTTGACCAAGACACTACCATTGACCAAGAAGTCCAAATCCACGACAACCCCATCTTTGACCAAGACCCTACCGTTGACCAAGAAATCCAAAATGATCCACTCCTTGACCTTTATGCCATTTATGATCAAACACTTGACAACCCTATTTAGACCTCGACTATTGACACTTTCCAAGATGAGACACTTGCCTCCATGACACACATAGACGATATTCCTCAAGAACCAGAGTCTTCCATTATGGACATATTTTCAAATGATCGAGCTATAGTTGGCTTCATTGGACTCCATGACACTGACCATAATGATGGCTTCAACATTGACATGGAAGCACCAATAGAATCATTTGAACCTGACATGTCACAAGATCATACAAAAGATATTAGTAAAAAATATGGCCAACATGAAAATGAAGCTAAGAAACTTTATCAACTAGGGTCATCTATCTTTGTGGTGCAGGAGCACCCATAGGTTACCATAGTTTGTCTAGAAGGTCATGTTTTAGCAATTTGTTAAGGCCAAATTATCATGTTCATTTATGGTTGTGCCTTAGTGGCATTTTTGATTGGGTGTTGATCATTTGATGAAGGTCATGTTGACCATTGGATAGGCTTAAGGGTTTTATACAAGTGAGGTTTTGACCTTTTAGACCTTTTAGGAGTTTCTTTTCAAATTTTTGCAAATAAAGCTCAATGGAGGCTACAAGCGGCCTAGGGTGTCCAAAGGAGAAGGTAACTATTTTAGAGACCCTATTTATGGGATGCCTCGGCATTGGAGTGGGGTTGGAGGCATTTTGATATTGTTGAAGTTTTTGTATTCAAGAAAATAGTTGTGACTGGGTGTGAATTTCCTATTTTTTGCTTTGAAGTGCTGCTTTAATGAATTGAACATGGCGCTGTAGTTTGTATAGGATGTAGAGTAGTTATTCTTCAAGCTTTGTGTGGCATTTAGATAGTTTTCTAATTCAATTTCAAGCATTGTTTGTAAATAGTTCTATTTTCTTATTGTTGCTGGTCTGAACCAAGAAGTTTGTGAAGAATGGGGTATTAGTTCACTTTCCCACCATACAAATTGTACGACCCTTTGGGAATAGTGACTAGACTCCATGGCTGTAAATATAGTAGGGTTTAGTTTCTTTGGAAGCACAGGAGTTACTATGGAAGTCTTGCCCTAGGCGAGCCAGGGAAGTGCTCGACTAGGAAGACTTTAGTGCATAGCACTTAATTTGCAGGGGTCTCAAATTCTTGACAAACTCCTTTTTGGAGAAGGCAAGTATGAGTCTTGCCAAGACCTAGTAAGTAGGAAGAAAATAATCAATCCATCTGGTGAGGAAAGAACTTAACATATTGTAGAGAAGTCAGGAAAGGGCTTAAAAACCCTAGTATTGCTCATTTTCAAGTTAGGGCTTTGTACGACCAGTTGTGACCCAAGACCAAAAAAATCCTTGAGAGGTGGGCATATAAACTAGGAATCCCAAGAAAAGTTTGGGGTGTTCTTTGGAAAGATTTTGGAAAAACCCTGTTTCCTTAGAGAAGGAGGCCTAATTGGGGCTCCTGGGGCTAGTAGCCTTTTAGGCCTAAGTGAGGGTTTGGTGGAAGTGACTTTGAAATGGAGCTAGGTGGACCCTCAAGAACCAAAGTAGGATGGATTGAAGTCATCAGAAACACCTCCACACCCATGCAAATTTAAATTCAAGATTTTGGAGGATTGTAGCCTTTAGGGTGGATTAAGGGCTAAGTTTAGAGTTGCAAGACTGTACCAAGGTGGACTTGGTAGGAGGAATTATGTTGGTAGTTGGGGTTGGCAAGGCAAGAATAGGGGATCCTAAGTAAGGAAAGGTCCTATAGGTTGAAGTGGTGGAGTGAGAGACCTTAGAGGTCATCCAAACAAGACCTAGAGCATGAATCAGTGATTGATTCATCCAACCTCCCTAACATATTGGTATTAGAGCAGCAAAAGATTTGGGATAGTATATTATATGTCTGAGATTGAGTCAAGTGGTTCTTCAGACATGGTGAGAAATGTAGAATTGGCCAAGAAGGTCAAAGAACAGGAGGAAGACAATAGGCTATTGAGGGAAAGAATAGCCCAACTTGAGCAAACAATGAGTAATGTGAAAATTATCACCGAGGAGGTTAGTGATAAGTTGGAAGTGTAACGCCAAGAAAATGCACAAAGACAAAGATTAAGAGCAAACATGCAATATAAATCTAAATGAAAATCTAATGCTAAGCAACAAAGAACAAAGGAAAGTCAAAAACATAAATAAAACTTGAACAATCTCACCAAATTTGTACGTATTTCCATGATTAATCTCGATTGCCCTTCTCCATTTTGCTTGTAGTAGTATAATTGCCCTCAGATTTTTCATAAGTTCATGCAAGTATAGCCTATGATAGTGATTAGAAAAACATCAAAGATTCAAGATATGTTCTCTCAAAATTCATAAGATTTTGCAAGTTTTCGAGAGAGATTGGAATGAAGAATGACAAATCAATTTATAGAAAATTGATTATTCGAACGACAGGCCAGGATTGAAAGATCAACGGATGGTGGAGATTGATTGATTAGTCATGCATTCTAATAACTATCAGTAGTGACATGAGTGATACAAATTAGAAATAGAATTAAAGATTAAATAAATGATTTAATCTTCTAGTTTAGTATTCGAAAACAGAAGAATTATCTTTGCATGACAAAGATAAAAATTGATTAAAGCAACTCTTGTTCGAATGCACGCACAAGGTTTAATTAATTAAATAAGAATATTTAATTAATACACATGTACACACAAATGAGTTAGAACTGGATGATTGAATGATTTGATGAAGAGATTACTCGAGAACGACACTCAGGCATTAAAGCAAGAGTTAACTGAGCAATTTGAAATAGATCTTTGAGTCGAGTAAAAGTGAATACTTAGATAACTCACACAATTTATCTAAATATAGAGGAATGAGTTATAATAGAATTCATGAATTAAATAATTCATTTAATTCAAGATTTGATATTTGAAGAATAATTAAATAAATAAGATCTATTTAATTAAGTGATGAAGGGATTTAAATGAATAATTAAATAAAAAAAGAATTTATTTAATTATAGTTGAAGTATGATAAAGAGTAAATTGAATAAGAATTTATTTAATTAGACAAGAATAAGGTTAATTAGTAACATAATTAAATAAAAAGGTGTTTATTTAATTAATCAGATAGAATAAAGAAAAGTGTGAATTAATTAAATAATTAAGATTATTTAATTAATAGAAGAAATGAAGACTATAGAGAATAATTAAATAATTGGCATTATTTAATCATGACCATGAAGAATACAAATTATGAAGAATATTGAAGTCGTAGGCTTAAACTAGATTTTGGTGTCTACATTTGCCCCTCTTTGATACAATGTCACTTTTAGGCATTGTGTCAAAGAAAATCGATAAGAAATATGCCCTAGTAATGCCCCAGTGTAAAATAGGTGAAGGTATGCCCCCTCGGAAAAAGTGAAAAATTGTGAAAAAAGTTCAAAAAAATTTGGAAATGATCCCAATTAGTCCATTGGATAGCCAAAAATGCAGTGGAGTTGACATAATTGAGGTTGGAAATGTTAGGGACGGGTACGGGTTAATTGATGTTGGAAGCTGATGCGGCCAGTAGGAAAGAAATTCCACCAAAACCCTAGGTATATATAGAAATTGGGGTAAAAACCAATTCATTTTCACCCACCTAGCCTTAGAATTGAGATTTTGCTCTGCACCCATAGCGAAGGATGTCGCTCGTTCTGAACACTCACCATCGCACATCCAGGATCCGGACCTTTTAGAGGCCAGCCGACGTGGACCCCCCGGTATGTACCTCAAACTTGACCTTTGAAATTTTCCCTTTGCACGTAATTTTATGCATTTAATTCAACATATATGTATGCATCATTTTAATAAAACATCACATATGTGTGCGCGAATGATGCATCTACGTGCGAAAAACTGCATTTACAAAGTTACGTTGAATGTTAGCGTAGGTTTGTGAAATTTTGACGCATTTGTAGATTAATGAACCGCATTTGATCATATGCATTGCATGTGCAATTAGAATAACCGCATTTGTTAATTTTGCAACGTGTATGTATTGATTTGACGCATTTGATTTTTATAAGGTAATTGTTCATGGTATTCTAAGAATACACGCATATGCAATATGAAAATACACATGTGAAAAGGAACGACGCATGTGTTTATGGAAATGACGCATGTGATTTTGATGCACCACATATGTGTTTGACGACGCATTTGTTCAATGAAATGACACATTTGCAAAATAATGACGCATTTGGAAAATAATGACACATTTGAATGAGCAATCAATTTAGTCATTTTGTACTGGGATAGATGTTTTATGCTGACATGAGGCATGTGTAATGTCATTGCAGGTTGTGTTGAATAATGTATACACACAAGAGTCGAGACCAATGACCTTTCGGTTTAGAGACAGCTTGCGGAGTGCAAAGCGATGGTTCCTATGGCATCTAGGTCTGTTACACGTGACAGACATGCCAGAGATTCAGGTGAACCATGGTTTATTGACAACTTTATGCAAGTGGTGGCACTCGGAGACATCCTCATTTCACCTACCAACTAGAGAGGCCACTGTTACATTGTAGGATGTGTACAGGATACTCATACTCCCTATTAGAGGCACACGGGTGAGGTATGATACCCAGAGGGGTTGGGTCGAGATGTGCAGATACTATCCGCATGTAGACACTAGACAGTTAGGGTTCAACCATTATGAGATTAGATGGTGTGTGCTAGCTCAGAGATATAGGTAGCTAGACTGTTTATTATGTACTTTGATAGGTGGTATAGTACTTCCTGACCATTGAGGTCATGGTTTTCCTGTGGGGTTGGGGGAGATGCTTGTAGGGATGCTAGAGAGACGTGAGTTGTATGCATGGGGTCCCTGTGTCCTTGGTATGTTGTATTTTCATTTGCATGATATTGCCTATCGAGATGCACAGTCCATGAGTTGTGGTACCATGCTCCTAATGGTATGGGTGTGGGAGCACATCGCCATTTTCTAGCCACCAACTATATTTGACCTGCCACACGGAGCCCCTTATGCCTTCCGCTATGCGGGGGCTAACACTCAACACCATATAGGAGATACGGGTTACTTTAGGCATGCTATAGACATGATGGTTCAGTTTACATGGAGGCCATACCTAGGCTATGCAAATTGGTCAAACGAGGATGAGCATTTACAATTTTGCCGATAGGTACGGTTCTTGATTGGGCGGATAGTGTCACATGTCCACATTATAGAGCATCATTTGCCAGATCATGTCCTACGGCAGTTTTGAGAGGTACAGGATGTGCCGAGAAGTCAAGTTGAGTTCGTGAGGTCATCGCGAGAGATCCCCCTATGGGGTCCAGAGATTTTAGTGGCCATAGCCGAGGCAGAAATTGATGCACTACAGGTAGTTCCATGGGGATGGAGGGATGGTCCAGCAGACCCGAGGACCATAGAGGAGTACGATCAGTGGTGGGTAATACACAGACTGATTCTGCTGACAGATCTAGAGCAGCCAGTGCTAGTAGATCGGCAAGGGATAGGTCCGCAAGGCAGGCATGGCAGAGGTAGAGGTCAGGGAGACAGAGGAGGCCGTGGTGATGGAGGAGATGATGGCCGAGGCGGACAATGAGGGGGCAAGAGAGGGAGACATGGATAGAGAGGACGAGGGCCACCATTGTCACCAATCCATGAGGAGGGATGAGGGGATGAGGATGCGGCCATGCTATACATTGGTAGGGCAGGGGAGGAGGTAGATGTTGTGATAGGTGGCAAGGAGGAGCAGCCCACAGAGGAGGAGGCAGATAGAGAGGAGGCAGAGATTGATGCATTGGGCTTGTTGGCTATCTATCAGGAGGATGACGAGGAGGATGATGATCATGAGAGAGAGATTCAGGATCAGATTTTTGAGTTGGATGAGGAGGAGGATGGGGTAGCGAGAGTCAGGCATGATGAGATAGGGGCAGTGGATCCTGACACAGCCACATTGCGTGTGCAGGTGGAATCCTTGGAGGAGTAGATGAGAGTGTTGATGTCACAGAGGGATGCATATCAGATAGAGAGGGACAAAGTGATGATGGATAGGGATTAGGCCATAGCTCAGAGATAGGAGACTAAGCAGAGATTTACAGAGCTTAGAGCCTTGTGTACCAGACCATCAGTGGCCTTTGCCAGAGAGTTAGTCAAAGCTAGGGAGAGAGAGAGATACTACCGTGATTTATATGAGGTAGAGATTCCTCCTAAGAGATGGGCTCCCAGCTTCTCACAGGAACATAGTAGTAGGTCACAGACCAGGACCCACACCAAGATAGTTAGCATAGAGGGGGTGGAGCAGCCACGTAGAGCAGGTTTGTATGACAGACCTCCCTCAGCTCACAGGTCATCGAGTTCCCATCATCATTCCTCCACACACTCCAGGCATGATAGTAGTGGCAGTTCAGGATATGGATACTACTTGAGATGCATCGAGACATTGTATTATGATCTTATAGCCTACGGGCTTCCATGTATTATTGATACATTATGACATTGTGATGTGACACAGATGAGTGATATATATACATATGATTTTGGCGGTGATTCTCATGCTATGCATTTCTATTTATTGATTTTGTAGTTGTTTATTTATACATGTGAAGGATATATGATATGCCTATGTGATGGATGAGTTTATGTATTTTATGATGTTTATGCAGCTAATGAGATAATGTTGATTCTATGTGATGTTGATTCTATATGATGTATGCAATTTATAATTTTGAGATTCAATATGATGTTATGTGTACAATGCATACTACATGTAATGCTATACAAATGTAATGTGATGCATGTATTGACATTTGTTTTGTACATGGAATGCTTATGATATGTATTGTATGATGATGAATGTTCCTTATTTCATGATTTCCTAAATATGATAAATGCCTATATGTATGTATTTGCTAACATGTATGTGTATGCAAGATGACTTATATTGTTATGTGTCATAGGACTCTGCCATAATGCAAGAAAGAAGAATTGTTAGTACGGAAAAAAAGATTAAGAAAGAACAAAAGAAATGCGATAGATGTTAGTATTAAGAATCTTCGATGTTTCACTATATCACAAAAGGTATTGCACTTTATCATCATTGGGCGGGACTAATACAAATGGAGACAAACACCATGATATGACATAGATCAAGGTGTGCAAGGTCATCCACTTGCTAACAATAGACAATCGCAGAAAAGGAGTGTTGTTAACTCATACTAAGGGCACAAGTTGCCCCAGTCTTTTTGTCAAGACAAACCACAGACAGCAAACAAAAGAAAAGATGGGTCATGAGATGTCATCGCTCCTCTAAATCCTTCATGGGACATCCCTGAGGAAACTAGTAACATGACTCAAAATCAAATTTAAAAGACAGTCGACAGACAACAGTCAAAGAAAATAGAATTCTGATACATCGTTGCTTCTCTAAGTCCTTCATGGGACATCCTTGAGAAAGCTAGTAACATAATTCCCATCATAAAGTCAAATGAAAAGATAAGATAAATAAGTCAGAAAGTTAAAAATCCAGTAAAATATTTGTCAAAACTTGATCTTGTTTGTTGAATTTGTTTTGATTGATAAAAGAATTGATTGATAGAGCCTGATGTTAGGAGATACACATACCAGATAAGACTGTGAGTTTGGTTTCGATGTTATGACTATCTTTATAAGGCATGACAAAGCCTGGTTTCAGAAAGACATGTATTGTATAAGACGTTGAATCAGATGTCGTTGATGTGATAACCTGTGTAAGGCTATGTTTGATTGTTTGACAATGTTGAGTATATAGGAAGGACTCATCCTATATAAGACATAGACTGTTTTGTTAATATCAGTATCCAGGAAGGACTCATCCTGAATAAGACATAGGTTGATTGTTTTGATAATATCTGTCTCCCGGAAGGACACATCCTATAGTAGACATTAATTGATTTGTTTTGATTATTTCCTTAGCAATTCATTTGATTTGACTTAGAGACATTGCTGACTTGTTCACCAGATTGATGCATGACTTGATATGATGTGTTGACAATTAACTGTGTGATGACAAACCCTAAAGAACTGACCTAGTGTGGCCTCAGGGGCTCATCAATTGATGGCCTTACCTACATTATACACGCAGAGACCTCATAGTTTGACTTGAATTTGACTGACAAGAATAACTACAAATAGAAGACGTGTGTGAAAGTGTGACGAACCCTAATGGACTGACCTAGTGCGGCCTCGGGGGCTCATCGATTGATGGCCTTGCCTACATTATATATGCAGAGACCTCATAGTTCGACATGACTAATGACCTTGTCATATAGACATATGGATTGAATCATGATTTTATACAGACAAACCTAAACGGACTATCCTAATGCCTCAGGGGCACATCGGCAGATGGCCTTGCCTAAGTCTAGTCACAGAGGCAACGTAGTTTGACAACAACAAAGACTTACAAGTGTGACTAACTTTGACTCTGTTTTTGGATTTTTGAAATATTTTGATTTTTTTTTTTGTCTTTTTGAAGTTTTCTGATTTTTTTTTTTGTGTTTTCTCAGGTCATTTTGCAATGTTTGTGGATTTTTCTATAGTTTTACATCTTCAACATAGCCAATGGAAGAATCAATATGACACACATCAAGTGTTTTCCCCCAGTCGAGTATAAGACCAATTGATTATGAATAGGGTAAAATGGGGGATATGAAATGCACTCGATGTCAATCGTTCCAGGTTATGGGAAAGACTACCACTTATTATGAATGGTATATACAAGAAATGGATATGAAAGATAAGGAATATGTATAGGGATAGGTAGTATGCACAAGGATAAGGACTATGTACATGGTAGTGGACTATGTACAGGGATAGGTAGTATGTACAAGGATAAGGACTATATACAGGGTAGTGGACTATGTACAGGAATAGGTTAGATTAGAATAATAGTAGACAAAGGAGCAGAGTGAAGTACACATGGCGCCTGTTTGCCAGGTTTTCACCATGGTACCTATCCAAAGCACCACTGAAGTGGTTTTCACTATTGGACGGATAATTTGTCTTTACTATTTTCTTGATTATCTAATTTATTTATTTTTTGTGTTACCAAGACACCTGTTTGCCAAGTTTTCACCTTGGTAACGATTTTTATGATTTTTTTTTTGTATTTTTGCTAAATAAGACAAGGCTCTCAGAAGCTATGCGTAGAACTTATTCAGATGCAGACTATTGACTGGTGAGGACATTGGTTCCCCTTCAGGAGTAGATAGTTGGTACGCTCTTGATCCAAAAGCTTCTGTAACAATATAAGGTCCTAACCAGTTTGGCTCAAACTTTCCTGGTTTGTCTCTTTCTACTTGATTCTTTGGGTTCTCCATTAAAACTAGGTCACCAATTTCAAAGTTTTTTTTCAAGACCTTCCGGTTATAGCTACGAAAAAGGCGATTTTGATATGCTTGGAGATGGTCTAGTGCCTTTTGTCTTCACTCATCTAGGAATTCTAGCTCATGGAGTCTCGATAATCAGTACTCTTCATCATCTATGTGGCCTTTCAAGGATACCCTTAAGGAAGGAATCTCGACCTCAATAGGCAGAATAGCTTCAAAACCAAATAATAGTGAATAGGGAGTAGCACCAGTGGGAGTATAAATACTTGTGTGATAAGCCCATAAGGCAGGGTTAGGCTGTAAATTCCAGTCACGACCAACATCATTGACAGTCTTCTTGAGGATTCTAATGATGGTTTTGTTAGATGCCTCTGCTTGGCCATTACCTTGTGGGTAGTATGGAGTGGAGAAGTGATGTTGGATATGAAATTCATCACACAGATGGTGGACTTCTTGATTCTTAAATGGGCGGCCATTATCCGTGATGATGGACTGAGGGACACCATACCGACAGATGATATAGTTCAGAATAAACTTAGAAATCTGTGTGCTGGTAATGTATGTCATAGGAATGGCTTCAATCCACTTTGTAAAGTATTCAGTGGCAGTGATAATGAACTTGTGTCCATTAGATGATGTGGGGTGGATATTACCTATGAGGTCGAGTCCCCATTGGGAAAAGGGCCATGGTGACATTATAGGATGAAGCTCCTATGCTGGCGCATGTATCAAGTCT
Organism: Sequoia sempervirens; assembly: GCA_007258455.2. Classification (NCBI taxonomy): domain Eukaryota; kingdom Viridiplantae; phylum Streptophyta; class Pinopsida; order Cupressales; family Cupressaceae; genus Sequoia; species Sequoia sempervirens. The sequence goes on from VDFB02000015.1 coordinate 255,323,455, forward strand.
CCATGAACTTGGCATTGGTGGCATTTCGTTACAAAGACATATGAGTCTTTTTCCATAGTAGGCCAGTAATAACCCAGTCTCATAATCTTTTTAGCTAAGGTAGGACCGCTAGAATGGGAACCACATATACCCTCATGCACCCCACGCAAGGTTGCTTGTGCTTCAGTAGAATCAAGACATCTCAGTAGGGTATTATCTAAGGCGTGTCTATATAGGGTGTCTCTGACGATGGTGTGTTTGGCTGACTTGCGGAGGAATGTACTACATTGGTTATTTGATAGGCTAGTGGGTATGACTTCAGCATGAAGGTAATCATAGATTTGTTTGTACCATGGGGAATCAGGACCAACAATGTCACACACCATTTCAGAATCTGGGATATCATAGGCTGGGACCAAAAGTTGTTCTACCAAGAACTTGAACTTAGGCACATTGTTAGGAATGTCAAGAAGTGATGCAATTGTAGCCATAACGTCTACTGCCCTATTTAAAACATGAGGTATTTGATGAAATTCGACTTTGTCAAAGTACTGTTTAAAGCTATCAGCCATGCGCTTGTATGGAGCAAGCTTCTTGTCCTTAGTCTCATAATCATCATTTACCTATCTGATTACTAGTTGAGAATCACCATATACCTATAAATTCTTAATTTTCCACTTGACTGCCATACGCAACCCTATCACTAGAGCTTCATACTCTGCCATGTTGTTAGTGCATAGAAATGCAATCCTGAATGACATAAGGATGGAATCACCCTGTGGTGTGATAAACAATATACCAGCCCCTGAACCATGATTTGTATGTGAGCCATCAAAGTACAGTTTCCATGTGGTGTTTGTATCCATTGTAAATATAAACTCATTAGGAAAGTTTACAACTAATGGGTGATCTTCCTGTATTGGTGCGTCAGCTAACTGATCAGCAATAGCCTATCCTTTAATAGCCTTTCTTTCTACATACTAGATATCATACTCACTAAGTATCATAACCCATTTGGCTAGTCGCCCTATTAATGCTACCTTGCTGAGAAGATATTTCAGAGGGTCTATTTTAGCAATCAACATTGTTTGATGGTTTAGCATATAGTGCCTCAGTATTTGGGTAGCAAATACTACTGCAAGACAGGCATGTTCAATGGTACTATAGTTGAGCTCATAACCTACCAAAGTCTGACTGATATAATAGACTGCCCTTTCATGACCTTCATCATCATTCTGTGCAAGCAATGCTCCGAGTGATGAATGGGTTGCTATAATATAAAAAATCAATGGTCTTCCTTCAATAGGTGGCATTAAGACTAGTGGTGTGAGTAAATATTCCTTAATCAGTTGAAAGTCCTCTCCACATCTAGCTATCCATGCAAACGGTACCCCTTTCTTAAGTAGATGTTGAAAAGGATGTGTCTTATCTGCTAACTGCACTATAAATCTTCTGATGGATTGTAACCTTCCTTGTAATGTCCTTAGTTGACTAAGATTAGTGGGTGGAGGCATGTCCATGATTTCTTTTACCTTAGCTGGATCCACTTCAATGCCTCGTCTAGAAATGATATAACCTAACAGCTTTCCTGACTTGACTCCAAACACACATTTCTTTGGATTGAGTCTCACTTTATACTTCTCCAGCCTCTGAAATATCTTGTCTAAAACTTGTAAATGTTTTTCCCTTGTCTTGGATTTTACAATAAGGTCATCGACGTAATCCTCCATAAGAGTGTGTACTAGATCATGAAAGATAGTAGTCATGGCACGTTGATAGGTTGCTCCAGCATTCTCGAGTCTGAAGGGCATAACATTCCAATAATACGTTCCCTAAGGACAAGTGAAAGCTGTCTTAGGTTGGTCTTCAGTTGCAATTCTGATCTAGTTATATCCTGAAAATCCATCCATAAGGGACATCTCATATCCTGCTATCATGTCAACTATCATGTCTATGTTAGGCAAAGGGAAGTCATCCTTAGGACAAGCTTTGTTGATATCTATAAAATCAATGCAGATGCGGATGCCCCCAGTTGGTTTAGTGACTAGTACAAGATTGGAAATCCAATCTGCATAGTCGATAGATCTGATGAAACCAACATGTAATATTTTCTTGAGTTCTGCCTTGACTAACAAAGCAATCTGTGGGTGCATTTTTCTCAATTTTTGTTTCACTGGTTTAGCACTTGGTTGTAAGGGAAAATGATGCAGAACAAGTTCAGGATCCAACCCTGGCATGTCTGCATATGACCAAGCAAAATTTATCTATCTCTATGTAAAGAAGTTGTGGAACTTTGGCTGCTCTTTTGTTGTCAATGACGCTTCAAAATAAACTAGTTGAGGATTCTCTTTGGTACCTATGTTGACTTCTACTGATTCTTCAACGAGCATGGGTGACCTTTTCTATGCAATGGGGAGAATGTTCAAACCTCCATCCTTAGGTGCCTTAGAAAGGTTTTCACCTTCGGATGCGTCCTTTCTTTTTACTTTTTCATTGTCTAAAGGTGCCTTTCGGTTTTCACCTAGAGACTCATCCTTTTTATCTTGTTTATTCTTTTTCTCATTTTTGTGACTGGAGGGTTGAATAGATTCCCCAAAATATGCCTTGTTGTCCAAGTCAAGGGTAAAACTAGCCTTGTGATCACCGTTAGGTATGCCTTCTCGTAATCCCAGGAACTCAGTAATTGCTTCGTCATTCTCAAAAATGTCTAAGACAGGCGTGTCTTGTTGATCCCAATCAATGAGTTGGGGATAGACTAAGGGCATGTCATCGTCAGAGTTATCAAAGTTTAATGGGGTCAAGGTAAGGATTGAGTTATCCATATGGTCACAAAAGTCTTGTACCAAATCTTGTTTGCTCTTAGGTTTATGTCTAGGTAGATTGATAGGTGGGCCTAATGCCAAGGTTTGATTATTTGAAACAGATGTATCATGTTGCCAAGAGGTAGGATCAAGTGATTCCCAATAATAGTGTGTAAACCACTCCTCCTTTGTCATTTTCTTTGGTGGATAGGAATTCAATGGATTTGGGGAGGATCTTAACATTAAGTCAAGTTCTCCAAATAGCTTGTCAAGGTCCATGGAAGAGGTAGAGGATAAGGAATCCCACTCATAGTTGTTAGAGTCAGGGGAGTCACAGTGATATTGGTCAGATGGTTCATGAGATGTCTCAAGATCTTTCGAAGCACTTACTTCCTCGATTAAGGGTGATGTGATACTAGGAATGCCAATCTGAATTGATTGAAACCCTAGGCCCACTCTTTTGGCCATTGAGAAACAAAGATTGGTTCAATCCTTCCATCTTGATTTAAGCCCAACCCACTCTGTCCATCGTATCCCTTTCTTTGCATAATTTTGAAACCTTTACCATATAGATTTGTAGGAATGTGAGCAAGTGAGAGAGGTTCTTCCTTATCTTCCTTATACAACTAGGAAGTGACATCTTCTGCATCTATGACCTCTTTGCTTAATTCACCCCATTTAGTAAAAGTTGTTGTGGGAGGAATGTCTATAGTGACCATAGATTGTCTCCTATGTAATATAGGTAAACCGTATGACTTAGGAGGAATCAAATGGCTAACACAATAGGATGTCTTCATGTAATACTCTCCACAACCTTTGTTTTGGATCTCAACCCTAGGAGGGTAGGTAAGGAGGGGAAAATGTATGTTTGAGTGAGCGTAGATGGATCAACAAAGGATGATGGATTGGATGATGAAGCTTCTTGGTATGTTTGAGTGAGCGTAGATGGATCAACAAAGGATGATGGATTGGATGATGAAGCTTCTTGGTTTACTGGCACTTGGCATTGGGGGACCTCTTTTAGATTGGTGTAGTATTCGAATGGATCCGGGTCACCATCTATGGTTATCTCTATGCCATTGTAAGGGAATTTAAGACATTGATGATATGTGGAAGGGACCGCCTTCATGGCATGAATCCATGGTCTTCCTAGCAGAAGGTTATAAGGGAGGGTGAGATCCAAGACCTGGAACTTTGTCTCCATCACCGCAGGACCAATTCTGATAGGAAGTGTTACCACCCCCTTTGATTTTCATTCCTCATCATCATAAGCTTTAATGACAATAATTTTTGTCGTCTCTACGCATGCTTCTAAGATACCTAATGCCTTAATTAGTTTTAAAGTGCACAGATTTAAACCTGCTCCTCTGTCGACCAAAACTCATCTAACTTTAGTGTCATCAGCAAGGACTTCTAGATGCAAAGGGTCATTGTGGTTCATCTTTTCAGTTGCATAGTCTTGTTCAGAAAATGTGGCATGGTGATTATTGGTCAAGTAGCCTACCATTTCTTGGAAATGATTGACATCAAGTTCATTAGGGACCGTGGTGTTTTGTAAAGCTTTATCGAGAACAGATCGATGCTCGGGGGAAATACACAACAGTTCCAAGATTTAAATTTGGGCTGGGGTCTTCCCCAACTAGTCAAGTAGGTTATATTGTAACTTGGAAGGTTGTGATGTTTGTTGCAATGGAGGGCCTTGGATAGTGAACTTAGTATGATGAGTATTGACCGCACACTCAGGATTGGTATTGATAGTAATGGTATTGATATTCTCATCAGCAGCGTGAAGGTGATGAATGATTTTTCCACTATTATAATCATGCTTGATACTGGCATAGTTGGCTGACATATTGGTCTTAGTACTTGAACTGGGGACAGTTCCTTTCCCATGGTCATGTAGTGGGTCAGAAAAGACTTGATGATAAGTGTTTGATGACTTTTGTTTTTGTCCACTAACTTCAATAATTCTCCTTTCAACAAGATCCTGTATCATATTCTTCAGTTATTGATAGTTTTGTAGGTTATGTCCCTTAGTTCTATGATAATCACAAAAGGCATTAGCATCCCACCAAGCTGGTTTAAATTGTCTTGGATTGTATTGTCTTGGTTCTTGCAGCTCTATAAGATTATGTTGTAACAGTTGTTTGAACACTGACTCAATGGGTTCCCCTAAGGGAGTGAACTCACGTTTTTGAAATCTCCTTTGTTGTGGACATTGAGTATTTTGGACCATGTTAGGAGGTTGATTGAAAACATTAAGCATGTTGGAAAAAGTGTGAGGTCTCTATAATGTGATGAGTGGTCCCACTTGTATCGTTTTAGCATCAACTACCCCATCATTGTTGACATTTTTGTTACGAGACCAGAATTTGTTTTTGTCAATTGGGGTGTTTTGCACGATTGGATTTCTATTGGATGTTGATGTCTTAAGTTCACCTTTTTCAATGAGATTCTTTTCTATTATAACCTCTTTTTCCACGAGTTCTGAGAAAGATGTACAACAATGTACTCTTGGATTACTTCGTAGTTTCGCATGAAGGTTTTCTTAGAACATAGTAACTTTTTGTTTTTCAAGTATCTCGATAGGACATCGGCTAGCTATAGTCCTCCACCTCTGGAAGAAAGCAATAAATGATTCACCTTCATCTTGTGTTGTGTGACACAAGGTTGCTATATTTATTTCATGGTCTATGTTGAAGGAGAATTGCTCCACAAATTTCTCAACCAGTTCACCCCAAGATATGATGCTAGAGTCTAGACCTGAAAACCACTCTAGTGCAATTCCTACAAGACTTCTTGGAAATAGCCTCATAAGATATGTGGGGTCGTAGGCGACATCTATGCATATGGTAGAAAATTCCCTTATATGTTCTATTGGATTCTGTTTGCCATTGTACTTAGGATGATTCAATATGACATATCTGTGAGGGAAAGGGGTCATGTACAATGATCTATCAAAGGGAAATGGGCATATGTCCTTCGTTGAAAAAGATTTCTTATTTGACACTGACATGTTATCCATTTGTGTTTGTAAGACATCAACCTAGGTCAATGATGTGCTAGGTGGGTTATGCAGATCTGCATATGTATTCTAAAATCCAAAGTCTCGTGATGGGTTTCGATTGAATGTTGGTATTTGAGATGGGTTTGGATTCAAAATGTTGGTAAACGTGTTTTGGGTTAGAATCTGCATAAATTGATTTTGACTTGGGATTTGTGTGAATGGATTATGACTACCAATCTGAGAAAAGGATTCTGATTCAGAATTTGTGTAAATTGGTTTTGACTTGGAATATGTGTGAATGGATTCTAACTACCAATTTGAGAGAAAGGATTCTGAGTTAGAATCTGTGTGAATGGGTTTTGATTTAGAATCTACGTGAATGGGCTCTAATTGCCATTTTGGAAGGAGGGAATGCCTCTTGTTTGTGTAATCAGTGGTATAGTGCTAGTGACCTGAGCACTAGGTATGGCCATGGACTGTGGTATGGTGCTCGTGATACTAGCATTAGGTGTGGTTGTTGACTGTGAACTTGTGACAATGACATAAGGTGTAGAGGCTGACATTTTAGGTCTTTTACTCCCAACAACAGGACCGAAGGGAGTAGATGATGAAGCCCCTACAGTGAAATTAAATCCTAATGTCATGCTGGATGTACCAAATGGAGACATATGGATTGTGGTACTTTGTGTAGGTGCGCCAGATGGTACAGTTGTACTGACCTGAGGTATAGTAGTATTAGCAATCATTGTGTTTGTCCCTTGTGTAGGTTGAGTTTGCAAGGTGCTAATATCAAATCCTATAAGTAAGGTAGCACCTTTAGCTAGCAGTTTGGCTAAATATCGTTGATGATCATTTGCTAGGTACTCATCTACAAAAGAGGAAAATTCAGGGTCCTGTGCAGTGGCCTCTATGTCCTCTACTGTAATATGACCTTGAGTGTTTCTAGTGGTGAATTTGTCTAGTAAAGTCTTGTGAGGTCTTGAGGAAAATGGATTGATGAATTCATTTGGGTTTGACATGTTTTCTCTCTCTCTTCTCTTAGACCTAGTTTCAACCATGTAAGATTAGCTCAATATGCAAGGAATGCAAAACTACGTCTATGGATAATATGACTCTAGTCTACGTTTTTGGGATTTTTTGAATGCAAAATAAGGAATGTTCTAGGATGACACTAGTCTAAACTCTAAAGATGCAAAGTCTAAAGAAGACCCTAAAGTGATCAACTCTATAAACCCAAGACGGAGGGACCAACTACCTAAAGTCTAACCAAGGCATCAATTTAGTTAAGTCAAGGAACCAATGTAGGACGAGGATCAAAGACAAGTTGAGTTTCCTAACTAGACTGATGAGCTAGGAGGACTCTCTGTAGGACAAAGGATAAACTAATAAAACTAGGTTCAATGACAGATTTCGTTGATGTTATGATTTTTCTTTAGTGCAGATGGTAAACTTATCCTAAAGTTTGTAAAAGTGACCTTTCTAGAAGTTTAATGCAAGGTAATATGTATTCTAAGATGAAACTAAACTCTGAATTAAGAAAACTATGGTAATGACTGAATGAACCTAAAGGATGCAAAATTGAACAAATCATTTCAGGTTTATGTTCAAGGACTATTTGTGAAAAGACAACTGAAATTGGTATAACCGTGTTGACTGGACAGCAACTGTGAATTCTAGTTTTTTGATAATCAGACAAATGTGTTGCAGGATTTCACATATGCGGTTAAGTTTACCAGTTGTGGTTAAATTTGACAGTTGCATTTCTCTGGTAAAGTTTAATGTGTGACTCCAATAGATGTGGTTAACAGTCTAACAGATGTGACTTGTAATGACAATTGCAACTCATAATATAACACATGCAGGATTTTGCAAAAGAATTGTGAGCTAACCTAGCAGATGTGACTCTATGCTAAATAGATGTGACTGAAAATAATAGATACGACTCTAATTGAAATAGATGTGACTCATGATAACAGATGCAACTCAAAGTTAAATAGATGTGACTCTAACTGACAGATGCAACTCGATGTTAAACAGATGCGACTCTAAAAATTAATTGCGACCTTTTGGAGAATAGTTGTCTCTCTGTGAATTTTTAGTGATCTGAGATTTAAAACTAACTCTGTTTTCTGTGATCAAATTCTGGCAAACAAGAACAATCATAAGAAAAAGCTTTTTTAGTTTAATTTTGGACTCAAAGAATGTTTAATTTGACAACAAACAAGCACATCCTAATAGGCCAAAAGGCCTAGGGTTTGTATACTTTGTATAGCCCACTGAAATACCCTGGATTGGTGATAAACACCTTTCCTTCTCGAGAGCGGATAGCTTAGAAATTTGGTGGCATTGGCTCGCCTCCATGGCTCATTAATGTCTTTCAAGCACACCAATTTTGAATTCTTTGGGCAATGACCTCCCAAGAACTGCTATCTCTACTCAAGGGGATCAGTAGTGAGTGTCTTCGAGCATGATACTATACCCTGCACTATACCAAGCAACGGCCAATAGAACGGTTGGACACTAAAACAAGAGGTATTTAATATGGGCATTTTGTTCATAGGGCATGATCCATGCAGCGAGAGTCCCCTTTTGGATCCATCTCGTTGGAACCATACGCGTGATTCTTGGACTTTCCCCAAGCATCCACTTTTATATACCAGCTGGAAGTCCCTCGGGTTCAGGGTGCTACCGGTCTGAGTCATCCTGGGGTGAGTACTTTTTCCCACTAGAACAGGCCCAAGTTCTAGAGTTGGTAACCGTTTCTCTTACACCTAGGATCACATGGATGTGCAAGGGGAGAGGATACTTCGATGTACCAAATTGTGAGGGTAATACACAATTGTGCTTTCTCACCAAACACAGTAAACACTCGTTGATTTTAATCCCAATGAAAGATTTGCTACACTACCAAATAATCTGTTTCAAGAAAATTAACTAATGTCTTCGACATGCATTCTGTAGAAAGATTTGTTAGTAGTTTTTAGTATTGTCTTCATCAATCGTCTTGCAAAAACTTGTTAACTCCAAAAACAAAAAGCCCACATGCTGAAAATCCGATATTAGTAACACAAAAATCAATTGAAAACTTTAGATTTTCAAAAATAGAAACAAAGGGTTACCAGTCAATTGCATCACTTTTTTTTTTTAACTAGTCAGATGCGTTGATTTCCTCTACAATTGCGTTCTGGGTATTTATCAGAAATTTGTAGTTTAGGAATTTTTAGATGCGTCATAGTTTTTCAGATGCATCGTTTAGTGTATCAAATGCGGTTCAGGGAATCAATTGTGTAGCTTCATCAAACTGATGCATCTATGAATTTCAATTGCAGCGTTTTGTCAATTTGATGCATCATTCCGTATGAAAAACTTGCAAAAATTAAAATAAAAGTCTATGGACACGTGAAGATAGTGTCTTCACGTTGGGTTCACCAAATGTAACTCCAAGAAAATGCACAAAGACAAAGATTAAGAGCAAACATGCAATATAAATCTAAATGCAAATCTAATGCTAAGCAACAAATAACAAAGGGAAATAAAAAACGTAAATAAAACTTGAACAATCTCACCAAATTTGTACGTATTTCCATGATTCATCTCGATTGCCCTTCTCCATTTTGCTTGTAGTAGTATAATTGCCCTCAATTTTTTTGTAAGTTTGTGCAAGTATAGCCTAAGATAGTGATTAGAAAAACATTGAAGATTCAAGATATGTGCTCTCAAAAGTCATAAGATTTCATGAGTTTCAAGAGAGATTGGAATGAAGAATGACAAATCAATTTATAGAAAATTGATTATTCGAACGACATGCCAGGATTGAAAGATCAACGGACGGTGGAGATTGATTGATTAGTCATGCATTCTGATAACTGTCAGTAGTGACATGAGTGATACAAATTAGAAATAGAATTAAAGATTAAATAAATGATTTAATCTTCCAGTTTGGTATTCAAAAATAGAAGAATTATCTTTGCATGACAAAGATAAAGATTGATTAAAGCAACTCTTGTTCGAATGCATGCACAAGGTTTAATTAATTAAATAAGAATATTTAATTAATACGCATGTACATGCAAATGAGTTAGAACTGGATGATTGAATGATTTGACGAAGATATTACTCGAGAACACCACTCTAACATTAAAGCAAGAGTTAATTGAGCAATTTGAAATAGATCTTTGAGTCGAGTAAAAGTGAATACTTAGATAACTCACACAATTTATCTAAATATAGAGGAATGCACTACAATAGAATTCATGAATTAAATAATTCATTTAATTCAAGATTTGATATTTGAAGAATAATTAAATAAATAAGATTTAGTTAATTAAGTGATGAAGGGATTTAAACGAATAATTAAATAAATAAAGAATTTATTTAATTATAGTTGAAGTATGATAAAGAGTAAATTGAATAAGAATTTATTTAATTAGACAAGAAGAATAAGGTTAATTAGTAACATAATTAAATAAAAAAGGGTTTATTTAATTAATTAGATAGAATAAAGAAAAGTGTGAATTAATTAAATAATTAAGATTATTTAATTGATAGAAGAAATGAAGACTATAGAGAATAATTAAATAATTGACATTATTTAATCATGACCACGAAGAATACGAATTATGAAGAATATTGAAGTCGCAGGTTTAAACCAGATTTCGGTGTCAACATGCACAAAGACAAAGATTAAGAGCAAACATGCAATATAAATCTAAATGCAAATCTAATGCTAAGCGAAAAAGAACAAAGGAAAGTAAAAAACGTAAATAAAACTTGAACAATCTCACTAAATTTGTATGTATTTCCATGATTCATCTCGATTGCCCTTCTCCATTTTGCTTGTAGTAGTATAATTTCCCTCAGATTTTTCGTAAGTTCGTGCAAGTATAGCCTAAGATAGTGATTAGAAAAACATCGAAGATTCAAGATATGTGCTCTCAAAAGTCATAAGATTTCGTGAGTTTTCGAGAGAGATTGGAATGAAGAATGACAAATCAATTTATAGAAAATTGATTATTCGAATGATAGGCCAGGATTGAAAGATCAACAGATGGTGGAGATTAATTGATTAGTCATGCATCTTGATAACTGTCAGTAGTGACATGAGTGATACAAATTAATCAATTGATAGCATAAGGTTAATTATTTAATTAGACAAGAAGAATAAGGTTAATTAGTAACATAATTAAATAAAAAAGCATTTATTTAATTAATCAAATAGAATAAAGAAAAGTGTGAATTAATTAAATAATTAAGATTATTTAATTAATAGAAGAAATGAAGACTATAGAGAATAATTAAGTAATTGACATTATTTAATCATGACCATGAAGAATATGAATTATGAAGAATATTGAAGTCACAAGCTTAAACCAGATTTTGGTGTCAACATGCACAAAGACAAAGATTAAGAGCAAACATGCAATATAAATCTAAATGCAAATCTAATGCTAAGCAACAAAAAACAAAGGAAAGTCAAAAACGTAAATAAAACTTGAACAATTATTTAAATGAAGACTATAGAGAATAATTAAATAATTGACATTATTTAATCATGACCACGAAGAATACGAATTATGAAGAATATTGAAGTCGCAGGCTTAAACCAGATTTTAGTGTCTACAGGAAGGAAGTGTACCAAAGAAAGAAGAGGTTGCAGAGGAAGACAAGATCCCTAAACCTAACCCTATTTTGCAAGAAGAGCCTTTCTTGAAGGCATTGAAGGCTTTGAGTGGAAAAGCACTTGAAGGCATACCATTGTTTAGTGGGAAAATGGAAGCTAATCTAGTCATGGATTGGATAGAGGGAATGGAAAACAATTTTGAGTGTGATGGAGTCTCTGAAGCACAGAAGGTAAAGGTGGCCAAATCAAGATTGAGAGGTACTGCCTTGACATGGTGGAAGTTCATTCTGACATAGAGAGAAAAGGAAGGAAAGAAGCCTATTTCTACTTGGAAGGGAATGGTTGCCAAAGTGAGAGAAGCATACATGCTAGATGATTATGAGATTCAGTTGCATAAGAAAAGATAGAGCTTGAGACAAAGAGACCAAGATGTGAATTCTTATACTGAGGAGTTTTTAAAACTTTGTATGAGGTCTAATGTTTTAGAGGATGAAAGTCTTAAGGTGGCTAGGTATCTTAACGGCTTGAAGTGGAACATTCAAGAGGAGATGACTCTTCTAAGTCCCAAAATAGTGCACCAATGCTATCAATTGGCTATAAAGATTGAAGAGAGGAGTAAGAGGAAAAAAGACCAGGCTTCTAAGAGTAGAGGTAAAGGCAGAGATCAAAGAGGACATAGAGGTGGATACCAAGGTAGAGGGACTAAACAAAGAAGTCAGGGAGAGTCTAAACTCATAGAGCATGGAAGTGAAACAACTTCCAGAGGAGGTTATGGAAGAGGTAGAGGATCTCAAGGAGGTTCTAACAGAGGAAGAGGTATAGGTAGAAGTTACTCTTACTTTGCTAGCATGAAGTGTTACAACTGTGGTCAAGTAGGACATCCAGCTTATAGGTGCCCAGAGAAAGCATCTTCTTCAAATATAGAAAAGAGAGTAGCATATACTCAAGAGGACACTATGAGTGTCAAGTCACTAGAGGTTAGTCACATTGAGTCAAAAATGGGGGAGAACTTGATGTTTAGCAGGATTCTAATCAGGTAACCAGTCAAAAAAGAGCCAAAGCAAAGGAGAGACTTATTCAGGGTGAGATGCAAAATACTTGGAAAGGTGTGCAAAGTTATAGTGGACTCAGGGTCTACTGATAACATTATCTCAGAGGAAGTAGTGAGGAAGTTAAAGTTGGAGAAGGTACCCCACACTAATCCTTACAAGGTGACATGGCTGAATAAAGGGCAGAGTGTTCTTGTAAATGAGCAGACAACAGTGGAATTCTCCATTGGAGGGTACAAAGACAAACTGATTTCTGATGTGTTGCCTATGGATGCATGCCATCTTCTATTGGGAAGGCCATGGAAATATGACAGAGGAGCCATCTATGATGGGAAGGAGAACACTATCTCATTCAAGAAGGATGGAAAGACATTCAAACTATAGTCACTATCAGATGAGGAAGAAGGATAGTCAAACACCCCTAGTGTCTTGTTGAGTAGTGGCAAGGAGTTTATCAACACTCTACAACAAGGAGGGGAAGGATATGTGGTTATGGTGCAACCCAAGGATGAAGATAAGACTAAGCAAACAGTTATACCAAGAGCAGTCCAGAAGTTGCTTGAGTAATAGGACATAGTCAGTGATGGAACACTAGCAACATTACCTCCAAAGAGAGCCATCATTCATTAGACTGACTTCATACCAGGGGCTTCATTGCCAAACAAACAATCTTACAAGCTTACACCAGATGAGTACCTAGAAGTAGCTAGACAAGTGCAGGAGTTATTAGACCAAGGACTAATTAGGAAGAGCATCAGTCCATGTGCAGTACCAGTGGTTTTAGCAACCAAGAAAGGTGGTAAGTGGAGACTTTGCACTAACTCTAGGGTTATCAATAGGATTACAATCAGATATAGGTTCCCTATTCCTAGGATTGAGGATTTGATGGATTGTCTTGGAGGAGCTCAGTATTTCACCAAGTTGGATCTCAAAAGTGGATACCACCATATTAGAATCAAAGATGGGGATGAATGGAAGACAACTTTTAAGACAACTAATGGGTTGTATGAGTGGAGAGTGATGCCATTTGGCCTCTCAAATTCCCCTAGTACATTCATGAGGCTCATGAATGAAGTGCATAAGGACTTCACAAGGTTATTTGTGGTGGTATATCTAGATGATATACTCATCTTTAGTAAGATAGCAGAAGAACATCTAAAGCATGTGGAGTTGGTTCTTAAAAGATTGCAGGAGGAGAGATTAGCCATCAACCTAGAAAAGTGTGAGTTCTTCAAACAAGATCTTGTGTATTTGGGGTTTGTAGTGTCCCAACGATCATTGAAGATAGACCCAAGCAAGGTGGAAGCTATCCTAAATTGTCCTACACCAACCACTGGGACAGAGGTAAGGATTTTTCATGGGTTAGCTTAGTTTTATAGGAAGTTTATAAGGAACTTTAGTGGCATATGTGCACCAGTACTTGATATAATCAAGGGTAGCCTAAAAACTAAGTTCAAATGGACTCTTGAGACTAAAAAGGGTTTTGAGAAACTGAAACAAGAAGTGGCAACTCAACCCATCCTTCTGTTACCTAGTTTTGATAAGTTATTCACTGTGGAATATGATGCCAATGGAATTGCAGTAGGAGTACTAAGCCAAGAAGGTAGGCCTATAGCTTTCTTTAGTGAAAATATCAATGAAGCTAAGAAAAATTATTATACCTATGACCTAGAATTATATGCTCTAGTACAATCACTTAGAAAGTGGAGGCATTATCTCCTACCTAAGGAATTTGTAGTGTTTATTGATAACCAGGCACTTAGCTACATCAACACACAAGAGAAGTTGAGCAATAGACATTTGAAATGGATGGAATACCTCCAAGCCTTCACATTTACCATCAAGCACAAGAAGGGATAGTTGAACAAGATGGAAGATGCATTAAGTAGGAGGTTTCTGATAGTGCAAGAGATACAAATAAAGAGCATATGGTGCAGGAGCACCTACTTGAATACAAGCATAATTTTAATGTTTTTCTCTTAATATTTTTGTTTTGTTTTGTAATGGTCTCATAAACCATTGATAAGGTGTAAGGGGACCTCTTTGAAGATTAGGTAAAATTAAAATAAAATGGAAACTCTTTTTGTATGCGTTTTCCTTAGGTATTGGTGAAAATCGCAAAACACAGTGTGTTTTCGAAAAAACATGTTTTCTCCACTTTTAAGCCCGAAACTGAAACCTAACTGATTTATTTCGGTTTGTAAAGTAGGCCTCAACCATTTTCTTGGTTGGATGGATGTTTTTATGGTGGCAGCATTTTTGGAAAATAAAAAAAATTAGTTTTTTGCGTAAAAAGTTACAGTTTACTCTGTTTCCTTATTTCTTTCTGCAAAAGAATGTATTGAAAAGTAATCTTGAAACATGGAGTATGTATTGTGATTGTTTTTAAAGAATTGAAATAGCGTAGGAACTATCTTTTATTCGTTGTAGGGTTTTTATTTGCTGTGTCTTTTCTTAAGTATTAATTTTTGACTGGTAAAGATAGGATAATGGAGTTTTAGCGGCATTACCACTGTCCTCAAGCATGAGTTCATTGGAAATGAAGCTAAACTCCATTGTTGTACATAAAATAGAAGTAGGAAACTAAAGAAGATTGGATGGCATGCAAAGAGACTAGTTCCTAGGTGAGCATTGATGCCCAGTTAGGAAAAGAACATTGTTTTGCACAGCTCCAACGCAAGGGTGATGAAACCTATTCAATACGGTTTGAATAAAGATTGCAGGGATCTTTTAAGGGTATGACAGGAGACGTGAGTCATTGGTATTTCAATTTGGTGGTTGTAGGATTGAGGAAAGTGCTTTGAATGTCCAAGAAAAGGCTTGAAAGCTCTAAAATACATTGAAATCAGCTTTAACCCTGTATATGGCAGAGAGGGTCAGAATTCATGTAAATCTTGGAGTGCTCCATATTTGAGCCAAGATGTTTTCTTGTTTTGCTTTGGGTATCCACAGAGTTGGAAGGTGAAATAACCTCAGACCTCGATTAAAAGGCCAAATAGGGCTTATGGCTACAAACCCTCCTAAAACCCTAGGGTTTTGAGGCAGCAATAGAGGAAAGAGTGATTGTGTAAGGACAAGAACACTATTGCCAGTGATTTTTAAGACAACTAAACAAATTCACACCCCTGCAACAATGTTGGGCAGAATGGAAGATTGATTGGTCTTTAGTTGATTAAGGGCTAGTTAGAGCAGAGAAGAAAAGAAGCATCAAGAAATGCTTGATTCAGGCTTAATAAGCATTTTGGGATATTTATAGCAGGGTTGGCAGCAAAGACCAGGGGTGCCAAATTGTTTTGGGAACCTATAGGTTTGGTGGAGGCAACAACTCCAGGGGTTATCGAAAGTGAGACCTAGAGCATTAAGTCAGTGAATGATTCAATCCAACCCTCGTTATATCAGATTGGTATCAGAGCAGTGAAAGATTTGGGAAGCAACAGCTTATATGTCAGAGGAAGTTGAGTCAAGTGAACCGCCAAAGATGGTGATGAATGCATAGTTAGCAAAGATGGTTGAAGAGCAAGAAGAGGATAATAAATCTCTAAAGGAAAGAATAGAGCAGCTTGAAGCAGCACTAAACAAGGTGAAACTGGAAGGCAAAGTGCCAAAAGAAGAAGAGGTTGCAGAGGAGGACAAAGTCCCTGAACCTGACCCTGTCTTGGAAGAGGAGCCTTTCCTGAAGGAATTAAAAGCACTAAGTGAAAAAGGACTCGAGGGTGTACCACTATTCCATGGAAAGATGGATCCCGATCTAGTATTGGACTGGATAGATGGCATGGAGAATCACTTCAAATGTGATGGAGTCATAGAAGCACAGAAGGTGAAGGTTGCAAAACCAAGGTTGAGAGGATCATCGTTAACTTGGTGGAAGTTTGTCTAGACTGAAAGGGAGAAACAAGGTAAGTAGCCCATATCAACCTGGAAAGGAATGGTTGCTAAAGTGAAAGAAGCCTATATGCCAGATGATTATGAAATTCAGCTCCACAAGAAGAGACAGAGTTTAAGACAAAAAGACCAAGATGTAAACACCTACATAGAAGAGTTTTAGAAGCTTTGCTTGAGATCAAATATGGCAGAAGATGAGAGCCTAGAAGTGGCTAGATACCTCAATGGTTTGAAGTGGAATATACAGGAAGAGATGGCTTTGCTCAGCCCCAAGACAGTCCACCAATGCTATCAGCTAGCTAACAAGATTGAAGAGAGGAATAAAAGGAAGCATGATCAGTCCTTGAAGGGTAGAGGAAGAGGCAGAGATCAAAAAGGACAGCATGGAGGTTACCAAGGAAGAGGTGGTGACCAAAGAAGCCAAGGAGAATCAAAGCTTACTGAGCATGGAGGTGAAATATCATCAAGAGGAGGTTTTAATAGAGGAAGAGGACCTCAAGGAGGTTCAAACAGAGGTAGAGGAGCAGGCAGAAGTAACTCTTACTTTGCCACCATGAAGTGTTATAACTGCAATCAGCTAGGCCATCTAGCTTATAGGTGCCCAGAGAAAGCTTCATCTAGTAATGAGAAAAGAGTAGCTTATGCACAAGAGGACATCGTGAGTGTAAAGACACCTAAGATCAGTCACATAGAATCAGAAGTAGGTGAAAATCTGATGTTTAATAGGGTTTTGATCAGATAACCGGTCAAGGAAGAACCCAAGCAAAGGAGAGCTTTGTTCTGAGCAAGGTGCAAGATATTGGGAAAGGTATGCAAGGTCATTGTAGATTCTGGTTGTAAGGACAATATAATATCTGAGGAGGCAGTAAATAAGTTAAAATTGTAGAAGGTACCTCATGCCAATCCCTACAAAGTCACATGGCTGAATAAAGGGCAAAGTGTCTTAGTGAATGAGCAGGTTACAGTGGAATTTTCGATTGGAGGCTACAAAGACAAGCTGATTTGTGATGTACTGCCCATGGATGCATGCCATCTTCTTCTTGGCAGGCCATGGCAATATGATAGAGGTGTTGTTTATCATGGAAAGGAGAACACCATTGAGTTCACGAAGGATGGAAAAACCTTCAAGTTGCAATCCTTGATTGAGGAAGATGAAGGGCAGTCCAAGGTTCCTAATATCATGTTGAGTAGTGGTAAAGAGTTCATCAAGGACCTACACCAAGGGAATGAAGGGTATGTGATTATGATGCAGCCCAAAGAAGAGAAAAAGGCTGAAAGGGCAGTGTTACCAGCAGCAGTCCAGAACTTGCTTGACAAATACAAGAGCATAGTGAGTGATGGAACACCATCAACTCTACCACCCAAGAGAGCAATAAGTCATCAAATTGACTTCATACCTAGAGCCTCATTGCCTAACAAAGCAGCATACAAACTGACCCCTGAGTAGAACAAAGAGGTGGCTAGACAAGTGGAAGAGTTGCTGAATCAAGGTCTAATTCAAAAGAGCATCAGCCCATGTGCAGTCCCAGTTATTTTGGCAACCAAAAAAGGAGGTAAATGGAGACTTTGTACTGATTCTAGAGAAATTAATAGAATCACAATTAGGTATAGATTTCCAATACCTAGGATTAAAGATCTATTGGATTGCCTTAGAGGTGCAAAGTTTTACAATAAGCTAGATCTTAAGAGCGGGTATCACCAAATCAGAATTAAGGAAGGTGATGAATGGAAGACAACTTTTAAGACAAATGATGGTTTGTATGAGTGGAAAGTGATGCCATTTGGCCTCTCAAATGCCCCTAGCACGTTCATGAGACTAATGAATGAGGTGCTTAAAGATTTCACAGGGATTTTTGTGGTAGTTTACTTGGATGACATACTGATTTTCAGTAAGACAGTAGAAGAACATTTGAAGCATGTAGAGATGGTGCTCAAAAGGTTGCAAGAAGAATAGTTGGCAATCAACCTTGAGAAGTGTGAGTTCTTCAAACAAGAGCTTGTGTGTCTAGGCTTTGTGGTATCTCAAGGAATGCTGAAGATGGATCCAAGTAAGGTGGAAGCTATCCTAAACTGGCCTACACCAACCACAACAACTGAGGTAAGAAGTTTTCATGGTTTGGCTCAGTTTTATAGGAAGTTTATAAGGAATTTTAGTGGTATATGTGCACCAGTGTTAGATACAATCAAGGGTGGTCAGAAAACAAAGTTTAAGTGGACTTTAGAGGCTGATAAAGGGTTTGAAAAGTTGAAAAAAGAAGTGGCAACACAACCTATCTTGCTATTGCCCAGTTTTGATAAATTGTTTATAGTTGAGTGTGATGCAAGTGGAGTAGCAATAGGAGGAGTCCTTATCCAAGAAGGTAGACCTGTAGCCTTCTTTAGTGAAAAACTCAATGAAGCTAAACAAAAATACTCCACCTATGATTTGGAACTTTATGCTTTAGTGCAGTCCCTTAGGAAATGGAGGCATTATTTGCTGCCCAAAGAGTTTGTGGTCTTCACGGATAACCAGGCACTCAGTTACATCAATACTCAAGAGAAGTTAAGCAATAGACACTTGAAGTGGATGGAGTACATTCAAGCTTTCACATTTACCATTAAGCACAAGAAGGGCAGCAAAACAAAGTGGCAGATGCATTAAGCAGGAGGATGTTGACAGTCCAAGAGATACAGCTGAAAAGCATAGGATTGGAAAGCTTTAAAGATCTCTATGGTGATGATGAAGAATTTTTCAAAGCCTACAAGGTATGTTCAGACTTTGCAAATCATTTTCATAGTCAATATGCTGAGTATACATTGGAAAATGGGTTGTTATTCAAGGGCAATCTGTTATGTGTCCCAAGAGGATCAATGAGGGAAAATTTGATCCAAGAGAAACACAATGGCAGTCTTAGTGGACACTTTGGAATTAACAAGACTTTAGAGCTGGTACAAAGGTTTTACTATTGGCCTATGTTAGCACGAGATGTCAGAAAGTATGTTGAATAGTGTGTTGTTTGCATGAAAGCCAAAGGGGGACCTAGCAATGGTGGGTTATATCAGCCTTTGCCTATTCCGAATAGACCATGGGAGTGTGTGAGCATGGATTTTGTGGTGGGTCTTCCCAAGACTAAATCTGGTTTTGACAGTGTTTTTGTAGTTGTGGATAGATTTAGCAAGATGAGTCACTTTATTCCTTGCAAGACTACACACGATGCAAGCTATATTGCCCATCTCTTTTTCAGGGAAGTTGTGAGAATCCATGGACTGCCATTGAGTATTGTTTCTGACAGGGATGTAAAATTCATGAGTCATTTCTGGAAAACATTATGGAACAGATTGGGAACTAATTTATCATTTGGATCAGCTTACCATCCTCAGACCGATGGTCAAACTAAGGTGGTTAACAGAGTGTTAGGTAACCTATTGAGGTGCTTGACAGAGGAATATGGACAAACCTGGGATATGGTGATTTCCCAAGCTGAATATGCATATAATGATAGTGTGAACAGAACTACAGGAAAAAGCCCATTTGAAGTTGTGTATGGGATGCACCCAAGAGGAGTTTGTGAGCTCAGAGACCTAGGAACAATGGAGAATAGGATTGGACATGCAGAAGACTTCACTCAAACCATGAAGGAGATTCATGAGCAGGTTAAGAGGACAATCACAACAGCAACACAAAAGTTGAAGGACAAAGTTGATGAGTCAAGAAGAGATGTGCAGTTCCAGGTGGGTGATTATGTGATGGTTCACCTCAAAAAATATAGATTGCAGAAGGGGATGTCCACCAAGTTGCAAATGAAATGGGTAGGACCATGCAAGGTGATAGCTAAGTATGGAAAGAATCCATACAAGGTGGAACTTCCATCGGATTTGGGCATATCTCCAGTCCTCAACGTTGCTGATTTGATCAGGTACAAGGGTACAGTCAATGATGAAGTTCATAACAGTCAAGAAATATTTTAGGATATCACTAATATACCCCTTCCAAGTCAAGAGAAAGCTCAGGCAGAGAAGGTCTTGGAGTCTAGGGTGAAAAAGTCAACAAGGAATAAGGTATACATGGAGCACCTTATCAAGTGGAAGAGCAAACCTGACTCAGAGGCTACATGGGTACAAGAGGATCAATTCAAGAAGCTTGGAATTGACCTGAAATTTATACCACCTTCTAGTCCTTGATCTTCGTGCTGAGAGGGGGAGAATGGTGTAGGAGCACCTACTTGAATACAAGCGTAATTTTAATGTTTTGCTCTGAATATTTTTGTTTTGTTTTGTAATGGTCTCATACACCATTTATAAGGTGTAAGGGGACCTCTTTGAAGCTTAGGTAAAATTAAAATAAAATGGAAACTCTTTTTGTAGGTGTTTTCCTTAGGTTTTGGTGAAAATCGCAAAACATAGTGTGTTTTCGAAAAAACGTGTTTTCTCCACTTTTAAGCCCGAAACTGAAACCTAACTGATTTCTTTCAGTTTGTAAAGCAAGCCTCAACCATTTTCTTGGTTGGATGGATGTTTTTACAGTGGCAGCCTTTTTGGAAAATAAAAAAATATCAGTTTTCTGCGTAAAAAGTTACAGTTTACTCTGTTTCCTTATTCTTTCTACAAAAGAATGTATTGAAAAGTAATCTTGAAACGTGGAGTATGTATTGTGATTGTTTTTAAAGCATTGAAATAGTGTAGGAATTGTCTTTTATTCATTGTAGGGTTTTTATTTGATGTGTCTTTTCTTAAGTATTAATTTTTGACTGGTAAAGATAGGATAATGGAGTTTTAGCGGCATTACCACTGTCCTCAAGCATGAGTTCATTGGAAATGAAGCTAGAATCCATTGATGTACATAAAATAGAAGTAGGAAACTATAGAATATTGGATGGAATGCAAAGAGACTAGTTCCTAGGTGAGCATTGATGCCCGGTTAGGAAAAGAACATTGTTTTGCATAGCTCCAACGCAGGGGTGATGAAACCTATGCAATACGATTTGAATAAAGATTGTAGGGATCTTTTAAGGGTATGACAGGAGGTGTGAGTCATTGGTATTTCAATTTGGTGGTTGTAGGATTGAGGACAGTGCTTTGAATGTCCAAGAAAAGGCTTGAAAGCTCTAAAATACATTGAAATCAGCTTTAACCCTGTATATGGCAGAGAGGATCAGAATTCGTGTAAATCTTGGAGTGCTCCATATTTGAGCCAAGATGTTTTCTTGTTTTTCTTTGGGTATCCACAGAGTTGGAAGGTGAAATAACCTTAGACCCCGGTTAAAAGGCCAAATAGGGCTTATGGCTACAAACCCTCCTAAAACCCTAGGGTTTTGAGGCAGCAATAGAGGAAAGAGTGATTGTGCAAGGACAAGAACACTATTGCCAGTGATTTTTAAGACAACTAAACAAATTCACACCCCTGCAACAAGGTTGGGAAGAATGGAAGATTGACTGGTCTTTAGTTGATTAAGGGCTAGTTAGAGCAGAGAAGAAAAGAAGCATCAAGAAATGCTTGATTCAGGCTTAATAAGCGTTTTGGGATATTGATAGCAGGGTTGGTAGCAAAGACCAAGGGTGCCAAATTGTTTTGGGAACCTATAGGTTTGGTGGAGGCAACAACTCTAGGGGTTATTGAATGTGAGACCCAGAGCATTGAGTTAGTGAATGATTCAATCCAACCCTCATTCTATCAGCATATAAGGTATGTTTTGATTTTGAGAATCATTTTCACAGTCAATTCTCAGAGTATACATTGCAGAGTGGACTTTTGTTCAAGGGGAATCAGTTATGTGTTCCAAAAGGTTCAATGAGAGAGAATCTTATCTAGGAAAAACACAATGGTAGTCTTAGTGGTCATTTTGGTATCAACAAGACAATGGAACTACTGCAAAGGTTCTATTATTAGCCCAAGTTACCAAGGGATGTCAGAAGGTATGTGGAACATTGTGTAGTTTGTATGAAAGAAAAGGGGGGAGCTAGTAATGCAGGTTTGTATCAACCCTTCCCTATCCCAACAGACCATGGGAATGCATTAGCATGGACTTTGTGGTAGGACTCCCTAAAACCAAGATAGGGTTTGATAGTGTCTATGTGGTGGTAGATAGGTTCAGTAAGATGAGTCACTTTGTTCCTTGCAAGACCACCCATGATGCTAGCTATATTTATCATCTTTTCTTCAAAGAGATTGTGAGGATCCATGGATTTCCATTGAGCATTATCTCAGATAGGGATGTGAAGTTCATGAGTCATTTTTGAAAGACTCTATGGAGCAGTTTGGGTACTAACTTGTCTTTTGGATTAGCTTACCATCCTCAGATAAATGGAAAAATTGAGGTAATAAATAGAGTGTTAGGTAACCTTCTCAGGTGCCTCACCAAGGAGTATGGACAAACATGGGACTTGGTCATATCACAAGCTGAATATGCCTACAATGACAGTGTGAATCTGACCACAGGGAGAAGTCCTTTTGAGATAGTGTATGGAATGCACCCAAGAGGTGTGTGTGAACTTAGGGATTTAGGAGCTATGGAACATAGGAGTGGCCATGCTGAGGATTTCTCTCAGACCATGAAGCAGATTCAGGAGCAAGTGAAGAAGACAATTATAGAGGCTACTCACAAGTTGAAAGCTAAGGTGGATATGTCTAGGAAAGATCTACAATTTGCAGTTGGGGACTATGTCATGGTCCATCTCAACAAATCTAGGTTGCAGAAAGGAACATCAACCAAGTTGCAGATGAAGAGAGTGGGACCATGATAGGTGTTAGCAAAATATGGAAAGAATGCCAACAAGGTGGAGCTACTTGCAGACTTAGGCATTTCACCGGTGTTTAGTGTGGCTGATTTGATCAAGTATAAAGGACCAATCACTGACTTGGATCAGAAAAGTGTAGATGTATTGAAGAATGTGAGTAACATAGCCTTACCTCCTAAAGACAAGCTGCAAGTAGAGAGGATCTTGGAATCAAGGGTGAAGAAGTCTACCCGGCATAAGGAATACATGGAACATCTCATCAAATGGAAGGACAAACCAGAATCTGAGGCTACATGGGTGGATGAAGCTCAGTTCAAGAAGTAGGGTATTGATTTATCTCTGATCTCTTCCCACATTCCTTAGTGTTTGTGCAGAGGGGGGGAAAATGGTGCAGGAGCACCCATAGGTTACCATAGTTTGTCTAGAAGGTCATTTTTTAGCAATTTGTTAAGGCCAACTTATCATGTTCATTTATGGTTGTGCCTTAGTGGCATTTTTGATTGTGTGTTGATCATCTGATGAAGGTCATGTTGACCATTGGATAGGCTTAAGGGTTTTACACAAGTGAGGTTTTGACCTTTTAGACCTTTTAGGATTTTCTTGTCAAATTCTTGCAAATAAAGCTCAATGGAGGCTACAAGTGGCCTAGGGTGTCCAAAGGAGAAGGTAACTATTTTAGAGACCCTATTTATGGTATGCCTTGACATTGGAGTGGGGTTGGAGGCATTTTGATATTGTTGAAGTTTTTGTATTCAAGAAAATAGTTGTGATTGGGTGTGAATTTCCTATTTTTTGCTTTGAAGTGCTACTTTAATGAATTGAACATGGCACTGTAGTTTTTATAGGATGTAGAGTAGTTATTCTTCAAGCTTTGTGTGGCATTTAGATAGTTTTCTAATTCAATTTCAAGCATTGTTTGTAAATAGTTTTGTTTTCTTATTGTTGCTGGTCTGAACCAGGTAGTTTGTGAAGAATGGGGTATTAGTTCACTTTCCCAATGTACAAATTGTATGGCCCTTTGGGAATAGTGACTAGACTCCATGGCTATAAATATAGTAGGGTTTAGTTTCTTTGGAAGCACAGGAGTTACTGTGGAAGTCTTGCCCTAGGCGAGCCAAGGAAGTGCACGACTAGGAAGACTTTAGTGCAAAGCACTTAATTTACAGGGGTGTCAAATTCTTGACAAACTCCTTTTGGGATAAGGTAGGTATGATTCTTGTGAAGACTTGGTAAGCAGGAAGAAACTCCATCAATCCATCTAGTGAGGAAAGAACTTAACAGATTGCAGAGAAGCAGGAAAGGGCTTAAAAACCCTAGTATTGCTCATTTTCAAGTTAGGGCTTTGTACGACCAGTTGTGACCCAAGACCCCAAAAATCCTTGAGAGATGGGCATATGAACCAGGAATCCCAAGAAAATTTTGGGGTGTTCTTTGGAAATATTTTGGAAAAAACTTGTTTTCTCAGAGAAGGAGGCCTAATTGGGGCTCCTAGGGCTAGTAGCCTTTTAGGCCTAAGTGAGGGTTTGGTGGAAGTGACTTTGAAATGGAGCTAGGTGGACCCTCAAGAACCAAAGTAGGATGGATTGAAGTAATTAGAAACACCTCCACACCCCTGCAAAGTTAAATTCAAGATTTTGGAGGATTGTAGCCTTTATGGTGGATTAAGGGCTAAGTTTAGAGTTGCAAGATTGTACCAAGGTGGACTTGGTAGTAGGAATTATGTTGGTAGTTGGGGTTGGAAATGCAAGACGAGGGGATCCAAAGTAAGGAAAGGTCCTATAGGTTGAAGTGGTGGAGTGAGACACCTTGAAGGTCTTCCAAACAAGACCTAGAGCATGAATCAGTGATTGATTCTGTTAGCCCTCAAAAATGTAGGCTGAATGCCTTAAGAGGCTGCCAATCTCTTGATATGCCTTAGGGTAATAGACAAGATCAAAAGAATTCAACCTTCTATGCTTTAGGTGCTACAAGACCTGGGTGGGTGTACCTCTTTGAATGGTGCAGACATAATTTTGTGATGATCTTCTTAAAACAATTTGGTCACAATGGCAATGAGAGGTGAACAAATGAAATTCAACTTGAAAATAGTAACAATATTCTGATATGGATACTAAAATAAATGCTTAATTAATAGATGTAAAGAAAATTGAATAAGTTCAAATGGTGAAGTACAGAGACTAGTGCCTTGTTGGGTATGTGGAGTCAAATGAGATCAAGATGAGCAACACTTCTTTGAGAAAATTAAAATTATCTAACATATATTATGCTTACAACTTGTATAAACATGCAAGAATGTGATTACTAACTTCTACTTGAATAATCCAATTGAATCTCTCTGATTATTGTGATTAACTAAAAGGATTTAGTCTTTACTTGAAAGAACCAATCAATTGATCACACAAATGCAGCAAATGTGCACTGATAAATCAAATACAAACTTGTCATATCAATTTAAACAATCAGAAAGAAGCCATCTTGGAGACAACTTAGCAATTATTTTGTTAAATTCAATAGATAACTTATACTAGACATGTGCAGCAACATCAATTGACACTCATAAATATCTCCATTTTTAGAACATGCATCACAGCCTCTGAATTGACAAATTTACTTTTCTATATCCATACAATTTTCCTACTATAAAAAATACTGGTAACTCATCCTTATTACAAATTGCAAAATGCCTATTTCTATACAAGCATTTGAAGAAAATATCAAATTGAGAACTCATGTCGGCTCACCATAGAATTCGGGCTCAAAATATTTTGGCCTGCAATAGTCATCCAAATAGATTCATGTCGGCCATAGTGATGTATTTCTGTTATTCATTACTGAACATTCACCAAGACAGTCATGAAAGTATGTCGAAGGCAAAATAATGTTAATCGTTATCTGCCCGTGTTACCTATTCCTCGTGCATCGCCGTAACCATCAGCTTGCTATGTTGAAGTCAAGAAGTATCACTTTTGTTCCCTTTATGTTTTGCTATAGCCTTTTTCCATCAATGAGAAGTCACACAGATAACAAATTTTTTTATCAAAATGCACTTTACCCCCTATATGTTGCTGTAACAACCCGTTAGTCATACCGAAGCCACATAGTATTCCTTTGTTCCCACTCTGCTTTGCTATAACACATAGGTATCAGGGAGACCATATATCGAGATCAATATGTCAGGTCGAAAGGCATTCACTTTTGTTTCACAGTCACTGTGACAAGGCAACACTTACTCTGAAAACCATTTCCCATCCGCTTTCGCCAAGACAAAGCAGTGTCGGGGAGAGGTTACATAGATCATTCCAAGTTTCACTGAGAGCCTCCCACTTAACCTCATGTTGGTGTGACCTAAAGATTCTTTCACCGACGAGTGCCCATTTCATTTTAATCATTATCACTGTGACCACACAATCTCAGAGAAACGTCTCGTAGATTAGGCCTTGCTTCACCAAAGATCCTCATTCATTTCGAGTCGCTATGATACTCCAATTGTTATGCTGACAAAGTGACCTCCACTTCCATTCGGCGAGAAAATATTATATCGGGGAGAGGTCATATAGAGTGCCCATGTTATACTGAAAGCACACAACCAACCATTAGTGTTAACGAGACAAAAGAAAACTTTTTTCGAAAAGCATCCTCGTTTCCTGTCAGTGTGACCCGACCCCCTCGTTATGACCTCCACCGAAGCCACCATAGTCTTACCAAAAGTTCCTCGAAGAAAATCCATGTGTAAGGTCGGTGAGACCGAAGGTCACTCACCAAGACCTTACAACGATAGCCTTAACTCCTCTTGATATGCATCCCATACTCGTTAGTCAGTGTGACAAAATGAAATCACCAAGATACTGCGCCGATACCACCAAGCACACATTGATGGATCCTCTTGCGAATAGTTCGGGGAGACATGTTGAATTCAGTAAGATGCTACTCCGACGGCCAAAACACATGTCGATATCCAAGCACAGATGAAATCTACAATTGCCGAACAGTGAGAAAGTCTTGCCGACCACCTGTAGCAAACAAATGTTAATGTAGAAGCAACATGGGTCGGGGAGACAATGGGAGACCTATGCCGATATAGAAAAAAATGTGGAAAACACATAGACAGATGACGTAGGGGACAAATATGAGCCAAAATGTGAGCAAATAATTATGAAATGAAGGAAATATGCATAAGGAAAAACTCATATGGAGACTCAGGGGGCATGAAAAATATGCAAAAATCATCAGATTTTAATATTTCCAACAGTGGCTCTGTCTGGGGATGAATGATAGTTAGATCATTGCAAGGATCCAAATCTTTGGGTGAGTAGATGAGACACAAAATGATGAACTAGTGAGAAGCAACAAAATGAATGGTAATGGAAATGAATGCAAAGTGGAAGTGACAGGAAAATGATAGTGAAATGGAGATGGATGAAAACCTAAAAATACTATGCATGGAAAACAATTTTTAAGAGGATACACAAGAGTTGTCCATGCACTAGCAACCCTTAATCATCTGTGTTGCTCAAGAGAAGAAAAGCTTCAAGAATTTCCCATTAACGGGTAATTCCTGATCTTCACCAGCCATGTTCTGTAGATAATACGAGTCTTCACCCTTCTTTCCAACAACAGCAAAAGGTCCCAGCCACAAAGCTTCAAATTTACCATGCTTGCCTTTCTCCTGACACCTTGCATTCCACATCAACACCAAATCATTTTCTTCAAATTTTCTATTCTTTTCCTTCTTGTCAAATAGATACTTCATTTTTTCCTGTAACTTCATGTTTTGACTTTGGGCCTCTCTCCTTACTTCATCAAGCTCAAGAAGTTGCTCCATTCTGTCTTCCATGGGTTCAAGAACTTCCAAATCTTCGTGTAAGACAAACTTGTAGACTGGTAACCAATTTTGCAGAGGCATCCTAGCCTATGCTCCATACACTAATTCAAATGGAGATTTTCCAATTTCCTTTTTCAGAGTGATTTTGTCAGCCCACACAACCAATTTTAACTTTGAATCCCAAGCCTTCTTGTTATGTCCCAACATCCTCTTTATAATCTTCAAGAGACTCTTATTGCTGGACTCTACTTGACCATTGGCTTGTGGATGATAAGGATCTACATAAGAAATAGTAATGCCATACTTATCACAAAATATTTTGAATTCATTTGACCTAAAGCACATCCCATTGTCTATGATTATCCTCAATGGTGTACCAAATTTGGTGATAATGTTGTCCATCAAGAAATTTGTTACAACTTTACTTGTAGCCTGCTTGGTTGGGATTGCCTCCACCCATTTTCTAAAATAATCAGTGGAAACTAGTATCCACCTATGTCCTCCACTTGACTTCTCCTGTATCTCTCTAATGAAATAAATTCCCCATTGATGAAAAGGGGCATCATCCTATAGAGGTCGAAGTGGCAAAGCACCCTGATACTTCAATCTTCCAGAAAACTTTTGGCAAGCTTCACATTTTCTCACATGTGTAAAAGAATCATTAAAAACCTTTGGCCAAAAATACCCAGCACTGAGAATTTTGTGTGTAGTTGTCTTTGCTGAATAATGACCTCCACAAACTCCTTCATGCATTTCCTTCAAAACATGCTTAGCCTGTGACTCATCCAAACATAACAACAATATGCCATCCCTATTTTTCCAAAACAGATCGCCATCCATAAAAACATATTTGGATGCCTACAACTTCAAAGTTCTCCTTTGGCTGTCACTCAATCCATCTGGACACTTCATATATTTAAGATAATGCATAGCAGCAGTATACCAGGGAGTGTGTTCAATGCTTGCAACTACAGCCCCTTCTTCAACATTGCAGAGCCATCAGCTTAGCCAAGCCTTGGGCTCGTACCAGCTTAATAATTTGTATTTCCATGTCAAATTCTTGAATCTTGTTGATCCATCTGCATCTTTTCCCTGTAACTTTAGATTGTGTTAAAATTTCTTTGACAACAGCATGAGGGACATAAGCAATCACCTTGGCTCCAACCAGATATGGTCTAAATGTTTTAATAGCCTTTACTAGTGCAAATGCCTGCTTTTCCATTATGTCATACTTCAATTCAGACCCCTACAATGATTTACTAAAGAAAGACACAAGCTGTTCATAACCACCCTCATTCTTCTGTAACATAACAATAGCAATAGTATGCATTGAGGCAAATGAAAAAATATAAAAGGGCTTTGTAAAATCTGGAGATTTAAGAACAGGAGCCTCTTTGATAGCCTTTTTGATAGACATGAAAGCATCTAAAGCTTCAGCAGTCCAGTCCATTTTTTGTCCTTTCTTCAGCATTTTAGATATGGGCTTGATGATCTCAGCAAAATTAGAAACAAATCTTCTAACAAAATTAATTTATCCAAAGAATGACTGTATTGCCTTAATAGTTTTGGGAATAGGAATCTTATCAATAGCTTCAACCCTCTTAGGATCTATTCTAATTCCTTCTTTTGAAACAATATGCCCCAAGAGCTTACCCTCTATGACTGCAAAATGACATTTATTTGGATTTAAACTAATACCATATTCAAGAGTTTTTATAAATACCTTTTCAAGATGTTGCACATGATCTTTAGCCTTCTTCAAATAAGCAGTCAAATCATCTTGGTACACCACCATGATAACATTAATCAAATCAGAAAATGCTATGTCCATGGCTCTTTGGAAAGTCACTCTAGCATTGGTGAGACTAAATGGCATTCTTATGTATACATATGTT
This sequence comes from Sequoia sempervirens, assembly GCA_007258455.2. Taxonomy (NCBI): domain Eukaryota; kingdom Viridiplantae; phylum Streptophyta; class Pinopsida; order Cupressales; family Cupressaceae; genus Sequoia; species Sequoia sempervirens. Next base: position 255,353,224 of record VDFB02000015.1, read on the forward strand.
CCCCAAGGAATAGTGAATGCTATCTTGTATTGCTCAGATTCCTTGACTTTGACCTGATTGTATCCAGAAAACCCATCCATCATAGATAACAGCTCACAGCCTGTCACCTTATGCAATATTGCTTCCATGTTGGGTAGAGGATAATTATCCTTGAGAGATGTGATGTTCAAATTTCTAAAGTCCACACATAATCTGATATCACCATTCTTCTTTCTCATAGGAACCAGATTTGAAACCCACGTTGAATGTCTGATTGGTTTGATAATTCCTCCATCTCTAAGCTTTATCAATTCCTCTTGCATTTTAGGTTTCAGCATTGAATTTATGGGTCTTTGCTTCTGTCTGAAAGGCTTGGCATCTAGTTTCAATGGTATTTCATGCTGAAATAAATCTTCCCTATATGCTTTCAGATCTTCATAAGACCAAGCAAAAACAAGCTTGTACTTTCTCATCAACTCTATCAACAATCTTCTAATTGCAGGGCTGATCTTCTTTCCAATGTATACCTTTCTTGGTGCTATCTCAGTCCCCAAGTTGACTTCTTCAAAATCTTCTCTTCTACCTGGTGTTTGTTTCATTAGAGATATATCATCTCCATCATACAGCCTTTCCAATGCCACTAGACCCTTGGGAAATTTATTTGTTTTGAGCTACAGTATCTCCTTGCTGAACACAGTTTGCTTCCCATCCACTTCTTCGACAAAAGCATTGAAATCAATTTCCTGAGCTTCAAACTGATCTATACAATTGAGGAATTTCAAAAGGTTAGTATCATCATTGAAGACTTGCCAACTATAAATGTTATTAGGAATAGGAAGCCTTGTCTTGAATTCAATCTATGATACCCCAGCCAATGTGATATCATCTCTTTTCAGCGCCACATTTGCTAAAAAATCAGCCATTATATACTTTGACCTATCAATCCACTCAATTGAGAAGGCATCAAAAAATTCAATTGTGTCCCATGCAACATTCCTATATTGCTTTAACTTTTTGTGCTTTGCTACATACTTGGATTTAACTTGTGAAACAACCAACTCAGAATCACCAAAATAGTTATATCAACTTAATCTTATGTTTCACAACTATGTTCAAACCTGTCAATAAAGCTTCATACTCTGCCACATTGTTTGTACATTCAAATGCCAACAAGAATGAATATTTAAAAGTAGTACCTTCAGGGGAAACAAAAACAATCCCAACACCATTACCTTCTTGGCTGCATGCTCCATCAAAATACATTTTCCATACTTCATTGCAGCTTTGTGCCACATGCTTTTCAATTGGATCACTATTAATTAATTTTGGCTGAGCTAGTTCAATCTTAAAACTTCCAAGATCAACATCACAAAAACAATTAATTTGCTCTTGTGGCACACATTCAAAAAGATAGTTCATTCTTCGCTCCCGATACAACTTGACATCCTGACCATTCACTGGAATAATAGCATAAGACAAATCAAACTGGACATTTCCTCCAACTGCTGCTGTCCATTGTCTTGACAAAAGCATACCAAACTATAGAGGAGTATCAATCACTATGATATCTATATTATAAGCCACCTGTGGATAAGTAGCCAGCTTGACTTCAACTCCTCTCATAATTCCCACTATAGGTACAGGTTTATCCATTGCATAGCACTTCCCTTCACATGTATCAACCCACATGCCAAGCTGCTTCATTACTCTAACTGACATAATATTTATAGCAGCACCAGAATCTATCATACAATTCCTCAGCAATTTATTATTTATAAGCAATGTGGTGAGGAAAGGATCCACTTGTGGGGAGGTTGTTAAAACATCACCCAAACATACTTCTGAATTATTTATCTTTTCTTGTCTGTTAACTTCTTCAGAGTTCATATTTTTTCATTCCCATTTGCAATCAATTGAACAACATTATATCTATACTCCTTAATATTCATCAATTCCAGTAATGGGACAGACATTTTTACCTGGGATAATACCTGTGTGAAGTCAAAAGAGGAGCTCTCCATCTTAACAGTCTTCTTCAGTTCTGGTGCTTCTTTTGTTCTTTTTCTTTTTTACTAGGCTGATCAGACTTTTGCATTTCCTTGTGTAATTCTACAACTTTCTGCTCTTGGACAGGCTTCTTTTCAATCTTATCATGCTGCTTGCTTTCTGGATTTTTTACATTTCCTGTGTTGCATTTTGATCTTTTATAAAAATTCCCCTAGGAACTCCATCTAGCTCATTTACTTTTCTGCTTCTCAACTAGTATTGACTTTTGGCTTTCTCAACTGCAGCAATAGTTATTCTCTCTATTTCATTTTTAGTGATTCTTCTAACACTACACTAAACATGCACCTCAACAGGATGTGGTTCTATGTAATCTTCATTAGAATAAAAAAAGATATGTTGTTCAACCATATGGACATTATACTTCTGATTGGAGACATCATATTCATAGCCTTCACCCTCTGAAGATGAGTTTCTTTCCTCAGCATGGTGAAAAACATTTGAAATCAAATATACTGTGTGATCTTCTCCATTATTTTCCCTCAGCATTCCTTCTTCTTGCATCCTTTGAGCTAGAACACAATAGTCTGAAGAATGTGGCTGATTACAAACTTCACAAAAGTAATTATTACTCACCATGTAAGTCCCTTTCTTGCTCAATGGATTTGGAGTTTCTTTATTTCTGGGCCTAATTGATACAAGTTTCCCATATTTCCATTCTGTATTGTAAGGCATATCATGCAACCTTGGACTTTCATTTCTATTTTCATTTCTGTATATATTCTCTTGTCTGTACTGATAATTATTGCTTTGTTGAGGAGGCCTCGGGTTGTCTCTTTTATTAGTTATACCAGCAGCCTTCCTATTGTTTTCAATTGTCAAATCGATCTTCTGTGCTTTAGCTAGATCTCTTGTGGATTTTCTTCTTAGTTCATACCCTATCTTAGGATCAAATGCATTTAAATAAACACTCAATGTAACAGAATCTGACAATCTTGATCCAGGAGGTACTTTAGTATGCAACTTGTTGAATTTTTGGTTGAAATTATAAATTGAATCGTTCTGATTTTTTTGAATTCTCATTAATTCATGAAGAGCTGTATCTAGAGCATTTTGATTCCCATATTGTTCTAAGAGTTTTTCTTGAAATTGTTGGAGAGAATTAATTGAGAATGCTGGCAGGTTGTTGAACCAATTCCTGGCATCTTCAAGAAGTGACATCATGAACAGCTTCATGTGTAAATCTTCATAAGGCATATCTATGTCCTGAAGAAAACATTAAAACTCCTTAAATGTTCTTTAGTTGTGATTGCATTACTCCCTGTAAATTTGGGCACCAAATTCCTCCAATTTGCATCCATAGGGTACGGATATAACTAAAAACCAACTAAATCAAACTTTCTGATCGTGGTTGCATGTTGGTGAGGGGGAGGAATAGGTGGATGTTGATACTGAGAGATGTGATTATTATACTATGCATTATGGTGTGGGATATAATATTGACCAGGAGGTGGATACATACCTGTATGCTGTGTGGGAATGTGAGGTGGACGATTTGGCTACTTGTCATTCCCTATCTAATTGTGAGGAGTATTCTGTTGATTGGAGGGCCCTGCGCCAGGATCACCCTGCTTGTGAGGTGGGACATACTCTGGGCCACCAACCGTCTAATTAGCAATCTGGGCTTTCTACAATTTAGCTTCTAGTTCCTTTATCTTCTTCTCTTTCAGTTCCAACTATGCTTTTACTTCATTAGGAATTAAGAGCTCATGGTTTCCTTTAGGAGTTTGATGATTACCCTCCATCCTTTGATCATATCCATGTTGAATTCTGAGTCGTTTAGGCTCAAGTATAGCTTCAAACTCAACCTATTTCTTAGCTTCAAGCTTAGCCAATTTCTGAGAATCGTGAAAAGGAAAAGGATTTCTTTGATCATCAGGGGTATAAAGTTCTGCACTTGAATCATCTCTCCATGTATCAAAGCAATTATATATTTCACTACTTTACCTTTGTTTGTTAAGCACATGTCCTCATTTGTTCCTTTTCCCTTATCAGCTATGTCATCCTTGTGTGTCCACTTACTGCTATCAACAGGAGCTCTAGTATGACCTCCCCTATACTAAAATCTTCTTCCATTCATGATGACCAACTGCAAAATTTCTATCAGAGTCGCCACCCACTTTTACCAAAAAATGAGAAAAGGTATGATACTTTTTATTCCTAGTGGAGTCTGAGAAAGATTTCTGACTCTATGATTAAGGCCTTCATTCTAATTGTTCCCCTAGAAAGTCGCAAATTTGTTAGCTCTTAAAAACGCAGGCTGAATGCCTCAAGAGGCTGCCAATCTCTTGATACGCTTTAGGGTAATAGACAAGATCGAAAGAATTCAACCTTCTACACTTTAGGTGCTGTAAGACCTGGGTGGGTGTACCTCTCTGAATGGTGCAGACTTAATTTTGTGATGATCTTCTTAAAACAATTTGTTCACAATGGAAATGAGAGGTGAACAAATGAAATCCAACTTGAAAATAGTAACAATATTCTAATCAGGATCCTAAAATAAATGCTCACTTAACAGATGTAAAGAAAATTGAATAAGTTCAAATGGTGAAGTGCAGAGACTAGTGCCTTGTTGGGCATGCAAAGTCAAATGAGATCAAGATGAGCAACACTTCTCTGAGAAAATTCAAATTATCTGGAATATATTATGCTTACAACTTGTATAAGCATGCAAGAATGTGATTACTAACTTCTACTTGAATAATCCAATCGAATCTCTCTGATTATTGTGATTAACTAAAAGGATTTAGTCTTTACTTGAAAGAACCAATCAATTGATCACACAAATGCAGCAAATGTGCACTGATAAATCGAATAAAAACTTGTCATATCAATTTAAACAATCAGAAATAAGCCATCTTGGAGACAACTTAGCAATTCTTTTATTAAATTCAACAGATAACTGATACTAGACGTGTGCAGCAACATCAATTGACACTCATAAATACCTCCATTTTTAGAACATACATCATAGCCTCTGAATTGACAAATTTACTATTCTGTATCCATACAATTTTCCTACTGTAAAAAATACTGGTAACTCATCCTTATTACAAATTGCAAAATGCCTATTTATACACAACCATTTGAAGAAAATATCAAATTGAGAACTCATGTCAGCTCACCACAGAATTCGGGCTCAAAATATGTCAGCTTGCAATGGTCATCCAAACAGATTCATGTCATCCTTATTGATGTATTTCTATTATTCATTACTAAACAGTCGCCAAGACAGTGATGAAAGTATGCCGAAGGAAAAATAACGTTAATCCTTATCTTCTCGTGTTAACTATTCCTCGTGCATCGTCGTAACCATCAACTTGCTAAGTCGAAGTCAAGAAGTATCACTTTTGTTCCCTTTATGTTTCGCTATATCCTTTTTCCATCGGTGAGAAGTCACATAGATAACAAAATGTTTTATCAAAATGCACTTTACTCCCTATATGTCGCTGTAACAACCCGTTAGTCATACCGAAGCCACATAGTATTCCTTTGTTCCCACTCTTCTTCGCTATAACACATAGGTATCGGGGAGACCATATACTGAGATCAATATGTTAGGCTAAAAGGCATTCACTTTTGTTTCACAGTCATCATGACAAGGCAACACTTACTCTGAAAACCATTTCCCATCCGCTTTTGCCAAGACAAAGCAGTGTCGGGGAGAGGTTACATAGATCGTTCCAAGTTTCGCCGAGAGCCTCCCACTTAACCTCATGTCAGTTTGACCTAAAGATTCTTTCACCGATGAGTTCCCATTTTGTTTTAATCATTATCGCTATGACCACACGATCTCAGAAAGACGTCTCATAGATTAGGCCTTGCTTCACTAAAGATCCTCATTCATTTCGAGTCGCTGTGATACTCCAATTGTTATGCTGACAAAGTGACCTCCGCTTCCATTCGGCGAGACAATACTGTATCAGGGAGAGGTCATATAGAATTCCCATGTTATACCAAAAGCACACAACCACCCATGAGTTTCGCTGAGACAAAAGAAAACTTTTACCGAAAAGCATCCTCGTTTCCTGTCGGCAAGACCTGACCCCCTCGCTATAACCTTCGCCGAAGCCACCATAGTCTTACCAAAATTTCATCAAAGAAAATCCATGTGTAAGGTCAGCGAGACCGAAGGTCACTCACCAAGACCTTACAACGATAGCCTTAACTCCTCCTGATATGCATCCCATACTCGCTGGTCGGCGTGACAAAATGAAATCGCCAAGACACTATGCCGATACCGCCAAGCACACACCGATGGATCCTCATGCACATAGTTGGGGGAGACATGCTGAATTTGGTAAGATGCTACTCTGATGGCTAAAACACATGCCAATATCCAACCACAAATGAAATCTCCAATCGCCGAGACAGTGAGAAAGTCCTGCCGACCACCTGCAGCAAACAATTGTTAATGTAGAAGCAACATGGGTCGGGGAGACAATGGGAGACATATGCCGATATAGACAAAAATGTGGAAAACGCATAGACAGATGACTTAGGGGACAAATATGATCCAAAATGTGAGCAAATAATTATGAAATGAAGGAAATATGCATAAGGAAAAACTCATATGGAGACTCAGGGGGCATGAAAAATATGCAAAAATCATCATATTTTAATAGTTCCAACAGATTCATCCAACCTCCCTAACACTTTGTTAGAGCAAGCTTTCTTGTAGATGAAAATATTCTAGGTGACAGTGTCCACATACATCATGATGGGTTAGCATCTTGCTTTCAAAACAATAAATACCCCATCACAAACAAAATTTGTTAGAGCATGCATTATCAAGGCAAAGGACTAGGCATAAATGAGCAAGGAATTCAAGAACTAATACAACTTCAGGAAAATTACAAACATCAAGGTCTTGGCTATTCTTCAGTTAGTGAATCAACGATGTTAGTGGAACCTCCTCAATACTAGGGGCACACTTATCAGATACAAACGTCAAAATAGAGCTCATAAGAAATCCTTGTCATAAGATTGCTGCCAACACCTCGTCCACCCACACCATAAACCATCATTCTCAACATCTTAAACCTTCCCTTTGGAACCAACAAAAACAAAAGTCTTACAAAGTCAAAAATCAAATGTCAAAGGTCATTGAATCAAACAAAAAGATAAGTGGACAAATGAAATTAAAATGGATCCCAAAGAAAAGTGGATCAAGCAAAGAAAATATATCAAAAGAAAAAGTTAATCAAAATGTGGAGCCACAAGACAATAAGACTCCCATATATAACACATGTCCACCTCCTTCAAAATGGTCATGAAGCAAGGTATCTAAAGGTGTTGGTTCCAAATTCCATCCCTCCAAAATCTGTCATCCATCATACGAAGTTTGGAAAATAAAAAGTGATTCATCCAAATGTCCAAACAACCTTTCCATGTCTACCATCATCCGTCATAATCCTACATCTCCCCTAAAGTCCAAAATCCCATGTCACAAATCCATCGCATCATGGCAACAACTCTTTATCATGAGGATTCTCATGATACTTTATCACGATGTGTGTATTTTGATAAGGCCAATTCTAGTATCAAAAAGGACCATGATGACATCATTCAATTGTATGCAAGCACTATCATTCTAACAAGCCAACTACTTCACAAAGGAAATTATTGGCATATCATGGCACCAACCTCTACATCGGCACCGTTAGTGGATACAAAATAGTTAGTGGTCATCTAAAGCATCTAGGCTATCCAAAAATACAAAAAAAATTGAAAAATGTAAAACATTGTCACCCTGATGAATACCTGGCAAACATGCATCTTAGTGACACCAAAAAAAATAAAAAATAAATGACAAAAATAGTAAATAGAAAAAAATGTTCATCCAATAGTGAAAAAGTGGCAAACATGAGCCCTGGATAAGTACCATGATAAAAACCTGGGAAACAAGCGTCATGTGTAAAATAAATTGTCTATGTGGACCATTACACTTGGGGGAAAGTCGGTTCATTTTCCCATGCCTTTCCTCATGACATTTTCATTCATCCATTTAATCCATATCATTCCCTCGCCCATTTTCCTAGATCTACCTTGGTCTTGACATAAAATATGTAAACATAAATCATGCTTTGGGGAAAACTCTTGACATGTCAATACTTTAGTCACAAACTATGCATGCAACATCATGTCATTTCTGTCATAACCTCATTATCCCTATGTGACACAGTTCTTGAAGATCATATGCCAATTCCTCTAGTTGCATGTCTCCTACCAAGGCCACCTATCATTCTTTCATGTCTATCACCTATCTTGGTTTTCCCTTGTCAATTTTCTAAGGATACTCGATCATCCAATTCAGTCATGAACACAAGTCATTCCAATCATGCTATGCAACCCCCCCATCAAACATCCTCATTATCACCTATCAATTGGTATTCAACTTGACTAGCGACACAATCATGTCTATCCTTGGAATCATTCACATGCATCATAAATATGTCAAAAAACCCTAAAAATCATAAAATGTCCTAAAAAAAGACCTAAAAATTAGAAAATGTCCTTAAAAAAGACCTAAAAAAAATCATAAAAAGTCCCAAAAAAAAATCATAAAATGTCCTAAAAAGACCAAAAACATCATAAAATGTCCTAAAAAAAGACCTAAACATCGAAAAATGTCCTGAAGAAACAAAAAAAATAAAAATCAATTAACTCCCAAAAATCCCAAAACAGAGTGAACATTCATCACATCAGTCATATAATTCAAACATAGTTGCATGAGTCAAATAAGTCAAACATAGTGGCACTCGAACAAAATCAGTCATTCAAAATGTTGAGATTTAAATTGTGAACCAATAGACAACATAGTCCAATCAATCATCTAGTCAAAATTAGTCAAATTTCCAAAACAATGTCAATCTTGTCACTCTTTGGTCCTCTCGAGGATGTGTCCTTCTTGGACTTGGACTTTGTCAAAACATCATTTTCCTTTTTTAGGATGTGTCCTTCTTGACAATAGGCCCTGTCAAACTGTCAACATCGTCGAATTGGCAACCTGTCAAAATTGTCAAACTGTCAAAGTGACAAACTATCATGAAATTCGTCTTCAACAAAACAAACATTGGCAAACGCATTGAATGGCTCTTGATTTTTCTGGTCTATTTTGTCTTACCTTTTGTCCATTTTGTCTAATGTTTTTGTTATTTTGTCTTATGTTTTGTCATTTTGTCTCTTGGTCATGTTACTAGCTACCTCGAGGATGTCCCTTGAAGGATTTAGAGGTGTGATGACATCTCATGACCTATTTTGTTTTTCTTTGACTATTGTCTGTGGATTGTCTTGACAAAAAGACAGGGGCAAATTTTCCCTTAGTATGAGTTAGGACATTCCTTGTTTGTGACTGTCTATTTTACAAATGGTTACCTTGCACACCTTGGTCTATGTCATACCATGGTGTTTGTGGACCATTTGTGACATTTTGACGCCCAATGATGATAAATATAAAAATGTAAGCATGAAAGTTGGTTCCCTTATCATTTCTCATCTAGCTTTCCATCTTCATCGTCCTTTATCTTCCATGCTAGTATCCATCCCCTTCCAAGCTAACATTTCTTATATCCTTCATCCTCTAGTCTTATCATCCATTTCAAGAGCACATTCATGTTCTTTGAACTCACATGTCCTCTTGAGGGGGCATACACAACCCTCCTAGTCATTCTTCTTTCACTGGGGCATATTTCAGAATTAAATTTCTTTGACACAATGCGATGAACTGCATTATGTCAAAGAGGGGCAAAATGTAGACAATGAAAAATTTCCTAAGCCAACGAGTGTCATTTTTCTTCATCCTCATCCTTCAATAATTGAATAGTTTTAGTTATTCAATTATGTTTGATCATATTCCTCTATTAATTAAATAATTTTTAATAATTATCTAATTAATTCACTTTCTAATCTTTATTCTAACCTGATCAATTAAATAAACTAATTGCATCACTAATTTCTCCCTCTTCTTCAATAGTTAAATAAATTATTATTTATTTAATTATTTTGTCACCTTTCATCTATAGTTAAATAATTACCATTAATTATTTATCTATTCATGGTCCTTTAATTCTTCTATAGTTAAATAATTATTAAAATTATTTAACTATCCCATGCCACCTCCCCTGTTAAATAATTAATTTAAATTAATTATTTAAGGTCTAATTTTCACCTCCCCACTTTTGTCATTTTATCTAAATAAATAATTTGGATAAATTTTCTATTTTCCACTTATCATTTTCCTCCATTTTGAATAAATTATTTAAAATAAATTATTTATGTACCTCCACTTGATCAAAGATGCTCTGTCATAATCTCTTGTCATAACATTCATTTCTGTCATGGCTTGCATGTCTTGCATGTCTGACATAGTTGTCAGGCGTCATAGCCATCAGTGTCATAGTTTTTCCATGCATGGCATATTCTTGGTGCATCAATTCTGGACTGTTGATCTTGGCATCTTTTCTGAAACTTAATCTCAACCATCCATTTCATAACCTCCCTCTCATGCATTCCCATCCATTGATCTTGGAATACTTCTAGAGGATTAATCTTAGTCGTCCATTTGAAGGGTTGTCTATAAAATCAACCTTCCTTCTCCATTTTCAGCTGAACAGCTATTCTTCTCCAACTTTCTACTTACAATTTGTAGGTATTTTCACAAGTTAGACTACAAATCTGAGGGCATATTTGCAAAAGGATAAATAGGAGAGCAAGAGAAGTGATTCAAGTTCAAGCATGGGGAGTATTTTGATTTGATGTTTTAGTTTCTTTATGTTTTCATTGTTTTCTCTTGTTTGGATGTGGTTTAATAGCTTAGTAGTGTTGGCTATCACTATGTCTATGCTATTTTATATCTAACCTCATCTCACAGAGATTATTTGCACTTATCTTCTCTTAGATACATTAGTATGATGTTCCCTAATATGAGACATTGCATGAACTAAGAAAAATCCCTTTCTACAATCCTTACACTACCTTGCATTAACAATGTCTATGAGTTTCAGGCATACAAAGTTTTTCTTACTCCATAGAGATTGAAATTCATTTTCATTTGTGGTTCCTTATTAAAGTTATCAAGAGGTATACATTTGATATGGTTGAGTGGGAAGCCCATTCAATGACAAGACTTTCCCCATAGCCACCTTTGTTTTTGTGAGTGCATACCAACTAGCGTATGCACTTCACCTTTTGGGTCTTCTCACCTAGTAGACCACCATGAGTTCCGTTGCCCCAGAGTGAGTATGTAGTTTATTTTTGGACAAACAATGTAGATCTGATCCACAACTAGTTGGAAAAATGGTCAAATCTTGATTCACCTTTTTATTTTTCAAATTACTTTTGTGGGACAACTCACCCAGTGGATGACCCAATGTTCTGTGGCCTCAGAGTGAGCACATCTTATTCACCGCATTCTTTCCGTTGCATTATTTTGTATTTTGTTGGTTTTATTTAAGATCTTTGATCTTGGGGGCTTTGACACCTCCTTTGATCTTTTTCATTCTTTGTCATCTACATTTATACATGTGGATAGCTCTTGAATGTCTACTTTACTATGAGTTTGAATGAAGTTTATCCTCTCACTAAAGTTGGGGCTAAATGTGCTATAGAAAAAGGTACCCTTTGCTTTACATGGGAATAATTCATGATAAATTGACTTAATGAGGCCTTCGTTTAGGTGTTATGAGGCATTTTATGCATCCACACTAAGTATTGGACCCTTGCAAACTAAATAAAATGCATTTATTAATATCTTATGAAGGTGTTATGAAGTGTTGTAAAACATTTGTACACTCTTCTATACTCTATTCATTACAATTCACCTAAAAATCATATTTTTATCCCTTATCAAGTCCTATTCTAAAGCATTGTAAAGTCTTGTAACAAGATTTCATGCTTTTCTAGGCTTGATTTCACTATTTACACCTTTCATATGCTTTATTTGACCCCTTTATGCCCTTACAAGACTTAATTAAGTGTATTTTTGAATGTAAAGAAAACAAATAACATTAAATGTGACTTAATTCCCGACACCCATTTTTATGTCCTAGGTGGGACCCATTCACCATGGGTGGCGAATGAGTCCCCCTTGGCTCCAAATTCAAAATATTTCAAAATTATTTTTGGGTTTTTATTTAAAGTTACTTAATGTCGGCCTATGATGAGGTATCAATGGGTTACTAAGGCACAAATGTGTATAAATAAGTGTTTTTATCCTCATTTTACATCTTCTACAATCTCTTATCTCTTATCATTAATTCATCCAATATTCTTCTATCTCAAGTCAAGCAACTTAGGGTTTTATCATTGCAAGACAACAAGAAAGCTCCTAAAGAAATTCAAGGGTTGAATCTTCCTCCATTGCTTTGGAAATTCAAGATCAATCATCATGGCGAGGTAATCAACTCCATTATTTCATGAATGTTTCTTTCCATTCTTTCATCTTTTTGGTTTAATTACCTAAAAGGGGTTTGACCAAGGCAAACCCCCATGCCCTACCATTCAACATATTACTCTCTTGTCTTATGTGTTTGCAGATTTAGGACTCTTGGAAGCTTGGAAATCATTGAAGATTAAGTTACAAGATTGCTAAAGTCTTCTCCTCATTCAGCAAGTCAAAATATCAACAAAAACTCATTTTCAAACTCATAAATCAAAGCTTCAAAAGCGAACACCTATAGGAAATCAAGGTGAAAATTGGAAGCTTCAGATTCCACTTTGAAAAATATAGAAATTCAAAGTGGACTCATTTGCCATCAATGACGAATGAGTTCCACTGCAAGGTAAGTTTTGAGTTTTCTCCATTTTCTGATACCCTTTTGTCAGAAATAGGTTTTGGCTCAATTTTGTAGAACTAGGACTAATTCACTGAGAATGGCGAATGAGTCCCACCAATCCTGAAAATTAACATTAGCAAAATTTCAAGGGTCATTTCCATTCTTTATCTACATTCCAGCTGTAGACTTCCAATCTAGTCTATTTTTGTTACAGTTTTCTATTCATTTCCAAGTGTTCTTGCATTGCACAATGTTTTTTCAAACAAATCATTTTCCTTTAGTCTTCATTCATTAATCAGTTAATCTTATTAGTTCCTTTCATTCAAACATTGCATCTAGGTATATTGCACCCATATTCTATCCATAATTGCATTGACATTGAATGTGAACATAAACATTTTTTACGCCTCTTTCTCCTTTTAGTTGAAAAACCCTAGAAGCGTTAGAAAGCAAGTAGGTCCCAAAAATCTATGTTCCATTTTGGTGAACCTACTTCTTTGAATGCATTCTTGTCTGATTTGGAGTCCTTCATCATACATATAGCTTGCATTAATCTTGCATTAGGACTTGGATGAATTCATTTGCATGATAGGTTTCAAATTTTGCATTCATAATAAAGTGCATTTAGGTTGCATTTTTGGTCTCTACATTCATTTAAATTTTCTGAAATTCTACATTTTTAACTTAGTTTTGCATCATAGCACTCAAAAATCATACAAATCACTCAAAAACTTCTAATTTTTTTGAAAAAAGTCCATACTAGGACTCATTCACCACCCTGGGTGAATCAGTCCCTTTTGACCCCTAAAAATACATTTTACAAAACTTAGAACTCTATTTTTAAGCTTTTGTTTGGTGTCTTAACCTATCTATATTAGTTAATTACATTTATGTAACATGCATTTTTTTAAATCTAGCTCTAATTAGCTCATTTCATGCATTGTTTAATTTCACTTTTGCATTTCATTCTCAGACTATTGCATTGTGAACATTAGCTTATTTAAAAGCTAAAAATTGAATTGCATTGTACTTTCTTTCATTTTAGCATGTTTTCTTTCAAAATATATGCTCTTCATTTGATTAAACATGGCTTTTATAAGCATAATATCCCCTCTTATGAGTTTTCTTTTGATTACAACAATGAGGACTTTAAGAAACATAATCAAATCATTAATCCAATCATTAACCGCACATTACCTATTGGTGAGAATGGTAGTGTTGACAATCATAACAATAATACTTGTTCTTCTCCTGACACCTCCCCTATTAGTGGTGAAGGTATCTTGGTGCAAGAAATTACAAGCCTTGAGGGTCTTGATTTTCCATCTCCTTATTCTCCTTTGGAAGATGTTAGACAACAAGAACATGAGATCATAGACACATTCCTAAATATCACCTTACCAAGTCTCCATGTTCATGACAATCAAACTTGTTCATCTCCTAATATCCCTCCTCGATGTCAAGGGGATAGGTGGGTGTTGGAAGACATCCCTATTGAGAATCATGACACCCTTGATCCTCCCTTCCCTAATGCTCTTCCCATTTGGGATAATATATTTGAAAACCATAGTGATCCTTCTCTTGATGCCTCCCTCACTTGTGAGGAAGCTACTTCACAAAACTCAAACTTGGATGAACATATTACAATCTCTCCTAGTAGGGTAGATAACATGGCACAAGAGAATTATACCTTAAATACAATGGATATTTAACTAATACCTTCTCATAATCATACCCCTCTTCATAATACCATCATTGATCATTCCCCTATTGGCAATGAAGTTATTGTAGAAGAACCAAGTCTTACTTGTCAAGCACATGTGGCTTGTTGTTCTCATAAAACTTCTCCTCCTAGGGAGAACATCATGCTACTAGAATATGACAACAATAATAATGTTCTTCCTTTACTCAACAAGTATTTCTCAACTGCCATTCCTTAGAAATACATCAAACCAAGACCACTGAGGTTATACATGAACAAGTGTCCATTAGATCCCCTTTGATCAATGGACCTCATACATACCCCTTGGGACACCCTAACAATCCTCTCATCCTCTACCCACTTTCAATAAAAATCAACAATTTAACACAACACATTCATAAATCATCCTTAACAACTAGTGGTCTTGAACATCATCCTTTCCCAAACATAAAACAAACAACTACACCTTCCCTTAATGTCCATGTCATCTCACAAAACACTCATGATTTGAATACATTAGATTTTCTACCCTCCTATAATGGAGATAATAAAATATCTCAATCTAAAGAACCTTGGGTCAGCTTGACAACCACTACTAAGCAAGATATATCTTTGATGTAAGCAATGCAACTACCTTCTACCATTTATCAAGAGGGTATCTTGACGAGACTCCTTCAAGATCACTTGATCACCCTCCCTCCCAGAACTCAAAATAAATTCTATTACAAGACTTCATTTTGTGCATATCATAGAGTTGATGGTCACTCCACTAATGAATGTAAGGCTTTGAGTTGTAAAATCCAACATTTTCAGGAGTTTGGTTTGCTTCCTTCTATGGGGGAACCTAATTTCTTTACTTTATACCGCTTTTCACTCTCGCCTACACTTCATCAATTGTTTTGGCTCACCTTTGTCCTGCACTTAGTGGGGGAAGGGGGTTATGTAGACTTGTCCTCATATGTTAGTTGTAGTTTCCTCCTTTGGCTAGTTGTTAACCTCTCATGAATACATAAGAGCAAGCTTGGGATGTGGATGACATGCCTTAAGTTGGATTGCATATGACATATTACCCTTTATTCATGGTGTAGCTTCTTGAAAACATATGACTTGGCATTGGGCTTTCTGAGCAAGCTATCACATTCTCCTTCTTCTAATTTAAAGAAATTTCTCATAGTACTAGTGTTCACAACCGCTTTAAAGTGGGGGCATAAATCACCACTCACATTTCATTGTGCGATTTTCTTTTTCTTGCGATTCCCTCTCTTGGAAAAATTAGGTACAATGTTGTTTAGGATGAGACCTTGCACTTTTCCTCTCTTGGATACATTAAGCATGATGTTCCCTAAGATGATACATTGCATGAACTAAGAAAAATCCCACTACCTTGCATTAACAATGTCTATTAGTGTTAAGCATATGAAGTTTTGCTTACTCCATAGAAGTTGAAATTCATTTTCCTTTGTGGCACCTTATTAAAGTTATCAGGAGGTATAACTTTGATATGGTTGAATGGGAAGCCCATTCAGTGACATGAATTTCCCCAAAGCCACCTTTGTGTTTGTGGGTGCATACCAACTAGTGTATGTACTTCACCTTTTGGTTCTTCTCTCCCGAAATACCACCATGAGTTTTGTCACCTAATAGTGAGTATGCATTTTATTTTTGCACAAACAACTAGATATAATCCACAAATAGTTGGACAAATGGTCAAACCTTGATCCACCTTTTTATTTTTGAAATTATTTCCATGGGAAAACTCACCCCACAGATGACTTGATGTTTTGTGGCCCCAGAGTAAGCACATATTTTTCACCCCGTTCTTTCCATTACATAATTTTGTATCTTGTTGGTTTGACTTAGGATCTTTGATCCTAGGGGCTTGACCACCTCCTTTGATCTTTGTCATTCTTTGTCATCTGCATCTGTACATGTGGATCTCTATTGAATGTCTACTTTAGTGTGAGTTTGAAGCAAATTAATCCTCTCACTAAAGTGGGGGCTAAATGTGTTGTAGAATAAAGTACCCTTTGCTTGACATGGGAATAATTCATGATAAATTGACTTAATGAGGCCTTGATTCAGGTCTTGTGAGGCATTTTATGCATCCACACTAAGTCTTGGACCCTTGAAAACTAAATAAAATGAATTTATTTGTTTCTTGTAAAGGTGTTGTAAAGTGTTGTAAAACATTTCTATGCTCTTCTAGACTCTACTCATTACAATTCACCTAAAAATAATCTTTTTATGCATTATCATGTCCTATTCTAAAGTGTTGTAAAGTCTTGTAACAATATTTCATTCTTTTCTAGGCTTAATTTCACTATTTACATCTTTCTTATGCTTTATTTAACCCATTTATGCCCTTACAAGACTTTTATTTTATGTTTCATTTCATTCTTTCATTTTTTTGGTTTAACTACATAAAAGGGGTTTGACCAAGGCAAACCCCCATGCCCTAATATTCAACATCTTTCTCTCTTGTCTTGTGTGTTTGCATATTTAGGACTCTTGGAAGCTTGGAAATCATTAAAGATTAAGTTACAAGGTTTCCAAAGTCTTCTCCTCATTCAAAAGGTCAAAATAATGACGAAAACTCATTTTTAGACCCATAAATCAGAGTTTCAAAAGTGGACACCTGTAGGAAATCAAGGTGCAGGTCAGAAGCTTTGGATTCCACTTTTAAAAATATAGAAATTCTAAAGTGGAATAATTTTTCCATTAGTGGTGAATGAGTCCCACTCCAAGGTCAGTTTTGATTTTTCAACATTTTTTGATACCCTTTTGTTAGAAACAACTTCTGACTCAGTTTTGCAGAACTAAGACTAATTCATCCAGAATGGCGAATAAGTCCCACTAGGCATAAAAATCAACATCAAAAAAGTTTCAAGGGTCATTTCCATTCTTTATCTACATTCTAGGTGCACACTTTCACTTTGGTCTAGTTTTGTTACAATTTTCAATTCATTTCCAAGTGTTCTTGCATTACACAATGTGTTTTCAAACAAATCATTTTCCTTTAGTCTTCATTCATTAATTAGTTAATCTTATTAATTTCTTGCATTCAAACATTGCATCTAGGTACATTGCACCCATATTCTATCCATAATTCCATTGACATTGGATGTGAACATAAGCATATTTTACCCCTCTTTCTCCTTTTAGGTGCAAAAACCTAGAAGCATTAGAAAGCGAGTGGGTCCCAAAAATCTATGTTCCAAAGATCATATCCAAAAATTCAAATCTTCCTTATCATTTAGGTACAAATTCCTTGGTTTAGTAGAGAATAAAGAGCAAGGGGTGATCAATTATATTCACCTTGTTCATTAGCCAAAAAAGTACTAAGAAACAGGCACCCTCTTAAGGTTCAAAACCTACGTTTTTGAGACCTAATAGATTGGTGATTCCTCTAGGGAAAAACTTAGCAGCCCTACACCCTGAAACAGGTCACCATAGAGTCATTTAGATCCATCACACTATATAAAACATCAAAAGAATCTTCTAGGAACAAATTTAAAGAATTTAGAAACTTTACCCACTTTTCACAAAAGTGAGTGGCAATTCTATCAAAAGTTTTTAGGAATGAATGCATGATTGAGAAAATAAAATACACTTCTAAAAGAAAAATCCCTAGAGTTCAAAGCATCAAAGCATCCTATGAAATGAATGGTAGGATATTTTTGCACAAAGATAGTCCAAATGAGAATGACAACAAATGGATAGATAAAGGTGACTCTTCTCACCCAAAAGCCAATAGTGCTAAAAACATGACAACATCTAAACAACCAGACACTACATTCATTGATCAGGAAAATCTCTCAGAACAACATCCAACATTGCACAGTAGCTTGGATCTTGTGCATGAATCAGAATACCATAATGATGATCTATGTAGAGATCCCTATACCTCATTGGAACAAGAAAACACTGGTCACCCTATTTTTCGCTTTAAGGAAGATCTTCAGAAAATCGAGTTTTTCACTTGACTTGATGAAGAATAAATTCAAAGAAAAAATGAGTATGACTACATGATTTCATTACAACAAGGGTAAGAAACCCCATAAGGATTCATGGATCACTTTGCCCTTATTGAGAATTATGATGAAATGACCACTCAAGAATTGGAAGATCATGTGGAAAGACAGAGCGAGGAAATAAGGAGACGATAGGAGTTGATAAAAGAAAACAAAGAACTGAAGAAAAAAATGTCCCAGATAAATATCTAGATGTCCTAGATGAATATCCACCCATCAAAACCACCAAAATATATCCCTCCCCATAAGCAAGGGGGTAACACCAACCTACATGGGTCATCTCAAAATGCAGGTGCTCCAGGTACTTCAAAAGCACCTTACAACACAGTTGGGAAACCAAAAAAAAATGTGCAACACAATGTACCACTACAAAATTCACAATCACAAAATACTAGTAACATCCTATACTCTTACCCATTTCTAGGACAACAATATGTTCTACACCATCAACACCATGTGCCACAACAAAATGTATATTCACACCAAAACATCCAACCAAATGTATATCAACCTCAGAATGGATTGCAATATGATGCAGAACAAGGAGGAAATCAGTCCACAAACACAATATCAACTAATTCCAACAAATATTTAATCTCCACAACCATAACAAGGGTGATTCCTCATACAATCTCACATTTTTCCTTATAGATCTACACACCTAATTTCTTGAACCTATCTCACAATTCCAAACTCAAACCCACTAACCATTTATATTTTTAGACACCCTTTATCACCTTATAAATCATAGCTCAAAGCAACCTTAGGTTACTTTGGACCAACATGCTCAATTCAATGCTTATATGTTGTCCTAATAGGCCAATTAGGTCACAATTACAAAGAATCTACCCTTTATTCTTCCTTCCAGACACAAAACACTATTGGAAAGACATAACCAAGTTACATAAGCACTAAATCAACAATTATCCTCTAAAGAAATGCTCACCAACACTCCAAAACTCAAAACCCTCACTTTTGACAAGTTTCAAGGGGCTTTATTGAAAATCCCACTTCCCAACACCTTTGATATTTACCAATGCATCAAACATGCTTCAAATGTCATGAACATGCTTAATCAACCACCAAAATTTTCTTCCTCAAGGGTTTTCCATGTTTACCTACTCTTAACCACCATTTTTTACCCAAAACACATACATTTAACAACTAGGGCATTATACCCAAATACATAAAATGCCTCCCCTACTCTCAAAAACCATTCAAACATATAACCCTACCATATTGGTCCCATTCCATAAAGATACAAGAGAAAAAATTGGTGGAATGGGCCATTTATTTCATTTTAAGTAACCACAAACCCTCTAAACAAGGTTTGAGACCCACTATTAGAAAAATTACAATAAAACACTTGAAACTCTATGAAACTTAATCAAATAAAGGCCAAAACAATGTCACTTCATGTATCCATTGTATTCAATGACTTTTAGTCAAATTTTCTCTTGTACAAGCAAGTACAGAGGTTTGAAACTATAGACTATAATGTAAATTCACAAAAATTACTTAGAAAACATGGAATTTTATTGACTTTTCTTCACATACAAAGTTTCTAAACCTCCATCAAGCCTCTCAAGGCCATTTTAAACTCCAAAAAACAAAAAAATAATTAAATTATTGACCTCCAACTATCTTTTAAACTTCCTTGACTATTAGACTCCCTAATCTTGCATTTTTTGCATTTTTCAATATTGCAACTTTTACAAGTTTTTTCAACTTTTGACAAAAGAACCTCAAGTCACACAAATAGACTCAAAATATTAAAATATGGCCTATTATGGATTTATTAAATTCCTTCTATACTCAAAATACAAAAAATAACTTAAGATGTCAATGAACCAAACTTTGTAAAGGATGAACATGGTGCCCCTCCACCATACACCCAACCTGAAAAAGATTCCAAGCCCCTTGAAAACTGAGTTGGAACTTGTCCATACCATCTCCTTGGTCTTTGAAAATTCTCTTCATTAGGTACTCCTTTCCATTGAGTGAAATACTATAAATGTGCATTGTGCCTTGAACTAGTAAACTTGTTGCCACCTTGATAGTGTCCAATCTTCCCAAACTAACATGTTATCTGCCCTCTTATCTTTCCCCCATTAGGAACTAATGGTAGAGTTTCCTTCACACCTATAAACACGCCTTTTCCATTCTTGTCTTGAACTATGCCTTTCTTAACTCTTGTGGCATACTTGAATTCATTCATTTTCTCTTGCCTTTCAACTTGTTTCCTTCCACTTTTCTCCTCTACCTCTGTCATTAGGTTTTCTGCCTCAGTAATCTCTACCTTACCGAACTTAGAAACATTTTCCTTAATAGTATGTAACCAACCACTAACCTCTCTTGAAACCACAAGAAAAAGTATTGTCCCCACCATGATGTTATCATGCCCTTTTAAGTAATTTTTCACTCTATTAAACAATTCATCCTTGACCTTCTCTTGAACTATCTTTGTCACCATTTCATCTTATTTTCTCATCAAAGTCAGATTACTTTGGACCTTTTCCATCTTAGTACCTTCAAGCTTTAAAGGTGGTTTCCATCTTTTCATGCCTTTATTCCTCTTTGTTCACAAAGTCTTTCTTTCCAAACATGATGACTTTTGCTGCCTTACCCTTTGCTTTATCATCCTTGCGTAGTGGTGTTAGTGTGAAAGTAATACCATCCTTTTCAATTTGATATGTGTTATTCCTTCCATTATTTTAAGTGAGTTCCTATCAAACTACCATGGTCTTCTAAGTAGTAAATGGAAACAATCCATTGGTAATATATCACAAAGAACCCTATCCTTATATCCACAAATTTGAAACTCAACTAATGCTTGTTCATTCACCAAAATTGACTGATTATCATTTACCCAAGATTCTTTATATGGTGTTTCATGATGCATTATTTATAACTTCAATTTATCTACCATCCCAGTTGGTACCATATTATCAGTAGAACTAGAATCTATCACTACCTTACATACCTTACCTTTGCATTTGCATGTGGTCTTGAAAAATGTTCTCCTTTGTGTAGATTCCTTCTCCTTGGATAGTTTGAGTAATTTTCTTCTAACCATCAAAGTTTCCCCAACTTCTAGAGCAGCAAGTTGATTAGGAGAATTCACACTTTCACTATCATCCTCGTGCACCAACTAATTCCTTCTTTCACCTCCACTTGAAGTAGACCCTTGCTTTTTAGGACAATTAAATGTTGGATACCCAAAATAATTACAACTATAACACCTTCCTAAAAATGTATTTGAACTTCTACCTCCACCATACCTTCCTTCAAAACCTTTGAATCCACTCCTTTGATCAACAACTTGTTCTTGCACCTTGCTTGAGTTTTGTTGACTTTCTTGACTACCTTGGGGTGTTAAATGTGCCTCTTCCTCTTGAATTTTTGCCTCTCCCTCTTACTTGTTTGTCTTGCCTTCTTTTGAGTTTCTCTTTAGCCCTTGTTTCCATTTGGTAGCACTCTTCAATTTTCCTTGGATTGTACAAACTCAACTTATCCTGGATGTTAAACCTTAGCCTACTGAGATATTTAGCCACCTTTTCTACATCATCATCCATGTGACTTGCTCTTATGATCAACTTATAAAAATAATTAGGATAATTTTTAACATCAATTTCCTTTTATTTTAAATCTCTAATATTTTTATACATTTGAATTGCATAATCAATTGGCAAGAACTTA
Organism: Sequoia sempervirens; assembly: GCA_007258455.2. NCBI lineage: Eukaryota > Viridiplantae > Streptophyta > Pinopsida > Cupressales > Cupressaceae > Sequoia > Sequoia sempervirens. The sequence goes on from VDFB02000015.1 coordinate 255,375,474, forward strand.
CCTTTCAATTTGGCCACTATTTTGTCCCAAGAAACAATTCTTAACTTACCCTTCCTTCTCCTTTCAACTTGTTCATAATCCCACCATACTAGTGCATGCCCCTTCAATTTGTTTTTTTCTATCTTCACCTTATGCTTATCAGGTACATCCTCACATTCAAAGTAGTTGTCCAAGGTTGCAATTGAATCTAGCAATTCTTCATCATTATGGTTACCTCCATACATAGGCAATGTTTGTCTCCTTTAACTTCCTTCAGTAGCTTTGCCATATTTTCACTTTAGGATCCAATTATTCTTCCACATCTTCATACTCATCTTCCTCTTCCTTTTCAGAGTCACTTTCATCACTTACAACCACACCTCTTTTCTAACTTGTTTCAACACTTTCTAGCCTTTCTACCAACCTATTTTGCAGTTCCTTTAACTTCCTAATCTCTCTCTTAGTCTTCTCTTCCATTTCTTGCATCTTCCTAGCCACATTGTTACCCTTAGGAGGCATCTTTTCCCTTTTTCTTCACACCTTCTTTCCCTTCAAAAGATCTACACCCTGTGCTTTAATACCAACTAATTTAGATTAGGGAGGAAATCAATCCACAAACGCAATATCAGCTGATTCCAACAAATCTTTAATCTCCAAAACCCTAACAAGGGTGATTCCTTATAGGTCCGCAGACCTAATTTCTTGGACATGTCTCACAATTCCAAACTCAAACCCACTAACCATTTATATTTTAAGACACCCTTTATCGCCTTTCAAAACATATCTCAAAGGCACCTTAGGTTAGTTTGGACCAACACTCTCAATTCAATGCTTCTACGTTGTCCCAAAAGGTAAATTAGGCCACATTTATAAAGTATCTACCATTTAGTCTTCCTTCCAGACACAAAACACTATTGGATAGTCTTAACTAGGTTACATAAGCACTAAATCAACAATTATCCTATAAAGAAACGCTCACCAATACTCCAAAACTCAAAACCCTCACTTTTGACAAGTTTTAAGGGAGTTCATTGAAAATACCACTTCCCAATGCCTTTGCTCTTTACCAATGCATAAAAAATGCTTCAAATAACCCACACATGCTTAATCAACTACTAAAATTTTCTTCCCCAAGGATTTTCCACATTTACCTACTCTTAATCACTAATTTCTTACCCAAAACACATACACTTGACAACTAAGGCATCATACCCAAATCCACAAAAGGCCTCCCCTACTCTCAAAAACCATTTAAACATCTAACCCTACCATATTAAACGCATTCCGCAAAGCTATAGGAGAAACAATTGGTGGAATGGGCCATTTATTTCATTTTAAGTAATCACAAACCCTCTAAACATGGTTTCAAACCTGTTGTTAGAAAAATTACAATAAAACACTTGAAACTCTATAAAACCTAATCAAATAAAGGCCAAAACAATTTAACTTCATGTCTCCATTGTATTCAATGACTTTTAAGAAAATTTTCTACTGTACGAGCAAGTACAAAGGTTTGAAACTGCAAACTATAATGTAAATTCACAGAAATTACTCAGGAAATAGGGAATTTTATTGATTTTTCTTCACATACAAAGTCTTTAAACCTCCATTTTTCCTCTCAAGGCCATTTTAAAATCAACACAAAAAAAATAACTAACACATCAACCTCCAACTACCTTTTAAACTTCCCTAACCATTAGACTCCCTAATCTTGCATTGTTTTCATTTTTCAATATTGCAACTTTTACAAGTTTTTTCAACTTTTGACAAAAGGACCTCAAATCACCCAAATAGACTCAAAACATTAAAAGATGGCCTATTATGGCCTTATCTAATGCCTTCTATACTCAAAATACAAAAACTAACTTAAGACCTCAATGAACGAAACTTTGCAAAGGATGAATATGGTGCCCCTGCACCACAATAATACCCCAATCCACCACATCAAAATCCTTATCCACAGAATCCTACAAGTCTAAGTAGACAATTTGAATTGATTGGATATTGAATATACCCATAGCCCATTGATAGTAACTTGATAAATACCATCCCCAAATTCACATGAAGCAATGCAACTACAATAGAGGAACACATAAGAAACTTTGATGCTTTTGTTCAAGACTTAGGCATGGAACAAGAAGATGTACTTGTGAGGCTATTCATGATGTCCTTGACTGAAGAAGAAAGGGACTAGTTTTACAACCTACTAGATGCTTCAATTACCTCTGTAGCAGACTTCAAAAATTTGTTCCTAGAGAAATATGGGAATCAATGTGCTCTTGAATTTTCCTTACATGAGTTAATAGGTATTTAGAAGCATGAAAATGAATCTATTTTTGACTTCAATCATAGATTCTCTAATATAAATAACAAGATACCACATGGAGCTAAATTATCTAACTCAATAGCTTTAAGCATCTATTTGAAATCCTTTGATCCTCAAATAGGGTACGAACTTAGAAATAGATGTCCTAAAATCTTGACCAAAGCACAAAAGGCTTCTATAATCCTTGAAAACAAAAGGAAAGTTGCTAGCATGATTTGAAAAAGAGATAACCTTATGGTCCCACAAAATCCTAACAATCACCAAAATAGAAAAGAAGATAAGTACAAAAATGAAAGGCCAATATTGCATGACATGCCCTATAATATCACTTGGAAGGATGGGAAACCAATGGGTAAGCCAAATTTGAAAGATACTTTGGATCCTTTGAAGAAACATGGAGCACATGTAGTGGATACTACACCATGGTGTCCACCATGTCACAGACCCCATGCCCTAGAACACTTTGTAGTGGCTCAAACTTGCCAAGAAGATGAGTGGTCATAAGAACAAGATAGAGATTACCACACCATGAACATGTTAATATGGGGGTCCCATTAGGCCAATGAGGGATACTCATCATCTGAGGAAGGGTATGAATATGATTTTTGCAATTAGAAATAAAAAGTTAATATAGAGCAAGAAGTGTTCTCTGACTTAGAAGAAAATATAGAAGTAGCCTACACATATAATACAACACCACAATTTCAATTGAGAACACCAAACAAAGAGGCAAAAAGGGCGTTGTGGCTGAGACAAAAATAAATAAGTACAACCTAAGAAGTATACCTACAAATGTAGACCATGGGACACATAGAGGCATTTTTATAAGGGAACAGAAGAACAAGGAGAATGTCTCATCTGATCAAAAGAAGGGTGAGGCAAAGAAGCTTTAGAAGATTTCTCAAAAGGAGGATAAAAATGTTGAATTTGAGAAAACACCAAACAATAAAAATGTTCAAACTAAAGGGAAAAGGGATACTAAAATAGAGAAGATTGAACAAGGGATGACTACCCCTTCATTCAATATTACCCAAGCACTAACTTAGATGAAGATGATAGTTCCCTTGATGGAGTTGATGAAAAATGATGAGTATAGAGACAGAACCCTCAAATTGATTGACAATGCATCTCACAAATAGTAGGATCAAAGCAAGGAGGTTAATGTCATTGAGCAAGAAGCTACAAAGGAACCATAAGTCTATTTAGGAGATACCCTTACAAAAAAATATTCTAAGATGGATCCATTTTACACCACATTAGTAATCAATAACAAGTTGGTCAAAAATTGAATGATTGACTTAGGGGTAGCAATCAATATCATGTCTTTGGCTATCATGAAGGAATTAGGTTTATAGGTGAACACTACCTGTGGGAAGTTCTATGCCATGGATAACAAATTAGTCCTAGTAGTTGGGGTGATATAGGATGTGGAATATAAATTGGCATCATACCCTGAGGAAACATATAGAAAGAACATCATTGTGGTGGACACTCCCCCTTACTATGGAATGTTATTATCTATGAAATAGACTACAATGGTAGGTGGAAATGTCTAGTTATATTTATCTTATGCCACAATACCTATGAATGGAAGGGAAGTCAAGCTATATGGAGAACCTAGATTAGAACATGTCATTGATCTCTTTGATCCTAATCAAATGAATTAATTTTGTGATGTGGACCTTAGGTGTTTTAGAATTAAGCATTCAAACCCTAAATTTCCAAGCATAGATCCAATTACTAGAGATGTTTCTCAAAATAAAAATGACATATGGTAGATTTGTTTTGACAGTGCTTGTAGTAAAGAGGGAAATGGAGCTATAATTTTCTTCATTTCACTAGATGGCATAACATTTAAGTACTCATTTTTGCTGACATTTGAGTGCAAAAATAAGGTAGTAGAGTATGAGGCATTGTTACTAGGTTTAAACATTGCCACAAAGAATGGGATCAAAGTGTTAGCCATTTTTTGGGATTCAGAATTGGTTGTCTCACAAGTGAGGTAAAAGTATTCTACAAAAAACAAGAGATTGAAGCAATATAGAAATGCAGCGTGGGATACTATAGAACTATTTGATGCCTTCTCCATTGAGTGGGTGGATAGATCAAATAGTTTAATGGTTGACTTCTTGGAAAATGTGGCCTTGAAAAGGGATGACATTACCTTGGCAAGAATCTCACAAGTGGAATTCAAGACTAGACCTACAGTTCTTGACAATATTTACAATTAACATGTCTTTAATGACAACAAAAATCTGATCAAGTTCTTACACTACATTGATCAATATGAGGCTCAATAAATCAATTTCAATGCATTTGTTGAAGAAGTGGATGGTAAACAAACTATGTTTGTCCAAGAAGTAGTGCAACTAAAAACAAATAAAATCCCTAAATGATTGGTGGCATTATAAAGGGTGTTTGATGGGAATGACCGAGTAGTTATGAAGTAAACATCGATAAGGAGGGAAGACATTGTATACATTAATGTTGGGACCGAATTGGCTCAAAAAAGGGTGTAAATTGGAAAGAAGATACACCCTACAATTAGAAAGATGTTGATCACATTGTTGAGAAAATATAAGCATGTTTTTGCATGGTCATTTGATGACCTTAAAGAATATAGAGAGGACCTATTTCAACATGAAATCCCACTGCAGCCTGATGTAAATCCCTTTAGATAGAAACAAATATCGATAAATCCTACTCTAGAACCCAAGATGCATGAAGAACTCATGAAGCTCAGAGAAGGAGGTATTATTAAGCCCATCAGAGACTCTACTTGGGTTTCCAACTTGGTGCTTGTCATAAAGAAGAATGGAGACATAAGGTTGTGTGTATATTTTTGAAATTTAAATGTCTCCTCTCTTGAATACAATTATCCCCTCCCAAACATGGAAGCTATGCTACAAAGGGTAACAGGATGTAAGTTACTGTCCATGATGGATGGTTTTTTGGGATACAACTAGGTGAAAGTAAAAGAATTAGAATAGTATAAGACTGTGTTTACTACACCTTGGGGCACATATGTATATGTAAGGATACCATTTGACCTCACAAATGTTGATGCCACCTTTAAAAGAGCTATGTATGTTTCCTTCCTTGATCTAATTAATACAATAATGGTGGTATATCAAGATGATCTTACAACATTTTCTAAGAAAGAAAAAAACCATATTGAACATCTAGAGAAGATCTTCCTCAAAACTCTAGAGTATGGTATTTCCTTAAACCCTAAGAAGTGCCATTTTGTTGTGAATTTAGGGAAATCATTGGGCCACATAGTATGCAAGGATGGAGTATAAATTGATCCTGAGAGAGTGGAGACAATAGATAAGATTCCTATCCCGAAGATAGTAAAATCCATTCATTATTTCTTTGGGAAGATAAACTTTGTGAGGAGGTTTATATCAAATTTTGTTGAGATTGTCAAACCCATTTTAAAAATGTTAAAAAAAGGATCCAAGATTGATTGGATAGTAGAAGCAATTGATACATTCATATCTATTAAAAGAAAAATCAAAGAGGCCCCAGTGTTAAAATCACTCGACTTTAGTATACCATTCAAATTTTCTCATTTGCATCTCACCACATAGTTGCAACAGTGATGTTGTAGAAAAATGATGAAGGGTATGAACAACGAATATCATTCTTCAGCAAATCCCTTCAAGGAGTAGAACAAAAGTATGACATCACAGAGAAGTAGGTGTATGCACTTGTCAAGGTTATGAAATATTTTAGACCTTATTTCATAGGTGCAAAGATGATTGCCTATGTCCCTAATGTTGCAGTTAAGGATGTATTTGTGCAAATTAAAATCATGGGGAGGAGGTGTAGATGGATTAAAATGATTCAATAGTTTGACATTGAAACCTAGATCACCAAATTGGTCAGAGGACAGGGGTTGGCTAAGCTTATGGTTGAATCCAATCTTGAGGCATCTCAAATCTATAACATAGGGGAGGAAGACGGTATGATTGTTAGCATTGAGAATACCCCATGGTACACCAATATAATGTATTATCTCAAGAACTAGAAATGTCCTAAAGACTTGAGTGAAAATAAAAAAAGAACCTTGAAATTGCATACCTCAAAATATTTCTTTATGGATAGAGACTTATACTTGAAGAACAAAGATGGAGTGTTGTTATGGTTAAATGAATCACAAACAAACCATATGTTAAAGGAGATGCATGAAGGAGTTTGTGGGGGACATTTTTGGCCAAAACCATTGCCCAAAAAATTCTAAGAGCTAGACACTATTCACCTAGGGTCTTCAATGACTCTTTTGCTTATGTACAAAAGTGTGAAGCTTATCAAAGGTTTTCTAGAAAAATGAAGTTTCAAGGAGCACTACCACTTAGACCTATAGACACCCAAAAAATGTCCTCTTACAACACCTTGTCACAACATTACGTCATTTCTAGACATCTTGTAGCATGTTTTGGCCTAGGTACCCATGTCATCATCTAATTAGTTAAATAAATCTGATTTATTTAACTAGTTTCATTTATTCCCTTTTTGTTCATAATCCCTTCATTCTTCTAATGTTAATTAAATAATTTATATTATTTAATTAATTAAATCATTTCTATTCATAATCTCTCTGTTCTTTTAATGTTAATTAAATCATTTATATTATTTAATTATTGAAATCATAAATGCAACATTAATTAAATAAAACAAATATTTATTTAATTAATAAAATCTTGAAAAATATCTTCTCGCTTTCTTTCCAAAATTGGAACTCATGTCTATTTAATTAATTTATTTAATTAGATAATTCATCAATTATCCTTCTCATCTTTTTTAGGATTTATTTCTTTTAAAACAAAAAATCAATATATTCCTATCTTTTTAAATCTTATCTTATCTTGTTTTATTTTCTCTTTGATCAAATAAAGAAAAAATCAAATCTTATCTCTGTCCACATCAAAGCTCTATAAATATAGCCTCTTAGGAGTCATTTGGGGATTTGATTCTTCGAGCATCCTTATGTTGTCAAAACCATTCTTGAATATTTCATCCATCTCTATCTATCATCATCCATCTATCACCTTCAGCATATCGTTATGCTGCTAAATCGAGCAACCAACATACCCAATCAATTGATCCATTCATCTATCATTTGCATCTATTTGAGGTATTGAATATTTGGATAAGGTAATGCATGTTATTGTTTTATCATTTTTATTTATCCAAATTTCTCATATACAAGACAAATGCAAGTTGAAGCTTCATTTCATTAATGGGGGATTGATTTCATTGGATAAATACTAGAGAAGTATAGTGGAGGTCATAAGTGGATTCTAGTAGCAACTGACTACTTTACAAAATGGATAGAAGCCATCCCTACAAAGTGGTGTAGGGGCACCTTGGGTTTCCATGCCTCTTTGAGGCCTTTTTTGTTTTTTTTGTTTGATGTAAAGTTGAATTTTATGTAATAAGGTCCTAAGGACCATCTTAAATGTCTTGAAATAGGTTTTCTAGGCTTTTTGTTGAGTTTTGGTCTTGGTGTTAAGTTTCTATGTAATAACAAGGTCTCCATCCTCATTTTGTAAGCTTGGTGCACCTTGGAAAATTAAAGAATCAAAATGCCATGATGGAACCAAGTACTTGAGGGGAGTTGCCTTGATGATTTCAAGTGGTTGTGGTGTCTTTTTACACCTTTTGAAACCTCATTTCAATCGGGCTTACAAGAAGTAGTGTGCATTGCCTTAACTAGGCAATTAAGAGTCTAAAGTGAAGTTTGATTAGTTCTAACATGTAACTAATAAAAATTTAAGTTGGAGGACATTGGGAAAAGTTGTTATAAGTTGAAATAAGCCTCTCATGGTCGAGGCATGATTGATGAAACACGTTTTTTGAAGTTCTAATAAAAATTTGCTATTTTTTGGAAAAATCTGTATAAAAATTGCTGCTAAAACACATGGTACAGATGTTGTACAGACTGTACGAATACAAAAATGATATGGTTGGAAAGAGGGAAGAACTAGCTTTCATTTGGTGTTGATTTGAAATAATTTCATTAAGTATAACAAAATTTATCTCCATTTTAGCAGAGGCAGATCTGAAACCCTCAAAACAAGGGTTTTGGTTGAAAAATGGCTTTTCCTTCCATCTCCACATTGTAAAAATGCTTATTCTTGGTGGTATGGAAGGTACATGTGTAAATTTTCATATTTCCTTTGTTATAGAGAATGAAAAGGTGTGTGGAGGAGTTTATACATTGAACTAGGTCTGGCATCTTCATGTGACAGGCCTAATTGGTGAAGCAAAAAGTGAGTTTTGCTTGTTTTGTGTGGATTTTTCTTAAAGAGGCACTTAGGAGTGATGGAAATGGTTGTAATTAGCCTGTAGGAATCTGAATCAGGTCTTTGGGGTGAAGGGGAGAGCCTAGGTAATCAAAATCATATTGTGATCAACAAATTAAGCCTCTTGGGGACAGTGATACATTGGTCCATGGATGTTCTTCCATCCACTGTCAAAAGGTGAGACTTTGGGGTCTTGTAGAGGAATATCATAGTTGCCTAAATTTAGTATTTTGATCTTGGTATAGGATTATGGGTGGATTTTATTTAGACTATCCTATCAGGCAGTGTTACAAGCATTTAAGGCTAAAGAGACCTAGTGGTATGAGTAATGAACAAATGGAGTTTCCTAAGTGATAATTAGAATGTTGTGGCCTAGTTTGGTCATTTGGAACTTGTCCAAATTAATTTCAAGCCCTTGGTTGTGTTGAGTACAAGAACCCTAGGTGAGCTAGGTCATTTCATTGAAGGAGTAGTGGATTGACAAAGTCCAATTAAAGGAGTATTTGAGAGAAGTTGTGCTAAGTTTGTGGTTTGATCATTTAGTTGTTCATTTGAACAAGCTTCCCCTACTCACTCTACATCAAAGTGGTATCAGAGCCACATTTGATTGTGAGAGTTTAATTAGTGAGTTGAGGTGTGCAAAGAACAATGCCTCCAAAAGGTGCAAAAGGTGGGTCTACAGTTGCAAGGGAAATGAAGGCCATGAGAGATAGGATAGAGGCCTTAGAGAAGAAGAGAGGGGTTACTGATGAGGACAATACCTCTGAGGATGAAGTGGAGGAAGAAGGTGAAATCCCTTCACAAGAAAAAAGGTTGGACCCTTAGGAAAAGAGGTTCATTGGTGCCTTTCAATTCATAAGAGCAGAATCATCTGATGTGAAGATGGACATACCAATGTATGGGGGAAAGATGAATGAATAGGCATTATTGGAATGGGTGGATGCCTTAAAAAACTATTTTGAGTACAAGGAAATGGCAGAAAATAAGAAAGTTAAGTTTGCTAAGACTAAATTGAATGGGGCTGATTTGACTTGGTGGAACTACCACCAAGGAGAAAGAGTGAAAGAGGGAAAAAATATGATTTCCTCTTGGGATAGAATGGTGAGCAGATTGAAGGCACAATTTTTACCAGTAGATCATGAAGTGCAAGTGTTTAGGAAGCTACAAAGCCTAAAGCAAAAGGATATGGATGTAGCAACCTATACTGAGGAGTTTCACAAACTTAGTATAAGGTGTGGTCATGTAGAGAATGACAACGAGAAAGTGGCTAGATACTTGAATGGCCTAAGGTTTGCAATACAAGATGAGATGAGTCTTGTGACTCCTAAAATAGTAGAAGAGTGCTTCCAAATAGCATGCAAGGTAGAGGAGAAGTTGAAAAGAAAGCAAGAGCAACAAGGAAAAGGAAGAGGAAGAGGCAAAAATTTCAAGGTAAGAGGCAATTTTGGTGGTAGAAACCAATCACAAAGGAAACAAGGGGAGTCAAGTGGAAAAAAGGAACAAATCCAAGAATCAAGAGGAGGATTCAGAGGTAGGAGGTCTAATGGAAGAGGCAGATTCAATGGAAGAAGTTCTGGTTCATTCTCTGGAAGGTGCTACACATGTAACCAGTTTGGGCACCCATTTTTCAAGTGTCCTGAAAAGCAAGCTTCAACCTCTCAAAGTGCTGATAGGAGGAACCAATTGGTGCAAGAGGAGGATGCACAAAGTATAAATTCACCTTCTAGGCCTACTAATCTAAATTTGGAGAGAGCTTGATGATGAGAAGAACACTTCTCAAGGTGCCAAGTGCCAAGGAGCCACCACAAAGAAATTCCTTGTTTAAGACTTCATGTAAATCTCATGGGAAGGTATGTAAGGTAATTGTAGACTCTATTTCCACTAATAATTTAGTGTATCTTGAAATGGTTGAGAAGTTAAAACTAAAAGAAATTCCTCATCCTACCCCATATAAGGCGTCTTAGTTGAATAAGGGTCAAAAAGTGCTTGTTAATGAGCAATGTTGGGTAGAATTTCAGATTGGGGAGTATAAGGAAAGAATTTTGTGTGATCTCACACCCATGGATGCTTGTCATCTACTCTTAGGACACCCTTGGTAGTATGATAGGAAAGCCCAACATGATGGAGAGAAGAATACTTACACAATAACAAAAGATGGACACACTTTCACTATGAGACCTTTACCGGATGAAGGAGTAGATAAACAACTTGAGTCTAACATCATGGTGGTAGGTGAGAAAGAATTTTTGCAGAACTTAAAGGAAGAGGGAGGTATATGGTTTTCCTTGGTTGTTAAGCCAAAATGTAGGTCTATTTTGTCCTCAAACAAAGAGAAACCCATACCTAGTGAAGTCCAAACATTGTTGGAGAAATACAGGGAGATTGTAGTAGATGAATTGTCTAGTTCCCTGCCTCCAATCAGAGATATCAACCACCATATTGACCTAATACCAAGTGCTACATTTCCCAATAAGGCTACCTACAAGATGACACCAGCCCAAAATGAAGAGATAGCAAAGCAAGTGCAAGAGTTGTTGGATAAGGGCCTAGTGAGGAAGAGTTTAAGCCCTTGTGCTATTCCAACCATGCTAGCTCTAAGAAAGGATGGTAAATGGAGACTATGTACTAATTCAAGAGCCATAAATAGGATAACCATCAGATATAGGTTTCCTATGCCAAGGATGGAAGATCTTATGGATTGTCTAGTAGGAGCTCACTACTTTTCAAAGATTCATTTGAAAAGTGGGTATCACCAAATTAGGATTCGTGAAGGGGATGAATGGAAGACAAATTTAAAGACCAATGAAGGTCTTTATGAGTGGATGGTGATGCCTTTTGGTTTATCTAATGCTCCCAGTACCTTTATGAGGCTAATGAATGAGGTATTGAAACCCTTTATTGGAAAATTTGTTGTGGTTTATTTGGATGACATTCTTGTTTATAGAAGGACCAAGGAGGAGCATTTGGAGCATCTTGGATAGGTTTTAAGAAGGCTGCATGAAGAAAAGTTGTTGATCAACTTACAAAAATGTGAGTTCATGAAAGAAGAATTGGTCTACCTTGGGTTTGTTATCTCACAAGGCAGTTTGAAAATGGATCCATCAAAGGTTGAGGCTATTCTTAATTGGCCAACACCTAAGTCAGTGGGTGATGTAAGGGGTTTTCATGGCCTAGTAAGCTTCTACAGGAAGTTCATCAAGAGTTTCAGCCATATTTGTGCCCCCATCATTGATACAATCAAAGGAGAGAAGAAGGGTAAGTTCCAATGGACCAATGAAGCAAATGAAAGGTTTGAGTACTTGAAGAAAAAGGTATCACAACAACCTATTCTTTCTCTTCCCGATTTTAATAAAGTATTTACTATTGAGTGTGATATAAGTAATCAAGCAATAGGTGTTGTTTTGAGTCAAGAGGGCAGACCAGTTGCATTTTTTAGTGAAAAGTTGAATGAGGCTAAAAGAAAGTACTCTTCATATGATCTTGAGTTGTATGCTATGGTCCAAGATTTAATGAAATGGAGGCATTACTTGCTACCAAGAGAGTTTATTGTGTTTATTGGCAATCATGCACTTAGTTTCTTGAATGGACAGGAAAAATTGAACCAAAGGCACATGAAGTGGGTTGAATACCTACAAGCATATACATTCTCCATAAAACATAAGAAGGGGCAAGCTAATAAGGTTGCAGATGCCCTTAGTAGAAGGGTCATGATGGTTCAAGAAGTGCAACTACAAAGTGTGGGCATAGAAGCTCTCAAAGGTATGTATAAGGAGGATGAAGATTTCAAGGCTGCTTTTGAAGTTTGTTCTCAATTTTCTGATGCTTTTCACAGTGATTATGCTGATTATGTTTTGCAAGATGGTCTATTGTTTAAAGGGGCTCAATTGTGCATTCCCAAGTGCTCTATGAGGGAGAATATAATAAAGGAAAAGCATAGTGGGAGTCTTGGAGGGCACTTTGGACTTGACAAAACTTTGGAGCAGGTTAGGAGATTCTACTTTTGGCCTAAAATGCAGATGGATGTGAGAAGGTTTGTGGAAACTTGCACCATATGTCAAAGAGCAAAGGGGACCACTTCAAATGCTGGTCTTTATCAGCCTCTACCAATCCCAAGTAGGCCTTGGGAGAGCATAAGTATGGATTTTGTCTTAGGATTGCCTAAGACACAAAGGGGGGTTGATAGTGTGTTTGTAGTAGTTGATAGATTCAACAAGATGGCACATTTTATTCCTTGTAGATGCACTAGTGATGCCTCTAATATTGCAGGTCTATTTTTCAAGGGAGATTGTGAGAATGCATGGCATTCCTATGAGCATTGTATCTGATAGGGACTCCAAGTTCATAGGCCACTTTTGGAGGACCTTGTGGAGGAAATTGGGGACTAATTTGCAGTATAGCTCAGCCTACCATCCTCAAACGGATGGCCAAACAGAGGTAGTTAACAGATCACTTGGTAATCTTTTAAGATGCTTGACAAAAGAACATGGTGTGCAATGGGATTTGGTGTTGCCTCAAGCAGAGTATGCTTATAATGACTCCATTAATAGAAGCATTGGAAAAACTCCCTTTGAGGTTGTGTATGGGATGAATCCAAGGGGGATCTTTGAGTTGAGAGATCTGAAAGGAATGGAGAAAAGAAGTGCTAAAGGTGAAGAGTTTGCTATGGCAATGAAGTCTATTCATGATCAAGTGAAGGAAAATCTCAAAAAGAGTGTAGAACACTACAAAGAGAGGGCAGATTTGAGGAGAAGGAATGTTCAATACAAGGTGGGAGATCTAGTTTTTGCTTATTTGAAGAAGGAGAGATTTCCTAAGGGAAAATACACAAAGCTTCACATGAAGAAAATAGGCCCATGTCAAATAATTCACAAGTTTGGGCAAAATGCATATGAGATAGCACTCCCTCCTAGAGTGGCTATCTCTCCCATTTTTAATGTTGCTGATTTGTACCCCTTTAAGGGATCTTTGGATGCAGGTATAGGTGTGGAAGCTGATGAAGATTGGGTGCAGGACCTTCCACCATCTGAACCCTTGAAACTTGAAGCCATTCTAGACACCAAAGAGGTAAAAAGGACAAGGAAAAAGGTATATAATGAGTATCTTGTTAAATGGCAGGGTCTTCCACTTGAGGATGCAACTTGGATGATTGAAGAGGACATCAAACAACATGGTACTACTTTGCAACAACTGATCTCAGGTGGTACTTGAGATCTCTTCCACCCCGGGAGCATGGTGCAGGGGCACCTTGGGTTTCCATGCCTCTTTGAGTCCTTGTTTGTTTTCTTGTTTGATCTCAAGTTGAATTTGATGTAATAAGGTCCTAAGGACCATATTAAATTCCTTGAAATAGGTTTTCTAGGATTTTTGTTGAGTTTTGGTCTTAGTGTTATTTTTTTATGTAATAACAAGGTCTCCATCCTCATTTTGTAAGGTTGGTGCACCTTGGAAAATTAAAGAATCAAAATTCCATGATGAAACCAGGTACTTGAGGGGAGTTTCCTTGATTATTTCAAGTGGTTTTGGTGTCTTTTTACACCTTTTGAAGCCTCATTTCAATCGGGCTTATAGGAAGTAGTGTGCATTGCGTTAACTAGGCAATTAAGAGTCTAAAGTGAAGTTTGATTAATTCTAACATGTAACTAATAAAATTTTCAGTTGGAGGAAATTGGGAAAGGTTGTTACAAGTTGAAATAATCCTCTCATGGTTGAGGCATGACTGATGAAACACGTTTTTTGAAGTTCTAATGAAAAATTGTTATTTTCTGGAAAAATCTGTGTAAAAATTGCTGCTAAAACACATGGTACAGATGTTGTATGGACTGTACAGATACAAAAACTGATATGGTTGGAAAGAGGGAAGAACTAGATTTTATTTGGCATTGATTTGATAGAATTTCATTGAGTATAACAAAATTTATTGCCATTTTAGCAGAGGTAGGTCTGAAACCCTCAAAACAAGGGTTTTGGTTGAAAAATGGCTTTTCCTTCCATCTCCACATTGTAAAAATGCTTATTCTTGGTGGGATGGAAGGTACATGTGTAAATTTTCATATTTACTTTGTTATAGAGAATGGAAAGGTGTGTGGAGGAGTTTATGCATTGAACTAGGTCTGGCATCTTCATGTGACATGCCTAATTAGTGAAGCAAAAAGTGAGTTTTTCTTGTTTTGTGTGGATTTTTCTTAAAGAGGAACTTAGGAGTGATGGAAATGGTTGTAATTAGCCTATACGAATCTAAATCAAGGCTTAAGGGGAGAGCCTAGGTAATCAAAATCATGTTGTGATTAGCAAATTAAGCCTCTTGGGGACAATGATACATTGGTCCATGGTTGTTCTTCCATCCATTGTGAAAAGGTGAGACTTTGGGGTCTTGTAGAGGCATATCATAGTTGCCTAAATTCAGTAGTTTGATCCTAGTATAGGCTTGTGGGTGAATTTTATTTAGACTGTCCTATCAGGTAGTGTGACAAGCATTCAAGGCTAAAGAGACCTAGTGGTATGAGTAATGAACAATTGAAGTTTTGTAAGTGCTAATTAGAATGTTGTGGCCTAGTTTGGTCATTTGGAACTTGTTCAAAGTAATTCCAAGCCCTTGGTTGTGTTGAGTACGAGAACCGTAGGTGACTTGGGTCATTTCCTTGAAGGAGTAGTGGATTGACAAAGTCCAATTAAAGGAGTATTTGAGAGAAGTTGTGCTAAGTTTGTGGTTTGATCATTTAGTTGATCATTTGAAGAAGTTTCCCCTGCTCACTCTGCATCACAAAGCAAGCCACTTGTAAAGTTGTGATAAACTTCTTGATGGAGAATATCATCACTAGAATTGGAACACCTGTAAGGATAATTACAGACAAGGGTATGTACATTAGATTATAAGGGTTCAAGAGGTTTTGTGAGACATATGGCATAAGAATTTTGTATGCATCTCCATATCATCCACAAGAAAATGGGTAGGCTGAATCAAGCAACAAGAGTATCCTAAATATAATTAAAATGATGTTGAACAACAATAAAAAGGCTTGGGATTTCAAATTGAGGCTAGCAATCTAGGAAGATAGAATCATAACAAAGAAGTTAACTAGCAAGTCACCCCTTGAATTGGTTTATGGAACACAAGCAAGGTTTCCCATGCAAAACCTTTTTCTAGTATATAATTTTATGCTCCAGGAAGACTTGGATATCCCTAAACCCATGGAAGATAGAATGGAGTAGTTGGAAGAATTAGGTGAGATTAGAAGCTTGGCCTAGGAATCTAACACAAAAATGTAGTCAGAAAAAAAGTACTTTTTGACAAGAGGTAAAAGGATAGAAAGTTTGAAGTGAATGATATGGTCCTATTATGAAATTCTAGGTGTTAAGATAAAGGGAAACATGGGAAGTTTGAAGTTCTTTGGATAGGAACATTTGTTGTTATAGGAAAAGGTGGTGAAGATTCTTATTATCTTCAAAATATATTAGGAGAAGATCAACAGTTTCCAGTGCATGGACAATTCTTCAAACACTTCTTTTCTTAAAAATCTAAAATTCCATGCGTAGTAGTTTTAGGTTCTGATTCCCCTCCCCATCCAATTCAATCACATTCACCCATGGTCTACCTCCCAGAGATTATTCTGGATTCTTGCAATGACCTCACATTCATTCATCCCTAGTCAGAGCCACTGTTGGAGCTAAGAAATCCACCTTGGTTTCTTACATGCCTCCATTTTATTTATTATCCCATTTCCACCATAAGCCTCCATTTCCTTTGATTTTTTACTATATTTGACATTAAAAATAAAATTTCCTCATGTATATAGCTCTTAAATTAAAGCATTTAATTTTCACTTTGAAATAATTCCCATTCCAAAGGAGCTTCCTTGGCAACATAAGGGATGTTTCCAAGAAAATACCATATCAAAGAAAGCTGCACCAATGTCTTTTTGACAAGATCAATGAAAGGATGATGGAAATATCAATGAGACCCTTGTGCTTTGAAGTGACTTATTCAAATATCTCCCCAATAGTCTAAAGAGCAATATGTCCAAGAGACTTGGATGTTTTAGAGTGAGAAATTAGCTTGTCTCTCTAATAAGATTCTCTAAGGAAACATGATCATTTTGCATTCAGGAAATAGAAAAACATCTCTCAGACATCGAGAGATTACTAAAATAAATAGAGAATTACTGGAAAAGCACAATTAGGTGAGAACAATGACAATATCAAAGAGACATCAGTGTGTTAGATTGAGAAACAAGGAAGTCTCTTCAACATCACAGGAACAAGTAAGAACAAGATTGTCAAAGAGGCACAAAGGAATCGAAAAAACATTAACAAAAGTCTCTTCAACTCTCTAACAATGAGAACATAGTTGCAAGCACATACTGTCAATGAGGATATAGGACATCGAAGGGAGATAACCACAAGTATCTTCGACATTCTAAAGACACAAAAGAGTTCATTCAAAGAAACACTATTGAAAGAAGAATCACAGCTATGTCGAAGAGACATAAGCTTATCAAAAAGAAATTTTCACTAATCACATTGACATTCTGATGTCAAAATTACAAGGAAAATTTGAAGTGCAGCCATCAAAGAGACTTTGTGGGATTAGAAAGAGAAACTCAAATGTTTCTTCAACATTTATGAAAAGATATTAAAGAAATATCGAAGAAAGAAAAGGACATCTTTTTAGGGTCTCTTCAACATGATGAAATGATTTATTACTTGGTTGACATGACTAATAAAGAAATCAAGGAGATAACTTCCATTAATATTGCAAGTGATTAGAAAGGTGGTGTTAGCTTCATTTATGAACTAGAATTGGTTCAAGCATGCCAAATTTTGATATATCTAGTTCCCAAGAAATCATAATCACTGCAAATTATTGCTAAATATTGAGGAGGCAGAGTTGGATGATAGAAAGTAGCTCAGAGATCATGATATTGTTTCAAGTGTTCTTGGCTCAACTGAACATGTTCTATAAAAAATTGCTTGAAGTATTGTGCAAGTAGGGTTTGAGATTGATAGAACCCCAGAAAAACCAAAGGAAAAGAGGTAGAAAATAGAGGCTAGACCATTAAACCAAGAATTAACAAATCAATTTTCCAAACCTTTGGACCAAAATCTAGGAGAACGACTCATTTGAATCCTTCATGTGAAAAGTTAGAAGATAAACATAAAAATATTAGAGATGTCTGGACTCCACAAAGAGGCTATCATCTGTTTATATATCATTACAAACACAGACCTTTCTCAAATCCTTAGAACATGAATTTGGAAAATCTTGTTATGCCTAATGTGTTTGTCAATGTAGAACTGATTAAGGCATTGGCTAAAAACTACAACCTATGGAAATATATTCCCATGATGGTTCACAATTTATCATCATAACACAGGATTATATCTGCATGGTTTTTCAACCTGACATAATTATGAAAACAAAATTGAGGATAAAAGACTTGTGGGAAGAGTATCAGACCATGGATACAAGCTATAAAAGGTGGAAATTACCTTTCCATAGACCTAAGGGCCTAGGAAACCAGCTTAGAAGATTATCTAGTGATGAAAAACCCCCATTTCCTATAGACTCATTTGAAGAATACTACCAGTACACGTACTATTCAGCTCGCCAAGTCTTGGAAATTGATGCCCATGCTGCAATGGCTATAGCTCAAATGGTTTTAGCTGTAGATGTCCAAAGCTAAGATGCTAGGCCCTACAATTATGTAGAATACCTATCAGAGGTCATTAATACCTCACTCACTTCCATTAAGAATAACAATGATGCCATCAACTTCAAACCTTATTCTTTACTCATGCATATGATACTATATGAAGGAAAAGCAATGGGAATGTGGGGAGAGGAATTAAGAATCAAGGATTTGGATAGCAATAGGAATTATAGACTAATCTAAATGTGGACATCCCTATGGGATAGTAGATGTGGGAGATCCCACTATTTATATTTTGAAGAATAGTTTCTTAAACCCTTGTATAAGCTACTTGGTCAAAATTGTGATTACAATTTGTCCCTATAGATACAAAAGTTGCTTAGACCAAAGGAGAAAAACCCTAAGGGAAGGATAAATATTAATTGGGGGGATTGGTATTCCTTTAAAGATTGTACTGTGATAAGAGTATATGGATTTGAGGCAGCCCCATTTTTATTGCCTAAAACTATAGTGGATAGGGTTGCATACCTAGAGATTGTGAGGAAATTGGCATTTTCAGACTTCATGCACCTCAAGAGCTATGGAAGGAAATTTGTCATGAATTCTACCTTGTGTTTTGGTGACTTTACCATTATTGCTAATCAAGGGTATGAATCAATTGACAACAAAATAGATTATTATAGCATGTCATTGGGAAACAAGAGAGAGAAGTTTGACCTTGAGCATTTCATTCATGATGCCAAGATGTCGCAGAGAATAAAAATATATGAACATGATTTCTTCATGGATGATGTGATTAGAAATTGTGATGAAAATCAAGTAATGATGAGGAAGGCTACATACAATAAAATAGTTATGGAAAAGGCTTGAAGGAGAAGCAATAATCCATTATATTAAGAAGTTTTTCATGAAATAAAATAACCTATGGAGAGAGTTGAACAATTGATCCTACATGAAGAAGAATTGACTAGGGATGTACCTCTCATAGCTTTTGAAAGAAGAAGAGGTATTGGTTTCAAGAAACAGGCTCAGAATGTGGTACCCTTAAGTCATTTATCACCACAACCTACTCCAGAGGTAAGCTTCTCAGCTAATAATCCTATTATTATTGAAGATGACATTGAGGAAGAGAACAAGGTTACACAAATTACCATCCCTATTGTTCCCCAGTACGAAATTCCACCAGAGAGCAATGTGATCACCTTTGAAGCTTCTAATGAATTATCTGATGACACAAGACATTTTGCTACCTAGAAATTCATTGCAGATGATGCATTTGTTGAAACCTCCAAGTTTAAAGCTTTCATTTATGAATACAAAGGTAGAATGATGAGGGAAAAGCTAAAAGAAATCAACCCTGAGCAAGAAGAGGATGGCTTGAAATAATTCTAGTATGAGGATGATAAAGAAATGGATAACATGACTCCAAAAAGAGGAAGAGAACTATTACAAGAAGTTGGGGTCATGCTTCTTCTAGGGTGGGACATTAGCTCAACCATAGTGTTTGATAGTTTCTTGAAAAGAGAAGATAAGGCCTTGTAATTAACAGATGAGGCCAATGATAAGATATACAATGGATCAAGGTATAACCCTAATAACACTACTTTGTATATTTGGGACCTCTACCCACTAGGAAGGAGGCCTCCCCTTATTAGTAATCTTGATTAGATCTTTGGTCACCTTCTAATACAAAGAGTAGGGGATATAGACCCTATTGAGACTGTTGATCTAAACGTGAATGTCACCAAGTTCACCAAAGCTCAGATTCAAAACTTGGTTAGGGATGATAAGGGGTTGAAGCAAGATGTGATCAATTACAAAGATAGATTGCCTTCCTCCTCAAATCCTTATTCACCATTGATTGAATGTGAAAGAAAGGTGCTTGAAGTAATGTTTGAGACTACCTATTAGAAGCAAAAATATGAAATGTTTTTAGAAGGGGAAAGAAGAATTGAAGAAAAAACTAAAAAATACCATGTTTGAAATGGCATCAAAACTAGTATGTAGGAGGTTCGATGATATGATCAATCTTGCAAATAAAGTTTGGGTTATCCATGATAAGACATATGCAGCTTTACAAGAACACAATAGATTATGTGATAGAATGAAGGAGGTAGAAATGCAGATAAAGGCAAAGAAAGATGATAACAAGAGTGTACTTCAAGAATATCAAGAGATTATGAACACACATGATAGCTTTTATAACATCTTGACACAAGAATTGATTGACTTCAGTTAGTCACTAAGTATGGCTCTACCAAATTTCTTTGAGGAAATGGACTTAAAAGACTAGGATGTATGGAAAGATGAGATAGTTCGGTATTTTTTGATGCCCCTTGATGAAATTAACGATGAAGATGAGGTGCTAAAAAAAAAACATGTGCAACTGGGACAGATCTTTGAACTTTAATATGTAATTAAATATATCATAAATAACGCAGACACCTATGCAAAGACATGATATATTGAATATATTTTGAAGATTAATATATTCATCACACGGGTCAAGTAAGAAGTGACTGGGTACCAAAGTTGCCAGCTATGGGTGCATTATCATGGAGCATGAGCATTGACCAGGTCTTAGATGATCACATGAACTTGCTGGAAATTAATGGATTGTGGTGCATCCACTGAAAAATTATTAAATTTTTTATGTTTATGTTAATCAAGTTCTTAGTTATCAAACGATGCAACATTTTTTGAACAAGCTTATAGCTTGTTGCTTCCTATATAAAAAGGGAAACCAAGGCCCAGTTTTGATATCATCAGTATTACCATCATCGTCATTAATAGTAAATAGGTTGCATTAGTATAACATATTCCATTCATCCATTCCATATCTCAAAAACTTCTACTATTAATGTATATCTTTTGAAGTAATATAATGAAGAAGACTATTTATAATTAGTGATCTATTTCTAGTGTTCAACTATTGTGTTGATATTCATTCTTATGTGTTTCTATGCTATCTCCAAAGTGGTTCTCTTAAGTTATTCAAATTTATACAATTTTTCAAGACATATGTTTTGTTGTTGTGTGATCATTTTGATTGGATTCTAGTTAGAGTGAATTAAAATCCTTTCAGATAATTCATTTTAATTGGTTCTTGCTAGGGATTAAAATCATTTTAAAATGGTTATTTTGATTGGTTTCCCTCAAGCCAAGAATTGAAAATCCTTTCATGCTATCACAATGATTTGGGGTGGATACCACTGGGATTTATAAAGAAGAGTACAATAACCAACAAACCTGAACATTTGTACAAGGTGGAAACATTTAAAGTGCCCAATAGTTAGAGTTAAGCTAAGGAGTAGACCTAATTATCTTACATATTTATCTCCATCACCATCATTCACCTCTCCACTTCATTCACCAAATAGATTAGGCACTAGCCAACTTTATAACAACTTTATACAAACTTTACTCACATATTTGACTCATAGAACACCTTTAGTAGGAATTAGTCATTAAGCTTTGCATCTACTTCACACCTGCATGCCATAGTGAGTAGATTTCCCAAATTAGAGATCATATCCAAAAATTCAAATCTTCCTTATCATTTAGGTACATCCACCTTGGTTTAGTAGAGCCTAAAGAGAAGGGGATGATCAGTCATATTCATCCTGTTTATTAGCCAAAAACATACTAAGAGACTGGCACCCTTTGAAGGTTCAAAACCTATGTTTTTGAGACTTAATATAATGAACCCAAAAGAAGACATCAGGATGTCCATATTTGAACAAAAACCATATTAAATAAGTGTGATATCCATCCATCAGTCCTATCCATCCATAGTAGAGGATACCAATAGATCATAGCTTGGCTAACAACAAGAATGATTGAATCAATGGTTAGCTATTTTCTAAGAAATTAGGGGGCAATGTAGTTTGGCAAGGAATAACTAACTAGCGGGGAGTGGCTGGGTGCTTTCAATTCCATAACACCCTATCCATAGTAGAGGTCCTACTCGGTGTTTTGATGGGGGGTCCCCACTACCAAGATAGCGAGTGGGGGGAATTCTAGGTTCAAGAACACCCTATAGTTGAAACTATGTCCTTTAGTCATAGAGTAGGGTGTTCTAGCCCTACCACTCGAAACTCCACTTTCCCCCTATTAAAGTAGAGCACGCTTAACAATCCCACTTGGATATACGAGTCAAAAATCTCACTTGGATATATGGATTTATCCTACTAAAGTAGACTATCTACCCCCCACCCCCAACTATGGTTATAGCCCTTTTTATAGCTACTAAAATTCCTCCCCAACCATAGGGACTGCTATTGAAAGGTGGGGTTGAATGGTATGGTAGTAGGGGAATGGTGATTGCATGTCACATCACTAGCAACTAGAATGATCCCCAATAACTAGGAAAGCAACATAACACTGGAATGGAAAGTTCAAATATGGTATACAAAGTTCTCATAAGCCCACCCAATTGGTAATAGATTGATTTTGTATGCATACTATATGGGAAGAGAGGGGATAAAACCTCTCATCATGAATGGCACTGTCACTTTGGATACTTCATTTATTACTTACCCCAAGGAGTGGTGGATGGGAATAAAAGTTGATGAAGGAAGATGAGGCAAGACTTAGCTTGGATACTATTGGAAATATGTGCCTCAAACAATACAGGCTGAAACCTCCATTAGAGCCAAGTCAGTGTGACATCTTCATTGTCTGGCTGAGTAGCAGTTTGATTCATTTAGTTTTGAATAGGTCACTGTGACCTTGTTACTGTCTTGTCGAATGGTTCACTTTGGTCTATCACTATGACATAGTGTGTTCGTTATGACCTCATAGCGCTCGGGAGACCTCTGGCCGATAGGCCATTCAATCGTGAATTAGAGAGACTCATGGCGACTGGGGTTTCGAAGTGACTTCAACACTCGAGGAGAAGTCTCAGCGAACAGTGAATGTCTTACCAATAGGAATTCATATGTTGTCTTCGCCGTAACAAAGAGTCTCGGAGAAAGGTCTTAGCGATAGATGAAAGTCATGCCGACAGGGACACACTTGAGAGTTATCGATGTAACACTAAGGCTTCGTTATGAAGTCTGCGTGATATGCAAATTTCTTACCGATGGAGGCTCAAGGGTTGGCTATCGAGGTAACTCAAAGATCTCGGGAAGATGTCTCAGTGAACGTTGAAGGTCTCACCGACAGAAACACCTTTTGAAGTCTTTGGTGTAGCTCTTGGCAACTGTTGGTCATCGGTGGAACACAGTGGTTTTGGTAAGAAGTCCTAGTGACTTTGATGAGTCTTGCTGATGATGAAGAGCTTTCGGGGTAAGTCTTGGAGTTTGGTATGTACTCTCAGCGAAGGTGTTTGGTCTTGCCGATAGGTGTATGCTTTTGATGTAACTCAAGTTGCTCTATGAGACCTCTTAGCGATAGAAAAATTCTTGCCGACTATCCTTTGGAGCTCGATATGACTTGTGTCTTCGGTATAGCTTTGGTGACTCGCTATGATCTTCTGGTGAATGTGATAGGTCTGGACGACTGCTTGGTGGCTCGGTGTAACTTTTGGAGCTTGATAGAAAATCTTGGCGACTATAGTGACTCTTGGCGACATTGATATGAAGTATATGTGGCATCAGCGAGACACTATTAGTGTCTCACCAAGATGCCAGTACATTGTGAATTTTGTTGACCGTCTGACCATCCTATGTGGAAACTTGTGGACGAATAGGAGGAGCTGAATGTGAACTGTTAGCAGTTGGTTTGTTGCAATGGTTCTGTGAGAAAGCTTGATAGTTAGGGAACACCATGGATATAGTTTGTAGTTGCAGATGCTTGGGGGTTCGGTGGTGGTTGGTTGAATCGATAGATTGTTGAGTGATTGGATCAGTGAATGAATTCTATTCTGTGGACTATAATTGTGAAGGTTCCTATGCAATATTGTAAATGATGAATGTTGTTGTAAATAGACACCAGTAAGATAAGTCTGATTGGTGTATGTAATTTCAATTACTGTAATACAAAGTGATTTCTCTTGGTGTGGTGGGTTTTTCTCTCGTAAGGGTTTTCCCACATATATCTGGTGTTCTTGTGTGATTGTCAAAACTCTATTTCTATAATCTGTTTCATAGTGCATCTTAACTTGACTGTAATTGTAAATTTTAAAATGTATCTGCATTCTTTCCTAAGGTATTCACGTTAGGAGAATTGTTTCCGCATCTGATTTTCCTTACAAGTGGTATCAAAGCATGGCCAGTTGTGTTATCCTTGGGGGTACATTAGATTTTTTGTGTCAATTTTGTTCTGTGGGAGTCTTGTAGAGATTGTTATTTCTAATTATAAATTAAGATGTCTAGTTCATCTGGGAAGATTGAAATAGAGAAATTCACCAGCAGTAACTTTGAGTTATGGAAACTCAAGATGGAGGATCTCTTAGTAGATTGAGATCTTTGGATTGTTGTGTCTGGAACTAAACCTACAAGCATGAAGCAAGAAGAATGGGACCTTGTAGATAGAAAATCGAAGGGGTTGATAAGGCTCTATATGGTAGACTTAGTTCTTCTTAATGCGCATGAAGAGAAGACTACCTCTTCCTTGTGGAAGAGACTGGCGTCTATTTATCAGGGGAAATCTTTGGTGAATAAGTTGTTCCTAAGGAAGAAGCTCTACTCTTTGAGAATGCAGGAAGGAGGGTATGTAGCTGATCATTTGAATGCATTTAACATGTTGCTCACACAATTAACATCTGTTGGTGTAAATATTGAATAAGAAGATCATTGTATGATTCTATTGTGTTCTTTTCCAGACTCTTGGGATCATCTGGTGATGGCTATAGGGAGTACAACATCCAGTTTCAAGATGGAAGATGTTGTTGGTTCTTTGCTGTCAGAAGAAATGAGAAGGAAGTCTTCTGAGATGGCAAAGGAGGCTCTTGCTATCAGAGGAAGGTCAAAGGCAAGAAGAAGGACAAGAAATCCAAATCAAAATTAGAGGGAAGATCAAATTCTCCTAACAAGAAGTCCAAGGTGAAGTGCTAGAACTGTGGAAAACTTGGTCATGTCTGAAAGGATTGTAAAGAGGAGAAAAAGAAGAAGAAGTGCTCTTCTGATAATGGTTCTTCTCATAGTGATGGTGACACCTTCATTGCAACCTTGGCTACACAGGCATCAGATGATGTCTGGCTGATTGATTCTAAAGCATCATTCCACATGACATCTCATAGAGAATGTTTCACAAAGTATGAAGAATACAATGGTGGAAAGGTGTACTTGGTGAGTGATTCAACTTTGGAAATTGTTGGCCATAGAAGAGTCAGAATCCAATTCCCTAATGGCAGAAAAAAGGGGATCAATGGTGTTATGCACATACTAGGTCTAGCTCAGAATCTACTTTCTGTCAGTAAGCTTAATGATATTGGAGCACAAGTCTTGTTCTCGGGAAGTGGCTACAAGATGACTAGAGGTTCAATGGTGCTGGTTAGAGGTGCTCGAATTGGTACCCTATACAAGTTGGATGCACAAGCTATTCAATGTAACAGTGTCTCTTCGAAGTCACTAAAACCTACTCAGGGAGGTAAAGAGGGAAATATCCCTAATTATGTAAACTCTACGGAAGTAAAACTTCCTGTAGAGAAGACTATGCTTTGGCATCATAGGTTAGGCCACATAGGAGAAAAAGGTTTAAAAACCTTAAACCTGGTTGAGGGGCTTGAAGATTGTAATCTAGAATTTGAATTCTATGAACATGTATATATGGAAAGTAGCACTGTGTTTCATTTTATGATAGTCCTCATAAATCTTCTAGTTTGTTAGATTATATTCATTCAGATGTGTTTGGTCCAGTGAATGTTCCTTCATTGTCTAAATCCAGATACTATGTGTTGTTCATTGATGATTATTCAAGGAGAGAATTTGTATATTTTTTGAAAAGTAAATCAGAAGTGTTCAGTCAATTTAAGGAGTTTAAAAATCTTGTTGAAAATCAGAATAGTAAAACAATAAAATGCTTAAGGACTGATAATGGTAGTTAATTCTACTCTAATGAATTTGAAAGATACTGTAAAGACCATGGGATCAAAAGACACAAGACTACACCTTATACTGCATAGCAAAATGGAGTTGTAGAAAGGTTCAATAGGACAGTGATGGAGAGAGCATGAAGTATGCTTAGTAGTGCTGGATTGGAAGAGAAGTTCTGGGCTGAAGCTACTGCTACTGCATGTTACTTAATTAATCGGTCTCCAAACTCTACTCTTGTTGAGAAGACACCTTTGGAATTGTGGTCTAGTAAGAATCCCTTTCTTAGACATATTCGAGTATTTGGCTATGAGGCATATGCACATGTGTCGGATGTAAAAAGATCTAAGTTGGAGAACAAGGTTGTCAAGTGTATCTTTATTGGCTATAGTGCTAACATTAAAGGATACAAGCTTTGGAATCCTGTTACAGAGAAGGTTGTATACAGTAGGAGTGTAATCTTTCAAGGGCTGAAACCTTCCACCTTGGATCTGCAGTCAGAGACAAAGTCAGAAAATAGAAAGGATGTAGCAGCAATTCCTCCTACACCAGAGAAAGAGGAATTGAAGATTCAAAATGTACCTAAAACTAAGGAGAGCTCAAGCAGTTCTAAAATTTCTGAAGAAGAAGAACCTCAGCCTCAGCCAGTGAGGAGGTCAAACTAAGAAAGGAAACAACCAGATAGGTATGGGTTCTCATTAATTGATTCTACTTGTGCCTATGCCTTGATTTCTAGCACTTATGAGCCTAGGACTGTAAAAGAGGCAATTAAAATGTATGATTCAGACTCTTGGTTGGAAGCCATGAATGAAGAGATGGCATCATTAGAGAAAAATGAAACTTGGAATTTGGTGCCCTTGCCTAAAGGTAGAAAAGTTGTTGGTTACAAATGGGTATTTAAGAAAAAGATTGGTCTGGATGGCAGTGTAGAAAAGTACAAGGCAAGACTGGTTGAAAAGGGTTATTCCTAGTTAGAGGGAATTGATTATGGGGAAATTTTTTCTCCTATAGCAAAGCTGACATCCATTAAATTTCTATTGTCACTTGCAGCAGCGTATGATTTAGAGGTTGAATAGATGGATGTGAAGACAACATTTCTTCATGGTGATCTTGAAGAAGAAATCTATATGTCCCAGCCTGAGCACTTTGTTGAGAAAGGTAAAGAAAAATTGGTATGCAAATTAAAGAAGTCTTTGTATGGGTTAAAGTAGTCACCTAGAATGTGGTACCAAAAATTTGATACTTATGTATTATCTTTAGGCTTTGTGAGATCAAAATGTGATCACTGTGTATACTATAAAGCTGAAAGTGATCAAGTGCTTGTTATTCCTCTTTATGTTGATGATATGCTATTCATAAGAAATAGCAAGCTAATGATTTCTGATCTTAAGTCTCAATTGTCTACTAAGTTCGAAATGAAGTATCTTGGTGCAGCAAGGTATATTCTGGGGATGGAGATAACCAAGGATAGGAAAAATAGAAAGCTTTGGCTCAGTCAGAGTAATTTATCAGGACTGTTCTTGACAGATTTTGTATGAATGATTGCAAGCAGTTAGTTGTTCCAGTCATGCAGGGAATGAAGCTATCTGTTGAGGACTGTCCAAAATTTCCTACTGAGATGGAGGACATGACCAGTGTGCTTTATGCTAGTGTTGTAGGAAGTCTTATGTATGCAATGGTCTGTACAAGGCTAGACATTGCCCAAGCAGTGGGAGTACTTAGTTGATTTATGGCTAATCCAGGAAGAATACATTGGGATGTTGTGAAGAGAGTATTTAGATATTTGAAGGGAACTTCAAATTTTTCTTTGTGTTACCATGGGAACTTGGTTGAATCATAGAGGACTCTCAGAATTCGTGGTTATGTAGATTTTGATTGGGCAGGGGACATTGACAGTAGGAGATCTACCAGTGGATACATTTTCATGATGAATGGTGGTGCAGTGAGTTGGATGAGCAATCGGCAGGCTGTAGTCGCTTTGTCCACTACAAAGGTTGAATATATGGCAGCTACTCATGCTTGTAAAGAAGTTGTATGGTTGAAACGTTTGTGTTCTAACATTGGTTTTGATTTAGGGGAAATAACAATTTTATGTGATAGTTAGAGTGCCATTTGTCTGGCAAAGAACCCTACTTTCCATGCCAGGACGAAACATATAGAAGTACAGTACCACTTTGTACGAGATATGGTGGAGGATGGAAAGGTCAGTTTGGAAAAGGTTGATACTCTAGAGAATGTTGCAGATTCATTGACGAAGCTAGTGAGCACAGACAAGTTCAGGTGGTCTGCCAATTCAATGGGCCTTAGTACCCATGATTTTCAATAAGATTTTTTTGTGCTCTGGAGGTGCCTGTATGATCTTCGTCAAGTGGGAGATTGTTGGAAATATGTGCCTAAAACAATATAGGCTAAAACCTCCATTAGAGCCAAGTCGGTGTGACATCTTCATTATTTGGCTAACTAGTAGTTTGATTCATTCAGTTTTGAATAGGTCATTGTGACCTTGTTACTATCTTGCCAAATGGTTCACTTTGGTCTATCACTATGACATAGTGTGTTCATTATGACCTCATAGCGCTCAGGAGACCTCTGGTCGACAGGCCAATCAATCATGAATCGAAGAGACTCATGGTGACTAGGGTTTCAGAGTGACTTCAACACTCGGGGAGAAGTCTCAGCGAACAGTGAATGTCTTACCGACAGGAATTCATATGTTGTCTTCGCCATAACAAAGAGTCTCAGAGAAACGTCTTAGTGATAGATGAAATTCATGCCGATAGGGACACACTCGAGAGTTATCGATGTAACACTAAGGCTTCATTATGAAGTCCAGGTGATATGAAAATGTCTCACCGACGGAGGCTCAAGGGTTGGCTATCGGGGTAACTCAAAGATCCTAGGAAGATGTCTTAGCGAATGTTGAAGGTCTCACTAACAGAAACACCTTTTGAAGTCTTTGGTGTAGCTCTTGGTGACTGTTGGTCATCAATGGAACACAGTGGTTTCGATAAGAAGTCGTAGTGACTTTGATGAGTCTCACTGATGATGAAGAGCTTTTGAGGTAAGTCTTAGAGTTCAGTATGTTCTCTCAGCGAAGGTGTTTGGTCTTGCCGATAGGTGTATGCTTTCAGTGGAACTCAAGTTGCTCTATGAGACCTCTTAGCGATAGAAAAAGTCTTGCCAACTATCCTTTGGAGCTCGATATGACTTGTGTCTTCGATATAGCTTTGGTGACTCGCTATGATCTTTTGGCGAATGTAATAGGTCTGGGCAACTACTTGGTGGCACAGTGTAACTTATGGAGCTCGATAGAACATCTTGAAAACTATGGTGACTCTTGGTGACATCGATAGGAAGTATATGTGGCATCGGCGAGACACTATTAGTGTCTAACCGAGATGCCAGTACATTGCAAATTTTGTTGACCATCTGACCATCCTATGTGGAATCTCATTGACGAATAGGAGGAGTCGAATGTGAACC
Source organism: Sequoia sempervirens (assembly GCA_007258455.2). Taxonomy (NCBI): domain Eukaryota; kingdom Viridiplantae; phylum Streptophyta; class Pinopsida; order Cupressales; family Cupressaceae; genus Sequoia; species Sequoia sempervirens. Next base: position 255,405,196 of record VDFB02000015.1, read on the forward strand.
ATTAGTAGTTGGTTCATTGTGACAATTCTGTGAGAAAGCTCAATAGTCAGGGAACACCATGGATATAGTTTGTAGTTGCAGACACTTGGGGGTTTGGTGGTGGTTAGTTGAATTGACATATTGTTGAGTGATTGGATCAGTGAATAAATTCTCTTATGTGGACTGTAATTGTGAAGGTTCCCATGCAATATTGTAAATGATGAATGTTATTGTAAATAGACACTAGTAAGATAAGTCTGACTATTGTATGTAATTTCAATTACTGTAATACAAATGGATTTCTCTTGGTGTGGTGGGTTTTTGGTGCAGGAGCACCTAGGAAGCATTAGGTTGCACTAGGAAAATTTGTGGTTTTAATGCTTTAAGGTCATGTTGACCATTTAATTTTGAGTTAGAGGTGTTAGAACATGTTAGGAGGAAGGTTGATCAGTAGCTCATGGTAGAATGGATGAGCTTAGCAACTTGTTTCCACTAGAATTCACTAGGAATTGGAAATAAGGCCCAAAATGTTACATTTGTGCAATTTTGGCCTAATGTGGTGGTTATGTCCAACCAAGGGGAAAAGTAACCACTTTATGAACCTTTAAAAGGTGTGCCTTGACTAGGTCCAGAGGTTGGAAAGGCTTTTGTATCATTTGGAGTTTGCTGTTCATATGAAAAAAATAATGAAACTCTTGTAATTTTCTAGTATCTAGCTCTTATTAGTGTGTTAATGGAGGGTTCCAGGCATTGAGAAATGTGTGGCACGTGAAATAATTGTCTTTCAAGCTTTATGAGGTCAATAGTTAAGTTGTCTCATCATTTCCTAGTTTTGTTCTTAGTTAGTTTTCTTTTTTTCCATTGCTGATCAGTCTAGCAAACTGTCAACCATGGAGACTTAGACCTCTGTCTTCCACTATACATGATGTATAGTCTATGGGGATTGAGGCTAAGCTCCATGCCTATAAATAGATTAGGTCTAGGATTCTTCAGGAGTCGAGTGATCATGAGGAAAGTCTCTTCCTAGGCAAGCTTGGCAATGCCCGGCTAGGAAAGACAGTGAAACACAAGCACTAAAGTTGCAGGGGTGTCAAGCCCCTGGTAAACCAAGGTGTGTGGTGGATGCAGGAGGCCTTACAGAGGCTTGGCAAGAAGGGTGGAGCCCTGACAGACTGCATGGAGGAAGAATCAACTTACTGCTCTCAAACAAAATGTCAGAAATTGGCTTAAAACAAGCCTAAAAGTGCTAAGTTCATGGCTAGGGTAGTGTACGGACATTATAGGCTCCAAACCCCAAAAATATTCAAGGTGTGGGCATAGGAAACACAAACCCTAAGAAAAGATCCTAGGTCATTTAGAGGTTTTTGGAGTGGTTTCCATTTTTCTCGGGTTAGGCGACCTAATTGGGGCTCAAGGGCTAGTAGCCTTTTTAACCCTAGAAGAGGGTTTGGTGAGAGCGATGGAGAATTGGAGATTGGTAGATGATCAAGAACCCTAGAAGTATGGTCTTGAAGCCATGGGAGACATCACACACCCCTGCATCGAAATAGTGAAGGTTGGAGATTTAGCTAGCCTTTAGGAAGATTAAGGGCTAAGGAGAGAATGGTAGAGAGAGCACCAAGATTGGCTTGGTTAGGGAAATGGAGATGATAGTAGGGTTGGCCAGGAGAACCAGGGGTGCCTAAAAAGCATTAGGGCCTATAGGTTAAGGTGGTGGAGAGTGACACCAAAGGGGTTCGCCAAGGTGAGACCTAGAGCATGGAACAATGAGTGTTCCATCCAACCCTACCCTATCAAATTGGTATCAGAGCAAGTTAAAGATTTGGGATAGAATAATATATGTAAGATGCTGATTCTAGTGATTCTACCATCATGGTGACAAATGCAGAATTGGCTAAGATGGTTGAAGAGAAAGAGGAAGACAATAGGCTATTGAGGGAAAGAATAGCCCAACTTGAGCAAGCAGTGAGGAGCGTGCAATTTGAAGGAAGGGTACCAAAGGAAGAAGAGGTTGCAGAGGAAGACAAGACCCCTGAACCTGACCCTATTCTGAAAGAAGAGCCTTTCTTGAAGGCATCAAAGGCTTTGAGTGGAAAAGCACTTGAAGGCATACCACTGTTTAGTGGAAAAATGGAAGTTGATCTAGTCATGGATTGGATAGAGGGAAATGAAAACCATTTTGAATGTGATGGAGTCACTGAAGCACAAAAGGTAAAGGTGGCCAAATCAAGATTAAGAGGTTCTACCTTGAAATGGTGGAAATTCATTCAGACAGAGAGGGAAAAGGAAGGAAAACAACCTATTTCAACTTGGAAAGGAATGGTTGCCAAAGTGAGGGAAGCATACATGCCAGATGATTATGAGATTCAGTTACACAAGAATAGACAAAGCCTAAGGCAAAAAGACCAAGATGTGAATACCTACACAAAGGAGTTCCAAAAACTTTGTATGAGGTCTAATGTTTCAAAAGATGAAAGTCTCAAGGTGGCTAGGTATCTTAATGGCTTGAAATGGAACATTCAAGAGGAGATGGCTCTTTTAAGTCCTAAGACAGTACATCAATGTTACCAATTAGCTATCAAGATTGAGGAAAGAAACAAGAGGAAGCAAGACCAAGCTTCTAAGGGCAGAGGCAAAGGCAGAGATCAAAGAGATCAAAGAGGACAGCGAGGTGGCTACCAAGGTAGAGGAAATGACCAAAGAAACCAAGGAGAGTTTAAATCCATAGATCATGGCAATGAAAAACCTTCTAGAGGAGGGTATAACAAAGGTAGAGGACCTCAAGGAGGTTCAAATAGAGGAAGAGGAGCAGGAAAGAGAAATTCTTACTTTGCTAATATGAAGTGTTACCATTGTGGACAAGTAGGACATCCAGCTTATAGGTGCTCAAAGAAAGCATCTTCATCAAATAATGAGAAGAGAGTGGCATATGCACAAGAGGACACCATGAGTGTCAAATCACTAGAGGTTAGTCACATTGAATCAAAAGTGGGGGAGAATCTAATGTTTAGTAGAGTTTTGATCAGACAACCGATCAAGGAAGAGCCAAGGCAAAGAAGAGCCTTATTTAGAGTGAGATGCAAGATACTTGGGAAAGTATGCAAGGTCATTGTGGATTTAGGTTCAACTGATAACATCATCTCTGAGGAGGTATTAAGGAAGTTGAAATTAGAGAAAGCACCCCACACCAATCCCTACAAGGTGACATGGTTGAACAAAGGACAAAGTGTTCTTATCAATGAGCAGACAACAATAGAGTTCTCCATTGGAGGATACAAAGATAAATTGATTTGTGATGTTTTACCCATGGATGCATGCCATCTTCTATTGGGCAGACCATGGTAGTATGATAGAAGTGTCATGTATGATGGAAAAGAGAACACCATTTCTTTCAAGAAGGATGGGAAGACATTTAAGTTGCAGTCACTATCAGAAGAGGAAGAAGGACAGTCAAAGACCCCCAGTGTCTTGTTGAACAGTGGCAAAGAGTTCATTAACAACCTACATCAAGGAGGTGAAGGATATGTGGTTATGTTACAACCTAAAGAAGAGAACAAGGCTGAGAAAACAGTCATACCTGGAGCAATCCAGAAGTTGCTTGAGAGGTATAAGGACATAGTGAGTGATGGAACCCCAGCAACCTTACCTCCACAAAGAGCCATCAGTCATCAGATTGACTTCATACCATGGGCTTCATTTCCAAACAAAGCAACATACAAGCTTATACTAGATCAGAATCTAGAGGTAGCTAGACAAGTGTAGGAGTTATTGGATCAAGACTTGATTAGGAAGAGCATCAGCCCATGTGCAGTACCAGTGGTCTTAGCAACAAAGAAAGGTGGTAAGTGGATATTATGCACTGATTCTAGGGCAATAAATAGAATCACAATCAGGTATAGGTTCCCTATTCCTAAGATTGAAGACTTAATGGATTGTCTTGGAGGAGCTCAGTACTTTACCAAGTTGGATCTCAAGAGTGGATACCATCAGATCAAAATCAAGGATGGAGATGAGTGGAAAATAGCCTTTAAGACAAATGATGCGTTGTATGAGTGGAGAGTTATGCCATTTGGCCTCTCTAATGCCCCTAGCACATTCATGAGGCTCATGAATGAAGTGCTTAAAGAATTTACAGGGATATTTGTGGTAGTGTATCTTGATGATATACTCATCTTTAGTAAGATAGTAGAAGAACACCTAAAGCATGTGGAGATGGTTCTTAGAAGATTGCAAGAGGAGAAGTTAGCCATCAATCTAGAGAAATGTGAGTTCTTCAAATAGGAGCTTGTGTATTTTAGGTTTGTAGTATCCCAAGGATCATTGAAGATGGATCCAAGCAAGGTGGAAGCCATCCTAAACTGGCCTACACCAACCACAGGGACTGAGGTAAGAAGTTTCCATGGTTTGGCTCAATTTTATAGAAAATTCACAAGGAACTTTAGTGGTATCTGTGCACTGATCCTAGATACAATCAAAGGTGGTCTGAAAACCAAGTTTAAGTGGACACAAGAAGCTGAGAAAGGGTTTGAGAAACTGAAACAAGAAGTGGCAACTCAACCTATTCTCTTGTTACCTAACTTTGACAAGTTGTTCACTATGGAATGTGATGCTAGTGGAGTTGCAGTAGGAGTGTTAAGTCAAGAGGGTAGGCCTATAGCCTTCTTTAGTGAGAAGCTCAATGAAGCAAAGAAGAAGTATTCAACCTATGACTTAGAACTTTATGCTTTGGTTCAGTCACTTAGGAAGTGGAGGCATTACCTTCTACCCAAGGAGTTTGTAGTCTTTACTGACAATCAGGCACTTAGCTATATCAACACTCAAGAGAAGTTGAGTAATAGGCATTTGAAATGGATGGAATACATCCAAGCTTTTACTTTTACCATTAAGCATAAGAAGGGACAGTTGAACAAGGTGGCAGATGCACTAAGTAGGAGATTGTTGACAGTGCAAGAGATACAGATCAAGAGCATTGGCATAGAGAGTTTCAAGGATCTCTATGGGGAAGATGAAGACTTTTCAGAGGTCTACAAGGTATGTTTAGACTTTGAGAATCATTTTCATAGCCAATGCTCTAAGTATACATTACAAAGTGGTTTGTTGTTCAAAGGAAATGAGTTGTGTGTTCCAAGAGGATCAATGAGAGAAAATCTCATTCAAGAGAAGCATAACGGCAGTCTTAGTGGACATTTTGGCATCAACAAGACATTGGAACTAGCTCAGAGGTTCTACTATTGGCCTAAGTTGGCAAGAGATGTCAGAAAATATGTGGAGCAATGTGTGGTGTGTATGAAAGCTAAGGGAGGAGCTAGTAATGCTAGTTTATATCAACCCCTACCCATTCCTAATAGACCATGGGAGTGTGTGAGCATGGATTTTGTGGTAGGACTCCCTAAGACCAAGGCAGGCTATGATAGTGTTTATGTAGTGGTAGACAGATTTAGAAAAATGAGTCATTTTATTCCCTGCAAAACTACTCATGATGCTAGCTACATAGCTCATCTTTTCTTCAAGGAAGTGGTAAGGATCCATGGACTACCTTTAAGTATTGTTTCTGATAGAGATGTGAAGTTCATGAGTCATTTTTGGAAGACTCTATGGAGTAGATTAGGTACCAACCTGTCTTTTGGATTAACTTACCATCCTCAAACTGATGGGAAAACGTAGGTGGTTAATAGGGTGTTAGGTAACCTTCTAAGATGCCTAACTAAGGAGTATGGACAGACATGGGACATGGTTATCTCACAGGCTAAGTATGCATACAATGACAGTGTGAACAGGACTACACGGTGAACAGGACTACAAGGAAGAGTCCTTTTGAAATAGTGTATGGGATGCACCCAAGAGGTGTGTGTGAGCTCAAAGATCTTGGAGCTATGGAGCATAGGATTGGACATGTAGAGTACTTCACTCAGACCATGAAAGAGATTCAGGAGCAGGTAAAGAAGACAGTCACCGAAGCTACACAAAAGTTGAAGGATAAGGTAGATTTGTCAAGAAAAGATTTGCAATTTGCAGTAGGAGATTATGTCATGGTTCACCTCAACAAATCCAGGTTGTAGAAGGGTACATCAACCAAATTTTAGAAGAAAAGAGTAGGACCATGCAAGGTGTTAGCCAACTATGGGAAAAATGCATACAAGGTGGAGTTACCTACAGATCTAGGAATTTCACCAGTGTTCAATGTAGCTGATTTGATTAGATATAAGGGATCAGTTAGTGAATTAGATTAGAATAGTAGGGAGATCTTCAAGGATGTAAGCAACATATCCTTACCCACTCCAAACAAGCTTCAAGCAGAACGAATCCTTGAGTCAAGAGTGCAAAAGTCTACAAGGCATAAGGTGCACATGGAGCACCTTATCAAGTGGAAGAACAAGCATGAATCAGAAGCCACATGGGTACAAGAAGATCAGTTCAAGAAGTTTGGTATTGACCTATCATTGATCTCTCCTTCCATTCCTTAGTGTTTGGGCAAAGAGGGGGAGAATGGTGCAGGAGCACCTAGGAAGCATTAGGTAGCACTAGGAAAATTTGTGAGCCTAGGATGAAATTTTGTGGTTTTAATGCTTTAAGGTCATGTTGACCATTTAGTTTTGAGTTAGAGGTGTTAGAACATGTTAGGAGGAAGGTTTCTCAGTAGCTCATGGTAGAATGGATGAGTTTAGCAACTTGTTTCCACTAGAATTCAATAGGAATTGGAAATGAAGAACAAAATGTTACATTTGTGCAATTTTGGCCTAATGTGGTGGTTATGTCCAACCAAGGGGAAAAGTAACCACTTTATGAACCTTTAAAAGGTGTGCCTCGACCAGGTCTAGAGGTTGGAAAGGCTTTTGTATCATTTGGAGTTTGTTGTTCATATGAAAAAACAATGAAACTCTTGTAATTTTCTAGTTTTTAGCTCTTATTAGTGTGTTAATGGAGGGTTCTAGGAACTGAGCAGTGTGTGGCATGTGAAATAATTGTATTTCAAGCTTTGTGAGGTCAGTAGTTAAGTTGTCTCATCATTTCTTAGTTTTGTTCTTAGTTAGTTTTGTTTCTTTCCATTGCTGATCAGTCTGACAAACTGTCAACCATGGAGACTTAGACCTCTGTCTTCCACTATACCTGATGTATAGTCTATGGGGATTGAGGCTAAGCTCCATGCCTATAAATAGATTAGGTCTAGGAGTCTTCAGGAGTTGAGTGATCATGAGGAAAGTCTCTTCCTAGGCGAGCTTGGCAATGCCCGGCTAGGAAAGACAGTGAAACACAAGCACTAATGTTGTAGGGGTGTCAATCCCCTAGAAAACCAAGGTGTGTGGTGGATGCAGGAGGCCTTACAGAGGCTTGGCAAGAAGGGTGGAGCCCTGACAGACTGCATGGAGGAAGAATCAACTGACTACTCTCAAACAAAAGGTCATAAATTGGCTTAAAACAAGCCTAAAAGTGCTAAGTTCGTGGCTAGGGTAGTGTACGGACAATATAGGCTCCAAACCCAAAAAATATTCAAGGTGTGGGCATAGGAAACAAAAACCCCAAGAAAATATCCTAGGTCATTTAGAGGTTTTTGGAGTGGTTTCCATTTTTCTCAAGTTAGGAGACTTAATTAGGGCTCAAGGGCTAGTAGCCTTTTTAACCCTAAAAGAGGGTTTGGTGAGAGCGATGGAGAATTGGAGATTGGTGGATGATCAAGAACCCTAGAGGGATGGTCTTGAAGCCATGGGAGACATCACACACCTCTGCATCAAATTAGTGAAGGTTGGAGATTTAGCTAGCCTTTAGGAAGATTAAGGGCTAAGGAGAGAATGGCAGAGAGAGCACCAAGATTGGCTTCGTTAGGGAAATGGAGATGATAGTAGGGTTGGCTAGGAGAACTAGGGGTGCCTAACAAGCATTAGGTCCTATAGGTTAAGGTGGTGGAGAGTGAAACCAAAGGGGTTCACCAAGGTGAGACCTAGAGCATGGAACAGTGAGTGTTCCATCCAACCCTATCCTATCAATTTTTCTCCCATAAGGGTTTTCCCACGTATATCTGGTGTTCTTGTGTGATTGTCAAAACTCTGTTTCTGTAATCTATTTCATAGTGCATCTTAATTTGACTGTAATTGTAAATTTTAAAATGTATCTTCATTCTTTCATGAGGTGTTGACGTTAGGAGAATTGTTTCCGCATCTGATTTTCCTTATAGATACGGTTTACCAATATTACATGCCCTAGCTCCATATTTTTAGATTAGATGGATTTATCCTCATCAATTTTTTGTTGTAGGACCCCATCATCCTATTTTCCTCATTCAGGAGGCCCCTTTTCCCCCACCCAACCTCACACATGGGTCGGGTGGGCATCCGCCTTGTCTCATTCCCTAAGAAGGAAGAAAGTGTGAGGATAACTAGTTATAATAAGGTAGGTGCATGTAAGCAGTACCAAATAATTGATTGATGTGGCTTCAATGACTATAAAAGTAGGGCTCTCACCTAGCATTCTTCTTACTTATATCAGTTTATAGCACAAATGAAATAATTTACATATCAAGATCACCCTACCTATATAGATGTTTCAAGTGAAACTTTCCCATTGATTACTTAAACCTACTAAACATTGAATGGGTAGGGCCCTATAGATAATAGGGGGCTTAGTATGACTTGAACCTACAATAGCTATATAGGTAGGTGGTTTCAAAGCTTGATGCTCCATCGATCAAGCTATTACCTAGCCACAACAAGGCACCTGCATAGTATTGAGTTTCATAGCCAAGTGATAGAGGAATGAAGTGCATTACATTATTGACATGCCCTTCTCCTAATTGCACTTCTCTTTTTAGTTATATATGGGTAGGGGCCCCCCGTTAGGGCTTGAAATAGACAACCATTGAAGGTAGGGGCCCTCAATAGATTGAAAGGAAGGAAGGAAGTTCCATATCTATATCTCTCCCCTGACTTTAATCACCTACTCCAACTAGGAAGGATCCTTCCTTGTATCTAGCTCCTTCACCACCTAAAGAAGAGGAAGGATCTAGAGAGGGATAGGAGCCCCAACCCTCTATTTTCATTACCCTACTTCCTATAACTTGGAAGCCCTCTATGATTCTCACCAACCCAAGACCCCGCCATCCAAGACATGAACCCCACCAACCAAGGAATCTAACCACCCAAACTCCTAACCATCCATAAGGAATAGTTGATTTATCAATGGAAAAATGCCTTAAGTGGTGAAGCTAGGGCATTGGTGAAGCATTAGGTGGTGGGCGAAGCCTTGGTCGATGGGGTTGGCCTTGGGAGGGATAATTTTTATTTATTGACTTGGTTTCTTCCAACAAACCCTAAGAGATTTTCAAGTTATAATCAAAGCTATATTTTCATTGAAGATCAACATAAAATAACTTTCACTTCCCTTTGGAGAGCCTTTTGTTGGAGTATTAGACCTTTTGTCTTAAATAATGTAGGGGCTACCTATCAAAGAGAAATGACAATAATATTTTATGACCTTTTTTCACATTATCATGGAATATTATGTGGATGATTTATTAGAAAAATTGGTCACAAGAGATTCTCACTTGGCTATCCTTATAATATTTTTTGATAGATTAGAAGATTATCCAGTTAGATTAAACCCAAAAAATTATGTCTTTGGAGTCACTTTGGTGAAGTTTCATGGATGTATTATTTACCATAGGGGTATTGAAGTGGATCCCACTAAAGTCAAAGCCATAGTTTGTATGCCTTCCCCCACTAATCTAAAATAATTGCATAGCCTTTAAGAAATTTTTTAAGAAATTAGACCTTTCATAGCTCAACTAGCATATAAATGTCAATTTTTTACACATATTTTACACAAAAATGTCATATTTAAATGTGATGAGAAGTGTTAACAAGCCTTTCAAAAATTAAAAAATTATTTGGCCTTACCTCATATGTCAATTCCAACTATGCAAGGGAAACCTTTGTTATTATACATCTTGGCTACTACAATTGCTTTAGGTGCTCTTCTTGCACAACATGATGATAATAAAAAGGAGAAATCTATCTATCATATTATCCATACATTGGTTGGATCTAATTGGTAAAGTGGAAAAATGGGTTGTAATCTTAAGTGCATTTGACATTGAGTATCTGGATCATAAAACTATCAAATTAAAAATCATTGTAGATCAATTAGTAGGAACACATTTCAATGTAAATCATCCCCTTATTTTGGAATTTCCATATGATACAATTTTTAACATTATTCCTTCATTCTTGTGGAAGTTATATTTTGATGTCTCTCACACTTAACATGGATCCAAGTTTGAAATTATTTTCATCATTCTACAAGGTGATTGTGTTCCAAAATCATATAGAATACCTTTCCATTACACAAAGAATATTGAAGAATATGAAGCTTTAATCATTGGGCTTAGAATGGGTATCTAATGGAAAATAAATGAACTTAAATTTTATGGAGATTCACAATTGGTTATAAAGAAAGTAAATGATTATTATTGAAAACAAAAGATGGAAAACTTCTCCCCTACAAGAGGATGGTAGATAGTTTTAAATAATACTTTTCAACTATCACCTTTGAATAAATCACAATATTAAATAAGAAATTGTTGATGTTATGGTTGACATTAAATATCTCTTAGATATGCCTCATAAAACTCATCATTATGAGTTCTCAGTAGAGAAACTTTTAATTCTAGCTTTTCATGTTCCTAAATTTGAACTAGTATACAAGTTTTTTCCTAATTCCTCTTTGTATCATGATTGTTACACATATCTCCATGATAGTACCCTTCCAATAAAATTATTCATGTAGAGAAGGGTGGATAACTTCAACACAACCTCAACTAAGCAATCTTTGCAATTCGAGAACATTACTTAGTGGGTTTTTGCTCACAAGCCCTCAATCTCCTAGTAGTCCTTCCTAATTGGTTTTTCAATCACAACATCCTATGTAGACCTCATACCCAAATTGTAAAAGAATTTTTGAATACCCTTTTTTTCCTTTTTCAATATATCCAAAACTTGGATGGGGTTGTTTTGTAAGAATATGCCCTAAATTTGATTGACCTACTTCTCTTGGCCTTGAAGGTGGGGTAGCAAATTGAGTTTTTTGGCCATAAATTTTAGTGAATACATGATATACAAAATATAAACACATTTATAGATACCTATTTTGGCTTTATACAACATACTTCAAAGCCAATTTGGGTTACTTTGTATGAAACCCTTCAAAAATTGACTTTTCTTCTATCAATTAAACCTAAAACATAAAGAAATTTGACCTAGGGCATCACTAAAACACATGCAAACCTTCTCCCCTAAACCTGTAACTTTATAAAAACCAAAAAAAAACCTATTTACATCCATTCCACAAATTTTCATGAGGTTTCACCATTGGAATGGTGAGATATTCATTTTTTCTTCCTTCAAGGAACTAAACCTAGGGTTTTCAACTAGTCTGAGGTAGATTGGCTCTAAAACACTCAAGTATTAATGAAATTAAATGAGACAAAGTGCAATAGAAATTAGAATCAAATTTCCATTGATTCCAATTGGTTTTAATTCATAAAGAAACCATACAATGCCACACCAAGCTTTGAAACATCAATTTAACGTTTAGAAATGCAGAAACAAGGATGCCTTTTATTGATTTCACTTCAAAGATGTCACAACCAACATTGGCTTTGACCATTCCAAGGTTATTTCAACATGTCCAAATGTTTCTCTAACTTACTCTCCAACTTCAACCATTTTATTTCTTCATTTACATCATGTGACTTCAAATTCCATAATTCACAACTTTTTAAATAATATTGACAACTTTTACAACATTTAGTAACTTTTACATTTTTGACAACTTGACCATGCATAGACCTCATCTAGACCCTTGAAAACATAAATATGATCCAAAATGATCTTATTACATAAGGTAGACACAAAACCAAAACAATGGCAAAACCAAAATATCATGGGTGCTCCTGCACCACTTATCTAGTGCTCAAAAGAAAAAATCATTTATCAATCTTCCCATTTTTTCATCCTTGGTGATACCCTCTATCAAAGGAATCTTGTTGGTGTCCCTCTTAGGTGTCTAAACTTAGAAGAAATTAAAACTACCTTACATGAGATACATGAAGGTATTTTTGGAGCTCATTCTAGTGGACCTACCCTTTTCAAAATGTTACTAACAACTAGATGTTATTTTCCTATGGAACAAGATACAATTTTTTTTTAAGAAATATAGTCAATGTCAACAACATGGATATTTGATTCATGCACCCACTCAAGAGTTACAATCAATAATTACTCAGCCTTTTCATGATGGGGATTTGACCTCCTAGGAACAATCTATACCCCTCTTCCAATGGTCATGAGTTCATTATCATCACTATTGAGTATTTTATGAAGTGTGTTGAAGCTATTCCATTATCTAATATTACTAGAGAGAAAATAGATAAATTTATTTATATTCTTTGGTATTATTATCTTCCTCATTGTATCATTATGAACAAAGGAAAACCCTTTAAAAATCAATATGTATGTGATATTTTTCACCAATTCAATATCCAACATCACTTTTCCAATCCATATTATCCACAAGGTAATGGTCAAGTTGAGGCTTCAAATAAAACTATATTAAAAATCCTTAAGAAAATAGTCAATGAAGTTGGTCATGAATGGAATTTGCAACTTAATATTTCTTTATGGGCTTATCACACAAGTATCTACACACCTATAGGATCCACTCCATATTCCCTTATATTTGGAACGAAAACCATTTTTTCTATTAAGGTTGAGCTTCCCTCCTTAAGGGTGTATTTAAAGCATGTAATTGACATGGAAGAGTATCAAGTATTTAGATTGTGTGAGCTTGAGTTATTGGATGGGAGGTATCTTAAATCATTTTAAATCTTCCAAATTCTACTTCATTGTAACTACAACAAAAAATCAAAACTTGAAAATTTTAAATTGGAGACATGGTACTAAAAGAGAATCAAAAGAATCAACAAGTTAGAAACAAGAAAGGAAATTTTGAACCTAATTGTTTGGGACCTTTCATCATTATAGAAAAATATGGTTTTGTAACTTATAAACTTTCTACAATACAAAGACACTTTTAAGAAGATCCATCCTAAGAATTTTTATGCATGACCCTTAGGGTATCCTATAATTTTCTATAAAATAGTTTTATTATTTCCTATTTTTAAGAATTTGCATGTCCTTTTCCTTGTCTACAATGGCTTGCTTGTTCATATCTATCATTTTTATTCATTCACCTATCATTTCATTTATCCATGTTAGCTTTTATTTACCTAATTGGGGGTACTTTTCCTTTACCCATGGTTTTTGGATTGGATTTTGATATCTTGAGATTACATGCATATTTTCACAAATCCTAAAACATTGAGATTTAACAAAAATCATGAGAAAAAAAATCTCAAATTTTGAGCTAAATATTTGGCTTGAATAGATTATTTCCTATCTTTTTTTCATCATTATCAAAAATCATTTTTCTGTATTAATGGAATTATATTTCTTATGATAGGAATTATCAAAACAAACTAAAGCCTTAACCAAATGCAACCTTCCTACAATAAGCTATATATATCCAAACTCAACTTATCTTTTGGCAAGAGATATGTTGGCTATGGATTTCATTTCTTAGTTTCTTTCCTCTTGCTCTCTCAATGAAGCCTAGATTTTAAAGTTCTTAGAGCATCTTAGGTTGAGGAATTATTTTATTCCTTTGCATATTTGGATTTATTTTATCTCCCATTTCCTTGATGAAAGTGAAATGAATGGGAAAGGGAACCATTTTGGTTTTTGACCTTAGGGTTTGACACCTTTCTCAAATTTCATTATATAGGAGGGTAGTATGAGGGGGAGGTGTGATGAATTAAAAATGTGAGGATGTAATGAAGGTTTGATGAATTTGGACAAGGTATGATATTGAATTACAAATTGAAAGGTGAACCAACCAGCCCTTAACCAAATATGGAAATATACTAATGATGAAATATAATTATGATAACAATGAAATTTGTTGGTCTAGTGCAAATAAGAAAAGTACAAAATTTCATAGGAAAATTTAGAAAACAAAAATAAGTAGAGTAAGACACTATGCACACGTGGTTCAAATTTGGGGTAGAAAATGGAGGACACATATTCCCAAGGAGTGAGTGTCCTTTTATTCTTTTCTAGATTTATTTTTGGGGTCCTCTAGTGTCAAATTTGAGCTTTAGACTTTTTCCTTTGGATATGTTGGAACACTTTTGGCTATTTATTTAAATAATTTTGCATGAATTAACCAGTAGTATGACAAAAAATACAATAGTGAACAATTGGTCTTCAAGATCCTTTCAATGTCCTTCAAACCTAAAATATACACATTCACAAAAAGTAGAAATGTTGAGCCATTTTAGGGGCTTACCTTAGTCAAATCATGTGCAAATGTTTCTACTTCCATAATGAAAAATGTCAATGATAAATTGATAATGAATATGAGAGAATGATGAAATCACAAAGTGCTACAATTCACCACCCTTTAATGGCTTCCTTGATGGATTCAAGTCATGCACATGACTTCAATGTCTTGATCTTTCTTTTCTTTATTTTCTTGAATGCTTTGGAGATCTACAAAAATGTTAGCCTTCACAAAATAGTTATAACATGAACATACATAAATTCACATAGAGTGTTGAACACCCGAAATATTGAGAGGAGGGGTGAATCAATATTCCTTTAAACCAATTAAACAGAAGCCATCCAATTACCAACATACATCCAAAAATATTAATGAAAGAAAACATGAAACATCCACAAGATCACATGACACATGAACACCAATATTTTTACATGGAAAACATTGTGAGGATTAGCTCATAATATATTATATCTAGATATAGTATATTATAGAAAGATTCACTGCTAGGTGGACTCACTGTCAAATAAATTCACTATCCACATAAAGTAAGGAAGATAGAAAGAATGGGTGGCTAAAAAACTTATTTGAATTGATACGATAGCATCTATCATATTCTGGATTACAATTCCAATGAGTTAAAAAATAATCTGCACACAGATCTAAATCAATACTCTACTCTGCTCAAAATCTCCTCAACTCTAATTATATTTGCATCATACTCATGTAGGTGAAGTACCATGGAATTCATTTTTCTCTCATTACTCACATACAATCTACTCTCTATATCTTTATCATCATCATCATCCCCATTTTCTATGACCTCAACATAAAACCTTCATATGTACATACAATGCGCCATACATGTGACTTCAAAAATTTATCTTTCTTTGAATTCCCACTCATCCAACATCTAATAGCTTATCCTCATCATTGAAAAAATAAAATAATTATCTATGAAGAAATATGGAATCTCCCACATTGATACATCGTATAAGGAGTGACTGCAATATACATAGTTGAACTTTGTCATTTATATATTTTGGAATACTTCACAAAATGTCATAAAATCTTGAATGTAGATGAATTTGATGACCTCAAAACTATAGTTAGAATTGTAGAGTGATATATCAACTTGCAATGGAGTGCGGACCTAAAAATTGACATACTAAACCATAATACTTTCAAAAGAAATACTTATCCAAATTCCTGTATAACCATATTTTTTGGATCAACTTGTTATGTCCAAATGTCTTTAATAATGCTTCCAATCCATGCTAGAATGATCATAACAATGTATACATCAATGATAACACTAGATCATACAATATATGTACCTCATGATCATGTTTCCAAACAACATCAATAATGACAAACTTCCAACAGTCTTCCCCTTACTTCCAATGACCTCCCCATTTTTCATTGATGGAAACATGCATATAAAAAAAAAATCTCAAAAACATTTCTCTCCCCCTTACACATATATTTCCCCAAAAGTATTTTTCAATATCTCTCCAAGTGTTTTTCAAGTATCTCTCCCCAACTCTCCAAATGTTTTTCAACTATAATTATATTTGCGTCACACACATGTAGGTGAAGCACCATGCATGTCATATTTCTATCATTATTCACATACAATCTACTCTCTCCATGCCTTTATGATCATCATTATCATCCCCTTTTTCTCCGAAGTTAATTTCCTATATATATATATATCCATATCAAGTGTAACTTCAATTAGATCAACCTAATTAGAAACACAAAATTTGAACATGTCATCCTCAAAAAAATTTATCCACATCTTGTGCCATAATTCAAAATTTAATTCACCCTAAGATAGGTCAGGGATGGACCTAATATAGATCCCACATAAGATAAAGTTACTTTCTTTTCCTCCACAAAGCATCAAACATGTTAGGTCAGCCTAAAATAAGACCTAAACACAAAACCTTCATATGTACATACAATTCACCATATATGTGACTTAAAAACTTGATATTTATTTTAGTTACCACTCAAATAACATCTAATAGCTTATCCTCATCATCATAGACCAAAATAATTATCTATGAAGAAATGCAGAATCTCCCACATTGATACACTATACGAGTAACTACAATATACATAGTTTAACTTTGTCTTTCATATCTTTTGGAATACTTCAAAAAATGTCACAAAATATTGAATTTAGATGCATCTGATGACCTCAAAAATATAGTTAGAATCATAGAGTGATATCTCAAGTTGTGGAGTGCAGAACCAAAAATTGACATACTAAACCACAATATTGTCAAAAGAAATACTTAGCCACATTATTGTATAACCATATTTTCTAGATCAACTTCATACATCCAAATGTATTCAATAATGCTTCCAATCCATGCTAGAATGATCATAACAATGTTGAAATCAATGATAACATTATATCACACAATAATTGCACCTCATGCTCATGTTACCAAACAACATCAACAATGAAAAACTTCCAACAATATTCCCCTTACTTCTGATGATCTCCCCATTTTCCATTAATGGAAGCTTGCATATCAAAAAAAAATCCAAAAACTTGTCACTCCCCCTTACACATATCTCTCCCCAAAAGTATTTTTCAATATCTCTCCAAGTTTTTTTTAAGTATCTCTCCCCAACTATCCAAAGTTTTTCGAGTATCTCTCCCCCTTTGATATCAATGGAAAAGGGTGTATCTGTATAAAAAAATATTTATATACTCCCCCTCAGAAGGTTAACCAAAAAAACTTCCACGTCTTCTGCATATATGCAAAGAAAATTTGAAATTTTGAAAAATGCATAAGAGTAGAAATTGTCAACCTGAAGATGTTGACCCTTGAAGCTTCTGCAAGATGACTTGCCAAGTGGATCTACCTTCTTCCCACTGCTTCTTTTCTATTGCAAGTATTATGTATTGTGACTCAAGCTTTACCAAGATCTCCTTTGCTTCCTTTGAAGTACAAGGAGTAAGATTCATTTTTGAAATCCTATTTGTATTGATAAGTTCCAGGGCTTAAATTTGATGGTTGTATGACCGTATTTAGAGATTTTTGTTGTAAAATACAATCAAAATTTTAAGAAGATTTTATCAAATGAAAGGAAAAATTTTGGATAGACTGTCAAAATTCATATAGAATTATAATGATATATATTTGATTTATATATAATTTTACTTACACTAAGGTATTTCATAATGTTTTAAGGGCACCTTTGAATAGATAACCATCATTAAAATATTTGTTGACAGGCAAGGTCGATCATCAAATTTAAGCCCTTGTACTAATGGCAGTTGAAAAAGTTATATACTTCTTTTTCACCATGTCCCTTAGCTTCTCAAATTGTCTCATTGTTTCTTCCTTCTAGCTCTATAGAGTAAAGTATTCTTCATGCAAGGTCACTAAAGCAGTCTAGGTATAATCATCTCTATCTTGTACTAGGTCATAAGTATTTGAAGAACAACTTATTTATATCTCAATTGTATTCATAACATACTTTATGCTTTATGTGGCATCAAGCCACTTCATGCAGTACAAAATAAGTTCCTTTCTTCTTCTTCATAGGTATGAAAATTATTCAAACTCTTTTCTACTATGTTGTGTGTAGATGCACACTTTTCTATAATATCTAATAATTTATTTTCTACAATTCATGCTTCAACTTCAGTTCCAACTTGTTCTTTTAGTTCAAAGAAATATTCTTTGAAGTTATCTATTATCTCTTGTGTTGTCTTTATAGCTTCAATAATCTCATGCCCATGTTGAGGATCATCTATATCTTCTTTATAGGTAATAGTTATACCAACTTCCTTTTTCCTCATGGCTTTCTACTTGATTCTTCTAGTAGTTTTATTTTCTTCTACCCTGATGGCATGGAATACCAAAGGGTACTTCTCCCTTACCAGAGGACTACCTGTAGATCTCCTCTTCTTACCAACTATAGGTAGAGATGCAATAAATGATCTCCTAGAGATATCAGAGGCTTCTTCTATATCTTTCCTAGCTATGTCTTTTGAGATTCCAAACTCTTTGGCATACGATTCTACATTGGAATCAACTTGTTTCTTTATCTATGATTTCAAATTTTTGAGAAACTTCCATTGTCTTTTCTTTATAGTTTCCAAATCTTGGTTTGTTGTGATCTTTGGGACTGTTTAGTAACACTTCAATATAGCAGATAGCTTCATAGTTTGTCACTTCATAGCTAAGCTATGGGACCCAAATAGTTATGGATTCAACTGCTTCCATTATGCAATAATCAGTAGAAACCAAAAATATAATATCATTCATGTATTTTCTTACAACATCTCTCATAATTCTCTATCTTATGTTCATCTTTCTTTGAAACATTGCAAAGAATGTTGTAAGTGCTTCACCCTGAGCATCCATATCTCCAAGATTATTCATATAGTCTCTTATTTGATGAGCAACAACCTTTTCATTTGACCAAGTAACATATCCAACTACAATATCTTCCTTCATAAATTAGAAAACCAAACATATTATCAATGTGCCATACTTGAATACATGCTTTTTCTTCTTAATTTCCTTTAGGTTCTCCATCAATTTTCAGAGCAACTCATAGAGTTCATATTCACCATTACTCTCAATCATATCCACTACAACATGAATTAGAGTGGAAAAGACCTAATTTTCTCCACAAATCATATGTCCAACAACCATAGCTGCATATTGAACTATTGGATTTTTTATAGGGTTTATTGCAATACCTGATTTCAACATTATGTCTTTGTTCTTGGAAAATTTCTAGTATGGAATTGGTCTAGTGCACCATAAACTAATGATTTCAATAATCACTTCTTTTTTAATCATGTGAGCACTATAAATTCACATAAAATGATCATGAATTCTTCTTAAGGTCATTCTAATACACTTCTCTTCATAGCTAAATTTTGGAAACTAGTGCCACACATCTAATTTCTTCTCAGTCAACATATTGTATTTTG